>OZ023167.1:15904114-16504114 GCA_963678695.2 Diplodus puntazzo | reverse complement strand
ACTTTGTTTGTCTACACAGTACAAAACATTTTCTACAACTTCCTGTTATTCAGCGTTGTAGAAGTTTCAGATGTTCCATAATACATGCAAGACAGTATAGATACTGTAATACAAACCCACGAAATTACAAGCCTGCACTCACATAGCCTAGGATCAGAAATGAATGCTACTGAATGTTCTGGTAGTATGTGGCCAACATTATTCAGTTGCCTCAAGATAATGGGATGTTGAATAGGTGTCATTTTGTCTGCTTCTTTGGCATTTGCTTTTGACTTTGTTTGGCAGGCCAATATCAGGATGCTTTATACCGTGAAATTTGTGAACGAAACAAATGTGAAAGCTCCCATTTCTGTGTGACTGTGGCTGGTTTTACAAAGATTGTATGTTAGAGAGGTCTGTGCGCATAGGTCAATCTCAGTTTTGTTTGTCTATCTGGGAAGCTGTTTAAACGCCAACATGACATTGGACAATCAAACTAAAATGGCTGTGTCACCTGCTGTATAAACAGGAAGATCTACTTTATTGATCACTGTAAAAAAGTTTTCTGTTGAAATGAACTGAGGTTAAGTGTGAAGCTGTACCTTGGTTTTTAAAAAAAATATTGTTTCTACCTAACCTATTTGGTTAATTATATCCTTCTTAGAGGTGTTTGGATGTGTTTTGAAGGCACAATTGACATTTTTGCTACCTGTTGGGGCGGGGAAATGTACACCTTAAACATTCATATAACTGCATTTGAATTTTGTGACCTCATAAATTCTAAGAAAAGCGGCACGAGACTTAACCTGAGCAGATGACTAATCGCTTTCACACTGACTGAAATTACCTGTGAGGTCACAAGAATCGTAAAAGACAGCCTGTCACCCAGACAGGTGCAACAAAACTAACAGGCGTGTTGGGGACATTGCCGTGGGTGTTGACATGCCCAGCAGCCCTAAGAAAAGGTCTAATCTGAGTGAAGGTGTGGGTAGGTCATGTCTTTACAGAGAATTTGACAGACACGATCTAGATAGATTTGTAAAAGTATCTAAAGTTTTAATATTCGGTAGATGCCAGTCTTATTTATTGTCCTTGTGAAACCAGCCACTGACTTGAAATACCTGTTCATAAAAACAACAGCTCACCATTATGGTTGCAGCTTAAAGAACAGTAAGGAAGAAGTTTGAACTATGGTACACTTGCATCACAACCTATTGCAAGCAGATCATGGTTTAATGAATAGTACACTCCCATTATTTTGCATCAAACTTGCACTGTATACTGTATAGGCAAAGCAGCCAGGGATCCCAGTGTGTGTTTTTGGGCAGGCAAATATTTTTTCATTTCATGTTTAATGCTGGTAATGCAACTTGGCCATAATGTTATCCATGTCTCAGCTTACACATCACGTTTCTTTTTACTGTGTACTTCAAATTGCCTGCACCAAATAATGCCAGCACAACATGTAAATTGATAATATATAACTTGTATGCCACAAATGCATGCCAATCGCTAAGATGCCATTATTAAGAGTTTTTAACATGTAGTTATAGCCAAAGTTATGAAAATGTTACTGAAAATGCCTGGTTAAATAAATGCCTGTGCCATATTTGGAATAAAAGGGGTATGTTAAATGTGTCATTGTTGTTGTTGGTGAACTGCTAACAGTTGTTTCTGGCATGATGATGTGCTGAATGATATATGTGCAGAGTTTGACATTAGCAGGCTGTTTTAACCTTTGCTCAAATTGTACATTTTTTCTGTGCTCAATGAACATCTGATTTTAAGAGGCAGGCCTACAAGCATGATTTGTGAAATCACAAACAGTTTAGAAGCTGATCCTGGTCCGGTATTTAGTGTACACAAGTGTGATGTGGAAGCTTAAAGCGCCCAGTGCAGACACTGAGAATGGGCTTTACAGTTAAGTAGGAGACATCTTGTATCCAGCAAATAAACTTATGAAATATTTCACTATCTGAAAGTTTGAGGGAGAAGATTAGGTGCCATTTTAAGTAAGAAATAAATAAATTTAAAAACGCAAATAGTAATGCAGACACATGCTAAATAATGCCTTAATACATATGTGGAGAGGAACTTAAAATGTTGATCGTAGTTATTCAACTAAATAGACCTGCTGACACTGAAAATCCTTGAAGCAACTGAAGGTATCCAGCACCGACACACAAACTGTTTATGGTGATGGGTAGCACCGCCCCTACGTCAAGAAATAAGAGATTTTAAACCACACTGATGTTTCAGTGCTACTTGACATATTTCCTCTTGGTGTGTAAGTGTTGGTTGTTAAATAAAGTCAGCCTGTCTTACGATACCAGCAAACAGGCGTGCTCCCTTCAAAATAAAAGCACGTTTTCGCAACATGAAAACAAGAAATAAGATGAATCACCGCAGTTAATGAATTCATCAGAGTATTAATAGTTATCGTTATAAGTTACACTTGAAACTAACAATGAACGACCAGATACCATTATCCCAGTGTTACGTTGTTACAATGCTTGTCTAATTCCATTCCGCAACTGCTTTAGCTAGCTAACTAGCTAACGGTAACCGGACATCTTTCGTGTAGCGTTAGCGTCATGCGGGCTAGCTTGACAATAGCTATCTTTTCGATAAGGAAGTTTATCATTACGTTTCTGGACCAAATCCCAACTTCTTTGACAAGGGGGTATGTTCACCGTATCATTAGCTGTTTTTGTCATCAAGGTATACCCCATGAGGTGCGGTTACGTGAATTCAGCGCTTCATTAGCCATTTCTGACTCTAATGTAGCGTTAGCTTTCGTTGTCTTGCTGCAAAGAGAGCTAACCTAGTGTGTGCTGTTGTGTAACATTCGACTAAAGCTTGCTAACTAATTGCGTTTAGTAGTTTACGTTCAAGTAAAATAGTTGTGACTGATCACTTAATCAGTGTATTGTAGGTGATGGTGTTCTTTGTGCCTAGCTTGGAGTTGGCTGTAGATATAACGTTAGCTAGCTAGCTAGCTCACTAGGCTGTCGCGTGTGTAAAACCACTAGCACTTGACTGTAGCATCGTCCATTGTTCATTCACTCATTCACAGTGACATAGTTTCATCAGGCTAACCTGCTCTGTTTCCCTGCTTAACGATGTGAGACCAGTAGGACCTATTCATGCAACTACGTTATGGTTAAGTAGTTGATAATATTTATCCATTAGTTACTTTGCTAATCAACTAACTAGACATGCACACACCGTCATGGCTCAGCTGTTGAGTGTAGCGTTATCTCTGTATTATGATACTACTTACCTTAGCTTACATCAAGTCAACATGTTGTGTAACTATTCAATATTTATTTTCATTCCCAAATATCAATTGCAAAGTTTAGTTCATGAGACGATACAGTAGTGACGCATGAACAGATTTACAATTAACCCTCGCACGCTCCTCTGACTTTGTTGATCATCAGACTCTTGACACAAGTCCCAGACAGCTGGAGAAGCACAGCAGAGACTACAAAGCAGCTGGATACCTACTGACACGGCGTGTGAAGGATGTCTTCACCATTATACTACAGCCAAGACAGTGTTACTCGCTTCAAGAAAAGAAAAGCTCGTTTCTCTTTCAGTGAAGTGCACATACTGCTGGATGAAGTGAGGAAGCATCGTATGGTTGTTGTAGGTATGTGTCTCGAGTGCTTATCCCTTCCAGAATGCTTTCATTCACCTTCTTCTAAATGAAAAGATTGTGTATTGAGGTATTTGTATTGAGGGTTTCCCAGAAAATGAGTGAGTGGTTGCACAATAGCTGGTTAATAAAAACATAAAACAAACAAAGCAAAGCAAAGGTAACAAAGTTGATTGGGAATCAAGTGTATAACATAAATGACAGTAGGTCTGTGAATGATCAAAAGTAGCTGGTCATTGACACGATGACATTTAAGGACAGGTGCTTGACGTCACTTTGTTTTGCCCCCCCATAGGTAAATTTAATCGTGGTGTGCCAACAGACATAAAGAAGCGCACATGGGCAGAGATTACTGCACGTGTCAATGAGATCGGAGAGTGCCAACGAGAGATCATAGAAGTCATCAAGAAGTGGTCTGATCTAAAGTGCGACACTAAACGGAAAGTGGCTGCCATGCGGTCTGGGACAGTGCCCAACAGGGGTCTCAACTCACGTCTTTCCAGAGACCTTAATCCGACAGAGAAAATAGTTCTCCAGATCCTGGAGATGGAGGACGACGATCAGAGCATAGGGGACTTCGGCCCACTGGGAGACGACGACGATGTGCCAGAGGAGGAAGAAGAAATGGAAGAGGAGGATATGATCGGAATGCAGAGTTCTCCCAATGGCGGGTTGGACATACCCCCATCAACCTCATACAGCATGAGTGAGTGCTAAACCAATGTTTTTGTATTACTTTGCACCCCTGCAGCCTAAACAGTAGTGAAGGTTATGCCTGCACTACTTGGCAAACATTTCGCCAACAAGATATCATCTTTGAATGTTGCAGGAGACTCATCACAGTCTGCCTTCGATCTTCAGTATGAAGTACCTCCAACAGAAGGTAAGTTGTCAAGGTTCGGCTCCAAATAAAGACAGATCTTGAATATGTGCGAGATCTTTTTAGTAACTAGAAAACACTTATGAAACTCTTTCCTTGACTCTAGATACTGAAGGTGCGTTTGGAGACTCAGACGATGACCAAAGGGATGACGTACTTCCCTCCACTCAGGCAGCAAAACCAACAGAGGATCACCAAGGAAACAATGGCATCCAGAAACAAGGACATCCTCAGACGTCCTCTGGACCTTCAACATCATCCACAGCCACGCTTCCATTGCCAGGTCAGCCCTCACAGAACACGAGAGACAGCATGCTACATAATGCATCGCTGAGCCTTCAAGAGCAGCACGCCACTAACATCCTGTTGGAGACGGTTTCACGCTCCTTGGAGCTTCTGTCTGAGTCGGTGCAGCAGCTGGCAGAGACTCAGCAGGAGTTTGTGCGTGAGTCACTGCAGCTCCAGCGGGAGACGGTGCAGGTTCTCAGAGACTTCACAGGCGGAGCCATCGCTCTCATGCATGACAAACTGAATGGACGGCCAGCGTTATAGCAACAAAGTGTCAGACAGAGATGTTAAGTTGTATCACTGACTACATACATGACCTTCAGGTGCAGGAACCGTTCAGTTCCTGTGGACTCCACTGCTGGTTACTGTATTTTGTGATAGTACTCTACAGACTTTCTGTGGTTATATTTTAAAACTGTATTTGTAGAAAAGTTGTATTGATGGAATCACTGTCTGTGAGGTTACATGAAAATGGATTGAGAAGATAACCGATGTTAGCCAAAAGGAAATAACATGTGGAGTTTGTTTTTTTTGCTACTGAAAGTGAGACTTCTGCCACGCTGTTTTTTTTTTATCAAGCATACACCACAATTAAAGCCTTTACATTCTTTTAATGTTGACATGCAAAAGTCAGTCAGTCACATCCATCTGTGTGTCCTTGTATAAGGTGTAGTTGCATCAGTGTCTGGAGGTTATCACATGTACTGTAATGGTGAGTGGATTTCCACGCCTGACCATTATATGGTCTATACGTCTGAAAGCTAAGTTAGATACTTTGAAAATACTTGTAACTGAATAATTTGTGATTGTCTGATTTTGTTTTTCTACATTGCAAACATGAACACTTGAATATGAAAGTTTCAATAATTTCTTTTAGATATGGAATAAACCCCTCATGTATTTAAACAGAACATAAGTCATTTCCCTAGCTGAGTGTGCCAGCTTCAAAGTGTTGGGGTACAGAGACTGCAAGGGACTGAAATGGTATAAATTGGAATGTAAGAACACATTGGGACTTTTATTTTACGTTTTTAAGTATGCAATAATAAAAACCAACAGGTGTACACATATACAAAAATATTAACATTTCAGTCTGAGGGAAAAAAGTTCTCTAATTTTTCAAAAGCTTATTGCTGGGTGATTTATGTACAGAACCAGTTCTAGGAGAAAATGTTGTAGCTGAGGTAATGATTTAGAACATTTCTGTTTGTGAAGAGAAAACGGTGCACGTCAAAGTCTTGTATAAATGTGGGAGTTGGAGATTGGGGCTTCAGAAATCCAGTGATCAGAGTGTTTAAATCCATCTGGATTTGGGGGCTGCCCTTTTGATTTAAAGCATGCATTTTGATATCCTGCTGATAAAATGATGTGACATTATGGTAGAGTATACATTTCAAATTTCAGATTTGAAACTATTAACTGCTGGATAGTCTGATTTTCAAATAGACTGAGAAACCTTAAAACAATAGACCCACAAACCCACTTCTTTTGTTCTCAGACTTTACCCTCAAACATATTAATGAAGCTTCAGCTGTTTTGACAGACTTTCTGATGTAGGCTGGTTTACACAACAGTAGATGTGTAATAAGCATTGCACGTACAGTAGACCTTAAAGGATAAAGATATTCAATATGTTTTTTGTTTTTTTTGTCATTAAGTACCATCAAAAACACCAAAGCCAACAATAAATTGATCCTATAATCTGTGTTGTCAAATCCTGATATATCTTTTTCCTCTGTGCCATGGAGCTTCATTATTGTTCCAAATGTTCAGACCAGTGAGCCATGACGTTGCACTGGATAGCAAGCTGCAACGTAGTGGTGCTAAATATTGGCATAAATACTCACTAGAGCACGATATGTGTAGTCATCCGCAGCTGAAAATAGTCCTCAACATTCCTCCTTTTTGAGTTATCTCTTTCTAAAACCTATGGTGCCCATCTGTTTAACCACCACATTTAACCACTTTGCACTGTAATGCAGGTGGGGACATAACAGCCCAAATGAAGAACCATTTTTTTAAAGTGGTCTTTTACATATGTGATGTTTGGCAGTGTGATGAAGGGAGTGTCTGAGGTAGATAATTATGGAAAGGTTGCTTAACAGAGCATCAAAAAGGGCAGGTTAGTACAGAGTCAACAGTATGAAAACACTTGACGTTGATCTACTCTAGACAGCACCTGTGCACATCGCTCAGCTCAGTGGTAACAGTATCCAATGCCACTGCCCTTAAAATTGTGACAAAGGAAACAACTAAAGTGATTAGCAGATGTTCAGTTGCCTTCTTGTTTTGATGCTGAGAACCAGTTTTAACATTTGAGCAACAGAGTTCACAAGAGCTCATGAGTCAAGCTCAGCCAATCATCAGTCCTTATCCTTATGAGGTTTAAATATGTGAGAACATATATATATATATATATATATATATATATATATATATATATATATATATATATATATATATATATATATATATATATATAATCTGGAGTTATTTTATTTGATTATCAGTATTCAATTTTTTAAATACAATTTTTTGATTATTTATTTATTTATTTATTATTATTATTATTATTATTATTATTATTATTATTATTTATTTTTTTCATACATTTGAAAACAGTTTCAAATACCACCCCTGTCAATCTTGTCACTAAGAGGCTGCTACAGGAAGTACCCGCGACACATTTTTATACTAAAGTGCAGTAGCCTAATCTATAGCAGCTGCTGTATGTCCAAGAGGAAAACGTTAGGAGACATTAGAAACTATAGCAAGCAGCACTGTACTATAAATCACGATTCTGGCTAGTTAGCTAATTAGTCCATCTAATTATCATGATTTTACAGTATATACTGATACTAAACAGTTATGATTATAATGGTCTACTTTACATTTTACAATTTGTCTGAATTTTGCAGCAGAATCAGCAGCAGCCTGCTTGAACAGGTGCTGATGGAGAGCAAAGTCTCATTTGCTAATTAATTTTTATTGGTGCAAGCTATGAGAACATTCAGAACATTTTTAACAAATTCCGCTTTTTAAAAAGTGATGGCGTCATGTCCCCGGTGTTCTTAAATGACACCTGTGTGTTTTACTGAGCCTTATAAAAATGAATGTCTATAATGTCTGTAATTCATTTTCAAAGATTAAAGATTTACTACCGTAAGAGGGAATTGGAGTGACAGACTAACAACTTGTTGGTTTTTGTCTTTTTATAGCGATTGTCAACAAAAACGAAGGAACACCGTACAATGAGGGGAGGACACGCGGTGTTTGATCATCCTTCACTGAAACACATCTTGACACTGACGGTCCAGCCAGTTTTGCAGGTCCATGTAAATGTCAGTAGGGGGCTCTGCTGCACAGTCCTGGGAGGCCAGACTGCTGATGGGAAGCTGATACACAAGATGAAGCCATGTTCACAGTGTATTCTTCGCTGCGATGCATTGTGCAGCAGTGTTACATACAATCAAAATCATTTTCTAATGATAGCATGAAAACTTTTGAACATCCCCGGCTCATAGAACATTTTATCATGTCAGCTTTCCTTTAAATATGTTCAATCAGGATATGACACCTGACTACTAAAGTGAATTTTAACTGCTTACTTTAACTTGTGTTGAAAGCGTCATATCAGCATCATATTACATGACCAAACAGGACTGGTAAAAGAGCCAACCCTCTCAACTGGAAACACAGTCAAACATTAGTTTAAGCTGTTACATACTTTGTAAATTGTTAATAAATACTGTTCATCTATAAACATTATTTGGATGGCCATTATAAAGTTGCAACATCTGTTTATAAACCTTAAGCACATCATTTTTGACACAATATCTACTGTTACTTTTGTATTTACTTAGAATATCCTTCTAATAGAGTATTTCTATGCCCCTACTTATGTAAAGGATTTGAACACTTTTCCACCCACTATTGTACTTTGATAATGAGCCAAAAAGGAGACAACTGAGACATCAGGACCAGTTTACCACAGGGGAAATTACCAAATGTCCCTCTGTTATATTGCTATGTTATTTTTGTGTATGAAACTCAACGAGTATGTAGGAGATGTGTCAAGAGTGAAAACATTGTGTCTGTGGGCCTCTCATGGTTTATCTCATGTGACAGTTTTATAGTTGCAGAATATATGTGATAGGGAGGGCTCAACAGTCAAATAACTTAAATAACTGTTCAACAGTCAAATAACTAAAGTTTGATTACCATATATGTACCACTTATTAAAGGGGCACTATGTAGTCATGGAGAAACAATTTAAACTCGAATATTATAATACTTGAATATTTGCAATATTTACAAGGTAATAATAAAAACTCAATGTCTTTCCATAACTGAATTAACAAGCTGTTCAGAGGAAAATTAGGTCCCCAGAACACTGTTTGAAGCTAGAAAGGTGGCAGGGTCCGCCACATATAAACAAAGTAAAACAGTGTGAAATTGTTTTTCCCTTTAAGGTCAGTTTGTTTATTCAGTCATGAAAACATTCATTTCCAGATTCTTTAGGGCATTAGAAAACTATATAGTGCACCTTTAACAATAGTTATTATAAAGTGTTACCATTGGACCTTGGCGTGCGATGATGTTAGGATTTTAGGATGGGGGTTGCCAGATCTATTGCTCCATTCTTAATCAAATACTCGTGAAAAATACTAATGCAAGCGCATACACCAGGGCACACGCATACAAACATGCGGACACATGCGCACACACAGAAAAGCGGCTGAGTTAAGTCAAATTGCATTGTTCCCCTGCTGCCCCTTCTGCCTCAGTTGCTCTAAACAGCTGCCAGGGCCGGCCCGGCGTGCCGCAGCAGGGAGGGGAGGAGGGCAGGATGCAGCGGGAGTTCAACAGTCTGCTGGGGGATTCCTCCTTTGCAGGAAGGCAGTGGACAGCATCAGTGTGTCTGGCTGGGGGGCTGGGCTACTGAATAGGCAGCTGTATTCACATTGTGAGCCAGTCATTTACCTTCAGCCTCTTTATGGAGCCCTTAAACCTGAGACTTAAGCCTCTCTGAAAGGGCATTATTCACTTGGAGTACCTATAAAACTCAATTCTACTTGATTCTAATCCTCCTCGCCTCTCTTCAGAATAAAATACAACTTTGTCTGTTTTACCTAGTAAGTGAATATTTACACTAAACCTGCGCCTGATCAAATTCAATAATAAATTCCTCTATAGGCTGCACTTCTTTGTACTGTTCCACATGAAACATTGCATTCATGCGATTGAATCCCGTCCTACATCAGCAGAACACATACATTGCTCCAATCCTCATCCCTCTCTAAGCGTTATCCCAAAGGTATGTTTTCCCCGTTTCAACAGGGTTGGTCGACATCTGGCCAAAAGAGACCCAGATTTTGCACAATGAAACAGAGAGAAAATAATCTATCTATCGATCTGTCCCACTGCAAGTCTATATGTAAGTTTCCTCCCCCTTTCTATTGGCCCAGATGACCCCTGCACCCTTTCCTTTTCTCCAGTCTTCACCCCCACCTGTTCTCATTCCCTCGTTCCTCCCAGCTCCCCCTTTCATCTCCCATCTGTCGCTGAAGCTGCCGCAGGACAGAGTCTGGGCCGGAGAGGAAAGGTACGATTGAAGGCAGGCAGATTTGCCGCTCGGTGTGGACAGGATTAAATAATTATCATGCCTCCCTTTGTGCCCCAACAAAAGAGTAATTATACATCTGCTGCTAAGTCAAACAGTTGTGTTTTATTTACCTCATCCTATCTGTTGTTTTGGGGAGGATTTGTGACGTGATCAATGACTCACAGAGACAGATTTGTTTGTTCCATATGTGAAGGCAATAATCACATTGTGTGTTAGCAGGCCGCTATACAAAATGCTTGTCAAGGTAGCTTTTAATAATGGCCTTTATACAGCCACTGCAGGGAAGTGATCCGCTGGTTGTGTACTGTGTCTAACTACTGTACCATTTTGACTCAAACTCTGCTTCAGTTGTTTGTTTGTTTTTTTCACAACCAAGGAGCAACCTTCCCGTATACCATGATGAAACTCAACAATTCTTATGGATGATGGAACTCATTCATAACCATCTGGAGAAATGTAAACACTTCTGGGCTTTCCAGTGTTCAAAGAATGAGGCTTTACATTGTTTTTAAAAAGTTGACGATTATTAGAGGCTGGGCTGTATCTGTTAGGATAAAGTATCAGACAGACATGCCTGATGACCAAAAATGTTAATTTGCAGTAAAATTGAAACCCAAAGTTTCAAACAACCAGTGATTGATTAAACCTAAATACAACCACATAAAGTACTGTTCTTGAGGACAATTTCAGTTTCTGCTATTTCATACCTCCTCTCCACTAAAATCATGTGATGAATTTAATGAAATAAATAAATGAGTAAACATATAAATATAATATGACATAAATAAATAAATCTAGTCGCTAGTTACCTTGCAGATTCAGATTACATTACATGTTTATAGGCTACTAATTGTGATGTTTTACCAATCAGATGTTGTTGTGGGCGGGACATTGTATGAGAAGCTGCAGCATCACAGCCAAAGTAGCACATTTTTAAGTGCTATGTAATCGGCAGTCTGACAGAAGAATCACTGATAAAAATGCTGAATATCAGCACTGAGAATTGGCCAGGGCCGATAATCGCTCTACCCTGAGTATGTACCTTGATTGACTACAAATAATGAAAGACTACTGCAGCACTGATGGTGAAGAGATAATACAAAGAGTTAAATGACATTTTAAACACTGAATTGTCCGTCCACCGTACACAAACAGCAGATCCTACTTTAGATTGAAGATCATTAAGAATTTCGTTTGGAAGATGTTGCTCATGCGATGTGACTATATTCAGATGATCTTACTTAACTTAGACACAGATTAGTATTAATAAGTTTGCATACTTGAAAATGTTACAACATGACCATGTGGGTTCATAATTTTATTTTGTGTTGGTGGATGTGTTAATCTGAATAAATGTAAATGTTTATATTGCAGTAGTTGAACGTAACTACAATAAACTCATTTACCGAAGTACTAAACTAAATGTTAGTATAATTTTGTAGTATTTGTACATTGCTGGAGTAATTCTATTTTATGCTACTTTACACGACTGCATTTCCTCGTTACACATTGTAGTGCACTGAGTTACTTTGTCGTCAAGAGTTTATAACCTCTCAGCCAGACAGCATGAGCACATTAAAACATGCATTTACATTTAGCAGACGCTTTTGTCCAAAGCGACTTACAGTAATTCATACATACATTCATACACCAATGGTGGTGGCTGCCATGCAAGGTGCGGACCAGCACATTTGCAGCAGTTTGGGGTTCAGTATCTTGCCCAAGGACACTTCAACATGCAGACCAGGAGAATCAAACCAGTGACCTTCTGATAACAACACACTGGCTCTGCCCCTGAGCCACAGCCACATCAGTTGTAATAATCCAACAATATTCAGCATATTAACTTTGAAAGGAACCATTTAACAAAATATCTACTTCTATTTTTTTATTTACTCAAATCTAAAGTGTGAGACTTTACCTTCTTACAGAGTATCTGTATACTTCTACTTTGTGTAAAGGATCTGAGCACTTCTCCAAACACTACTACTGTGATAGTGAGCCAAAAAGGCGACAACTGAGACAATAGGACCAGGATACCGCTGGGGAAGATGCATCTATCTGGCCTGCATGTCTCGATACCAAACAAGGCAACATTTTAAACATTAATATGGACAATGTAAGAGAACCACTGCAGCGAAGGAAGACAGGGCGTAGCACTGACTTGCGTAATGCTATTTTGTTGGTGTACTATGTAATAGTGATAATGATAGTAACATTTGAATGTGAGTGCCATGTATCATGTTGCAGAGATGTCTACTGAAGTTACAGTTGTCTACCAGCTAGCCCCGACCCGTCCTGTCTCGTGATACCACTTTGTACCAGCGGGAGGCGTTAGTCTGATAGTCCCGTAATTTCAACTGGGGGATATGTCAGCTGTTAGCGTAATAAATGAGCAAAATAAACTAACAATAATTCAAGAATTTATATTTCTTACTTCCATGTTTCTCACTAAACAGAAAAATACAACCACACACCTGAATTCAGAATCTCTCTTTTATCAAACTAGTTGAATGTTAACACTCTGTTCACGCTTAGGCTGCCACATCTAGTTGAGCGGGGCCCCCATCACCCGTGGTGAATCCCACTGTGCACTGTAACCCTAACCCTAACCCATGGCTAATTGAGCCATGAGCTACTCCGCTAATGGTAGCTAGCTACAGACAAGGAACACTTGCAAACAGCAGCAGTTGTCAGTCATCTGGTGGTATGCTGCCCCCTATGTTTACAGATCTGCCATAGAATTCTGCCCATATTCCACAAATTATACCTTTAGTACAACTTGTTCATATCATATGATGTTTGCGTGGCTATTTCTTGAGTCTCTGCAATTATCAACATAATCAATTGACTATTTTGTATATTGTCCTGACCTGATGAAACACAGAGCAGAATGTGTTTCAAAATGTAATTCTAATTTATCTTTAAAGCATTTTGGTCAACATTTATTATTGTTTCAGTGTTCCCTATTAATAAATCAACCGTCATCATGAAAGTAAAAGGGGAAATGAAGGTTCAGTCTGTAGTGAGAGGGAAAGACTTAAGTCGAGGGGGAACGCTGAAGTAAAAGTAGCTTTTCTATATTTGTAAGCACAGATGGCTTGAACAAATAAGAAGTAATAGACCTAAAACACTGATTTAACAACCTAGGAGAAGGGACACTAAGGAAACGTATACTAGCCTTGTCTGTATACTGTAAGCCAGCTGTCCTGCAAGAGTCCAGAGGAGGACTAAAGAAAAAGTGGATTGCCTAAGTAGGCACAGATGGCCTGAGGACACAAGACAGCGTTTCCAAACACTGACTTTATAACCTGTGACCGGGCAGAGACAGTAAGAAGTTATAAGACACAGTACAGTATTAGTATTATTAGTAGTACAGATTTGCCTAATAATACCGCATGCCCCTCTGACTCAGCCCATACATTTGCTCATTGTTAATGTGGCAGGCCTGTGTGCATATTTTGGTACCCTATAGTGCTTCAGCATTCAGCATCGTAATGAGACCAACTAATCAACTAAATGACATGCATACATTTGTGGCACAGACACGTACGCACTCACATACACACGCACACACACACAGGACATCACAGCGAACCAGACAGCCATTCCACACCTCCTATTGTCCAAAAGTCAGACAGCAGGCTGGGGCTGCAGAAGTGGCCACAGCAGGCTGACTTCTCCCCCGAGGGCCTGCCTGACTCAGATCTGCAGCTCCCCCCTCTCTCTTTCTCCAAGTGTCCTTAGGGAAAAGGATCTCCAAGCTGCTGTGGGCTGGAGATGAGGCAGATGCTGGCCACTCAAACTAATGGGAGGTCCGGGGGGATGACATGACTCCTCTTTTGGTTCCCATGCCCCGTGGCACGCTCATGTCACACTCCTGCAAGTAATACACATGATAACAGCGGAGAGGGTGCACTGTCCATCTGCTCTCCTGACACGAAGACACACATCCTCCTCCACAGAGAGCCGCGGCAGGTACTGTGGATGGACACACACACATTTACATAAGCGTCTCTGCTTATGAAATAGAAGATGATGTGTGAGGCCGTGTGTGTGACATTAGGGTTGGAGGATGTAAGAGATATGATGTATTGGAACATGTGCTACACACGCACACACACACACGCGCACACTCACATGCGGCGATTGATACAAGTGTCAAAAACGTAATTATGGATTTTGGAAACAGGTGTGCTTCAGCTGGGCCCTGTATGAAAATGATTCTGGATGGGGGTTGTGTATTTTTGTCTTTTTGCTGAAGTGACTGTATTCAGTTCTTTTCAGGAGAACATGAGAGGGGCTTTTATCTTTTCACATCCCAGATTTATACTTCACTTCATTCTTCCCCTCCCACCAGCTCTTTATTCAGATTATTCGTCTGATTTATTGTTTGATTTCTTTTTCATGTGTTTTCCTTCAATATATTATTCTCAAGGGGCATTGTGTGGTTTTGGAGAAGAAATTCAAACTCATAATATTAATATTTTCATTATCAATGGGGTAATAATACAAACTCAGAAATATTCATCATTTCCATAAATGACTAAACAAGCTGTTCTCAGTGTAAAATAAAGTCCCTAAAACACTGTTTGAAGCAAGAAAATTGGCAGAGTCCGCCACATATAAACAAAGTGAAACAGTATGAAATTATACTGTCCTTTAAGGTCAGTTGGTTTATTCAGTCATGAAAATGAAGAGTTTGTTTATTTAGTTTTTTTAGGCAACCAGTCAATGAAGATCTTTCTCTTCTGATTAAGTATTACAGGTTGTAGGGCCTTCCTTTTTGTTTCATTTTGTATGAGCTGACATAGAAGATTCCTACCCCCTCCTGCCCAAAATCATTTCCCTAAAAACTCTTGCATTTAAAAAAAGAAGCCAAAGCAGACATATTTGTCCAAGACCTACTTTGCACAAGTTTGTTGTCTTGTCTTCGTAAGACAAGAATTCAATTTCAACCTCAAATAATAATAAGTGGAAAGTACACCAGTACTACACCCAATCCATTACCCAGTCCGTAGAGCACAGTTTAAAAGTTACAGCCCTGTTCGGTGCTCACCCACGAGACTATACTCTGCTGTTTCTTTCATGTAGCTCACTTCTAGCTAGATGTGTCTTACTTCTTAAAGCAACACTATGAAACCTTTTAAGCAAGCTGTAAAAAGATACTTGATCATTGAGTCTCATCTCTAGATTGTCAAATACTGTCAGTTGGCGTGGAACCTGTACCATCAGCTCAAAGCATCAACTTTGACTTTGGGACGAGGCTCAAAAATCAACTGTCCAAGCTACAAATTCATCATTTAAATGGAAACATGCATCATAAAATAACCACAGTAGATGGATCAAGGATGTATTATATTATACATTGTATTATATATTTCACATCAAGCTAGAAAAGAATAGATTCTATAAATAAAAGGTTCACTGGGAAACCTCTGGACCATGATAGTCCAGAACATTTTTTCTGGATGTAAAGACCTTATCAGCTACTCCAGCAAATGGAGATACCTAAAGTCAAAGGATGCTGGATAAAATTTTACACACATATACAGACACACACATACCACACACACACACAGTTTCTTTGTTTGTTGGTTTGTCGGCAGGATTACACAAGAACTACTGAATGGATTTGCATGAATCTTGGATGGAGGGTGGGTCTTGGCCCAGAATAGATCCCATTAAGTTTGAGTGTAGATCAAGGGATTTTCTTTTTTACATTTGTTAACATCATGAGATAGAGTGCTGTTCAACTTTTCCGTTAATTTCTCATGGAACAATGCATGGATCTTGACCCAAAAATGCAAGAGTATTTAGGTGGTTTCAATTTGAGGCAGGTCCAAATACAAATCCGATTCAGCAATTTTTAAATGTATTTTATTTGATATCGGATCAGGCTTGATTGAATTCAAGGGGACTGTTGGGGCTTGGCGGAGGTATTTGCTCTACAGAGTGCCGTTCTAGTTTGTACTGCATTCAGAATGTCCTCAATACTCACTTTGTATTTGACGATAAACAGAAAATAAAAGAGTTGACTTTGAAAATACACTCAGATCATTAAAAGGTGATGAAATGAGAGAGGCCACTGCTCATACATCATAGGGTTTCCATTTTAACGTGGAGAAGTGCACATTTAGGGAACATGTTTGAGGCTGTTTTACTATTAGCTGTATTAAATGAGAAAATAAAATGTAACCTTAGATGACATGTATCATTGCAGTGCATTCCCTGATTCAGTCAGGGATGCCCTGTAGCTCAGAGGTCTTCAGACCCTTTTTTTAGGATCAAAGTTCTGGACTTGAAATAAAAGTTTGTGAAAACCACAAGACCTGCAAGGCTGCTGACTAAGCCCAGCCACTTAACTGAGCTTACTTTACATACAACTGTGTTGTCAGTTTCCTCCCACGTTTGTCCTCGTTGTGCTGCAAGGGAAGCGTGCCAGGAGATACAGGGGGCCACTGCAGGCACGCGTCCTCTCTGCTCATTATAATATCAATCAGACCCCCAGCCCCATCCACCGACAGTCACACACAACACAACGCGTGTGTGTACGGTGTGAGATGAATAATAACAAAACTGCTGACACTGGGTTTAGTTACAAAGTTTGAACTCTTTGATTTCACGTCAGTTTGTGCAAATGATTTTTTTTTTCCACTGGAGTTCCGATGGCTTGATTCTTCTCCATTCACACAGTCTGACTCAAACTCGCTTTTTACAGCTATTAGTGATTATTTAAGTGCTTGTGCTCAGCGATCATCAGTGCTGGGATAAAAAAGGGTTCAACTCCAGGCGCAAATCACCTTCAAAGAAAATAACCAAATACAACTCGATATAAGTTCATGAATTGTTCAGGCTCTTAAAACCCCTCACGGAACATTCATTTTGAAGCTGTTTTCTTGCTCTATTAAAGTCGGTCATACAGGTTTATATCAGTGCTGATTTCTAGATCAGATCCAGTGAGTCAAGAAAGGTTTAGGTGTGTTACCCTCCACCACAGCCCTGCCAGCGACAGGTGCTGAAACCGACCAGTCCTCCTCCCTGAATCAATAAGGGGGTAGCGGTTTGTGTGACAGTGTGTGTGTGTGTGTGTGTGTGTGTGTGTGTGTGTGTGTGTGTGTGTGTGTGTGTGTGTGTGTGTGTGTGTGTGTAGGGTGGGCTGGTGGGGGGACGCTATGGGGAGACAATAGCAGGGTTTGGAGCCCCACACGGTCGACCATGTGCCGTTGATTACCATACAGCTGTTCGCATGAGGACCAGACAAAGGCAACATGATAGTCCAAACTCTGCAGGACTCCCCCCCCCCCCTCACACCCACACACACCACACACACACACACACACACACACACACACACACACACACACACACACACACACCCGCGCCCTCCACCAGGCTCAGGAGCGCAGCAGAAGAGGTCTGAATAGCTGCGAGACGCACAATGCGGTCTTATCCGGGGGCCTGCCCGCTCTTTGTCACCTCACACGCGTCAGGACAATTATAACGTTGGTTGTAAAGAAAGAAAGGCCTATTCTTCCCCGCTTCCTTCTGATCTTTGTTTAGTGCAGGCAAGCTCCAAAAAATGAAAAATAAAAACGTTGCAAACAATGATCTGTGAGCCCGGGACGGTTCAAGTGTTAGAGTTAATTGTCCAAGTGTGTGTTTGGCCGTCATTAGAAAGTGTCCTGGCACGCTCAGAATCTGAACGCCTAAATAACTGTGTTTACTCTTGGACTACACGATTTTAATATCAAATTCGCCAGTGTTGAAACCACCAATCACATGTCCCGTTATGAAAAAAAAAAAGTTTCTTCAATTAAAATTCACTGGAATTAACTTTCTTGTTAAAAGGTTTCAAATTGGCCACATTCCGTTCCATCAGCCACTTTAGTTTCCCCTCATTTCTGGATAGTTCGGATTCATGCACATTTACTAAACATATCGGCCTGACGCCAGCTTCTTATGCATATTCCTATCAAAAACTCTGTCCAGGTGTAATGTGGGTTGTCTAAATCCCCAGGCAGGTCCCCCCATGTCAGGCTGCTCCCCTGAGGTCTGCTCCGGCTCCACCTCCTTGCCCGTGACGCGCAGCATCGGACGGTATAAAACCATTCAGCGTCTTTTACACACCAGAATCAAAACAAGAGGACCGCAAGGAAGGAAGACCACCGGGAGAAGATTATCAGAAGGAGACTATCGGGAGAAGACACGGATTTTAGGAGACACCAACGGGATCGCAGAGTTTCAAAGTGATGAAACTTTTTTGAGTTTTTTTCTCCACATCTTTTGGGAATATTTTTTTTGTGTGTGCACTTCGAATGCGGACATCCACGTTAGAACTGGGAAGCAAACTCTGAGAAGACATGGCACATCTACACCTGAGATACCTCTTGGCTTTGGCCTTGATGCACGTTGTAAGTTGGCTTCTTGTTTGTGCTCACAGTAACAATCCCAAAACGCCTTTACGCACAGCGCGTCTGATGTCATTTCTGTTTCTGTCTTTTGCAGGTTTTTTCCTCTGGTGTGTTCGAGCTGAAGATCCATTCTTTCCACACGGCGCAGCGCATCTGCAGAAGACACAGGGACTGTCACATATTCTTCAGGATTTGCCTGAAACACCCGGAGGATGTGATCTCCGCAGAGCCACCTTGCACCTTTGGCACCGGACACACCAACGTCATCAGGGCCGATCACACCTCGATCTCCAGCAGCGCTCCCATCAGGGTGCCCTTCCACTTCAAATGGCCGGTAAATAGAAATACAGTCACACACATAATTATGGTGTTGTTGAGGTTTTGGAAGTGATAGATTATGGATTTATTTGCATAAATAAACTGCATAATACCACATGAACTACACGCGTCACCTGTACTGCTCCTGCCAAACACTAAACGCGTTTTTCTCTGTTCCAGGGGACATTTTCATTGATCATTGAAGCTTGGAACGCTGAATCTCCGACTGAATACACAGGTAGGTTCCTTTTCTTTCTTTCTTTCTTTCTTTCTTTCTTTCTTTCTTTCTTTCTTTCTTTCTTTCTTTCTTTCTTTCTTTCAGACCAAGATGAACCACATCCATGCAATACAAGCAGCATCCTTGCAAGATAATTTATTTAAAACCTTCCCTTTCCCCTCCAGACAACCAAAACAACCTTGTGAGCCGTCTGGCTACCAGGAGGAGACTGGCCATCGGTGAGGACTGGTCCCAGGACGTGCACTTCGGCGAGCAGAGCGAGCTGCGCTACTCCTACCACGTCTTCTGCGACGAGTACTACTTTGGAGACGGCTGCGCTGAATACTGCAGGCCGAGGGACGACACACTGGGCCACTACACCTGCGACGAGGAGGGCAACCGCATCTGCCTGGAGGGCTGGAAGGGAAACTACTGCTCTGAGCGTAAGTGAATGTTAATTGTTGCCCGTGTGCCTCTGAGCAAGACACTTGAATCCTGCTGTAGTTCCCTGGGTGCAGTTCAGTGTCTAACCTGGGGAGGGAGCAAGTGAAGAAATCACATTTTCTACATGGGTCTGAAGTGTCTCTCTGTCATAGACTGCCATCTCAAATGGCATCATAGAGATAAAATGTATCTTTTTTATTTAGTGAAGGCTTCAAAAGTCCAACAATAGCCTAATACAAACTGCCCTTTAATGAGATTACTTAAAATCATTAGAAAATAAATAGTATCCTTTTCTAAGGTGTTTTTTTTTAAAGGAGAGCTTTAAACTTTCATGAACATCCTGCATCATTCCCTGAGAAATTAACTAAACACTTTGAAAAATCTCACAATGTTAAAGAAAGTGAGACAGAATTCCTTGTTCCATCCCATCATCTGACAAACCAACAAACAGACAGGGATGAAAACAAAACCTCCCTGCGGGAAGTTAAAAAAAAACAGTAATGTGAAAGGACTGAATCTTTCTTCTCCTCCTGTAGAATTGGAAGATTAGACTAAAGAAAAGTGAATCTTGTCTTAATACTCAGCTTGTGGCTGATGTTTGATCTCCTACACACACACACTATGAGCAGGAATCTTTTCTGGCACTGTAAAGTATTTCCTTTATCAGAGAGATCCCCCGTAGTGTTGTGTTTTACTCTTTTGCAAGGCGGTTTACAGTGATCCATCTGCCTTTTGTTCTCTGTTACAATGAGAGAAAGAGCTGTGGCCCCCGTTGCACACACACATTTTTCAAGGTGATCTGTGTGTGTTTGTGTGTGTGTGTTGGAGAGAGCGAAAGAGGAGATAAAAGAAAGCATTTTTCTCCGGCAGTGTGCCTGCCAGCTGCTTGGCTTAATACTTAACCAACAGTGAAGTCTGGAGCGGGGCTGGGGTCAGACAGGGGGCCCTGTACGTGTGTGTGTGTGTGTGATGTTTGAGAAGGCGTGCCCATTGTAATCACACACCCTCCCTCTCCCCTCTCCTCTCCAGCCATCTGCTCGGCGGACTGCAGCGAGAAGCACGGCTACTGCGAGGCCCCAGGGGGCTGTACGTGTCGCATGGGCTGGCAGGGCCCCTCCTGTAATGAATGCGTCCGCTACCCAGGCTGCCTCCACGGGACGTGCAGCCAGCCGTGGCAGTGTAACTGTCAGGAGGGCTGGGGGGGCCTCTTCTGCGACCAGGATCTCAACTACTGCACCAACCACAAGCCCTGTGCCAACGGTGCCACCTGCACCAACACGGGCCAGGGCAGCTACACCTGCACCTGCCGGCCCGGCTTCGGAGGCACCAACTGTGAACTGGAGACCAACGAGTGTGACAGCAACCCCTGCAAGAACGGTGGCAGCTGCAATGTGAGTAAAGCATTTTTAATTGTATAGATATCCCACATTGGACTTCTTACATTTAGACATCTATATTCTGTATTACAAGTTTTGTGATATGATCTGTTTAAATATGCAAATTAGGCCACCTAATTAAATATGCACACATTTGCATAAATGTCCAGAACAGAAATCTCAAACAACATACACATTTCAATGTGTGTTTTGGACATTTTCTTTTCTCTAGTCTGAAAAAAAAGACTTGTTATGGAAGCAAAATAACCAAAAATCTCAAATTCGACCAGAACTTAAAAAAAACAACATTTTCACCTGTTGTGTCTCCCCAATACAATACTACAAATGTTGCAATGAAGGAACAAGGCTATCACAGATAATATCAGATCAACTTTATTGATCCCTGTAGGGAAATCCAAATGTCACAGCAGCAGAAATACAACCAAAGTCACTTATGGATAGTCGCAAATAGCTTTCAAAATTTTATTCACTAACACCACGATCCCACATACAGTAACACATCACACATAAAAACAACTCTGTCTTTTGATATTTCCTCCCTAACCTGAAGGTTTTTCTTCCTCTGTCCACAGGACCTGGAGAACGACTACTCCTGCACCTGCCCACAGGGCTTTTACGGAAAGAACTGCGAGATCATTGCAATGACGTGTGCTGACGGCCCCTGCTTCAACGGCGGCACCTGCGTGGAGACGATGACCGGAGGCTACACCTGCCGCTGCCCTCCCAGCTACACCGGCTCCAACTGTGAGAAGAAGCTGGACCGCTGCAGCAACAGGCCCTGTCTGAACGGTGAGTGGGCCCCTATCTGGCGACACCTTGTGGCCGAAGTCGTTCACTTTTTTTGTGTGAATAAATATTGCTGTCGGCGCCACTGCGTCATACACCTGTAGCAATTTACAGTGTTAAATGTTATCCTGTTAACACTCCTGCTGTAAAAGAGTGCTTGTCCCTGATCTCTTGGATGCTGAACTGAACATTTCTCCCTTCTGCAGGTGGTGAGTGTCTGGACCTCGGCCAGAGTGTGCTGTGCCGCTGTCAGGCAGGCTTCACTGGTGCCAACTGCCAGGTCAACATCGACGACTGCGCCTCAACCCCCTGCCAGAACGCTGGAACTTGCCAGGACGGTGTGAATGACTACACCTGCTCTTGCACCCTGGGGTACACCGGCAAGAACTGCAGCGTGCGCTCAGACGCCTGTGGTGAACGTCCGTGTCAGAACGGTGGCACTTGCTTCACCCACTTCACCGGGCCAGTGTGCCAGTGTCCCAAAGGCTTTATGGGTCCCAGCTGTGAGTTCACGCTCCAGCCCAGTTTCAAGCCTGCTTTGCGCCAGACGTCCCAGCCCTCCTCTGCCACCCTCACCATCTCCTGCGTTCTGGCCGTCCTGGTGCTGGTTCTGGTGGCGGGTATCATCTTCTTGAGGAGGAGGAGGCGACTGCAGGGAAGGAAGCAGTTGAGCGACATCGCGGTCTACAATGACCTGGACACGGTCAACAACCAGGGAGGAAGCGAGAGAGAGTCCTTCCTCGGTCCTAACGGCATGTTCAAGATCAGCAACAGCACGGCTCGCCTCAGCCTCTCCCTCTGCCCCGATGGCAGATCTGGTTACAGGCACAGTCCCGTGGAGAGCAGCCTGGCCAGGGGCGAGCGTCAGGACTTCATGTGGAGGGACGAGGGCGGCCTGGGCTCCGGGGCAGGGCTCAGATGAAACAGAGAGACAACACGGACGTTCACACAGGCGCAGAAGAATATTAGCACTTGTTGCTCCTCTCTCTTCATGCACAGTGAGGAGAGGAGCAGATCCATGAGCCGAAAAAAGTGCTCCGCTCATGATGAAGATAATGTACCATTAAAAATGTAAACAAAGTAACTCATTTTTGACAAATGAACTATTGTCATGAAGATGATTTACAAAGATTATTCACAAAGTATATGGGGCAAAGCTCTTCCATGTATAAGACCCAAAGAAACTAATAATACGAACCACTTTTCATGGACCTACAACACAAACCAAATACAGGAAGTCACAAAACTCTGACCACCTCTGGAAAACCTGCCCAAAAATATGTTCCATTGGGTTTTTGATTTGAATATGTTCACTTTGTTTAATTGTTTCCCATTTTTTTTAAACGCAGAATTTTGGTTTTGCTTTTCAATCTTCCTTTTTGCCATTATTTCCTTATTGTGCGCACCATCATTTTTTATTCTTTATATTATTTATTTATTTGAAAACTTATGTTTATGGCTTCACTTTGATTGTCACAGATGTAGATCTATATATTTATATGATGCTGAATGAAGAACCGACGCTTGATGTTGTACCTGGATGTTTTATGGGCTGTGAAGGCTGTGTGAAATATCCCAAAGATGTTCAATGCAGGGATATAAAGAGAGTGTGTTTGATCACACAAAGTCAGCCATTACTGTAATTTATATATATATATAGCTTATATACTACTGATCACGTTGCTCCTTCATGTGCCATTTTGTGTTCATGCCAAAGTTTGTGTTACGTCACGTTTTCATCCATGTTATTTAAGTTCATCATGTTGTGGTTGTGATGTGGAATAAAATATTGCTTTGATGCGATCCTGGGTTGAGGTCTCTGTTCTTCAAGATTGAATCCTAACACCTGTTTTCATAGACAGAATGCTGTATTAGCGGAAATATAGATATAGACCAGGCGTCCAGGATCCAAAGCCCCCTTAACTGACTGATTTCCTGCACAAAGTGTCATTCTAGCTGTGTTCAGATCATGATCATTAATAATTAGAGATACATATTGAAAGAGTATTTTTACCTCACAAAAAATAAAACAGCAATATGGCTTACTTTGCCAGTTAAGCCATTTCAAGTTATGTCATATCAAATGATTACATATTTCCTGCCCTAGACTGCAGACGACCTGCAACCTAGGTGCCTGTTTCTGTGTCTGCATACACGTATGTGTCTGCATGTGGAATTACCCACTGGACACCTACACCAAGGGTATTCAGCATAGGTCTATCACTTCAAATGTCCAGGCTGTAGTGTTGATTACAGAGGCGCAGCTTATTCCTGAGACTCACTCACTGAGAACACTTAAGAGGACTGAGAAGTGCTGGATGAAAATTTGCATTTTTTTTTCACTGCATACACACAAAAACTGGAACTATGCACACGACCCTAAAACCTTGAAGCTCATGTTTCAAAAAACCAAGAGTCCAAACTGCCAAATAAGTGCAAGTCCATTGTTTTCACTCGAATGGACATTCTGAGTCACATTTTTGCAAAACTCTAAAGACAAATCACATCATTTAGCTCCTCAGTCGCCTGTCAGAGTGTAACAGAGGCCTCGGTGACCTCGACTGTGTTTAAAAAAAAATGGAGCAGCATTGAGAAAAGATGGCAAGAGCAAGAAGAGGAGTAAAGGGAGTAGGGGGATGGTGAGCCAACATTTTCCCAACTTTGGTTTGAACTCTGACAATGTTGCAATATCAACTGTGCGTTTACAGTTTGACTCTTGGGAGCTGGAGTGACTTTAGAACAATTTGGGTTCAGTGGATAAAAAGATGTGCTGCGTATCTATTCTGATATGATTGTGTCAGTGTAATATTTATATGATATACTCACAGTGTCCACAATACAACCACAGTGTTTATACTGCATGTACCATAACATTTCAACCTATTCTGGCACAAACTCTACATGGTAAAAACATAAAAATACAAAACATTAAAAATAAAAAATAGAACATTTTAACAATAAGACAATTTTATATATGTGAGTAATTAACATGTAACTCACAGAGCCTAAATAATGCTGATGGTGTTTAAAATGTATCACACCAGTGTTTGAACTGCTCTGTTAGTGATGTTCATATGATAGCTGTGTGATTAGTTGTGGTGGAAAGAATCAGTTTTGACAAGAGAGAAGAGAGGTTTTGAGTGCAGTGTTCAATTTTGCAAAGCAAGGCAAGTTTATTTGTATAACACAATTCAGACACAAGGCAACTCAGAGTGCTTCACAGGAGCATACAAATTACATTAAAAGAAATTAAAAATTAAAATTAATTAAATTAAAATTGTTTTAAACAAGTAGGCAGAGATCAAGAAACAAAACATTAAAACAAGTTAAGACATAGGAAAGTAGGCTAAAATAGAATAGGTTTAAAAGAGACAAGACTAGAAAATAAAAGTCACAGTGCAGTCCAAAGCCTTAAAATTGCTTCAGTGAAAAGCAGTGGCAAACACAAAGGTTTTCAGCCTGGATTTTAAAAGGAGAGAGTTGGAGCAGACCTGCAATTTTCAGGGAGTTTGTTCCAGATATGTAACACATAACAACTGAAACTGCTTCTCCATGTTTAGTTCTGACTCTTCGGACTGAAAGCAGACCTGTACCTGACAACCCCAGAGGTCTGGATAGATAATAATGTGGCAGCAGATCAGAAATGTACTGCGGCCCATAACTTCTCCAGTTCGTGTTTTCAAGCTTCTCAATCTCCAAAAAAAGAAAAAGAAAAACTTCCCTCAAGGAAAAGTTTTATTAGTCCTTTGAAAAAACTTGGCAAATATGCTTGTTCCTACAATTTATATACAATACTCAAACTTATATAGGGGTGTTGGGATGTGGCTGCATGCCGCCAAAAAAATTCACAAAACACAAATTCAGATACTGAACTATTTCTTTTAGAGGTGAAGTGCCCTCAGAGATAAACAGGCTTGAGCAGTGAGCAGCGGATCTGAAAGCATGTAGAGCTTTTATAATCTGTTCTGTTTTGTCATAAACCATTTTATTCTAGCAAAAACAGTTAACACATTGCCTAGTCACAACCACAACATGATGAACTTAAATAATATGAATGAAAACGTGACGTAACATAAACTTTGGCATGAACACAAAATGGCACATGAAGGATCAACGTGATCAGTAGTATATAAACTATATATACTGTATATATATATACATATATATATATATATATATATATATATATATATATATATATATATATATATATATATATATATTACAGTAATGACTGACTTTGTGTGATCAAACACACTCTCTTTATATCCCTGCACTGAACATCTTTGGGGTATTTCACACAGCCCGAATCAATCAAAGTGATATAACAATATAAAGAATAAAAAAAATGATGGGGCGCTCAGTAAGGAAAGAATGGCCAAAGGAAGACTGAAAAGCAAAACAAAACTTCTGTGTTTATAACTTTCGATTTGAACAGATAGCTCACCCTGTACATGTATATAAATACTTGAGCCCTGCTGTATGTCAGTGCGTGCGTGTGTGTGTGTGTGTGTGTGTGTGTGTGTGTGTGTGTGTGTCGTCGCCTCCCACCCCTGCTATCTCCTCCTGCTCTTTGTGAAAAGACGAGAAACCAGTCAGACCAGTCCAGACCAGCAATGGCAGCCGACCGGACCGGGACGACTCTCGACGTTCATACATCAGACTTGGAGTTGTCTCCGGATCACATCTCTAATGTCCCGAAGAGACACGCCCGTGTCACCGTCAAGTACAACCGGAAGGAGCTGCAGAAGCGGCTGGACGTGGAGAAGTGGATCGACGAGAGCCTGGACAGGCTGTACTCGGGTCAGGTGGGTCAGCGTGTCCCGGAGGAGGCAAGCTGCTTAGACTGGTCTGCTTCTAAATACTGTATACAGTGTTGTATAATAAGAATATATTCTATTCTAAGACTTCTTGCAGTATTTTACTTCAGAGTATTTTTTATTTATTTATTTTTTTTAAATCTGCACTAAAGGATGGAAACAAGGCACAAAAAATTCAAATAAAACTTAAAGTTACTACATATCAACAGGACTGCGGTGCGAGGAGAGGAGGGGTGGGGCAGCTGTTCTCCTTACAAGGCCAAGCATCCTGTAAATGTTGGGTCCACTGCTGTCCCCCTCTCACAGATCTGTATTTGTCAAGGGCCTTTCTGCCTTAAATGGGCAGTGTAGGACCGAGGGACGGAAGAATGATGAGAAGGAGGAAGAGGGGAAAGTTATGGAGGAGGGAAAGTGCTGATGTAGGTCCCTGGAGGAGGTAAACACAGTGCATCTGGCTGCTGAGGTCGCTGACAGGAGGTCAGGGTCTGTTGGGGTGATGGGTGCAGGACAGTGTTGTGAAAGCCAAGTACAGTCTGTTTACTATCAGTAAACAGATTTGAGATGATGACAGTGATAAGGGCAGCTTTGTTGAACAAGAGGAACACAGGTTTTTGTCCCGAGCCACTGGCATATTCTCATGAACCTTGCATACGAAACATGAGTCTTTTTAAATGAATTGTCATTTTGGAGTTTCTGAATATGATTTTAATGATCTAAATTGGTTTTGTTGTTGTAGTATGACCCGTGATGATAACGTAACTTCTCAGACAAGTGGTGTTTAGTTGAACTAAGTCACGTCGCACACGAGGCAGACAAACTCCCATTGTTGGTTGTTTGTTTTTTGTAAATATCTTGTTTTTTTTCTATTTATTTTCTTTTTTACTTCATGCATATTTTTCTGATTCTTTTTCCTGTACTGTTGCATCTATCATCGAGCTGTTGTAACAAGTGAATTTACCCGTTGTGGGATAAATAAAGCCAATCTTAAATCTTAAATCTTAATTTGATGAATTTTGAGGCGAGAAAGAAGTGAGAAGTGTGTACTAGGGTTGTCAAAAGCACTGATACTTTGATATGTTTTGATATCAACAGTCAGATTTACAAAATAAGGCTGCACAAATGTTACAAGGTTTCAAAGGTTTTGTTTTTTTATACAAGTACTGTATCCAAGTTTAAAACTCATAAATCTCGTATCATGGCTACCGTGGTGTGTGCAGAAGGAGCTGGTGGGCTCTCAAGTTGGACTCCTGTATGTGTCAAGGGCCCAATTATACAGGCAGTGCAGCGCGGTGGTGTGGATGGGCGGGTGGGACTGTCCCTTCACTCGGCCGGCACAATGGCTGTTTGTTCACACAGAACAAGCCACTGTTACAGTGTTACGTGAGCATTGTGACTATTCAGCCCCCGGAGCCCAAACATACAAATGATGGACATGCAGCGTGTGCAGCCTCAATCCTGAGTCTTCTGTTGCTCCTAAAAAAGGAAAAATCTTATGTAGTGGAGATACTGGGTAATTGTGTGAGGAGTGGAAGTGCTTTATATCTTCTAACCTCGTTACAATGGCTTGTCATTAAGATACATTGTCACACACGGGTCACACATGCCGTTTAAATCCTTGCACTACACAAAGGAAAAAACTTTGTTCTATCATCTCCACAAATTATTTATAGTTCCCTGGAATGAACCGTATGTGAGAACGATTGAGTCCACCCTGATTGAGTCAAGACCGAATCAGATGGACTGCAACGAGGGCTGCATGAAAAAAAAAACACATGCCGGAAAAAGATTGATGGGCGCAGACTATGGTATAGATATCCATGGTGCCTAGATGGTGTATCCTGCTGGCTCTGGTAATCCCCTGAGTTTTTCTCCTACTGCCAACACGAGTTTGACTTTGTTGGTACACACATTAATGGTCCCCACTTGATTGAAACAACTTTGAACCCCTGGCCTATCATCTAGCACCATCATCTAGTCAAAGTTTCATTGTGTCTCAAGTACAGCCTCACTGAGCTGCTAGCATGGCTGTAGACTTTAACACTGAATCACAAAATGGATGAGATAAAATCATCTAATAATCTATTCCTTCAAATATGAGGATTTTTAAAGATCATTTCTAGACTGAGTTGCATAGGTCTCAATAAATATCAGATTTATGGGCTGAATTACAGGGAACCTTATTTTCCACACAAAGCTTCCAGCACAGCATTTTCTATTGATGCAGCTATTAAATAACCCTGTTTCAGAATATTTCACTAGCTATAAAAGTGACATATGGTGGAGCATCGGATTGGGGGGGGGGGGGGTTATAAGGAAAAGCAACGTTGTAAACTAGATAAGTGTTTAGAGAGTAAATGATGACTCTATAAAAGTGTGTCCATGCTTACTTCAGGAGGGTGATATGCCAGAGGAGGTGAACATTGATGACCTGATTGACCTGCCCACTGATGAAGAGCGAGTCAAAAAGTTACAGGTAACATGAACTGTATGGACATTTAAAAGAGGCTGCAGATTATGAAATAGGAACACGTTTATTTTATTTTATTTTATTTATTTATTTTTTTATTTTAAGTTTTGTCATCTATTAATCACCTTTCACCTCATGGTGACAGTTTCCGCACCAACATGGATAGATTTTGTTTAGGATGTCACTCAAATAGGGTTCATATCAATACTTTTTGCTAGTGATAATGACAGGAACAGATTTTTGGGTGAAATATTGTCATGTTTATGGTATACTGGAATTGAATATATGATTATTTGACTGGTTTGTTACAACGTCAACCCCCCTATTTTTGTTTTTACAGGAGCTTCTTCAAAAATGCAGAAACAACACAGAGGTATGTTTTAACATGGAAATTACATTTCCAACCAAGGATTAGTCATTGTGATGCACACATTATATGCAAATGTGCAGTACACCTACCTGCGTGGATACACACACACTCACGCTGGTCACATGCAGCTAAACTGAAGCTGCATCTTCTGACATCTCATCCCGTAGTCATTCCACATGCCCCAACAATGGCTCTCTGTGCGTGTTCTCTTGCCTTTTTCTCTCCTTTTTAAGCCTGAAACAAAGAGTCCTTATGGACTCAGAACGTTGTGGCCTGGTCAGAGATGCAACCACAGGCAAAGGAGCAGGGAGCGTCAGTGTAGCTGCTGCTTTTCTTTCCTTCTGATGTGTCAAGAAGGATAGGTTCACATCTTTTTCCAAATATATCAGAAACCGGTACTTATATGTCTATATGTACATTGGTGGTAACACAAAAAGCATGGTTTGTATGAAGACTATGACCTTGATAGAAGCTTGACTTTTATACCACCCTGATTCTGGAAAAGTGGGGACGCTTTATAAAACATAAATAAAAACAGCCTGCAATCATTTGCAAAAAAGAAAAAGGTTACTGACAACGGTTTTACATACTGTTCATGATCACAAAGTGGTGAACCTGGCCCCATCCTTGCTTGGATCCTTTTTGAGGATGCCCCTTTCATCCCCTGTTACCAATGGACCTGTTTACCCGTGGAGCATTCCAAACAGGTGTTTTCGGGGCATTCCACAACTTTTCCAGTCTTTTGTTGGCCCTGTCCCAACTTGTGAAATGTGTTGCTGCCATCAAATTCACAATATGCACATATTTACAAAAAAATAAATATTAAATATGCTGTCTTTGTAGTGTTTTCAACTGAGGATATGTCAAAAAGGATAAGCACATTATCATATTCCAGTTAATGTCATATATACCGTCGGGGTTGTTTCTCAAACCGTTGCGTCACTAGTCTAACAAAAACATTGCATTGCAGTTTTGCTTAATAGCCAGTATGGGGGATTAATGACACCTAGCAAACTGTTTAACAAACTGTAGACAGAAATATGTGAGAAGTAGTAAAAATGTGAACGTATCCTTTAAAAGCTGCCTGGAAATGAACTGGTTTGTGAGGAACATACCACATCATGTTTCCTGAGTTTATAACTTAAGATACAAACAGACTCAAACAGCTAGAGTGAGGTTCTAACACAGCCACAAACAAGACTAGGATTACCATTGCCCACCTCTACTTGTACTGTTGTCATAACACAACATATCTCAGTACTGTGTTTCTCATCTGCATCTATCTACCATAGAGGCTCAGACACGTCATTGTACAAAGTAAAAAGTAGAAGGAAAAATGTGCTCTTGTCTGGCATATTAGTTCGGATCCTGGTCTGGTAACTTATTTAGAGTCTTATTTTGACCGTTTTCTGCAGTTACTCATGAGCAACATGTTTACAGCACAACACTTAGACTTAGTGGGAACTCCCTCCTCAGTGGCCTTCGTGTCATGGTCCTGAGATTTCACCAAGGCCTTTTTCCTTCTATGGACATAAGAACACTCAGCAACAAGAGAGTGAATAATGACTAAACACTACATGCATTTGGCACCATCTTTGCTACTTCACTCATAATTACTGTTTATTTAAAGTTCAGATAAGGACTGTATGTATATTGTTTTAGTAATTTGACCCTGGTCTTGGAGCAATGGCAGAATACCTACTCAGCTGTTTTGTGCCCCCATCTTTCACATGTAAGAATTCGGTCATTACCTCCCACAAACTTGCACTCTACAGTATTCTCAGTAAGTAACTGTGTTTATGATAGTATGTGCCAGTTCTATATTTCAGAGTACTAAGTTAAAGCAACATTGTGTAACTCTTTTACCTATTAAAAATAACACGATCTGAATCATTTTAATGGTACAGTGTCTTATAATAGGGTCAATGGTGTCTCTGTCACAGCCACTATGCCCCCCCATCACTTGATTATGCACTGTGTAACTTCAGTGAGAGGGTACTATCAAACACATCACATTGTTATGAAGTAATGAGTTTTGTTGTAGTTGGCACCATCTGACAAATTGTTACAGACCTGGGATTTGTATTTACAACAGTGGTGTAAACTGCAGCAGGTGCCAAATCACACAAAATGCCAGTTTCTACATAATGTTACTTTAATGTAAACTGTCTCAGTAGAAATCAACAAAGAATCAATTGATGCTAATGCTCAAAAGGAATAATTTCAGACGTGTATAGAGAAATGAGCACACAAAGAGAACCTCAGTAGCCGTTAGTTAAAAAACAGATTTTTAATGCCCCATTTTTTCTTCTTCTAAATTTCAACAAATGCCGTGAAAAGAGTCAAAACAACAGCCCAGGCATTACCAAACTGACATCAGAGAACTAGCAGTGACAAAGGCCAACTGTGTCACCTCTCATCGTCTGTGTCTGCCAAAGACCCAGCTAGCTTCATGGTAATGATGGAACAGTGTGGCTGGTTGGTATATTATTTTTTAAGGCAACCATGGAGCTCAGAGGAATAAGACATATCAGGCTTTGATACAGAAAATACTAATTCGTAGGATTCATTGTTTGTTTTTCGGAAACCACATGGGTGACTGAAAAATACGGTACTTGTCAAATAACAGGTAGTTGTACTGACAACAAGTCATATTGGAAACACTTTTTGCTTCAAATTTTGCACTGCTTCTCCTCCTCAGACCTTCATCGGAGAGCTGGTGGCAAAACTGGAGGGAGTTCACAAGCAGGAGGAGCTGCAGACTGAAGGCATCGAGCATCCAGTCATCTGCCACAGCCACTACCGCCACGAGCCCTACCACTTTAACAACCCACACCAACAGCACCACGTGCACCCCCGAGGCCAAAACCAGACCCTCTGACAACCAAGACACACTCACACACATGTACACACTAACGACATAAACACAAAAATGTCAAGGAAGTAAAAATCCAAGCTGAAACTTTAAAAGTACATTTGCCAGCTTTTTTTTTTTTTTTTTTTTTTTTTTTTTTGCTGAATGTAAGAGGAGTAGATCGATACAACTGTTATCCATCTGTACACTTAATATCCAACTACAGCCAGAGGGCAATTTACTTAGCTTAGAATAGACTGGACAGGTTTGAAAACAGCTACAGTAGCTGGCTCTGCCTACCAGCACCTTTGTAAAGCTCATTAATTAACATGTTTTATGTTGTGTAGTGATGACAAGACTGCAAGAAGTCACTGAGCCTGGTCAAAAAACAGATATATAACCTGCACATAACATATAGTACTGTACCATACATGTAGTTTTTACAGTTTTGTTTTTGTAATGATGTATATATAACAAGTTAATGAGCTTTAGAGACGCCGGTAGGCAGATTATGTTACCTTTGGACAGACTCAGGCGAGCTGTTTCCTCCTACTTTCAGTCTTAATGTGGAGCTAAGCTAACGGCTGTTGGCTGTAGTCTAATGCCATGCTCAGACCAAAAATGACGCAAATTATTCGCTACTGAATTACGCAATTGAAGCGAGTTGAAAATATTGAACTCAAGCAAAATATCTGTGTCTCAAAAGCCTATCGGCATTGGCGTTCACCGGACATTCATGAACAACACTGGAGGAGAGGATGATAATCACTAATCCTGGCCGTTTGTGGACACCCAGAGCTGTATGATAAAACATCGACTCATACTGAGACAGGACAAAGAAAGAGCTGCCATGGAGGGATGTGAGTGAGAATGTCAGGCTACCTGGTAAGTTTGGGAAATACATCTCGGCACTGCATATAAAGCAGAACTCCATTCAGGGAACAAGCATTTTAAAATGTGTTTGGTCTGAGCACGGCATTGTGTAAGACAGATGTCAGTGGTATCAGTCTTGTCTTTACTCAAAACCTCTCCTTTACCAAAAAGGAGGGATTTGTGACAGCTCACATGGGTGGTGATCGGCAAAGACATTGCCAAAACATGGTACAAATCATTTTTCAAATCGAAAGTAGGATCCAATTTAGCACAAATACAGAAATACACACCATGTAAATACACATTTTTCCACTCAAAGAATCCCCAAAAATGCTTTTAATTAGCATGAAAACATTAGCACTCAACTTTACTTGACTGGAAAAATGAGTCATCACCTTCTTACAATTATTCTAACTCTCCATGTACACATAGTTTGATTTAATAGTTTCTGGCACTATCTGATTAAGTATCTGATAAAACTAGATGAAGGAAAGTAGCATCAATAAAAAATAGAATAGACACCTCTTACGTTAAAAATAGCATTGTGCTATGCATTCAAATCCACTGGTGGATTTCACACTAAAAACATCACTATCGGAGTTCAACACCAAGGTGTACTGTGACACAGTTACTAGTTACAGTACGTTCCACCTTCCACTGAAGACATTAGCATTGTAGCTGTACCACATTTTAGATAACACTGATAGACTGGGTGCACTTATTTATCATCTACAAAAGAATGATGGTCATGAATGTGATTTATTGTCATGATTACACTGGAAATAATCCTGTTCCCATCACTGCTTTTTATTATCTCTGTCACTCATTCCCCGTGTTTTAGACTTGTGTTTTTAATACATTTTTTTTCAGTGTTGAGTGTCAGAGACACCAGTCTTTTGCAACAGTTGCTAATTAAACAATTTATTTTACTGTCGATTCATCTTGTATGTTTCATGAAATGCTTCAGCATGTAAAGTTTTTTCCAGGTCAGGAGGAACTTACAATATGTTAATTATTAACAGTTTGAAAGAAACTCTGAAATACTAGTTTACTGACTGCTCCTTTCTATCATCTTTGCTGTAGCTATTTTTAACTGTAGCAACTAGCTGCCATTAGCAAATAGCTCAGTTAGCCCTAGAGGTAAGTGGCCCTTTTAGCTGAGCAGAGTCTGCCTGCACCACAACCTCAGACGGGAGTGGGGTCACCATGCTCAACCAGGCTCAGCCACCTCCCAGTGAATGTGGGCTTAACACAGCTGCACACAGATGGATGCCAGTTTGAAGACAGGGGATACAGTATGGAGGTGATTTACAGGTGCTCTGGCCCAGACACTTGGGATCAGCAGCGGGCAAAAATGGTGCATACAGCCAGAATATTTTTAGGTCTTACTCTTTGAACTGAGGATTTACATCAACCAAACCAGAGGTGATTGTGGAAAAACAAACAAAGACTTCTTTGGTGACTTTTATTCAGTTTATGTAAAGTTTCAATGAGGTCATTTTTACAGTGGGTTAACAAGACAATTAACCTCATCCTAGTTCAGTAAAATAATGTTTCCCTTCTTTACATTTTGTGAGTTTATTTAGTTTATTCATTATACCAACAGCTGGCATACTATGTATCTCCAAGCCAAAACTACAGGGGCTATCAGATTATCACTTCTTGCCAGTACAAAGTTAGGAGACGGTATTTGTAATTACCTAGAAATATTTTACAATGTGTGAATAAGTTCAGTTAAACTCATCTTATTTTGGTAAAAGAGAGAAACTTGAATTCAGATGATGTACGGTTGTATTTTTCTGTTTAGTAAGTATTGGTTGTAACATTGGTGTGAAGTATCTGCTTTTCTGACATTTTGTGAGTTTATTCTGTTTACTTTGTAAGAAGCGATCGCTGCTGACACAAATCTCCCAGCTGAAACTACTGTGGCTGTCGGACTACTGCCTCTTGAGGTACAAAGTGGTATAAGGACACAGGATGGGCCAGGGCTTGCTGGTTAGCATGCTAACTTCATTAGATATCTCCACAACACAGAACATTAACGTCTGACATAATGTCAACACTGTCGTTTCTTAACACTCTGTTGATAATGTGAGTAACGTTACATTTTTCAACTTCATTTTTTAAAACTTCAGTCCCAGCCACAAATGACCGTATTAAACAGAGCGGAACATGGGGAACAGATATCCGTTTAATGTATGGTAAAGTAAATACATTCATATTTACATTTAGAGCATTTAGCAGACACTTTTGTCCAAAGGGATTTACTCTAAGTAAATAGCAACACTAATGATGCATCATCCCCCATACACACTGTAGTGTCCACTTCCAATGTTTGCTCACAAATATTGCAGGAAAGACAAAGGAACACAACTTAGTATATTCACACAACTGGCACATATACAGTGCATACACCAAAATACAAATACAGAGTAAAAAACAAATTTGTTGTAAAAAAACAAAAATACCACTTGACCCTGCCCCTAAACACCCACACCCCACACTTCACCCTCCCCGCCACAGAAGAACCCTGAGGTGATAGAATGGCCCTAAACTTTGACTTAAAAGTCAATACATTTTTCTAAAAAATACGATTTACACTTTGTCTAAAGGTAGCTATCACTTCTTTTCACAGTTTCCAAGTGTGACTCTTCAACATACCATTAAAGGTCATGTTGGACATCAATTTATGATCTGGAGACATGGATTACGCAGGACCTGCTATATGGAACCAAGTCCCCATTTACTTCAGTTGTTTAAGAGAATGCTGCAATGCTGTTTTGCAGTGAAGCTCAAGAAATGTTTTGTGAACTATGAAAACTTGGGCAAGTAAGTAATCACTGAATTGTCATTTTTGGGAGAACTTTTCCTTTAGGGGGGATAAGTGAGAATTTACAGAAGCTGGATAGTTGAATAAGACACCCAACACATGATGAGATGGACTGGTAAAGTGAGTTAAGGGACTAACTGGTTCAAGTCCATTCACTCTATTGTGGTCATGTCTGAGCAGCCAGGTGTACTAGAGTGGGACGTGACCTCTTGTCCTACACCAGACTGTACACTGGGTGGCAGGAGGGAGCTGCAGTGAGGACGGTAACGTGTAACCAGGGTTTCTTCCCTTGCTGACCTGTTTGCTTCTTTGTTTGGTTATTTTTTAATTTTCACAACACAACACAGAGCCACTTGCACACACTCGTATATCCCTCAGCTGGTTCGTCTTACTAATCTGTTCTTTATGTGACACTTGAGTCCTGCCATGGCTACAGTGACCTTGGAGCTGTGTTGTAAAGCAAAGACAATATAGCAGCAGCACCAGTGTTGATTGTCATCTTTGCTCAGGTCAGTCCACTTAAAGTCTTCCGCAGAGGAAAGATACTCTGCTGATGGTGTAGGAATGGAATTTGGACTCAAGGCCACAGACACTGAATCATCCTCATAGTTCATTTTGTACTTCCAACAGAACTCAGTCAGGGCACGATGCACACACATGCAAACACACAAAAAGGTTGTCCAGATCTGAATAAAAACAGTAAAATAGCCACTGCAGGGCAATGCTCTGTCCTCCTTCACTGTACAGTTAATGCAATTAGTGTAATTAGAAGGGTCCCCAGGGCGCGGGTGCGGGGGTGGAGGGTCTGTGGCGTAGGAGGGGGAGAAAGGACGGGACGGGCCTTTCCTCAGGAAAACATATCACCTTCCACCACAATAGAGCCCGTCAGGAAACCACAGGCAGCCACATTGCTCTCTTGAGTCACCGAGTACTCTTGGACACGCTCTCACACTCATCAGTCACACACACATGCACACACTCCACAGCCTGGCAGCCCGCACAGCCAGCACACTCCAGGATGACATACTGAAACACTGCAAGGCATTCTCACCAGGTAAGTCCCATTCTCTGTGTTCACACACAGTGTTGGAGTTTGGAGTCTGGTGCTTTAATTTCCTTTGGGTCCATAGAAAGTTTTGTTCATTCATGCATCCATTGAAGATTAAGATAACATGTTCAAATAATTGTTTCTCTGTAAATGACACATTTTCCAGCTGACTTTTGACCTCTGCAGAAATTGTAGTCTTTTTGTGTTTGTGGAATAGGTTTGAAACAGTTACTGTCACTAGAAATTGAAAATGTATTTGTGTTGCTCAGTATTCAAGGTGTAGTTATCATGAGAAAAGTCACTTTTTAAGTAGATTCTCTCCATCCTGGTTTGACTTTAGTTCTCAAGATTATATGTGAGCCTAATGAGGAATTCTTTGACCTATTGCATAAAGACCTCTTAATGATGTCTGCTCTCTTCATATCACCTATTGTTCCCTGTACTGTTTGATAACTACTTTACAGCGTTTTGCAGATGTTATCCTACCATTCACTCTTCTGAGATATCTGATGAACAGTACAGATACACGAAGTATTTTTCAGCCCAGATTTGGAAAAAGTAAATAATGTCACATGCATGCAACAAAGGCCAACTGCATAAAAGCTGAGAAAGGAATGGAGAGCATAACAGAGTATATACCTTCTTTACTCGCTTATTATGTAGCACTACATAATGTGAGACAGCCATGGGTACATTTCCTGTTAAATCATTTTTAAACTATAATGCAACACTGCTAGTGTCTACTTCACTCTTCTTGAATATTAACAAAGAGACCACAAATAAGCAGGAAGTTGAACTGCAACCAAACAAACTCAAACCAGAAATTCATGGACATTGACTATAAAATGTAGAAGTCTGATTCACGGTAGAGTTCTTATGAAAGAGATCAGTTTTTATGAAAAATACTCTGACTGTATGAATTGATGATTTCTTTCATTTTTCCATATGGTGGATACATGCAAGAAATTAATTGTTTCCAGTATAGAGGCCAGCTTTTTACGAGTCATTATTTTGAATCCACTAAAAACAGACAGTAATCTCCACTGTCTGGACTGGAGCTGGGCAGCAGTTGAGGATTGTAGTTGTACAAGGAAGCTTCCAGGTGTGCATGTATGAGTATGGTGCTGAGTAAAGAACACAGCCCTGCTGTGGACAAGGTAAATGTGGATTTTAGACATTCAATATCCGGAAGGTGGCAATTAATTTGTTTTAGAAATAATTGAAATAACAGTAATAAATTGTTTATTTTTTTTATTTTCAAAATGCCCCCAGATGTGTTAAACTCAAGGAACTAAAGTTAATACAGTCTAAATATGTACTTTTGTTTACACTTAACATAATATGATTAAGTTTCAGTGACCTTAAATTACATCATGGTTCTGATTATTTCAAAGCAAATGCATTGAGAAATTGTAAAAATGTTTAAAAATGTAGTAGAAATAATGATGTATGATATACAGGTGTTTTAAAAACAGTTTTCTTTGCTTTAATTCTGTGTTAAAGACCACAAATATATATTTGAAAAGTTGAGGATAGGGAAAAGGTTCACATTTTCAAGTCTATCTCAAAATAATATTCACGTGCTCATAAGTACACTGAAACATTTACTGATGTCCGTAATTATTCCTCCTGTCAACACTCACTGTGAAATGATCACTTTTGCAGTTAAAATGAAAATATGCATTCTAAGTTACAATTGGATTTTTGGACTTCAGCAGTCTCAGTCAGCTGTCAGCCACAGTTGCAGTCATTTTAGTGAAATTTCCTCTTTGTCTTTCGGTGAACAGAGTTTCCTCACTGAACTGCAGAGGATAATATTCCCCAAATTGGCAGGATAATGCTTTATATAATTCTCCTGCTAATCTTATTTTTTCTTAACAAGCTGCAGATTGACTTTTTGTTTCTCAATTGTGAAATATTTATATAAGAGTAGTTCAGCACGTGTAACTGCAGCAATATTTTGGGAACATATTTCCTGCTGGAGTTGTGAGGTGCATTGCATAAGCAGCATGTGAAAGGATGTTTTTGATTCTTGTTGTATAAATGCTCTGATGGCTTATGTGACGGCAGAAAAACAGTTTCCCACATCAGATCAGTTATTAATTCTCACTGTGTGTCAGTGTTATGTTAGTGTCTTATGGGTTGTGTTAAATTTTTAAAGTAAGAAGTAAGAATAGAATTCAAGTAAGTGTAGCCAAATAAAATAATTCATTCTGAAGTTGATTTAATAATCAGATGGTAATATTTGCTGCTTGGTTCAACATTCTGACTAAAGCTAACATTGCTCTTATATTGCAGTTTGTTAGAATCTCAAGTGTAACCATGCCCATTCTGAAGAAGCTCCCGGGAAGGTCCAAGAGCTGCCATGAGTTCCCCAGAGTGAACGGTGAACTGATCCTGCCCCGGCTGGACTTGGACCTCAGGGACTTGAATCATCTCAATGATCTGAAGGAGCTGAACGACCTGAAAGATCTGAACAAGAACCTTAACCCCTTTGAGGATGTGGACCTGGATGAGGATGAGAGAAAGGGAGGCGACATGGGCCTCATCATGGGGGAGGTCAGGGGTAACCTCCAGCTCAGGTCCTCCCGTGATGGTGAAGAGGAGGAAAACGAGGTGAACGCAGAGAGACACGGAGCAGGGAATCCTAAAGGGAGGCCCCTCAGGGGGACCCTGGAGCGGATCTGTGGGGTGTCGCCCCTCAAAACCCTTGGAAAACTGGGGAAAGGGCTGCGCATATCAGGACGCAATGTTTGGGGGAACAACACTCCTCACTACAGTCCTGGAGACTCAAATACTCTCCCACCAGAGAGGGAGAAAAGGAAAGGACTGCGCAGAGGCTCCGAAGGAATTATGACCCTGCTCCGGTGAGGAGGGGTGGGGGGAGGTCAGATCTTAGAAGATTTTATTCTCGCTGATCTGTGAAGAATTTGGATTTCTGATATGAAGTATCACAGAAGAGTGCTGTTTAAACACAAGATAGGAAAACATTTTGTCAGATTTTAATATAACCATAATGGTGGAAAGCCTTTTTCAGGAACTCTACCACAATCCATCTAGCCATCAGATGAAGTAAAATAAAATAAAATAAAAAAATTGTAAAAAGCTTGTAAGATAAAAGATAAATCTTCCCCACTTACTAAAGCACATTTTCAGGAATCAACTGCAAAAGAACATCTAAAGAAATAAGCAGCAAATAACATCCCATAATATCAACAGAAATTACATGAAGTCAAAAGGATGCCAAACACTACAGTAGTGCAACTATCACAGAAAGACTGTTACCCAAATAAGTGAGTCAAGGCCTTTGTGAACAGCTGAAGTCTGAGCTAGCCACAAATTAGAGTTCCGGAGGAGAAGCTGTTACGTCTCTGGTCAGTAATAGAATAGCATATAGTGCGCTTATTTCCTGACGAGTTATGTAATAAGCTATAGCAATTTGTTGATCTACGGAAGCCTCTTTTGTTTGTCGCTGACATGTTATGTACTTGCTGTGCTCACTGAATGGGACTATTTTTAACCGAGACAGTCGTGCTTACAGCAGCTTAACAGATGTGTGAATATGTGGCATTCCAAACATAGCTGCTACTGAGCCATACAAAGCCAGAGTCTCACATTTGTCATTCCTATTGTACTGGTTCGTGCAAATCATGCAGTCTGATAGCGTATCTTGTTCGGTCCTGTGGCATTCATGTTCTTTGTTGCTGCTGTGGGCGCTTTGCAGCTTCACAGGTCGACGTAAGGAGGAGCGCAGAGAGAGCCTGCCCTGCGGAAACCTGTGCACGGACAGTGAGGCGGAGGCTTCCAGGCGGCCCTCCTTCCTCAGGATGGTCAGTCTGGGCAAGCTGAAGAGGGAATCCATGTCAGACAAGGCATCCCAAGAGACTGAGGAGGAATCAGTGGAGGAGGAGCCAGTGGTGAAAACCAGAGAGCCCCTCTCAGGTAATAATCAGGGAAACATCAGGTGCAAAAACTACACTACGACGTTAAAAGTCCCAAAAGTTCGAGAACTTTACTCTTCCTGGTCAAGCTTCAGCAGTACTTCCTCCCAATCCTAGACAACTCTCTGATGAAGCTGAGAGGTCCCCAGATCCCTGGGTCACTGGGTTCAATCACCACCAGACTGTGAAATCAGGAAATGACCGCACTTCCTCCAACCCCAGGTTCCTCTAGATAGAAGTTCTCCCAAGCTACTGTTCACAGACTCCACAGGGAACCTTGCTAGGAATAGAAGAGTGTGCAGAAAGAGCAACAAATAACCCAGTTTGTCAGTCAGGCACACGCACAGCTACTCAATAACCATAAAGACAGAAAACCCTTTTACTATTTGTTGGTCAACTATTCGCTCTGTGAAATAAACATATTGTTTTTCTCTCCTTGCTCTCTGCAGTACTGGAGATCCTACAGCTGGTCAACAACAGGGACCTTCTCCTGGCCGACACACACATTCAGGAGCTGGAGCGAGAGTGTGAGCTTCTGTCCCTCCTGCCGACCACAACTAGTCCCATCCACACTCCTACCCTCTGCCCCAGCCCCCCTCCCTCTGTGATCCCCTTATCATGCTCATCCTTAGATGAAGCCCTCAGCTCCAATGCAACCCTGGACTCCAGCAGGCGAAAGGCGAAGGATGTGGAGCTGCTGTATGAGGCCCTGCAGAGGGAGATGTGGGACGTAGTACGGGAGTCCCTCCGCCAGCCCAGTGCTGGTCCCAACCTTGGATTGGTGGTGCTGGTGATCCAACAGGAGGAGCATGCTGATGCTGTCTGGGCCCAGAGAGAGCACACCAAGCTAGAGCGAGAGAACCCTCAGATTCAGCCAAGCCACCGTCCCCGGCGACTGAAGACGAAGTGGAGGCAGGCAGTGGCGGAGGCTGCAGACTGGAGCCTGCCACATCAGGTAGACACCCAGGCAGGTCAGCTGGCCTCTTACCTTGAGCGCCTGAGGAACCGGATGGTGGATGACCTGGATGCAGCGAGGAGGAACGCTGTGTCCATTTACCCAGAGGAATTCACTGCCTTCCAGGTGTACGTGGAAAGTTACCATCGAGGGGTGGCCAAACGTCTTCGAACTATTACCAGCGGCCCGCTGCAGGTCACTGACGTCTACTCACTGCTTGACTGGTTCTACAACATCTACAACAGGTAGGGTTTCTTATTCTCTTGTATAACAAAACTTACAATTTAACTTCTTCAGTAATGATTTATAATTTTTAAATGTTTTTATCAGGGATGTCCTTGGAACCATTGGCACCACCACACCAATCAGCTATAATTCACTGGAACCCATTCTGCCTCAAGACACTGTGGACAGACTGGAGCAAGACTGCATCAGTATCGTCAGGGTAAGAAATCTTACTTTTGCATGACTGTTTCTTAAAATATCTGGATGGTTGACACTTTTTAATTGTATGTTGCGATTTTCAGGAGAATGTGACAACAGAGCTGATTCAGGTTCTGGATGAAGAAGAGAGGCGATGGGCCCAGACTCTGCACATAGAAGAGTATCAGTCCCACCTGGCACGCTCAGTCATCCAGGTACATTGTCACATGTCATTTTCACTGTGAAAACCAACTTTTAATCATTCAATTCAATTCAAACCTGAGTCCGGAACATCATTGAGGTTTTCCTTATTTGCAATCATACTGTGATAAAGAGACAAATCAAGAGACAACAATATGCATGGCAAAGAACAATACTCAGTAAAAACAAAACTCCACACTGAGTTGAAGTGGTTGAGATCATCGTCTTAAATTGCTCAGGAGTACTACTGAGAGTGTCCATCTCAAGAATGTTTTGTAGATTCCACCATATGCTCGGTGCAGAAGTTCAGAATAAACCCGTGGGACTTGAAGCATGAGACAGTTAGTAGAATGACTTTGAAAGCATCCTGTGGTCCAATCCAGCATAGATGGTGAATTAGGGATCCAATCAGGGATTTATTAATGAAAAGATGTTTATCGCATACAAGTTGGACAACCAACTAGTTTTTTCATACATAATGTTATTTGAGTATTTGTCTTTATAGTCTAACATACAGCTGTCTAATCTGTCATGCCTTTCACATTTTCAGAGGCTGAAGGTGGACTTGGACAGATCCACATCTGTGAACCAGTTTCTTGGGGCAAGAGTGGCCCGCTGTAGTCTGATCGGACTGGCTGACTTTCTCTACAAGTAAGTATTTACTATCATAGAGGCAGTACACCAGGGGATTTAACAAACTAGTAGAAGATTGCACCCTTAGCCTAGACAGTAAGTGGTGGGGTTTACAGGAATTAAAAGATCAAATTTACTTCAGCAGGTGCAAAGTTGAGAACTCCTGATGAATACATTATTATTTTTTAATTCTAGCCTTTTATTGAATGTTCTGGTATTTAAATAAAAAAATCTATTTAAGGATGTCCTAAATATAGAGCACATTTGTTGCTGCAGGACAGTACAGGATTGTAGATTGTTCAGGATTTGTAGACTGTATTGACATACAGTCTGTACAGTCTGTAGGTTCTCATAAAACTTTTATGTGACCAGTTTCCAGAGGAAGGTGGAGATGTTTCATGACACTCAGGCAGAATTTGGAGACCGAGGAGATGGATATGTTTCCAGGACCATAGCTCTGGTCAACAGCTGCCCTCCTCTCAGGTACATAAACAATTCATTATTCAACTAAACATTTTCAGTTTGCGATTTTTTCTTTTTGGAAGGATTTGTTGATTTGGCTGAAAGTTGAGCACCTGTGTATCCTATAGGTCCTTGGTGGAGCGCTGCAGGCAGTGTGACCCACAGGGCAGCGAAGAGTCGGCACAGAGAGCCAACTCCTCCCTGGACAGGATCATCAACCAGTCAGTGAGGGTGCTGACTGACAGACTGTTTGAGCACATCCGGGTGAGTAAGTCAAGGGCAGGTCCCATCTCAGGTCAATCCTAAATCTTGTTTCCCTTACCAAAAAATCCCACAATGTGCAGGATACATGATTAATTGAATTACAGTCTGTCTGACTGTAAATGACGAGAATGGACTTTTCCGTCACCTCAGAACATCCCTTCCTTTTGTTTTTGGATCAAAATTCTAAAAGAACAATCAAACAGGTTTCCACTGAAGGGTTCACTGCGGAAACAGAATTTGTTGAGCCATACTTTTAAACAAGTTGTCTAATACAAAAAAGACGAGTCATCGGAAAATTCCATCAAATGGACTGTCTTGAAACTCAAAGTTAGCCATGTAAGTTTCAGTTTCACATCCATGGATCACGCAATTGTGTAGTGGTGACATAAGTATTCAGTTCTTTACTAAGTAAGAGCGGTGGTTAAGTTATTCCACAGAGTTGTAAAAGAAACTGATGACAGTCCTGCATTCATAATTTTACTTTAATAGTCTCAATTTTCTCTATGTGATCTACATAATCAAGGTCAAACTAATTCTAACTACTTTAAGCTAATTTAATCTTCACAAGTCATCATATTTTACAAGATAATACGATGTAAAATCGTAGTAATAACCAGAAATTGCAGCCATAAAATAAATGTAGTGCAGTGAAAAAATGCAAGATTTACTCTGAAATGTAATACGTAGAGTTAGCAAAAAATCTTAACATTGCCCTTTAAGTGCAATATTTGATTAAATGTTAATGTTGGTCTGTTGTTGTCGTTCCAGCCTTTTTTCGACAAACTGATAAAGCGAAAATGGCTGAACAACACAGAGGCCTTTGAGGCCATTGAAGCCAACATCAAAAAACACTTCAAGAAGTTCAGAAGGATGGACCCTCCACCATATCAGGTAACACTTGTTTGATCAAACATGTTAAGGTACTCTACAGTATTTGCTTCAAGGTCATATATATTGTGGATGGGTGATTCATTGTATGAATGACTGACAGACGCTGGTGGGTGAAGTACACCGGCGGGTCCTGGTGGAGTACGTCCGAGCCATCATGCGGGGACGGGTCATCTGCACATCCTCCAAGATGAGGAAGAGGATGGCCTTCCGCCTGCAAGATGAGGCTAAACAGCTTAAAGGACTCTTTAAGGATCTGGTGAGTCTCTACTTGTATCTATCATTAAAGAGGACCCATTTAACCTGAACATATGCTCTTTAGTGTGACAAAGAACTGTTCAGACTGTTAGAAGTAGAATGAAATCCAGAGCATCCAAAACAGAACTAATAATTGCTTTTCAGGAGACGCTCAGTATTATAAATAATTGCGAAATGCTGATTCTTAAAAACACTGAGCAGAGCTGGCGTACGTCTGGTGCCTTTGAATGGAGCCTGACCCTCAAACTTCCTAGGTCAGGAATAACTCAGACAGTGTTGATACAGTGAGCTCTGAAAAATGGCTGCTGTCAGTGAGATGGAGATGGATGAACCGGGCTTACGTTAGCACTTGCCAGAGGGGGGAAGAGGGTGTAAAACAACTGGGCCTGACAGCGAGGCATTTGCCCCCTTTCTGTGCGCGAGTTCAAACAAGTGTCCGTCACCTCGGCTGACAACAGGAAGCCGCTGTGTTCAGAAGGAACTTCCTGTTCCTGTCAGCTGGCTGGCTTTGATGTGGCTCTGGGATGGCCTTGATGGCCTTTTTCGCCGAGGAGCGGGATGAAGTGTCTGTGGAAACTGGGAACACGGGGGTGGAGGCGGGGGCGGGGGGTGAGTTTTTAATGGCTGTCTAAAAACGACGTCGTTATTTTTAGTGAATGCCAAGCCAAGAATTCTGCTTTCTTTTTCCTGAGTGTTTAACTGAAAAACAGGACCTAGAAAAACAGGGGTGGAGTTTGTTATTCACTTAATAAATGACCTAAATGTTTGGCCTCTGGCCCTCAGAGGTATTAATCTGTTGGCTGTGCCTCATCTGAAAAACACACTTTTTTAAATCGAAAGAAGAAGGAGATGAAGAAGAAGAAGAAAGCATTTGAATAAGAGCGGTGAACACTTAGTTGAACAAAGAAAGCCCAACTTAATGAAAAATTTGAAGCTTTGCTATTTTAATGAATACTTAATTAAACAATAATTAAACAGTTCCTATCATCTTTTTCTTCTCTCTACCTCAGGAATCAAGCTCATCCTGGTTGGACAGCATCATCAGTCATCTAGCTGACATAATTCTCCTGGAGGACACTCCCTCTATCCAGATGGAGGTTGCTGTTCTGGTGAAAGAGTTCCCAGATATACGGTGAGGGCTTTAATAAATTAACAGGGTTGGAACATTTCTATTACAACCAGGAAGCGTCTACAAAAACAGATATTTCTCTGTACTGTACCCCCGAAGGTCCTATATTCTTTTCTGCTTACGGCTACACATTCACAGTGCTGTTTTTGGCTCTTAGCCAAAGCAAGGAAAATGTAAGACTGTGTATGGTTTTTTTTTTGTTGTTTTTTTGTCACAATGGATGAAAACAAGGAAAAAAGGCACGGAAACATATCTACATTAACTTTGCTATTTTTGGAGAGGACTGCGGCTCTGTTTTGAGAATGGATGAGGCTGAGAGGCCTAGGGGGCTGTCCCCGCCGCTGTTTGTGAACAGATTAAGACTCAGGTGACGGTTGGCAACCTACGACCGCGTGTGACGCATAGCCCTCTGCGGAGCAGACAGGAAGCTGCTGCCGAGTACTTCCTGTTCCTGCCACCCTGCAGGAGACAGACTGGTGCCACACTTGGAATCAAAGAGGGAGAGGTGTGGAAGAGGAGAGCAAAACATAGTAGTTGAGACCTGGAGACATGCTAACTGACTGCTTGACTCAACCCTTTTGTTTACTGTATGGCATCCCCTGCTGGTATTTTAAGAGATCAAAGGCTGCTGGCCTTCCTTGAGTTTTCTGGGTGCTTCATTTAACCCCGGCAGAGTCCATTCATGCACACGTGACTGTGCCTACACATGGTCAAACACGTCAGTCCTGCGAAAGTATGAGTTTTCCAAAAACAAAACTTGTAAGCCTGCCAATTCTAAGTTGCAGAGAACACCAAGGCCCATCCCCATTACACCCCATGCTCCTAAAAACTCGCTTCTGTTTTGCGTATTGTTCAGATTCTTGTGGGATAGGGTTAGTTCAGGCCCTCCAAACAGAGGGTTTTCAGAGGCACATTGATCCCATATATCAATATCATGTCAAAATTGTTGCTGCCCAGATCCGGCCTATACCATATATGTTAATTTGGTGGAATCATGGCACTTGGGCAGTCTACTCCTGTTTGCCAGATATGAGCCATAAAAATCAGCATACATATCAGCTGAGAGCGACCAAAATAAACCAGAACTGGCCCAATTTGGTTCACTTTTGGCTGACATTTGGCCATAAAATTACCTGCTCATGGCTCAGATCTGACAAACAGGAGTGGACCGGCCAATGCCATCATTCCACGTGGTGTGGGCCGAATGCAGGTGTCTGGTCCGATGTTGCTATCAGGGGAGGGTTATGAGAACTCCCTGTTGTTTCAATAAACTATGCTCCTTTTCTTTATAACAAGCATACTAGCTACTAGTTTGTTAATGTCTAATAGCAATCTAGATAGCTAGCTAGCTAAAGTTACATTATGACTGTTGATTTGTAAATTACATGTATGTATTTCAAAGTTGCATTCCCCCACTTTGCTGGTAAATGATGCCCGACATTTTGACTTTAGAAAGTCCAACAGTGAAGGACTTTAGCATACTATATGGCAGGGTAGGAGCACTGGTTGCTAATGTTGGCCTATAAAGTGGCTATAGTGGCTAGCTAATGAAGCAGTGTTCTTTTTTAATTGATGACTAAACACAAGAGAGCTGAAGGCAACATATTTGAAATGTGCTGTCACATCTGTTCAGTGTAAACCGTTAACGACTACTGATGATGGTCTTGAAGTGTTGTTCCATTTCATAGGAGGAGATTTCAACCACTACCCCTGTAACTCTATTCGAAGGGGCACTTAAACCTTGAATAAAAAATGTACCCATTCACTAAGAAAAATAAGAAAAACCAGTCGTTACTGATTCTTGTTATATGCGCTTATTCAAAGCACCATCTTATCGACCTGTCTTATCAGCAGAAGTGTTCATTTTAAAACATTACCATGGCCACATATCATAATTTTTTTGGTCGATACTGTTAACATGCTGATAATATCTTGCATCGGTAATTAGAAGCCATTGATAAGAACAACTGTTTCCACCTGCAGACTGGGTGGCTTATTAGACAGTGAGAAATGCATGCATCTTTAAAGCATTGGTAATTATTTATTAACTGTTATTTAGTTAGATATATTAAACTCTTATGAATGTGCCTTTATAGAAAAAGGTACCAAATTTCTGTCCTTCCCAGAAACAGATGATATGACTCAGAGAGATGTGACTGTTACTCAAAGTCATGACAGAACTTTGACGACACCAAACAGACCCAAATTCCATTAACACCCGTCTGCCCCCCTTCCTCCCTGTATCCTTCCTCCCCACAGGAAGAAGCATGTCTCCACCCTGCTGAACATAAGGGGGATGATGCGGCAGGCAGAGCGCCAGGAGATCCTCAACATCGTCAAAGACTTTGAGTGCAGCAATGCCCTCATGTGCCGGGACCACGCCCTCTTTTCCGACATCCCCATCACCTCGGAGGTGCACTGCATCAGCCTGGGTTTCCTCCGCCTCGCCATGACCGTCTCTAACTGGTTCTCAGAGCACCGTCCGAGGCGAATCCGCCGGACAAGTGCCAGAAACGCACCTCATAACGCTGAGGGCCAGAGAATGCAGGAGATGAACAAACTTCACAGAGACGACTAGCTGTTGGTGTTTGTGTTAGGAGAGCACTCACAGGCGTACTGTGAAGATACTGATGAGATGTACATGCACCTTGACCAGAAATACTGATTGTACCAAATATTATCACCAGCCACTTAAAGAAACTTGACTCCAGGTACTCCTCGTACTGTACACGCTCACAGACTTATGAACATTTCTTCATCTCCAGATGTGCATTTTTAATGGAAATGTGAAACAGACTGTGTATCGTAATAGCTCACCATGATTTGTAGTATTTTTTAGTTGATCTACACATCCACAGAAGTAATCAAGTGGTATCAAATATCCTCAACATGTAACTTCTTCAGTCTTTTTTTTTGTTGCCTTTTATTCCCCCATATCCAGTGTTGGGCAGTTACTGAGTAATGTGTCACTTTCCCCAGTAGTAGAGTAGTGAAGGGATTACAATTTCCAAATCAGCGATTGTATTACAGTTTCTATATTAAGTAACGCTGCATTACTGGGTCACCTGAATGCAGTTAGTTTTTGTCCTAGGTAGGCTGTCTTATAGCAAGGTGTATGCACGGCAGGTCAGGGAAGGTCAAGTCGGCCTACTAGCCAAAAAAGCTGAATGGAGGCTGGAGGATGAGGGAGAGAGGTATGTCTCAGTGAGTTTGTCCCAGTCAGACATGCAGAGAACATTGTTTTTTACGCGAGCAGCCAAACGCTTAACTGCAAAAAAACAAACAAACATGTAATTTACTAAAGCATCTCATGCATTTGATTTCAGAGCAGGATACTATTGTGAAGGGATGTGAAGAAGCCTGTTGATGGGTATATCAAGGAGGAGACGTTATATAAGTAATATAGTAATATGACGGGTAATGTAACAAATTACTTTTGATACCAAATAATAAGTAAAGTAATATTACTTTTTGATGGAGTAATAAGTCAAAAGTAACTTATTACACTTCTTGAGTAACCTGCCCAACACTGCCTGTATCAAAGCAGAAACAACTGCTAGCAGATGCAATGCAATATGATGTTTTGCTGTTTAGCATATATTTACCCAACCATATATACCCACTCTCTGGTATATCGTCCATATGTATGTGAGGATATAGTGTTTGGAAATGTAAATGTGTTGAACTCTCACTGTGAATGAAGTGGATCTGTTGCTGGAAATGTAATAAAAACCCATTGACTGGGTAGACTGAACGGAATCAGCAGCTCTGTCATTGTGAGTATAAATATGCTGTCATGGTTATGATAGCTTTCATAATGGATTTGTTATTGTACAATGGTCTTTATCTGACTTTAGGTGATGTGGCCCCTGAATAAGGGAGTGTCAGACACCAAGTCTACAACTATGTTAAACAATACATACCAAAAGGCACTTTGACAAACAGACGAGATTCAGAGGGTCTGACGCAGAAGCAATCCGCTAGTACATATACATACGTACTTTATGCCTCGATTGTTTATCTTAAGGATATGTCAGCTTTGTTCAGTAAACTTAGAGCTTGAAATATGGGGCTCCACCTCAGCTACTACATGCTCTGCCGTCGTACAACATTAGGGGTCACACACCCCGAGGCCAACAACGGGATGTTTTTGGATAAACAAAGATTTCCTGTTGTCCACCGAGGTGCCAACGGATGCTTTTATTGGAGCCAAGTTTACGTTATGTGCTAGGAGGGAACTTCCCCTCTGCTGTCCAGAGTGAAGGTGCAGCAGCCACAGAGCTTTTTCATGTCCGAGCTGCTCGTGGGCTTCTCAAAACAAAGTCAACCAGCCTCAGCAGGGGTCATTCTGCACACTGACCCCTGTGAGTCCGTGGCTCCATATCTGAATCTGTGACCAGCTGGCTGCTTTGGAACAGAGAAATAATTCCTGAGATCCACTGTCAAGTTGTTGCATTTTACAACTTGCGGTTGGACACACTGACACATAATTTGTGTGAAAAATAAAGACATTCCAAAGCATCTATGCACTGGAGGTTTCCAAATCCTACTTGTGCAAGTTGCATATGAACCATGATAGGCTTCCAACTGGGCAGACAACTGCATCATTTACATTTTTTTTCAGAGTCACAAATAACAACAACACAGGACAAAACAGAAGTTTATTCATACATGTATTTATCGTGCCCGGTGGCAAACACAATTGCACAGTGTAAGTGAAGTTTTTAGTGAACCAATGTAAACACTGATGGTTTGAGTATTCTATATCCACTACATCAACAGTTATTTCATAATGACACGCTGAAGCAGAAAGCTTGTCTGCTGCCAGTTTAAGTTGAGCAGCAGCTTTTGAATTCAAGTCTGTCTTCTAGTGTCGAACAATGCACAGAAATTATTCCATACAGTGAAGGGAAACATTTTCAACTGGAAGAAAGTTTAAATGTTGATATCGAAGTTGTCGTTTTATATACAGTTTTTTGATTCACACTCAAAATGTTGAGAAAGAAACAGTGTCTTCATATATTCTGATTCCCTCTGTTGACATTTACCTCTGTTTTAGGATTAGTTTGTCTGTCCATTACTGGCTATTAAGTAATCTGTCAAAGGTAAAATGGAATTTTCACGCCATTAAAGTGTCTCCCAGGTTGAATTGATTTTATAAGTTACATTTTGGATTGGAAACAGTACATTATAAGCACATTATGTCTTATATAAGAAATATATTTTGGAAAACAGTTATCGGCACCTGTATGATAAATGACAAGATATTATACTGAATGATGTTTGGCTTTATGGTTACACTGGAATCATATTTTTAACAAAAAAATGTTAAATGTCTAAGAGGACAGCAGAATGCAAGAATAAAACAGTTTTCAAAGACGAGAAAAATCGGCATTCATCTAAAAGAACATGTCACAAAACTTAGGTCAAACGGTAAAATTTGAAAAAATATTTCAGTCAAGCTTGATCTGATATGAAACTTACGGAAGAGGATTAGGGCCACATAGTTCTGACTTTAAAGTCAGAACTTTAATGTCAGAACTAAAAAAAAAAATTAAAAAAAATACACATGTGGCCCTAAATCCTCTTCCGTAGAAACTTGATAGCCCTGAATCACTCTAAATTCACAACAACATTTTAAGGCCACCAGATCTGCAACAGCCAACTACCAGGAAAAACAAATGCTGCAGACGGAATCATAATCTCCATTGTGCTGTGGGAGAATGATCGATTTTTAATTCTGATCCATTTGACATTATACTCACTCAAGGATACCAGCCGCCTAAATACACAAGATTTCCTTAAGTCCATGCAAGTGAGAAAATATTCCTAGGATAGTGCCTTTAGCCGGATCCACACCAAAGGTAAATAGTGTCTATTTTGGGCAGAGACCTATCCTCCACCCAAGTTTCGTGGAAACAATTCAGTAGTTGTTGTGTAATGCTGCCAACAGACAAACAAACAGACATGGGTGAAAACATAGCCTCCTTGGCAGAAGCAATTAGGCAATGACAGCCATATTTAAGTGTACTGTTTTCTTTAATACGAGATTGTGCTTTGCTTTAAAACAGAGCTCACCGAGCTCAGATGAAACCAGTCACACGAGGCAGTGCTGACTAAATATGAATCAAGTTTGCAGGTGTATATGACTGGACTCTCTATGTTTGCTCCAGATGTATTGACATTCATGGGCCGCTGCTCAGAAATAATTTGTGCTGTAATATTCTTACAGAACACTGCCTTGTTGCATTCACAGATCAAACCTTTCTGGCTACATGCAACATGTTTAATCCTGCAGCAACTCACTCTCATTGACATGTGTTTGAGTTATAAATTGAATCAGCACGCAAACTTGTGAATGCAATATGATGGAAAGACTCAAAACATTTTTCTAAAAAAAGGCTTCAAACATCCTTTAAGAAATCTTCAAGCTGTTTACCTGTTACCAACAATAGGTCTCACATATCTCTGACCTTGGACTGCACCGTGCACTTGTTGTTTTTATTAATAAGTTCCACGAATTTGTGGGCCAGAACAGGAAGAACTTTAAGAGAAGTTGGCATCAACTGAATGTTAAGTTTGGCAGTGTGACTTCTGAGTCATATGTATATCAGTACTATCAGATATCCTTTCATATAGCAGCCTGAGGGCGGATGCTGGGCAACTGTTTTCCAGGTATCCCAGACGGGGATTACCGCCTCTGACTAAGGAGGGCAGGTAGGAATGAGGGCCAAACTCTTGGAGGTTTCCCTCGATCAAGCCATTAAAGGAGGAACGGTGCTCAGTATCACAATACAATCCCTGGGAAGCACTCCCCTGCTTCCTCTCATTAACACAGCTCTGCGATGGAAAATCCATCTGGCTGTATTCGCTGTTTGTTTTCGGAAGCAAGCCGAGCCCTGTCTTTGTTCACACTGAGATGCACTTTTCATGCTTACAGTCTTTTCGGTTTGTTTTCTTCTCATGCAGACCTCCATATATCAAAAGGTACCCAATTAAGACCGAGTATTGTGGCTGCGAGGGGTCAGTTCTGATCACTGGGGCTTGTTTAGTCTAGACAAGGTTCCTCCATAGTTTTTTCCTCAGACTATTGGACTAATACTGTATTTACCAGCTCATTGAAGTATCAGATATCAGCCAAATTAGTGCTGTCCACTTCCAACATGAAGGTGGGAGCGTTAGTATCGGTCTGTTTAAAGGCTGGTTCCTCTTGGTTCACGCTGCTTTAAAGGACAACATCAGGGGCTTTCAAACTTTAACCCCATCAAAGATTTTAAATTTCTAAGCTTCCAGAAAATCAAAATATCCTTTTCAGAAACATGTAATTTGGTGTAGATAGATGATTCTTCACACTAAACATTTTACTTGAGTTATTTAAGTCACTTGCGGTTACTATTAACTATTTAGAGTCATGTAGACTCACAGAAACAATCAACTGTCGGGACTGTAAGACACAATTGAATCTACGTGGTCCCTTTAACAGTATCTATTGTCTGTTTATTGTTTGCTGTGTTTGACTGTTTAATATGGCTCTGGAACCACAACAGCACTTTTGCCTTTCTGCAGTGGCTCCAAAAAATGACATGGAAATGAAAAACAGTTTTTTTAACTTTTTTTTTTTTTACCATTATTATTGTTGTAGGCCTTGAATGATTCTTACATTCTCCTGTTCTGTGTTTTATGCTCAGGCCCAAGTGTTGATTGACGTACATGGCTGAAGAGGATTACCTCACTCCGAAAACAAAAATAAAGTGTGTCTAACCTATGTTTTTCTTTTACTCTTCTTTACTGGTTTTAAAGCCAGGCTGCTGCTATATATCTAATCTACTATCAAAGAAGGCTACTTTTTATTTTATCAATTTTTCTGGAATAAGGAGAGGACCCAAGTAAGCGTTCATATAGTTCTGTATGGCTACTCTGTTTCGAAGTAGGCCTACACATGCCAGTGCATATTTTCTTCACTTCACAAGTGTTCAGTTTGTGTGGTTTGTTGGTTATAGCATCCCCCAATAAAAATGTCAAAACGTAATCGGCTCTCTTGTTTTTTTGTTGGCACGTTCTATAATTTCATAAATGCACCAAAACACGGTGTAGTTGAAATGGAAATGCAAATGTGTGCATGTGAAAATATCAATGAATTCTTATTTCTGTTTATTGATGATCTTAAGAGGATAATTTAAACGTTTGAGGCTGTTACTTTCATTAGAAAGCTCAAATGTTTTGCAGCTTCCAGACAGAGTTTTTGGGTGAGGGAAGGGAGCAAAAGTGGCTCTTTTTTTTTTTTTTTACAGTAAAGGTTGCTGAAGTCTAATCTAATACTACCGGTTAACCGATTAATTTATCTCCAAGTTTAGAGCACAGTTGCAAGTGATTCCATACTGACTTTACAGTTATTGTCTGGCATATAGATCAGTATTTCAGGGACACTGAGTATTTATGGCATTTGCTTTGGCCTGTATTAGAGTTTCAAGAGGCTCATGAGAAATTGACAAAAACCTTTTAAATAAAAAGGAAATTACATTTGTTAGCACCTGCTAACCTACTGAAGGAAATTACATTCTGATGATTTTTAGATACACTTTAACAGCCCTAATTCATTGAAACCCTCCAGCCATGTTTTTGTATTTTTCTTGGTTTAAAATGACTAAAGAATTTAATGGCCATTATCTGATCATCAAAAAGTGGTAACTTCATCAGCGAATACGTTTTTATTTTCCATTTAGTCTAGGTGGTTTTGGCCGTGACCTTGTCAGCCAACCCATTGCGTAACCACGCACAAACACCCCCGTTCCGACATGACCCATCAGGGCAAGATTCAATAGAAAGAACCTCCTGTCCTCTCCCATGACCAGTGTACACTGTCTGTCAGGATGGCTGCCCACTTGAACCAAAACAATGGTGCACTTCGTCACTCCTGATGGGATATCCTGATTTATGTTATCTGAGCGTATCCATCAAGTGGATCTTTATTTAGCTATGAGGAGGTGCGCGGCCCTGCCTGCCAGTGCCCACTCAACTCCACATCAGACCGAACAGACACGCCAACCTGTTTGTTTCATTAGGAGCAATCACAGTGAATCATCGTTCTTCGAGCTTGGCCACAGACAGAGTACATGAAGTTCACCTTTGTTCAAAACAGGGACTACGATCTAAAATAAACTCTGACAAAATCATTTGTCTTTCACAAAATTCATTGGAAAAGCACGTGCATGCAGCAGCCTTTATTTCTTTGAATGTTGATACACTTGATTTGTGCTAAACGTCATCCTGGGTGGATCCATGGATATAAATATTTTGCTCAGGTCTGCGCTGGCCTGATGCCACTTACACTGTAAACATCCCAACCTGTGGAGTTATTTGTTTTCCTTTGTTTAAACTATTTTGACGTCTATATAATAGTGAGAAAAAAACAGGGGGAGGCTTTGTTGGTCCTGATTGTCTGTATTTATGCAAGCACATCCCCTGGCCTCGCAGACCTGGCCACATTACAGCTGGACACTCAGCATCAACGCCAATCAACCAGTGATACAGCAGTAAATACAGACATGAAAATCCTCTGATCTCCAGGCGGTGATCAGCATGACACCAAGTGAATTTTTTAGCCATAGTGGCATGGATCTGTGGTCTGTCTGTTGGCTGGTCAGTGGATAGTAGATGGATTACCATTAAACTATGTGATATTCATGGTCCCCAGACAAGACTACTGACTTTTTTGTATCTCTGACCTACAGTCTCTGTATTGACTATTTTAACTTCACACCACCAGCACTAGGACATTTTTGGCCTTTAGTGAAATGTCCTGGCAGACAATGCATGGATTGCGATGACATACATTCTAGGTATAAAGACATTCAACAAATAATGGGAAGCTCGGTGGCTCAGTATTTAGTACTGTCACCTCCCAGCTTAGGCAGGTCCTCAGTTTAACATGTATAGTACCAGGCTGGGGAGTAACGAAATACATGTAACAGGATTTACACAGTAACTGTATTCTGGCATGGTTACAGAAAAAAAGATGTAATTAGAGTACACGTGCATTTAGCAGAAAAGGAGATTACTCCAGGATTACAATTCTAAGATATAGAACAATATACTTGTCAGTAATCAGGCACATTTGCAGACATGACAAATTTCCACGAGTCTTGCACAACATTACTTGAGAAGTGAAAGCGAATACTCAAGTGTGTGTTCTGACAGAAAACATTCGTTATTATGATTAAACATCTTATTGATGTTTCTGTCCTCTAGTCAGTTTTTTGCATATATTTGGTATTGAGGTAATCCAAAATGAATGGAAAGTAATCAAGTTACAATACTTTAATAAGGTGATACTTGGATTATCTTACCGTCTACAATTTTAATAACTGTATTGGAATACATTTAAGGTAACTTTTCATACCCTGTGTACGACGTTAATTCTCCGGTCAATGTCCTTGAATGAGGCACTGGATAAGAGCTGTCCTTGGTGCCATGGCACCCACAAGGGCTGCCCAACTCCCAATGGATTAAATGCAGAGATTGTCACTGCATTATACTGTGTGTGATTGTATGTGACGATGAAACCCAATTTATATTCCCATCAGGCTCAGCTGTACTTCATATTGAGTGCTAGTAAGCAAATGGTAGCAAGGTAACACACCAAATGAAGATAATGAATGGCAAATATTGTAACTGCTTTGCACATATGCATTGTCATATGAGTGCACACAAACATTCACATTAGCTCAATAAAGGTTTTTTAGTTAACATTCATGTTAGAGGTCAATCCTCACTCCGTTCCTGTGCATCATAGACCATATTCATGATGATATTCCTTCGCCATCTTCCTCTGACATCATGCTCAGGTTGGAAGCCCAGATGATGTTATTTAAAACATAATGTCGGCACTGCTGTTTTCCAAGGAATCTGACAAGTCCTTATACTAACTTTTAGTGATTGTCGATTGATCAGCAACTGAAAACACTATGAATAGTCACAATCAGGAGGGAGATCAGCCCATAGTTCAAGGTAAAACAACATATACGGTAACAGCTAACATTACACAATGTTGTTTTGCAAGCTTCTACTTTTGCATTGGTTGTAATCTGTCATGGGTTAAAGGGGAAAACTAAAAGGGTGGACCCAAATGCAGAAACACAGGAGGCAAGATAAGAGTGAACAGAAAGCGAGCTTTTAATGATACTAAAGCTGAGAGATACAATAAAACCAAGTGAACAAACTTAAAGGAGTTAAAGGACCAAACAACAAAGTAGCAACATAACATAGCTAAACAAAGTGCAACAAAACCAATTCAACAAAGTTCAATTCCGAAAGTACAAAGTAAGAACTCAAAAACCAAAATATACCATCAGGACACAGGATACATCATGCGGAATCACACACAACAAACTGACAAAAAGTGAATGGGGCACAGAGGCTTAAATGCACAGACACTGATGAGGGGATGAGGAGCAGGTGAGGAGAGAGAGGAGGGAAGAGGGCAGGTGAGATAACGAGGGGGAAGCACAGAGGAAATAACGCTGGCAGACAGAGGGAGACAAACATGCACAAGATGGAAGGGAAGAGCAGGGAAAAACACAGAAGAGACACTGACAAGACACAAGAGGGCATGGAAATCAAAACTTAAGACACAACAAGACACAGAACCATGACATTATCTGTATGAACATTAGACGGAAGTGTGCTCCAGTGAGCATAATGTCACACAGCATGACTGATTTAACTAAAACGTTATTGAGATTGGGTGAAGAGAAAGTAAGTAGTCACATTGCAAGCTTAAAGGGATAGTTCAGGTTTTTTGAAGTGGGGTCATATAAAGTACATATCTATAGTCGATCTGTTTCCTACCGTAATCACCGATCAGCGCAGCCTCAGTTTGGAGAAGTAGAGAGCCGCTCCAGCCCAGACGCTCAGCTTTGTACTGCAGTGAAAGTGGTCCAGGCTAAAACAAGGCTCACCTTAAAAAATCTATAACAGTTCAAGTGTACGTTGTATAGGGAAAATTCACACCGCTTTACATCGCCATCAGACCAGCCTTTCTTTTGGCACTACATTTTCTCAACCGTAGAACCTCCATATCCCTACGCATTAGCGCAACTGTGCAACAGGTGATGTGCGAGCGGCGAAATACAGTGCGAGGCCCAGTTGCTGGACGAGAGTTTTACCTTCGATAAAAACGAAACTTAACTCTCCGTATCCCTCCGCATTAGCACAACTGCGTAGGGATAAGGAGGTTCTACGGTTGAGAAAATGTAGTGCCAAAAGAAAGGCTGGTCTGACAGCGATGTGAAGCGGTTGTGAACCATTGTAAGGTGGCACCATCATCATTTTCGTTAAATAAATAAACGTTCAATGTAAGTTCTGTCACTAGGGGGCTCTCCGTCAAAACAAAACAAAAGCGGTTTGCTGAGTGTTGGCCAGAGTCGCTGCTCAGCTGCTCAGCTGCTCAGCTAAAGAGTTGGATGCAGACCCAGACCTTCTGGAGGAATAAACATCTGGAGTCAGGTTGGATTCTGCTCTGAGGAGAGCTCAGAGATTACTTTTACCTTATAGAAGTGGACTTATCTTCACACCTGTTTATCAACCTGACAGCAGCAGTAGAGTGTGACCTCCATTGTCTTGTGTTCATGTTCTGTAATGTTGTATGACGAATGGAGGGGGAGGAGAAATGCACTTTACTTCATGAATGTAATGCTAAAGCGAAGACTGAGGAAAGCGAAGCGAGAGAACTGGATTTTCTTGTGAGTACGGAGTTCTCTGAGAGTCGTCCTGAATTGAAACACACAGACACACACACTCTCATTGTGACCTGCTGCTAGCTAACACACGCTTACTGCTTATGTACAGTAAAGTAACCTGTTTAGTTTTGTTCACCAACTTCCCTATCCCAGAAGTAGCTGCAGGTAACCACATGAAACACAGCATTAACCTTGGGAAAATGATAATGTAAGATAATGTGAGAACACACTCAACAACCAAAAAAAAAGTATAACAAAGATCTTGGTATTTTGAAGCAGAATCTCTAATTTTCTTTTTTTAAATCTCTGCACATCTGAGTAGTTCCTCCTAATATTAACAAGAGCAACATATAGCAAAACACTGCTGCTGTCCACCATTTAAATGTCAAAGTATAGGGAAATAATGTATATATTGTTAGTTTTTCTCTTGTGCTGAGCTTGCATGAATCGGAGAGAAAAAAAAAAAACAACATGCAACAGTGTCTATAAGCTGATCATCCACATTGTAAAGAGGGACAAAAATACCACCCTTTGCCATTTTCCTTGTTGGTGATGGAGGGCAGCATTCTTCAGAGCTCCCACAATAACTTCACAAAAACAAGAGGTTAAAAATAGATAAGAGGCAAATGAAAGAGGAGAGAATGAGGATGACAGTCAGTGACTGTGCTGTCAGATCTTTTCACGGAAAAAAAGGGTGGACTAACGGACATCCTTAAAAGCTGCGTAATTGTGAGGGAAGTCCATGGCCTGTCCTAGAGGCCTCACCTTTACCCTCCGGGAAGAACTGCTGCTGTTGTTGTAACCCCCCAAAAACAATCACACCAGCCTCTTACAGAAAGAGGCGGGCGCCGAGGTCCTGGTGATCGGTCCTGGCTCATGCTATGAAGTGTGAAAAATGAAAACATTCGGAACATAAAGTCTGTCTTGTTGGGGCATTCTGAGGAAAAGTTCAAAAAAGTAATCAATCAATCAATCAGTCAATTAATCAATCAACCAATCAGTCAATCAATCAATTGATCGGTCAGTCAATCAAGCAATCAATCAAGCAATCAATCAATATATAAATAAATGACTTGTTGCTTACTCTTGATGTTACACAAATGTCCCTGACTGCTAGCCTGATGACAACATATTTGTGTCTGCCAGTAAACAATGGTGAGGCAGTGTTTTTCCAACGCACAGCGGCTCCTGTGTTTGTGGAGAAGCCTCCCCCACGCTATTTTGTCACAATCTCCCCAGTAAGTTGTCTGTTCCAACCGTTAGCAACAAATTTATTGGCTCGGGCCATTTGCAAGAACGGAAACTACTTTGCATGGCAAGGAATAAGTCTGGAGCTAAACAATGGTTGCTCTTGTGAAATATGGCAACAGGGTCTCACCTTTGGCTCCTTGTGCCTTCTCCCCCGTCTTATTTACGTAAGCAGGTTGTGTTCTGTACCCCCATCAGGAAGAGGTGTTGCAGGAAACCCAAATCTGAGGTAGGATTTAGAGTAAACTCACAACATTAGACCCCAAAAGAGAGCCTTATCAGATCTCTGAGGGAGGTGAAAGAAAGGGTAAACACAAGCGTGACCTGTGCACCAGAAGCCACAGGGAGCCAGAGATTCACTCACAGTGGATTTGATTGGAGGCCTTGTTGTTTCCACATTGTCAGGAGGTTGTGCTGACCCACAGCAACCTGTCTATTGTGTTAAATTCCAGCAATACTAATTATTATGAACCTACATTCTGACGCACATGAAAAGTTTCAACAGCTTAGCACGTAATAAACAACGTGGTGAAAAGAGAAAAAAACACATGAAGATTAAATGAGTGTACACATGAAGAGGTAATCAGTGAAACACATTGAACATTGTAGAACATTGTGTATAAACCGAATGGACTGAAGGCTTTTCAATCATGTTACCAAGGACAATAGCCAGTGGAAAAGAAAAAGAAAAGAATACTTCACTCTTACTACTCACAAAATTAAAAAATTTAATTCATTTAATTCAATATACATTATTCAATTCAATTCAATTCAAACTTTATTACAGGTGCAGGGTCCAGATAACAGGCACAATAGTCCATGCAATAAAATAACATCGACAAGAAAAGATTGCGGTTTAAAGGGGAAAAAAGTATATATAACTGTCTTACAAAGCTACAGCTGCATCTCTACAGCTGAGACTGGTAGCTCGTAATGCTAAAACCTGATAAAACCAAGATGATTTCATTCAAGCGACATTAGCATGGTAAGTAAATTTATGCAAGAGGTGTTTCTTAAAACAGCCGGTATTGACTCCTGCAGCCACAAACATTTCACTTACGTAATATTCTAATGGCATCATTATAAGCTACTTGAAGTCCATGTATGCTAGCTGTGTTTGTTTTTTTTTTTTTTTGCAGTTTTGCCTACAGAAATGCAGTACAGAGTGGTCTACAAAATGTTATTAACACAGACATCTTCACTCCATCTGTACGCATGATAAACTTGCATGAGATCATGTTTGTTGTGCACACGGTACTTCTTGCAGCACTGCCCATAGATACCACCATGATCATCTGTCATTTGCTCTGCAGTAACACTACAATTCAAAATAACTAAGCTGTTTGAGGTACAGCTATAGTTTTAACCACACGTTGCCATCTACTGATCTTATAAGCAAGACTTTGGCTGCAGACCTGTACCAGGCCATAGACAAAAAAATCACATATTAAATGATTTAATAACTTTATTAAAGGCTATATTTGCAGTAATTATTTTAATTAATAAATCAAGTCAATCTTCATGCCATTTCACAGCTCAAGTTATCACCACCTTCTACCATTCAATGCACAGATGTACTAAATTGTCATTATTATTGTCATTGTTATTGTCATCTACTAGCTGCAACCTTTCTTCACTTGTCCAGTTTAGTTTTCTCTTTTTTTTCCACAACTCAGACTGACTCCTGTTGTTGCTTCTCTATCCTTATATGAAAAAACTGGGAATATATTGCTAATCCAACATCGTAACTGCAACGACAGGTATTAAAGATTTCACAGAAATAAACCCTTCTTTTTTTTTTTTTAGAATCAATCAAATGTTAAAATATTTGTTTCAGTGAGCTAGATGTGAGTCAGTTGTTCAATGAATACGCCTTATTTTTCACTTTCAGTGAAGAACTTTGTCACTTCTAAATTGGTTCTTTACAGCAATCTTTTGTGTGAATCTAAGAGGTTTGATGAAGTCAGGCTCCAAACCACGCCCAGGAAAACTTCACTTAAATATATCTTGGATTACAAAAATTTAACTAAAACGTGGTGATGAGGAATTATTGTAGCCGTCGGTACAACAGAAACCCCGCTGTCCACTTGGCTCAAATATAACTGAGTGTTACTGTGAAACATTTGAGCTTTCCAAAGAAGTAGAGTGCCAGAAGACATGAATAAATGCTACTTCGGTGTTATCCAACTTTATTAAATTTCAATTTAGTGAGTAATTTTCCTAACTAGTTTCAGACGTAGCGTTCCTTTCTTTGTGGTTCCTTTGCATCTGACTGATATGAGATAAAAGAAAATAATTATCACCAGTCTATGCAAACATCAGCATTCTTCTTGCTCTCCAGATGAGTTCAAAATGATTTAAAAGCTCCAAAAACTGCCAGACAAATATGACTGTGAAAGTATCAGCAGATTCTCTCACCCCTTCATGAACCCTCGACCATCTCTCATCAGCAGAGAGTTAAGGTTTGAGCCTAATGACTCCACATCCTCTCTGCCCTCCTGCTGACGGCGTGCCACAAACTTGCCCTCTCACACTTAACAATTGGTCTGTTTGATCTTTGACATATGAACCTACTCATCTTTTTCACACCCGTCTGTGCATCGGTATTACAACCATGCTGTCTCCTGTCTGTTATACAACAGATCACGTGCGCTGACTAGTGTGGATCATGAAATAAGCGGAGGGGCAGTGGGGCTAGCTGCCCTGCAGGATAGGTATGTAGTGTTAAGCTCAGTGGTGAAACCCACAGGGCCGCAGAGGTATAGCCCAGCATGGAGGCAACACTGTTTATACATGTTTATACATACGTGTATGTACACTGTGTCCAAGCAGCAGGAGGTATCAGTTCAAGTGTGCACTTGAGTGAAAAAAGAAGAACAACATTTTCGATATCTAACATTTTACATAATACAACATCATGTAAAATATATCAAGCTTGGTGAATGCAGAGTCTGTTTGATGATTATTTCAAGCCACATGATTGCTGCATTAATAACATGATACAAAATGATTAATAGTATGTCATTTTTAGGAGTATCTTTGTTCTTTTGTTTCACACTTTCAGCAATCCAGACAACAATGGTTAGAGACAACAGTTACACATTGCTGCCCTCTAGTGGGTTTAGAGCAACATTACATGAGCACACTGGTCAGCCCCTTATCAAACTGTGTGAAACGCAGCACAACATTACTTGGTCAGCGAATTTCACACTTGGAGGCAGTTCAACATTTACACAAGGACAGGAAAACCATCAGCATTTATAAGTACAATAAAAAATAGATCAAATGAAATCCATAATTTGGATCAAATGAAACTTAAATTACTGCTGTATGCCTCTGTGCATCGGTCAAGTTGCTGTCCCAAAGCTAACAATATGAAATCGTAGTGAAGTTGACCTTCGACCTTTTGATGTAAAATGTCTTCATTTCATAATTTTATCGTATTAGGCTTTTGTGTTAAATGTGGTCATAATTGTCATACAAATTGTTGAATAATGGCAAAAAATTGATTTTGTGAGGTCACAGTGACCTTCATGTTTTAACTATCAAATAATAATCACTCTGCCCTTGAGTCTAAGTACATTTCTGCCAAACTTGAAGAAATACCCTCGAAACATTCTTGAGATATCGCCTTCATAAGCCAGTCATATTTCGTCCACAGTTGTTGCCGGCACGGAGGCATGATAAAATAGTTACAGTGCAGTAATGTGCCCCTAATTCAATTAACAATTAATTGTTCCTCGACCAAAGTGCTGCCTGTTTCATAATAAATAATCTCCAAATTTGTATGAATTTTTGTTTTAAGCCACCCGCCCTGTGAAATGTACTGATCTAAACTAACTTCTAGCTAATGTTGGAGTGAATTTCCTTGACAAAAACTGGAGCCAGAAAAGAAAGGAGGGAAAAGAGAAAGAGCTAGCAAGATCAACCAACAATGTCATAACCAATACTCAGTCAGCTCTAAAAGTTGCTTCCAGCCAGGCTAACAAGGTGAACGAAGGCTAGAATGCTGACATTACAGCCTACATTACTAGTCAAGAGGTAGCTAGCATAAGTGAAGGACATGATGTGTTGAGTAAAGCAGGTTTAAAGAGGGCTCGGTTACTTCACCTTTTCAGGGACGCAGCCATTCTAGTGTGGTCATGAGACTTGTTTTAGCACACCAGCTTCTAGTTAGTCTCTCAGAATGTCCATGCATCGCCTTTGATGCAAATTGTTTTGTATTGTACTACGTCTCTCATGCAGGTTAAAAAATGATATTTCTGATTACTCCTACTGAGAAAATCTGTCCATTAATACGCAACTGCACGTCTATCACATATGATCCAAACATGCAGCTCATGAGGCTATGCTGCTTGTCTTGTTTCGTATGCTTCAGGCACAGTTTATAGAAGAGCTATATATATATTTTGTCAGACAGTAGAAAATTGAAGATTTTTCTGCAGCATACATACAGAGGTAGCAGTTATTTTACCATCTCTGAATGTGTCAGCTCATTGTGGTCAATGTTGCAATTCACTTAACAGGACTAATGGGAAAACTGGATTTACAGGATGTTGTGCATCATTGCATCATCCAGCAACCACCGTCATGAAATTTAGCACAGACACTCATGTTCCCCTCAGGATGACTTTTAATAACCACTGTAATCATTTCACTGCAGCATTTTTCTTTTTTTTTTTTTTACAAAATTCATATTTTCCACTACTTACAAAAAAGGCACTCACAGTGCGCCCATGTGCCTTGATGACCCAAGTAATAAAGGTAGAATTTAACTTTGGATAATAGCTTAACTTTCTTGAAACAGACATTTATCATAGGCAAATTTATGTCTGAATAACTAGCATCCATACAGCTTACATTGCTAAATTGTCAAGACTGAACAAATAGTATTTAATTTATTTAATATATTTTGAACAACTAAGAAGTTTTGTAAAAACTCATTCTATTTAGCATGATCAAACAGTAATGTTAGCTAGTAAGCAGCTGAACGCTAATGTCAGCATATGGGTTACCAAATATGTGGTTTTACCTTAAAATATGGCATATTGTCCTTCTGGATTTTCACTATCCATTGTCTTTGTGAATATATGGGAACTGGCGAAATGATCATGATTTGTAAGATTGTCTACGCTGATATAATTCGTAACCTGGAGCACAACGTTAGGCTACAACATTTGAGTTTTCCGCCCTGGTAGAGGAAAATGGAAGCTGTGTGAATATGGTCTATGGGTAACTTGTGGCGGCCCAACAGACAAGGCTTTGGATCTGTGATTAGAGAAGAGAGCACCGGTTGAATCAGGGCTAAACCCTGTAACTAAACGTTGCTGGATCACTGGCTGTGCTGCCTCCTGAGCCATAGGAAGAGAGATGAAGGGACCTGCCTGGTAGAACTAGCCTGCCATTATGAAGATAACAGTGTAGCCATTAGAATGTTTGGGGAGTGTAGGTGTTCTAATGAGACACCTAAAGAAGGCAAAGCAGCATCGAACGTCCACGTGTCACCTCTGTTCCTTAAAAACAAGGATGATCTTGGAGGAAGGGGATGACTGTGGCTTCCCGAGAGATGAGACTCTGGTAAAGACATTAGAATACCCCGGAACCATGTGGTTGGTCCTTCTCTTGAAGCAGGCATTGTGGGATGTTACAATGTCGTGCTCCTCATACTCAACTTATAAACCAAAGTTACCTGGCCAAATGACAGTCCTGCTCTACAGCACCTTAAAGGACAGGTTCACTACTTTAAAAAGGTCTGTCTTAAAACAACAGTAGGTTTCAATGTATGAACATTGACAGTGCTTGCCTGCTGTTATCGTTCCTCTTGCTCACACTATTGACTATATATAAAGATGTACGACATGACAGCAGCAGTGAAGTCAAAACATCTCGATCACGCCGTTGAGGCTTGCTACAGTGTAGGTCATAAAACCAAGTACGGGTTCAGTTCAAATACATTTTTTGCTCAAAAGATGGTTTCTGCCATTTTATGGAATTTTTATCATACTGATGTGTGAAGTGTTCATTTGTTTTGATACGTTTATATTTAACTTGAGTCTTGATTCCGTAAAGGGATGTGATATTGTGACTGACAGCTGTGCCAGATCACTACTGTGCAGACTCCAAGCCGAGGGCGGCAGCACCCATATCAGGGTATTTTGGTTTCATTTTTGTGTAGTGAGAGGAAGTGGAAACACATTGTCTATTTTTATATCCAGTCAGTGGTTCATAATTGGCATTAAGGGATCCCTTTCTAATGTGTCTCCAGGATAAGTAACGGAGGACAAAATCCAAAGTCCTCATTCTGTGTAAAAATGTAATCCTGAAGTGTTTCTAAAGAAACAGTACACTTCAACAGTCAGTCCTCAGCTAAATCAAGTTAATATCCCCCAAAGTTGCAGACATGTGAGTCCAAAATTCCCTCTTTGTGTTACGGTACCTCCACTGAAGCTCAACAAGGAAACCCTGTCCAAGAAACACAAAGTGCACAAAAGAGATTGCAACTCTGGAAGATCCTTCATTTTGAGTCTGTTAAAGCTGTAGTCTGTAACAATTTTTTTTGTTATATTTGCTAAAATTGCCATTATGATCTTAGAGTAGAATAAGATACAGGTCAGCTGTGTAAAAATCCATTGTCAGTACCTCCACCCAGTGGCTGTAATTGGATTTGCAATAATTCACGCTCCCAGATCAACACAACCAATCAGAGCCAAGAGAAGTGTCAATCATTCTCGTGCATGCTGCTGGCAGCCCCCCTCCGCCACACAGATGCAGTGCCTGCGCTAACCTGGTCAGAAACGTTCAAGCTCAAACTCACACTGTAAACAATGGTGAAGAACAGACAACAACAACGGAGCCTAAAAATGCCCCACTATTGCCCACGTCAAACAGAAAAAATAAGAAGACTGATGAAGATGTGTAAAAGCAGTGTAAAAACAAATAACTGGACTGAGCCAGAGAGAAAACAAAGATCAATATTGGAATCATTTCAGAGGTGGAGGGAGCTGCGAGATTTGTAATGACTCAAGTAAGGACACCTGCTTAATATATGTTTAATTCTATGTTTTAACCACAAGGCTAAGATGGCAGCGGTTTCAGTATTACTCACAATAGCACATATCCTTACGATGTTGTAATCGAATTACTGTAGCTTTTTTGTAAATCTAGATAGTTAGCTTGTATGCTAACTCCGGTGTTTAGCTTTGTCCTTATGGCTTCTGGTTAGCAAGTAAAACATTAAAAGGTTCATTTAATTGTCATTATACAACAAGTAGTTCCGACCACGCAATTTGATTGGTCAACAAGGCATTTTGACCGTGCTCAAATCAGCATGACATCACGCCTGACTCATTACTCAAAATATTACTCCGCCAAGAGAGTGAGAGATTGGCGAAAAAATAAAACGGAGCTGTCCGACGAGGACAGCAGCAACAGGACCAGGCTGCCTGGTGGAGGGAGGGAGAAGGCTAGCGAGTAGCCTGAGATAAACATGCGGGGATGAGTTATCAGCAAACGGGCACGCCAGGAGAGAGTGTCCCGCAAAATGATCAGGGCGATGGAGAAACAAATGTACGCCACCGTGAGTGACAGCAGAGATGAGGAGTTTGCAGCAGTGCTGGTCGCTAAATCGTTTCCTCCGCTGTAACAACTTCACTTAGACAACTATTGCCCAGAAGGATGCCAGAGAATTCGCCGAGAAGCTGTCGAAGTTTGTGACATTTTCATCCCGGATTTTTGAGAGGAAGGAATTAAATGCTTGTAACTAATTGCCGCCTGGTCTGTTAAGTGACTTAAACAAATAAACACCCCAGCTATTATGTAGTATTTTACGTTGTTCGGGAAATTCCGAGACCGCGATAAAACATTCACGTCAGCTCAGAGTTCACTCATCTGGGACTAGAAAATCCTTTCTGTTGCTAAGTCGTAACTAAGGTTTGGATTATTTGCTGGAGTGGTAAACTACGTTCCATTACACATATGAGTTGCTTAATTTTACAACGCAGGGTTGTCCAATGAAATGTTAGTTGGGGTTCCTTAATGCTACACAAGAACATTGTTTTATGGTGGAGTTATGGTGAGGATGTATTCAGGAGTCTGACAGCTTGAGGAATTAAGTTGCTCTGTAGTCTGGTGGTACAGCAGCAGATACTTCTGTACAGCAGATACTTCTGTATCTGCTGTCAGATGGCAGCAGGGTGGACAGACTGTAGCTGGATTGAGTGTTGACTTTTAGTATCCTTTGAACTCTGTGCAGACACCTCACTTCACTGATGTCACTGATGCTCTGTAGATGGTACCATGTTCTGGCCAGTTTAACCTTCCTGTCCTGAGCTCTTCACCAACTGTGCAAGTTTGTGATGTTTCCAGTCAGGATGCTTTCTATTGCTCCTCTACCAAGACGAGAACATGTCTCCAGAATTGAATTGTCTCCTGAAGAAGTAGAAACTTTGCTGTGCTTTTCACCTGAGCGTTGATGTGTAAATACCATCATAGGTTCTCTGAGAAAAAAACAGAGTGAAAAAGTACCTGTGGTGGAAATGACGTGTAGTCCAGGTAATGAACTTTTATACAGACTTCACAAACGTAGTGGTAGGACTGTGAAGTGCCATTACAAATCCAACCACTTCCAGTCACTCCATCAGAGAAGCACACACACACACAAACACACACACACACACACTATGGCGTTAGAATCGTTTCAAAAAGCGTGCGCACATATCAACTGAGCGTGTCACTCGCGCCTGCTTTGACACCTGTGCAGCAAGCCGCGCCTGACGTGTAATGTAGTTTCCTCATTGACTTATAATGGCCCCCCGTTTACGCGCACGGTCACGCGTGATGACTGCTGCATGCCGGTAATCACACGACGCGTAGTGACTACGCGTAACATTCATGCGTCTTTATGCAAACGCACGTGTTAACGCTCGCATGAAGATGATTGAACATTTTTGTCACGCGCTTACGCGTACGCGGAAATGACATGTGCAAACTCTGTCACACGTAACAAGAAGCTGCATACGTATGAGGCAGCGTGTGCACGTCTGCCTGTCACTGTTTGACAAATGTTGTTAGGCGTTCACACGTGCGTGCGGTCGCAGATTCTGATGCTTCGCGGCCGGAAGTTGATCTGCACCGTGCGCAGCAGTCCGCACATGAACGTGTGGCGTAGTTGTTCTGTGTTCCATTTTCATCCAGTAGATGGTGCAATCGATCCAATGCGAGATACAGACATATAGGCTTTTGCATGACAAGTTCATGATTGTTATAGGTGTTATAATTTTGGATTGTTATAAGATACCTGTTCGTGTACATAAATATGAAAGATGCATTTGCATTTTGTTGAAAACCAACTTCAATCCTCGTTTTTTTTCCCCCTGCTCATTCCTGGTTTCTTGCCCTAGAGAGATTTTAACACTTGGTCACAATGTATCAAATTATATGTTTCTGATTGGACCAAAGTGTCAGTTGGACTTCAGAAGGGCCGGAACTCAAACACTACTAGAACGGCCGTAAGCGGTCATTTGGACCGCTAGATAATACTAACTCTATGTTCTTATATTCTTTCATGTAGCTAAATACCCAAATTGAGTGATGAATGCATTCATTGTCATGATATTTTTTTAAATAAACGAAATAACACCAAAATGTAGCCTACAATTTCACAAAGTTAATTAGCTATACATTTAACTATATTTATATCATCGCACAGTAAACTGCAATTATTTCATGTATTTACACACGATTTTAATAGAGTAAAATCAGAACACGAAAATTAACAATTAAACGTAATTTAACACTTAATAATACATGATGAAAAATAATGATAATCAATAAAGCTGGAAACGTACGGAGCCCCCCTGGTGACATTGAATAAAAAAAAAAAAATAATGCGTGGCCACGCATTACTATCTCGTGGCCATGAGTTATTATCTCGTGGCCACGAGATAGTAACGCGTGGCCACGAGATAGTAATGCGTGGCCACGAGATAATAACTCGTGGCCACGCATTACTATCTCGTGGCCACGAGTTATCATCTCGTGGCCACGCATTACTATCTCGTGGCCAGGCGTTACTATCTCGTGGCCACGAGATAATAACTCATGGCCACGCATTACTATCTCGTGGCCACGAGTTATTATCTCGTGGCCACGAGATAGTAACGCGTGGCCACGCATTATTTATTTTTTTTTATTCAATGTCACCAGGGGGGCTCCGTAGAAACGAGCTGATCTAAAACAAATAAATATCCGTTGTGATCACTGGTCACAGTCCGCAGATTACCTCCGCTCTCCTCACAGTTAACACACACGGGCTTGTGGCATTTCAAGTGTCCGACGTTACAAAGTATGGCTCACTGCTGCCTCCCCTGGTTGATTAAAATGAAAAGGCCAACTACGTGAGGCGTGCGTGTACGCGGACTGGTGTGCGCGCTGCAGATGAACTTCCGGTTGCGAAGCATCAGAATCAGCGACCGCACGCACGTGTGAACGCCTAACAACATTTGTCAAACAGTGACAGACAGACGTGCACACGCTGCTTCATACGTACGCAGCTTTTTGTTACGCGTGAAATACAATCTGCACGTAACAACGCACGCACGCACGCACGTATAACAAAATAATCGTGCGTGCGTGCGTTGCTGCGTGCCTCTCTGGTTGTTTTGAAACGATTTTGACGCCATACACACACACACACACACACACACACACACTCATGTGATGTGTGCCCCTCTCTTCTCCCTGCCAACCCCAGAAATGACCTCTGGAAGTCAATAGTTCCCCATTAGTCTAGAGTGCAGCAGAGAGCATGCCATGGACAGAGTGAAGACCAGACCATGGGAATGTTAGCGTTTCAGGGGCTGAAGAACAGTGGGTGAGAATACGTACACCGCTGAAACGCTCATTAAATGGTTGTGTGTGTACATGCAGTTTTAAATGATATTGGCCTAAAGCCCATTTTAGACCAGCATTTGCTCTGAACTGATAATAATTTGTTTCACGCCTCATAGTAATAATAATTAAAAAAATTAAGTCAGTCTTCATATGATTTTATTATGGTACAGACAGGGCTTTAGGGATTCAGTGTGAAGTGATACCTCTGTCTTTTTTAAATGATTCGCTCTATCTGAAGGATGAGCCTGGCCATCCAAGTAGGAATTGCACCTCTCCCTGTGTGGGCCACTGCCACACCAGCCATCTCTGAGGCCGGATAATGTCAAAGCAAAGAAACCCCCTCGAATGAATGAGAGATCTGGATGGTGACACTCTGTACTTCGGCCATCTTTGGAGAGTTTATGCTAATTTACGCACAAATCTACGCTGGCAGCACCGGCAGTGGGTTGTGGTATGTGTGGACCTGTAAGCATCTCTGATGTGGCGCATCTCAACTGCGTCAAGCGTAAAGTGGGCAGACAGGTCGGACAGGAAAGAAGGGATCTGCTTTTCAAAATAATAGTGAAACGATTATCTCTGAGGATGTGGGGTCGAGCCATCCTCTGAGGGCCTATTTGATGATTTCTTCTGTGAGTCACAGGTAGTGAGAAAAGATGATTTTCAAATACAAGATTGCTTTGATCCTATAATGCATATATATTTAATCTGTATCTCTCACTGTCAATGCGGTGAATATGTGTAGGTGTATGTGGGTGTATATATATATATATATACATATATATATATATATATATATATATATATATATATATATATATATATATATATATGGGTTATCAATGTTAGTAGAATTCATTGTATTAACTAAGATAATATAAGATAATAAGATAAACTATAATTTGCAGGTAACACAGTACAGGGGAAAATAGTAAGAGCACAAGAGTAAGTCTCAAAAAATGGAGACAATAATGAAGATATATCGAAGAATAAAATAACAATTTGCATAGAAAATATAATGAAAAACTAATGGATTAAAGATAAACATACTTTGTATAGTAAATGTCCTTGTATGTACATAACTTGTGTAGTATGCGTATGAACGTGTATGAATAACATCAGAACAAAAGAAACAATCAGTCTTTGTGACATGAAGTCATTTTGCTGCTCCAAAACAGCGTGAAACAAAACGTCACAGTATCACCTCCGTTTTTTACTGCAGAACTGTTCACATCGCCAACAGATTATTGTCGATTCATAAAGGCTTTTACTTCAAAATCCACAGGCCGGAAGTCCCGTCCCCGTGCAACGCCTCCTGACTTGACGGTGGTGCGCATCTCACCGACCGGGAATACCGATTTCTGAACATTTTGGCCTTTTTTCCCCGCCGCACCGTAAGCTGTGTTTTTCTGCGAGCGGCTGCACGGGGGGAGCGGGTTGCATTGGCGTCGCGGGGCGAAAGTGAAAGATTCCATCGGTCAGTGTCATGACAGAGGGAGATGACACACATCCAGAAGGAGCCGTGTTTGTTTTGTATGGCGAAATGAGGCAGGGGGTGGAGAGTCGCCACAGAGACGCTGGGCTCCGGCCAAACATCACCGCATTTTAGCACTTATTCGATGCTCGGGATTTGCATTGCATTGCATCTGCTGCATCGCTGATCCGGCCCAATTTCTTGCACAGTGCATGGTGGAAAATGCAGCTTGTTTGAGGACACCCCCCCCTCCTCCTCCAGATACCAATTGCTGCCATGATAGGCAGAGGTCTCCTCTCGACCGCGGCTCGGCCGGCTGGAGAACAGGCAGATTGATTCGGGACGGTGGGTCGCGTCTGCGGATGCTATTCTGTCTGTGGAGCCCGTGAATATCATCCGCGCAAACACACCGTGATTCTTACTCAGGGAAGGGAAAAAAAAGGGGGGGGAGAAAGAAAACAACATGTCTTCTCGATCTGCATTACCGTCTGGAAACGACAGGAGTACTGGAGACCATGTAAGTGCAATTACAGCCTATAGCCTGTGTTTGTGTGCATGCAGGAGATAAATCGTGCATCTCTGAAGGAGACCTCCTCATAAATGTGGCCTTTGGCGTTCACTGGGTTTGTGCACGGTGTGGATGGGGGTCATGGATGTGGGGGGGAGGCGGGGGTTGCAATCTGAAAGGACTCTGGAGGTGATATTGGACGGGGACATTTCAGCAGAATTTGGCTCTTTTGAAAATGGGCTAACCTTGAGTGTCTGCGCAGGGGAAAGAGCTGATGGCAGGCAAACAGCCCGGAATGAGTCCATCCGCACACGATAACACTCAGCGGATATGCGCAGAAAGCCTGAAAACCAGCCGTCACCTCTTATTATAAGGCTGTGGAGAGTTAGTGATGTCACATTATACTCCTTGCTGCTGCTGCTGCTGCCAGTGTGTCTGTGTGTGCGTGCGTGTGTGCATGTGTGCACGCGCGAGTTCGTGTGCGCGTATTCCCCTAGAAATTGGATGGGGTGGGAAGAGAGCGCAAGAGGGCCAAAAAAAAAAAAAAAACATGTATGGAGAGGATATCTGGGCTGTTCGCATGAAGCGGAGGGGATTACTGCGTAAAATGATGTGCGGTCCGTTGCTGCGCAGCCTACAAAGCGCCCAACCCCAGAGCCAGTGGGTGTCAGACAGCGCCATACATTCAGTACAGTGCAAAACAGTAGCGGCCTGCTGTACAAGAGGGGGGTGAAGCGGTGTGTGTGTGTGTGTGTGTTGGGGGGGTTTATTCATGTGAGGCAGACAGAATAGAACAGACTGTGCATATGCATAATCTATCTATCTATCTATCTATCTATCTATCTATCTATCTATCTATCTATCTGTACACACTCCTCATTCATGTAAATCAAAATGGTGACATGAGTGATTGACGTTGCATTATGTCATTTCTCTGCCCTGAACACTTCTGGCAACAGTCCCCCCCCCCCCATCTGTTTGTTAGCAGAGCTTTCAGCACAGAGGGACGGTTAAGCCAGTAGATGTGTGTGTGTGTGTGTGTGTGTGTTTTTACGAGGTGCATGATTGATTATGAATGCAGATCCGCTCCTTCCGTTAGAATGGACGTGGATCTGCTGTCATCACTCCACAATTAAGCGATGATGACAGACGAGTGGATCGACCGGGGGTGGGTGGATGTTGTGTTGCCGTGTTGGCATAGGTGAGGCTGGGCTTAGCCTCCAGTTGGGACTCGTCGTCTAGTCTCGATCGTAGAGAGGGGGGGATCTGAACCGGCTCTAGGTGGGGCGTGAGAACAGGAATGGAAGCATGGGAAGGAGGGAGTGTCTGAAGGTGGGGCTTAAGGCTGCATGGTTGTGTTTTTTTGTGTGTGTGTGTGAAGCTGAGAGCAAGATGACATGCTGGGGGGATGGAAGTGTGATGCCTCAGGGCCTGGGACTGGCCAGGGACCACTGTGCAGGCATCTGCTCCCTTTTTTTTTTTTACTCTTTCCTCCTATATTCCTCTCTCCCTCTCTCTGCTCGTCTCCTCTTTTCCATCAGATAGCCCCGTATTCTCCATCTCCTGGTGCTGCCTTTTGTGTCCCCCCCCCCCCCCCCTTCCATTCTCTGTCTTTCCTCCTCTGTGTCTCTGCTCGGTTTGTCACATGACGAAAAGCTGCTTCATATTGTAATGCATCCAGCTTTTGTTTTCTGTAAATGTACATTGTTGTCCTCCCTTTTCTCCTCTGCTCTGCTTCCTGGCTGAAAATCGTCTGTGACTCAAGCTTTGGACTGTATCATTGCTGCACAACAATGCTCTGGAGCGTTGGGGTCCATAATCAAGGTGGTAACATGCAGCAGCAGCAGCAGCAGCAGCAGCACTGCTAACCGTTTGCAGGCCTGTTGAAGCTTCAGTGCTACTTCAGACTGCAGGGAGAATATTAGCTTTACACAAAAACATCTTCCAGTAGTCAAGTGTTAAACCTGTGAAGAAAAATATGATACCGAGGCCAAAATGGAAACAGTGTGTTCAAGTGTTCATGTGCTGGACAGCAGCTGTTAACCCAGAAACCAAGGGGCATGTATTCACATGTAGCTCAGCTCAGCAAACATCTGGTTGAATGATTCTGGTAATGTGGCACAGACTTGGCACTCTCTCAGTCTATCAGTGGATTATATATAAAGCTGGGCTTCTTATTATAAGCATGTTTACCTATGCAGTCTGTGTCAGTGAACCAGTTAGCCACTTTGGGGTGATGACACAGCCTGGCATGGACTTCCTTTAACCTTTCACGTAAAACAGTTGAGTTGCTGCCTAAAAACACTGTATTTTATCTGTGGGTGAGCAGAGGTTACACAACCCAAAAACAAATATAAATGTTGGCCATGTACATTCCAGCAAAACCACAGATTGGTTAAAACTTGGTTTGTTTATGTTGCAACTCTCTGTTGCTTTCCATTCAGATATCCATGTAATGTTGTGATAATACTGTGCCAGTGCTCGGGTTGGGCTGAGGCACAAGAACCACATGGTTAGGATGAGGAAAAACATCACGTTATTTCCCTAAAATACCTGTCATGGCTGCCACAAACAAGGCTTAAAATTGTCTCATTAAGATTTCCACTTACTAATGTCGAAACACAGTCTTGAACTGTGATCGCTCTCCTGTAACTCCACCACCAATCCCCCCACCTCCTATATATGAGATACGAAACTCAGGTAATAAACATGTCTTGTGAACGGCATATGACACGTGTTGTAGAAAGACCCTATGACATATACAAATGTGAATGTATCAGTGATTTGCAGCCACGCTAACTGCGAACATTTTGTCCTGGCGTCTGGGCTGGTTCATAACCAGCTTGCAGAAACAGAAGGTGCCAACACCACATCGTTCCGCTTCTGGAGACCATCAGTTCTCAATGGGTACAGGCAGTCCTGGAGGTCCTCTGCCAGCCTGCTGCTGTGGCTGCTCTACGCAATATTGGTGTTGGCACAGTGAGTAACCCCCTTCTGCACTTTTCTTCCAGCATGTGTCACTGGGGGCCAGCCGTGCAGACAAGGCCACCAGCCAGTCCAGCCGCTCGCTGGGCGCCCGGTGCAGGAATTCCATCGCCTCGTGCTCCGACGAGCAGCCGCACATCGGCAACTACCGTCTGCTCAAGACCATCGGCAAGGGAAACTTTGCCAAGGTCAAGCTGGCTCGCCACATCCTGACGGGCAAGGAGGTGAGACAGGGGGCAGCGGAGGTCCAGGGTGGGGGGTGGGGTAGGGGGATTAAGCAATCGGGGATTAAGAAAAACTGATGTTTGCAGGATAGGGAAAGGGAACAGTCAGCTAACAGCCACATCAGCTGACTGTTACCTGTCCTATAGATGAGATTTGGTCCAGTGTTGAGTCTGCAACATATTTTTCTGCATATTTTTAAAAAAGTAAATGTTACTATTTCATGTCACCACCTACTTGAATCTCTTCTAACATACATTTCGGTACACACACATCTGTATGAGTCAAATTGCATCATGCTAGTAGACTGACTTATACTCTGTGAAGGCGTACTGATATTAAGCCAAGGAAACTGTAATTGTAGGAGAAAGGAATCCGATCCATTGTTCAGTTGCTTTATGAATGACAAGATTTAAACACTGAATACTAAATGATGGCATAAATGGGCACCACTTTGTGATAAGGTACACTTTATAAAAGGATTTGTAATTAATTGCTTTTTAAATGTTTAATAAGTCTTTTAATAAAGCTTTATAGCCCAGTTAGAAACCATTAAGAGAAACTTTTGGGATGTTAGGTTGTTTGACTGAATGGATCATGTGACCACTTACTGCCATCTTAATGGATCACCAACATTTGTAACTGCATTATTACTGAAGAGAAAAAGATGAACGCTGGGAAAAAAGATATTTTACAACCTGGCAACCCAAAATGTGTTATTTTAGATGGCTTATGACTTATCTATAAAGCTTTAATACATGATTTATTTTAAAGAGGTTGCTTAAAACCATTGAAACATGGCTGATGGGTGATTATTAGTGAATTATTTGTTATTTTCTAAACTGTAAAAATATATTTTCATTATCGATTAATCTGCAGATAATTTTCAATATTAAAAGATGAATTGCTTGGTCTGTATAATGTCAGATAATTGTGAAAATGGAGCTCCCAATCCCAATTACCCAGAGCCCAGAGTGAGGTCTTCATACTGTTTCTTTGTCCAACGAACAGTCCAAAACCTAAAGGCTCTCTGTGTACTGTCATAAATGACAAAGAATAGCAGCAAATCCTCACATTTAAAACAAAAAACAAAACTGGAACTAGCACATGCTTGACAGTTGTGCTTATTTCTCCTCCAGGTTGCAATAAAAATCATTGACAAAACTCAGTTGAACCCAACCAGCCTACAAAAGGTAAGTTTGTCCTGTTTATACTGATGGAGTGTTTGTTAATGACTATCAATCAATCAATCAATCAACTTTATTTATAGAGCACTTGTCATACATTGGTATGTAGCACAAAGTGCTTTAAATAAGAAAAAAAAAAAAAAAACAATATAAAAGAAAGCCCCTCCCTCCCACCTTCCATACTATATACACCCACACAAGCATATATACCCACACACACACACACACACACCTGCACACTCTTACTACTGGCAATAAGGAGACATGGCAAGGCACTGAGCATTGAGGAAACGCCACCTTTGGGGCCGTCCACACCGGGAGAAGTCACAGTCTGTGTCACGGGGGCACCAGTGCCCAGGCCCCCCCGACCCCGATAGACAACATCTGGCCGGGCCGAAGGGACCCAGGGACAGGGCCCCAGCAGCAACCCAGACACAGCTCCCAGTGTGGAGGACCCCCCTGAGGAAACTCTGGAGTTAAAACCTTAAAAAATAATAATAAAAAGAAAGACATAAGATAAGGTAAAAACCATGACAAAAGATAGGTAAATGGAGTGAACAGCTAAAAGAATAAAATACATACGATAATAAAATAAAATAAAAAAGTAAAAATTTGGAGCAACAAAATAAAATACAATAGAACCACATAAGAATGGAATAAGAATTTAAGATATTAGTTAAAAGCCTGATTAAAAAGGTGTGTCTTCAACCTTCCCTTAAGAATATCAACAGTCTCTGCAGACCTGAGGTTCTCCGGCAGGCTGTTCCACAAGCGGGGGCCATAGTGGCTAAATGCCGCCTCACCGTGGGTTTTGGTTCTTGGTTTTGGTATGGATAAAAGGCCAGTGCTGGAGGACCTCAGGGTCCGCGAGGATTGATATGGTAAAAGCAGGTCAGATAACTAGGAGGGCGCAAGGCCGTTAAGACATTTAAAAACCAGTAAAAGAACCTTAAAGTCGATCCTGAAACGGACGGGGAGCCAATGCTGTGACTTTAAAACTGGTGTAATGTGCTCCCGCCCTCTGGTCCTCGTCAGCACGCGTGCGGCTGAATTTTGTTATAATTGGAGATTTAGAGTACTCTTTTTTGGAAGACCAGAGAGCAGGGCATTACAATAATCTAAGCGACAGGAGATAAAAGCATGCATTAGCACCTCCGTACTGGCCTGGGAGAGACTATGTGCATCATGTCCTCATTGTACACAAATGAGACACATGCTACAGTGTCTAATACTGTCCACCTGCATAAGCAGCAGCCAGGCATCGAAAATGTGGACGAGTTGGCCACATTGATGTAATTCAATGAAATACTGATGCGCCGTCAGGGACTTGAAGAGGTTCAGGTTTATCCTCAGCTGTTTTCTCCTCAGAGGGGGCAGGAATGGTACAGCAGCTGATAGAGAGAGGGTGCATGGGATGTGATGCTGTTTGGCAGGTGCTAGGGACTGGATGGAAGCGAGAAGAGACCTCTGCTCCCCCTCTCTGGGCTAATCACTGCCCTGAGAGGGGCTGACTCATCTCTGAAACCGCGGTCACCCAACCCATCCTTTTTTTTGTTTGTGTTCTTAATTTGTCTTCCCTGAACACACGTTCCTGTGGATAAGAAAGAAAACCACAATGCTTTTGAAGCTGTTCGGTGGTCAGTGATGTTGGGTTTGGTGGCCGAGCGATGTGAGGGATATCTTCAGAGAAGCTTATGTATGGCAAAAGGGATGCTTTTGATAGACTGGCATATTTTTTTCTTGCTGGTCAGCATGTTGAGTGCTGAGCCTGAATGGTGGACACTCGAAGTTTGTTGTGCATGAAGGTCAGAGGCTACGCAATGGACATTTCGTTTCCACAGCTATCAAGGGCAACCTCAGAGTGAAACGCAGTCGACTGTGATTCAAGAGATGGAATGGTTGACATCTGGCGAAGGAGACGTGGACTGGTAGATGCCCAGACACAACATGGTTGACATGACGGCGAAGTGAAGTCCACACGAATCAAGCTATTGTGACTGGATGGGTCAATTATAGGAATCTGGCCCAGGACATGTCCTGCTTGGGCTATATTGTAATTTAGGTTTAGACAACAAAAATACTTGGTTAGGTTTAGGCAACAAGATTAGTTGGTTAGCTTTAGGCAACAGAAGTACTCAGGTAGGTTAAAGCAAAACCAATACTTGGTTGCTTTAACCTAACTAAATATTTTTGTTGCCTAAACCTAACAAGAATACTTGGTTAAGTTTAGGTAACAAAAATGCTTGGCAAGGATTAGGCAACAAGAATTCCCAGTCAGGTTTAGGTTAAAATACACCATTTTACAGTGTTAACTACGTGTTACGAATGCTAACATCTCCCATGTGGGTATTTTTCTGTTTTTTGCCGAGTTGCTTTGCTTTGACATTAAAACACACTATTGGTCAGTTGCAATGACAGTCTTGGAGCAACATTAATTATAATGTTCCAGGAACAACATATCAGATTGAGCTTTTATCCATAATGATGCTTATATGCACATATAGGCCAAAGTGTCTCCCTCACTTAGCCTGCCCCTCGCTCTCTCTTATCTCTTTCTACCTCCCTCAGCCTGTGAAAGCTCCTCTGCCTCCGGGCAAGAAGTGAACAGAGCAGAAGGATCAAATCAGGGATGAAATAATTGTTCTGTATGTGTGTGTCGATTAAGGTTGACTGGAAGACGTCTGTATGTTGCTACATACTTTATAAAGACCAACGTTTCTTCACATGAGATGTAGAATTACTGTAGCAGGAGGGGCAGAGCTGGATTTCTGGGTCCCCTAAAGGAATATTGCTTGAAAAGGGACCGCCTTAGTTATGTCATACATCCTACTTACTGAACATATTGTGGGGTCCTAGAATCATTTCTATCGTTCACTTTAGAGGTAACGGCATTGTGAAAACGTCCAAGAAGATTTGACCAGAATAAATTGCGATTAAAGGAAATAAAGCTTTTAGTCTCTTTTCATTCTCTTTTTGTAAATAACCTTTTCCTAAATCTGTGTACTTACAATGCGCCACTAGCAGTGACCTTGGGTTGTTACAGTATTATCAAGGCTTTAGTACAGAAATGCAAGTTCTCATTGTTTTCTTTTGCCATAACCGTCTGTTGCCCTTTTGATCACTGGCTTTCTGTAATCCTGATACTTTGACTCATCATATTTCTGGTGCTTATATCATGACAGAAAATGGATTTCCTGTGCCTAACCTGGCTAGAATATGAAATGCTTTACAGGAGCTGTAATCCCAACTTTTATCTTTCCGCCTGATGCTTTTCTTGGACCGGACCTGCTGCTGTGATAGACAATGGTGCAACATTTAGGACAGGATTGAGGAGCGAGGCGAAGGATTGGCCACTGATTGGAGAGAATACTCCACAATTGGCCGGTGATGATAGCAGGCTTCTTTACATACCCGTGGGCTAGAGAAAATCCTTAGTACTGAAAACATGAAAGAGCCCATATTAGCATAATCTGGATGGTAATGTATGTAGAGGGGAGAAGGAAAGAGGGAGATGTATTGTAGAGGGGTGGGTGAAGGGGTGGTGGGGGGAGGCAAGGAAGAGGGAAGTGAAATCACAGATGAGAAAATCAAACCTCAACATCCGTGAAGAAGGATTTCTTATTAGAGGAAATGGCAGATTACAGGAGGAGGTTTTTATGCCGGCCTCTCTGATGTTGGAGGACACCTGGAAACATCATGTATGTAAGAAATTGGGTTTATTTTTTAAATGAATTAGGTCTCTGTATTGTGGTATATTTTTGTGCCACAACACATCCAAGTTGAAACCTACGTTTTCATACAATCCCTTTTCATCTGCTGGATTTGTAATTAAAAGCAGGAGCCTGGTTGCCACAGAGCATGTGTGTCTATCCCTGTCAGCTTCATCGTAGGATTGCTATTTATTTGCGGTCATTAGCGATGACCGGGGTCGAACATGTTGCCCGGGGATTGTTTATTGTTTTGACGGATCTGACCGCTCAACCCTGCCGTGACGAGAAGGGAATTAATGGGACGCCTGGATGATGAGAGGCTTCAGCACTACGTTTCCCAAGATTCCCTCTAGCACAGCTGGAGAAGCTGGGAAAGAGCCCAGTCTTAATACCTGGGTCGCTATGGCAACAGTGACGTTAGGGGCACTGCTAGAAGAGAAGACTGCTAGAGGAGTTGAATGAAGGAGGAGGGAATGGAGGGAGACACGTCGGAAAATAGGAGAGGGGGAGGATTGTGAAAAAGAGGATGGAAAAGCTTATCGCACCATCTTTTTTCTCCCTAGTTGGAGTTGATGATGAGGAGGAGAGTCACTGGTTTTCAGCTATGTCCTTTTTTGCTGAGGGAGTGTACTGTTATATACATGAAACCAGAGGAGCTGGCTCAAATTTAATCCCCTGCTCTGCTCTGGCAAATTGTACAAATATATCCCCCGGAGAAGATGTATCAAACGCAGTGAGAGGAGCTCGAACAGAGAGTAGAAGTTGGGCTGTTTTTGGCTGAAGATTCGTCACGTTTGTGTGTGGGCCATTTGTTGTCGTTTTTTAATGATGAGGAGGTTTTCTTGGTCGTTATCACCCTCACACATTCTCATTTGGATGAATGTTAGAGGCCAAAAGTGATACTGCTATTTTTAGGACTTGTACTGGTCCAACCCCAGTGTCTTAGGGATTTTTTATTTATTTATTTATTTTTTAAATAGTTTTTTACCGGTGTTGTTTGCACATTAGTGTGCCATAAAGACTTTATGACAGACAACCAAGCAGCATTTAATGTAACCTTTAAACTCCTTTCACCAGTCTTTTTCATGTTAATTACTATGGGTACAGTAGGGGCATTTCCCATGTTAGTTACAAATTGAACTCCAGACATTACTCAGGACAAATCGTGACTGTTGTTGTGACCCAGCAGTACAGTAAATTATTGAGTCCACCTCGTGTTTGAAACCACAGGGAGGAGCTGCATGAATGTCAGATACTGGAGGTGCAAGGTCTTTGAATGCTACATTTTGCATTCAGAAAACAATAGTCGAATTAACCAGTTAAAGGCACAATTTGCTAATCTGCTAATTTACTATGAAGAGAATTGAATTAAAATGAAGACATTATTCTTGACCCCAGTTTATCTCGAACCTCCAATGAAATGGTTATCATCAACCTTTTGTCTGATGTCTTCCTACTTGTTTTGAATGTATTTTAAATGCAATTTTTAAATGTATTTTAATGTAATTTGTATGCCCCTGTAAAGGACTTTGAGTCGCCTTGTGACTGAATTGTTCTATACAAATAGACTTGCCTTGCCTATCACTCTCTGTTTTGTATGTCAGGAAGACGTTCAAAGCTCATGAAATGTATTCAGTTAAATTTGGCCGACAGTTTGGTTTTTGGCCTCAAACATTTCATGGTACAATTTGGTGATGATCAACATCTGCCATTCAGTGGACTTTTTTTTCTTTGGTAGAACTGTGAAAATTATGGAAATCAAGTCATTTTTAATTTAAATGTAAAAAAAAAAAAGAAAAAGAAGAATTGATGGTCCTAGTTTCAAATATTGAAATGTGCAACTATCAGCCTGAAATGAGAGGCCTGAAAAAAAAAAACCTACCATGAAAAAGTCGACCGTATTCATTTTCACATGACAGTCTGACAGTTCTCTGGGTTGATGTGATTTCTGGGACATACTGTACATACAGGATCATGGGCCTGATAATGCTGAGAAACCTCACCTCAACTCCTGAGAACATACAGTACATGGTTCTTTGTAATCTAAATGTATTTTCCATGAATGTGATGTCATCATTGCCACAAATCTAGCTTAATTCAAAGTGAGACAATGTCACATTTTGACTGCAACATCAGATTTCTGTATGTCTAATGTTATCAAGACATTAAAATGTTGTTTCTTGTCTCCAGCTCTTTAGGGAGGTCCGGATAATGAAAGGCTTAAATCACCCTAACATAGGTAAGGCACATACTCTCTGTACATCTCAGCGGGCTTTACGTTTGTGTGTCTGTGTGTGTGCGTCCATGCGTGTGTGTTTTACTTCCATGTGTGTAACCAGACGGAAGTGTAATGCTTTGAATAAGCTTTAGAACGTTCATTGACCGAGTTGAAGCGAGCGCCGTCGCAGGCCTCGTATAGAGGTCACGAGGTTGGATTTATTAAGCTGAAATGCCATATGGATCAAAACCCCCCACAGCATTAGCAGCGGGTTCCTCGGTATTAAGACAGACAGGCAGACGGCTGTGCTATCATTTCTAATGTGAGCAGGATTTGCTTATATATGTATTTGATTTTAATCTGATTCTGTTTTGGGCTACAGTGCAGCTGTTCGAGGTGATTGAGACTGATAAGACCCTTTACCTAATCATGGAGTACGCCAGTGGAGGTGAGTACATCTGCCGTCATGACCAGGAAACACCGAGTACAAATGGTGCTGGGGGGGCAGATTTGGTGAAAGTACATTTTGTAAATTCAGGTTTAACAGGAGATTCTTGTTTATGTGATCAGTATTTGGATCATTTTACAGTTTAGCTCCTCTATTTGGATATGTGGTCGAACACAGTGGCTGATGGTAATATCGCACACACCGCACACAGTTTTTACCTCCATGTCGGATGTGCACTCTAAAAAATAGTATGAAATATTATTTTTGATAAAAATGCGCATTCCATATCTAACAAACTCTGTCCGAACTTTAAAAAAATCCACCTTCACATTCTTGTGGTTACCATGATGTTGCCAGGCGATAAGACCAGATTCCAGAAAGTCATTCAACCTGGCCAACAAATAGACCAACACTTAGCCCTCAGTACATTCACAGTGAGTCAGGACTTGCTGGTAGGCAGATTTTTTTAAAAAAAAATTTTCTTCACCTTTTTTTGGACAGATCTAGGCTAGCTGTTTCCCCGTGCTTTCACTCTTAATACAAAGCTGAGCTAATTGTGTGCTGGCTGTAGTCATACATTTACAGTCCCCAGCATTAACTCTCAGCATTAATAAGCATATTTGTCAAAAAAAATGTTGATGTATTCCTTTAACATCTGCAGCTTTGTTCCCTCTACATTTGGGAAAATAGATAGAAATGATAGCTTGTACCATTAACGCTGCTGAATACAGCTCCCACCAAGATGTGAAAAATGTGAATCAATTGTATTTTACATCTTAGCCAACTTAAACAAGTGATTTATTCTTGCACTGTACACAGTCTGGAGGTAGTGCCTAAAATCAGTTGATGTCCCGTCTTAACGGTGTACATCTATTGTGTCAGTAGTGCTCTGGTGCACTACTGACACAAGTTAAAATGTGCAAGTTAAAATGAAGTGGACAAGATTAGAATCATTTCACCGTTTACATTGACTTTTTCAACTGATTTAAACAAAAATGTAGTGTTTCTAGTGAAATTAAATTCACTTTCTGCCCATCCAAACACTCACAGCAAGTGTGTAGTCACCATAATATGTCAGTGGACTCTCCCATATTAGGTCTTGTATGGCTCTCCATTCAAACTTAGTAGAGTTAGGAGCCATAACATAAATAACTGAGCCTCCTCTGTGGAGTAATGATGCTGCTGTTAAAACGGAATTTCAACGCAATTTCAGTGTTGGCACGTTGCATCTGATTCTGCTTTTTTCTTTCTTTCATGTTTCTATTTGTGTCCATCTCTTGTCACCGATCCTGTTTTTCTGTGTTTTGGCCCTCACAATATTAGTCGCTCACAGTGACCTTGGAGAATGTCACAGACGCAGTTTCGAATTAGGCTTTGTTCAAAGCCCATATTACTTTAAGTTGGAGGGAAAAGATCATCATCGTCTGTCTTTATATACTGCATATTTAAGTGTGCGTAATATGGATTTGCCATGTTAATCCAACAACTCAAACATAGGGTTGTTAAAACAACCTCTAAGGGACTGTACAGACATTTTTGAGAGGGGTGGCAGGTCAGAAAGGGGGTGGGGTTATGTTTTTTTGAATGGAGTCCCCAAAATGTGTTAGGGGGAGGGTCTTTAATCTCTTTGTAATCCCAGATTTATATTTTATTTCATTTTTCCCTGTGAAATGTTTAGAAAAAAAAAATCCTGCACATTTTTGTTATTTGGAGTTCAGGGTGTAGAAATAATATCATTGGGTGTAAAACAAGCAGCCAAAGCATTAACACTTCTATAGTTCAGATAGCTGCTGTATTTTCACTGTTTTTCATAAAGAAATTACTTTTAGATATTGTGGGGGGAGTGTTGCAGTTCCTTTCTTTCCTTCAACAGTCCAAACAGTCCAACAAAACTAATAACATTGGGGATGGGTTTGTGATCTTGTTTTTATATAAAATGAAATATAAAATTCAACTTCACCAACAGTACCTCAATCATTGTCATACAGTCCCTAAGGACTTCTTCTATTTCATTTTGAAACGCTTTTCGCTCATTTGAGAAGAGGTTTTTCTGTCTAATATTTCCTGTCGGGAGAGAGAGAGCTCACAGTATGTGGCCGTAATGAAAAAGATGGTACGAGTCTGTGGTCTCAGTGAATGAGAACAGAACTGAATGTGTCATCTGCCTAACATGACTGACTGTTACGGATCATAATAGCCACTGTAAGCTGTTAATTGATGAGCTTTAGAGGTGCTTGTAGGCGGATTTTGTCACCTTGGGACGCAGCTAGGCTAGCGGTTTTCTGTCTGAATGCTACATAGTTCTATATATTACCTAAACCCTGTAATTGCATTGGTAACTGATGCAAAGTGGTCCAAAATACTTTCTCCCAAGCTTACATTATTAAAGAAGCTGCTATAGATAGATGGATAAATATTTTTTTTGACTACCAGAATTTGATCCATGCAGTCAGATGACATTTAGAAAGTCTGGAAGAGCTAGCGAAGTTAACTAAGGGCTAAACTGGAAGTCTCCAGTGTGCATACTTTATAGGCCCCACAACACGGAATTCTGTAATTTTATACTCGAGAGGTCTGATTTTTTGGGCTACATGCGTCACTGAGCAGCTTTCATAGGAATGAACAAGTCCCAACTCTGACGCTGTATCCAGTTCTCATTATATATCCATTATTATCGCGTCTAACTCTAGGCAAGAAAGTGACAAAGTGTATTTCCCAAAATGTTTCCTTTCAGGCTGCTGTATCTACATTCTTTGTTTTGTGTGGCTACTCGACAAATACTCCCTTGAGGACAATCAAGTTAAAGTTGAAACCCTCATCAATAATAACTGAACGATGTGATTGGAATTGATTGCGTATATGAGCACTGTATAATCAAATAATAAGGATATAATGCTTCTGGTTTTATGACCTGCCTGACCTGTCTGTGCTGTCCACACTCACAGGTGAAGTGTTTGACTACCTCGTGTCTCATGGGAGAATGAAGGAGGTTGAAGCCAGAGCCAAATTTCGACAGGTAGGAATACACCCCGCATTTTGATGCCACATTGTAACAATCCTCATATTAACCGTCAGCACTTCAGCTTTGTCCGTCTCCTTGTGTTCACAGATTGTTTCCGCTGTCCACTACTGTCACACGAAGAACATTGTCCACAGAGATTTGAAGGTGAGAGCACTCAGAAGATGTTTTGGGCTGTTTCCCATGACAGCGGATTAAGGCTAGTCCAAGACTAGGACATTTCTTTCACTGACAGATTACACTAAACGGAAAGTTATAATCTGGGACTAGTCTTAATCTGTGTCTGTGAAAAGGGCCCTTTCACATCCTAATCACACAGGATAGCACTGATGAGAGGAGAGGCTGATTTTTTTTTTACCGAGCTGGAAAGGGTAGGAGGAAGTCAAAGCCTGCTCCTGTTCTCATGCATTGTACATGCATGTACAGCATGAGTCATGTCCAGTATCTGTGTTGTTGGACAACACGCAAGCACCACCCCCCTCCCCATCTGTCTCTCATGCGCGCTCTCTTTTTTTCCTCCATCACAACTCCCATTCTTGTGTCCTCCTACTTTCTCATTCCTCTTTCCTCCCCCATCCAATCATTTTTCTCTGCTGCTCCCCCCTCTCCTCCCCCAACGTATTGTTCTCCATACACATCCCCCCCCCCCCCCCCTCCTTGCTGCCCATCCCTGCCTCCTCCTCTTCTGCATCCATGTTTGTATGACTCAGGCGGAGAACCTTCTGCTGGATGCCGATGCCAACATCAAGATAGCCGACTTCGGCTTCAGCAACGAGTTCACGCTGGGCAACAAGCTGGACACGTTCTGTGGCTCGCCGCCCTATGCTGCCCCTGAGCTTTTCCAGGGCAAGAAGTACGATGGGCCAGAGGTGGACGTTTGGAGTCTTGGAGTCATCCTCTACACACTGGTCAGCGGCTCGCTGCCTTTTGATGGGCAGAACCTGAAGGCAAGTGAATGGAGGGAGAGAGGGACTGTCAGTTTCTCTGGTTGCATTCCGAAGCCAGTGTATACCATTGTATTGTACTGTCTGAAAGTCATGTAGTTTAAAGTAGGATTCCGGGGCTAAACTGGGATCATACAGTTTAATAGAACAGCCCTGAAGGCTTTTCTGGTCTTTGGAGTAGTTTGATAAAGTCTGAATCAAATCCAGGGACGTAGTGGCCCCCTCATGGCTCAGTGTGTGACGTGTAGTCATGGCATCCTGTTTTTAAATATGGTCCAGGACTGTTAGACTGTGAGATAAACAAAGTATGCTTTATAACTCAGTTTAGTTACTTAACAATTCACATTTTGTAATTTATTTTAATCCTTAAATTACTTATGTATTACTTAACATTATTTCTATTAAAAATGTATTAAATATATTAAATGTTATGAGAATAAAATATATCTAAATATATATTCCTATGAAAAGTGGCAGTGAATTGTGGTTAAAACGGACCCTTGAAAGACAGAAACTTAAAGGGATATTCTGGCGTAAATTTAATCCATGATCTAACACACCGTGACACAGAGTAAGACCCCCCCTCGAGAGATCAAGTTTTCCGACCGCTAGCTTATGTAGTTTTAGCAACCTCAGAAAAAGACCGCACAATAACAATACACTGCAGTCTATGCCTCCAACCAAGAAACCACCATCAAAAAGCCACTCATAGCCACAAATAATGCTTAGAACAGCACCAGACCAGACAGCAACAGTACAAATAGTGTCCCAGCACATAGTTCGAGGCATCAAACAACTGCCAGCTTTGCCGGATTTCTACTGAAAAGACAACACAACTCACCACTCTCCTGCAGCAGCTTGCTCATTGTGGGGAAGCCCTGGCGAGTCGATTACCGAGTGCAGTTAGAAATGCTCAATTCCGTTCTTTTCTCTGTCCACTCTCGATAATAACTGTTATAAATTGGTAGGCAAGACACGTATGAACTTTGATTGCATTTCCATGGAGTAATAATCAGACATTTTCATCCTTGAGCTGCGGAACTCTACTGCACTCGGCAATCGACTTGCAGGGCTTCCCCACAACGAAGCAAGCTGCTGCAGGAGAGTGATGCGTGATTTTTGAGGCCATCATTGATATTTGAGAGCATACAAATCTAAAGCAATGCATATCACATAACATAAACTTTTTTGATAACGATCCCTTAGATTTATTAACCCTGCGCTGCCACTGGGGTACGGGGTTACCATGAGGGGGTGTACTCGGTGTTTGAGTGATTGTTACATGTCAAGTGGCCTTCACATGAGATCCAGGACCCTGCAGAACTTTGCATTTGCACCTGTCTGTGGTTTTAATGTTGTGGCTTATCGGGGTATACCTCATATAAACATGCAGTTGCAGATACAATATATCTGTGGGAGGCCAATTTATCAGTCAAGCTGTAAAAGAAAGGTAGCCACAGCCTTGTGTACGCCACACACACTGTAATGCCTGAATGAAACCTGCTGACTTCCATGTAATGTTAGCAGTTATTAATTGCACAGACCGTAGTTGAGGGGTAGATTGCTGTGCTCTACATTATTCAAAAAAGGTATCTTCATCCTCTGGTAACACATAACAGACAATTATTGCTAGTATCATGAAGTGGATTTATATGTAATGCTTGTAAAGAAAATATTCAGAGAAGTCCCTTTGGCACTGAAGGGTTTTAGCTGAAGTCATCACACTTTAGAGCCATTCATTCTTTATCAGCTATGATCAAAAAGCCGGTGTGTGTGTTATGTGCGGACGATGTACAGTTACAGTATGTACGGTATGTTCTATATTGGTCTTGATGAAAATCATAGGACTTCAAAGATCCCACTTGTTTCCATCTGTATTGACAGAGAAGAGAGGAGGGCACTGTTAATATGGCTTCATGATGCTTTTCATGCAGTTTGTCTGTCGGCGGACCCTGGCAACCTCAGACTTTTCACCCTGAAACATTTAGAGGGTTATCAGAAAAGTTCAAGATTAATAAGAGCAGATATAACTTGTTTGTGAATAACCTCGGATTTGCATAGTACCTGATATATATCTATTCCAATTGTCATCCCTGCTGATGTACAGTAGAGTGGAAACATTGGTCTGTGTCTTCTCTTTGTTTGCATGCTGTACTGCCATTGTACCCTGTAGTACAACTGCTACTAACAAAAAAATACACTAAAAATAGTATTTCTTTTATCCCAAAATTCAGCAGATGGCAATGAATGGCCCCCTAGAGTTCTACCAGAGGGTGGAGACAAATGTGTATTTAACCCCTCTCATATCTGACCGCACCCCAGCATACTGCCTGCAGTGAGGGACCTGGGGATTTACATTTTTATGCAACAGACACCATTACATCAGACTGGTCTCATCACAGAGCTGAAACACTTTTATGTAGTGTTGGATATGTGTTTTGATTCAAAGATCAGTATAAACCAAAGTGATTGTTATGAGTGGGTTGGGTCAGAATGAGTTTGTCGATCATGTTTGTTTAAAGGCATATGGAGTAGGGATGTCTGGCAGCCGACCGTATAACCGCAGCGCTAATAGTTCGATTCGCCTTACCTGTCTCTGTCTCTACTATCACTGTGAAATAAAGGCAAAAAAAAAAGTCCCATAAAAGCGACTATAAAACAAAACAATGTTTTGTTGGAGTTCTGAAGTGTGATTTCGCAGCTGGCTCCTGGTTTGTGTTTTGAAATGTGCTTCACGTGTAACACGACTGATATGGCCAACAGGAGCTGAGGGAGCGCGTGCTGAGGGGGAAGTACCGCGTCCCTTTCTACATGTCCACAGACTGTGAGGGGATCCTTCGCCGATTCCTGGTGCTCAACCCTTCTAAACGCTGCACCCTAGAGGTGAGTGTGCCAAACACACGGCGCCTAACTCGTAACTTGGCTCATGCGGAATTCAAACTTAAGCTTTTATTTATTTTTTTGGTTTCTACAGCAAGTCATGAAGGACAAGTGGATAAATGCAGGGTATGACGGGGAAGATCTGAAGCCCCATATAGAACCTGTTGAAGATTACAGTGATCCAGCCCGCATCGGTAAGTCAGCTCGGACGCTGTCACTTGCAGCTGCAAACAAACATGGTCAGTGTGGCTTGAAGCGGTGTAAGATGCGTGTCCGTCTCTGTTCTTACCTGTCATATGTGGTTGTTGTGATCCACAGAGGTGATGGTTGGGATGGGTTTCACTCCAGAGGAAATCAAGGACTCTCTGCTCAATCAGAAGTACAACGAGGTCACCGCCACCTACTTACTGCTGGGCCGCAAAGGCGATGTGAGTCATATAGATCTACACTGTATTCATTTATGCCTGGGGGGTCTTCAAAGTTTTTAGCTGATAGAGATGGAGCAACTACGTACACTGTATACATTCTGTTGCATATTAATTTGGGCCTACAGTAACATGTAGGTTGGCCTATAGTGCCGTGTATAAATAAATCAGCAGCAGTCGTAGCATTGCAAATGTGTTAGCATGTTAGCTTCACTCTCTGCAGTTTCTCCAGTGGTTCCTGAGGTGGAGGGGATGTCAGAGTCTTTGCTCGATAGTTACGAAACAGTCCTCTGTGGATGACATGAATATTCATACACTTGGGATAATAATACAGATAACTGGCCAATCTGTTCTGTAACATGTAGCTGACTAGCTCACCGATATGGCTGTTTTTTTTTTTTTAAAACTTTTTTATGACTTGATGTTTGCTAATAACATGTTGGACTCATGTTAATCTGTATTTTCAGACACATTTAAAATTTTGGCGAAAAAAAAGTTTAATTTGGAAGCCTCCTTGAAGTAAATCCAAGGACCTCCTAGGGGTCTTCGACCCCCTGTTGAAGACCCAGGATTTATGTAGCTTAAGTATTTAGCTTACACACTAACCAAAGCAACTGGCAATGGAAGAAATACCAGGCTGGCCTTTTCCTGGATCACCAATTATATATGCTGTGCTGGGTATTTTGCCATATGGGTGCCAAATACAATAAATATTCGATAATGTATTTAAAAAAAAATGTTTTTGAATCAAACTAAATTGACACATTTTTTTTTAAATGAATGTGTTTTAATTATGTCTTAAAACAAACAGCTATACAATAAGTCAGTTTAAATAAAGTACAAACTACTTTGCAACCTAATATTTTGAATCAGATTTGTGGAGCATCTCCACTCTTTCTGTCTAAATCCCTCTGTGTTAGCTGCTGGAATCTCCTGTGACATTAAACTGACCATGCAGCCTCTAAAATATTTGACAAATTACACAGAGTACCAAAGAGACATGTATGCCTTATTTAGAATGAATTATTAAATTGTTAACAACTCGTCTGTCATTGTACAGACATCTTCCTCGCTCATGAATAAAATGGAAAAAATATCACACATCTTCACACAAATTAATTATCAGCTGGTAGATTTTAAATGTGTGCAATAACTTTATTTAACCCAGAAGTAAAGGATCTTTATTCAGATTGCAGTGCTTCCTAATTGTAATCTTTGACTTTACTGCATATGATGTGCGATCTTTTAACCGTCACTTCTCAATCAGCTCAGTTAGCATTGAGGTTCAATACCTTGACTCTCTTATCAGAATGTTGAATTGATACACGGGAGACTGAAACCCGCTGGTATATTCAAACACCCGTCTTTGGTTCTTGCCGCATTGTATCACATTTTCTGACACCTTTCTCTCCGATATCACTGTGACGTTTTAGGAGGGCAGTGAGGCTCGCACAGCTAGTAGCCTGTCCCTGGCTAGGGTACGACCAAGCCCAATCACCAACGGGACCAACAAGCACTCCTCCGCCACTGGCTCCTCCTCCTCCTCCACCTCCTCCTCACATAGCAAGACCCAGCGCAGTGCCTCCACCTACCACAGGCAGCGACGACACAGCGACTTCTGTGAGTCTCTTCTCTAACTTCATAATTCCTCATCTCTGAATGAGTTATGTATGTATTGAAACCCATTTTTTTCATCTGAAATGAAAAACACTTGTTAGTTGGTTAATAACGGGGAAGAAAGACATAAAGGTGTGTTGTCATGAGTTGTTGAGGTAAGATGCAGCGTTAACCTGGATGATGTCAACATGTCTTTGCCTGGAGTCTCATTGCTGGTTGAAGAACTTATTTGGTTATTGTTCCTAACATCAGGCTATGGCTGGCTTTATGGCTGGGTTATATGTTGCAATCCCTGCTCTATATTCAGAATATTCCTTATACGAGTCCCTGTGTGTCTGTGCTCTGCTGTCCTCCACAACAAAGGCGGGCCCTCCATGCCCGTCATGCACCCCAAACGGAGCCCGACCAGCACGGGCGACCGGGAGCTGCGGGAGGGACGGATGCCTTCTCGTAAGGCCAGCTGCAGCGTGATGGGGAGCCACAGCCTCCCTCCCTCCAGCCCAATGGTCAGCAGTGCCAACAACCCCAACAAGTCTGAGATCCCAGACCGCCGCAAAGACATGACTGCCACCACGGTAAATGATAGGTTTCCTCCAAAGGTAGGGAGGGGACGGTGAGTCTCAAATGATGGTCCAAAGGGGGCCTAGAGTTTTTTGCGGGCAGGGGTCCTGAGCTGAGGATCAACAGCGATCGTATCACTTTTTAATGATATGTTTATGGATTTACTTTCATAACATTTATGCTGTTTCATTTTACTGTAATATTATTTCGACCCTCTGTTTATAACATGTGTTACGGTGTCAAGTCTAACCTGACAGTAGACAAATACAGCAGATATTTTTGCAGAATAAAAAGATACAGCTTTGTGTTACACCCCTAGTAACTGTGTTGTTGCCATTCATATAATGAGACATTGTCCTTTTGTATACTGAAGGTGACACTGTAGCAATGTATAGAAGATTTGGTTCCATTGAATATCAAAGTGACTCTTGGATGATATCTACCTCTTACCTTATTGCGCTCTCTCTGTAGAATAACATCCCCGGAAGCGCCATGACACGCCGGAATACATATGTGTGCACGGACCGCTCGGGCACTGACAGACACTCTCTTCTGCAGAACGGCAAAGACAACAGGTATCACTTTGTCTTGGAGGTTTATTCAAATTCATATCTCTCAGTGCACATCTTTTAATGGATGTTAAAGCAGGTACCAACTGTTTGATGGAGCCGCGTCAGCGCACAGAATAGGGATCCGTTGTGAAAGCAGCAACACAAAAAGCTCAAATCGTACATTAACTTTAAAAGGTAGGTGTAGGATGGATGCTCCAGTTACTTTGCCCTTAAAATGTTTACTTGAAGTGGTAGCATTCAACACCTTCCGCTCTTCTTTTGTAAGGAGGATGTGTGAAAAAACTGAAATAGAACTTCTCAGTACATTTTGTGTTTGGACACTTGCCGACTCAGTTTGTACAGATCTACCAAGATTATGACCACATTTCCAAAATCTGACAAAAGTAGACCTATTTCTACAATTTGTTAGCTGTAAAGCACTGAGAGCCACCTTAGCTTATACACAATGTTATATAGACGTATAGCACAGTCTGCTGCGGAAGCCGGTACCAGGAGAAAGCCAATGTGTGTGAAAGCTTTTAAAGCAAAATAATCCATAAATACTTGAAATAGTCCCACATTTTACTTAAAGGGGTTTTATCCAATGAAGCTATGAATGGTAGCATTTAAATCAAGGGTATGGAAATGGGGGGTTTATGTAAATAAAGTATTTACAAAAAGTATATACGAGAAATTGTAATAAAGTAACACAATCACTTCCCTGTCCTCCCTGCAGCTCTCTGGGCCACCGCATGACTGCAGCGTCTCCCTCCACGCTCAGCATTTCTGGGGCCGGAGCCGCCTCCTCCTCCTCCTCCTCTTCGGACAGATGCCGCCTGACCCGCGGCTCAACAATCCGCAGCACCTTTCACGGGGGACAGCTGAGGGACCGCGGGCCCCCGGTGTACTCAGCCCCACCCACTTCACCCACCTTGTCCCACCATGACGCCAGCCCTCTGCCACATGCCCGCACCAGGGCAACCTCCAACCTCTTCACCAAGCTGACCTCGAAACTCACGCGCAGGTAGATGCACGTCACGTCGCACGTCACAACGGGAGAAGAAAAACACCAGTTTGCGTTGATGTATTCTTGTTGATTAGGTGTGATAGGTTGGAAGCAGTCCTCTCATAGACTGGAAAACACTCTTATATAAAAATGTCAGGTCTATAAAATGTGGCATCACGGCAGATCAGTTATTAGTACTTTAAAATGCTCAACATTTTGGACACTTGCACCTTTTTAGCTGGGAATATTGTTTCGTTTTGTCAAGATCTCAGTTTATTTAGAGGAGAAGATTAATACCACTGTTAGCTAAGCTTTGTACAAATACTGATAGCTAGGGGAAACAGCCAGCTAAGCACTCCAAAAAAGGTTATTAAATGAGCCTACTGGCACCTTTAAAGTTCACTAACGTTTTAACTATGTTTTTGTACTGATTAAACAAACAAGATTCATTAAAGTTAAACATTTTAGAGCTGCTTTTTTCTAACTTCAGACAGAGCCAGGCTAGCTGTTTTCCTCTGTTTCCAGTCTCTCAGCTAAGCTTAGCTAATAGTCTCTTGACTTTAGCTTTATATTTTATATATAACATCAGGCTACAACAACAGTGTTAGCTTCTCCAGTAGGCTAACAATAGTGTTAGTTCATCAATAGGCTGACAACAGTGTTAGCTTCTCCAATAGGCTAACAATAGTGTTAATTCGTCAAAAGGCAGACAACAGTGTTCGCTTATCCAATAGGCTAATATTTGACTAGCCTTTCAATCATATAATTTGGTGCTCATGTTCCTCCGTTTTATTGTCATTGTTATACAGAGCTTACAACAGGTGTGCTTCTATTTTTGGCAGTTATTTTTAATTATGGGCAGGTTCTATGCCATCTTAACTTATTCCTATAAGAACTTCTTCAGTTAGGACAGTACTGTAATATGTAATACTCCTATACTAAGACAAGTTAGGCGTTGTCCTAAATGCAGTTAGTAAACATGTTACTATAATACATAAGATCCTAAATGTCATCCTAAACTGAGAGAAGATAGGATTTCCAATTTTTATATGGTGTTTTCCAACTTGTTTCTTTAACTAGGCTCCAGCGCACGAGGGCCCTCCAATTTGCATTCCCTGTGATTGGTAGCTTATCATTTTTGCAGTTTATGGTTTGTTCTGCTGTTTCAGTGACTATAGGCTGATCTAAAGAGCATCGTCTCAAATGCAGAATATGTCCTCAGGAAGACAAGATTTACATTAAATCAAACCAAGGAAATCAACTTTGTGATGTGGCATCATCTAGTGTTGCCAGTGATTCCTTTCAGCTTGAGCACAGTCTGGGTATGGATCTGTGCTTATCAGAACATTTTATTCACCCAGGCCTTTTGGCAAGCCCTTCTGTGGCCCTGGATTATCCTCTGCTCCCCTCTCCCTCCCAGTCGTCATAATCACACATGTCTAATCTTATCAAACCTCAGCTTTATCCTTGCCAATCAGCTCCCGCGCTGCGCTCTTTTCCACCACTTGCTCTCCTGTGATTCAATTATTCTCTCTTATCCCCACCCCCCCAACCCCCCGCTCTTACCCCATATTCCCTCTTTTTCTCCATCTTTATCTTGTTGTGCTTCCCCTGTCATGGCATCAGGGTCAACCTTGACCCGTCCAAGCGCCAGGGCTCAAACAAATCAGTCTCGGGTTGTACTCTTCCACAAGGATCAAAAACAGTTAGTAAGTTCCCATGTCTCTCGCTTCTTTTCTTGTCTGCCTGTGCTGCTCCATCTGTCTGCCTGGTCACACGGGAATTTTTCTCAAGTCCATGAATGCCCGTCGACTTATTTCATACCTCTATCTATGAGTTATTGCTTGTCTGCATGACTTGTCAGTCATCTTCATACTATCAAGGTCCCACACACTTTCTTTCAAGCATGGTAGGAAGATTCATTCATCGTTGTTTTTTTGCATTTCAGTTTCAGGTGTCTCAATGTCATTTAACTAGTCTTTTGTGATAAATCTGCCCTTAGAAATGGTTTCATGGTTTCATTTTGTATCCGTGGTTCATGGGTTGAAAGCCATTAAATGTTTATTCCGTGTGTTGTGAAGAAGAATCATTGGGAATGTGTAGTGTTATGCGCAGAAGTAGTTACAAGTCAAGAACTGCGTTTATAGATGCATGATGTAAATACTATGAGTGAGAAACGGTGAAGGTGCATTCCTGTAAGATTAGGACACACCTTTCTGCACATCACGTGCTCGTTGTTGTCGATGCTTGCTTGGTCTCCCTGTGTGATATCCACTGCTGAATGCCATCTCATCTGAGAGTTATGGGTTGATCATAAGGCTTGTCGTGCTCTAGTGGATTACCTCTTACCATGCCTGTTTGTCCTACAGGGTCACAAATCAATCTGAGGGAATCAGGAGATTTGCGGTCACAAGGTCAGTACATGTGTTCCAGCTGCATTGACAGCACGTAGAAAACAGATGATAGTTTATTTGCTTTTTCAGTTGTAAGACAGCTGTGGTCCAATGTTTGAACGTTATTCTGATGTGTCCTCCTGTTTCTAGTTGCCATCTACCTGGGTATCAAAAAGCGTCCGAGCCCCGGCCCGTCGGACGTGGCTGGGATCTGAGAGGCAGTGTGCGGCGGGACCCTGCGGAGGTGGTACTGGCTCTGCGGGAGGCGGCGCTCGGATGTGGCTGCCAGGTCCACCATGCCGGCCCCTTTCTGCTCTCCTGCACCCATGGCGTGGCAGGGGGCCGCGTGGCTTTCGAGGCCGAGGTGTGCCATCTTTCCACGGGCACCTCCGAGACTTCTAACGGGGTGCGCTACACGCGACTCTGGGGGGCACCGCTAGCTTTTCGGGACATTGCCACCCAAATCTCTAAGGACCTTGAACTTTGAACGGAGGGTGTGTTTGTGTACCAGTGTGTGTTTTTGTGTGAGTGAGTGCTGATGTGTGTGCGCAAAAGGAGGGGGGTGGAAATAATTGCTGAAAAAAAAAAATAGCAAAGAAGGGGCGAGGGGCTGGACCCGAGAGAAAAGACTTCTCCTTCTGTCTCTTTCATGACTACCCCACCTGTGCACACACACAAACACACACACACACACACACACACAGACACACACACAAACACACACATACACACACACACACACACACAGAGATACATGCACACCTGACCGGTAAAAGTCACAAAACTGAAGCACCCCCCTCCACCCAATCACCCCACCCAGCTCAGCCAAGTTCTTCACTGAGCAACTGCACCCACTGGACCTGGATCAGACGGAATCTAGTTGAATATTTTTTATTGCTACTCTAGCCATAATGACTCTTTATTTTGTTATTTATTGCTCTGATCATTATCCCACTGTCACTTTCACCACCACAGAAAAACACCATCTCTTGTGTATCGGACGTCATCAACCAGCCAGTCCTTTTTTAACAAATGTTGTTTTGTATGTCACCTTTACGCACACCGTTCTTTTTTTTTTCCCTGATGTGATTATCTGCTGACTTTTTATCACCTGGGAACAACAACATGCACAAACGTGAAGATGGTCCAACTCAGTCATCAGATAAGCGGCCTCAGAGGGTTGCATTGGTTTGATTCGTGTAGATACAGCAGTGACGCCTGCACTGGAATAGGGTCAGTGGGAGCAGGGTTGACAGGCCTCTGAAGCAGCCAATCAGAAGCTGACCTGGAATACAAAAAGCCAGTCACATCTTCCACTTCATTTACAAGCAGATCTGTTGCCTATTAATCACATAAGGGTCTGCATGGGATAAGGAGAAATGACATTATAATTATAATTACATTGAGAAACAAACCCATTGGTTATAAACATTAAATTAATAAAACTTATTTTGTTAAAGGGGCAAGTTGTAAGATATTACCAGAATTTTAGTTTCAAACATTTAGAAAATTAATGAATGTGAAGAAATTAGTGAAGATGTCTATGTAATGGGTTGCAGAGATGTCTACTGAAATTAGCATGCTAACCAGCTAGCCCCGGCCTGTCCTGTCTCCTAATACCAGCTTGTACCACGTGAGGATATAGTCTGATCGCCCCTGTAGTTTCAGCTTGGAGATATGTGCTATGATTGCGTTTCAACACGCCATTTTTGGTCGCTGCTGATGTCCGACTGTCTGCAACTTGACACCTTTACTGTCACCGCTCTCCTGTAAATCTCCTCCATACTGTGTCCCCTGTCTTTAAACTGACCTCCGTCATTCTTTGAGGTTGTGTTAGGTCCCAGTTCAGTTCCGCCTAGCTGTGTTCACTCTCAGGCCGCTAAACCCAGTTCCGCTGAACGCCGTCGCTGGTGGTGAACTCCCCCAGTGAGCTCTCGGTCCAGGCAAACTCTAGGTCCCATGAGCTAATTAGCTAAAGGTAGCTAACTAAGGCCAAGGATTGTTCGCATAGAGCAGCAGTTTTATTATGTTTTTACAAACTAAACCTATTACTGTAAGGGTATATAACTTTTTAACTATTATTTATTATGTTTAATACTTACTTTCAATGCTGGCTCTACTGAATGAATAGAGGGGCCTGCACAGACTTGATGCACACATGCTGCTCTCTGGTTGGCTGGATTCATGGTCTGTCAGCTCTGTCTGGTTGTCGCCAGTAGCATTTGTTCTAAACATTTGGATTTTCTAACCTCCCACCCCATTTCATCCTTTACCTTCCTTCAAAAGTATTGTACTGAAGACACGACAGCAGAGACACATACTTGAGAGCATCTTTCTATCTCAACGCCCTCAACTGTTGAGATCTTTCAAGCAGGCGTGTGCGGCGGTCTTGAAATCTGTCCGTTGTCCCGTCACACAATAACAGAAATACTGTCAGTCTGTTTTATTTTCAGTGCGAAGCATTTCTTTGGTTCTGTCCTGTGCCATGTGATCTCACCTCAACCATCATCCTAGTACGTTGATGGGAAGCACCAAAAGCAGATCAGCCAAGCAAGCGGAACCTCTCACATTGCACACCCACCTTTGCACACACACTCTCAGAGAAACACACACATCCAAATGTCCACCCTCTCCTTTTGGCGGCACAGTCTATAAACTGGTCTGCCCGTTATTGATGACTGTGGGGATCAGGGGGGGGGAGTGTTCTGAATCTGGAAAGACACGATGAAGGCAGTGTGCACAGTGTTTTCTTTTTGTTAGTCCAGTTGCCTTTAAAGTGAACAACCCCCAGCGCCTTCATACAGTACATATTTAATGTATAAAAAAAAAAAAAGAGAGAGACAGAAAAACTGAGAGAGCTTTCTATTCTCCCTCCCTGTTTTTAGTGAATAACGTACTGTGATATTTCCGTAGGCTACAGAGATCATGTTGTTTGGCTGCTGATTTACTGTTAATACTATCTCTCTCAGTTGTGGCTTTGCTCATGGTGACCCAAAACACCCCCCCTTAACCACCTCCATTTCCTCTCCCGCCCATCATAAAACTCCCCTGTCTCCCTACATTTAACAGGGACTCCAACCTTAGCTGTCCACCACCTTGGTATGTACCACCCACTTTTTTCTATCGTCACAATGAGCGGTCGGCTTTCCTCTGCTCTTTGTTTGAGGCCCTGCTTTCTCGCGGGGAGACACTCAGCCATCATCCACACTCTCACATTGTAGACCCATGTATGACATCTTCTCAGTCCTGTTTGGTGTGTGCTGTTTCATGGAGCCCAACAGGGGAGACCGGTGCTGACCTGTCCTCCTCGAGGTGAGAAGCAGACACCAAGTCCGAGTCTGTCCTTGTCCTCTCCCTGGACGTTTCTCATTGTGGTGTATATTAGCATTAGGTAATATAGACCTCAATGCACTTTGCTTTGACTTGAATCAGCTCCTTCCAGTGTACCTGTATAGGTAATACCCAGAACTAGCCACTGGAGGGCGCCAATGTCTTAAATGTGAAACACTTCAATTTGTGTATATTTGCACAGGTACTTTATTTATTTTTTAGAATAATATCATTTAAAAAAAACAGGATTTATATCAGTCAGTTGATGGCTGTATATAAAATATATGAATATAGTATATATCTTAGAGCTCAAGGTTTATTTATAGCTAGAGCAAGGGAAGTAATTCTAGTTTAAAGCAGATTCTGTCAGTGACAATGGGGAACAAAAATCAACCTGCAATCCTGCATGACTTCAGAGTTTGGGTTTTGGGGGAAAAAATTAAACATGATGCACACCTAGGATTGGAAGCTTTGTGAAATGCAGATGCGATCGTTTTTAGACATAAATTGATACAAAGAAATGGTGCTATATGCAGCACCAGGTCCTTCCCCCCCTTTCACAGAAACAAGCAGGAAGGCTTGAGTGAAATACAGTGACTTCACTCCACCGGGTTTGCTAGAGGATAGGTTGAGTATTCTGAAGAGGACTTCTGACTTCTTAGAGGTATTTAGATACTATGAAATGTACCACAACGTACAGTGTGTAAGTAAAAAGGTTTAGTTTTAGATCCAGACACTTGCATTGGGTATTAATTGTGCAGTTTCAACTTGAATTTACACTTTTTAAGTCCCTGACATGTCGAAAGCCCTGGGTTGCATACAAGCCATAGAAACGTTACGTCACTGTCTCCTGATTGCAATTATGGATCAGGTTGTTTGCGAAGTGAAACGGGCTATAAAGCAAATAACTTAATGTAAAACAACTCACTCTTAGTGTAAGATGGATGAACATTGTCTTAAGGTGGAATCTACTGTGAAAAATTCTTGAAAAGAGTTTTTGTTGAGTGTTGATTAAACACGTGTGTACCTGCCCAGACACTGGTCGGGCTTAGATGGTGGATGGTACAGTATTAGGACCCTCGGGGGCTCAGTATTTAACATGCACTGTCATTTCAAAGCTGATTTTGGAAACAGTTGATGTTATATGCAAAAGAGACTGAAGAAACACAGTTTGACCTGTATGAGTAATTTTACACTGCTCTGCTGTTGAATTCCTCCCCTCAGAAACAAACTGTAAACTGAGATCAAGTGGTTGTGGTATATAAGGAGAACATGGAGCTGAAGATTAATAAAATTCACTGATGTTGGCATTTTTTTCCTTCATTTTGGCATGTTGTTTTTAAAACTCACGACACACCATCTGAATATGTGTTAAGCTCTTGATCATCTGACAAGGTGAGTGTTAATATGTGCTGTTAGGCTTTCGTTTATTTTTCCTTTTTCAACTCATTTCCAGTTTGTCATGCTGCAACACAAAAGACCACAGTTTAATTTGTTGTTTCACGGGGCACTTTTTTTATTATTGAATAGTATGAACAGCTTCAATTATCATCACTTTTTATGACAAAAAGTAGGTGATGCCACATCTGCCAGGCAAGCCCAGCTGAGTGGAGGCTGATCCCAGGATGTTACCCAACCAACACTGGAGAACGTGGAAAAAAAAGGGGTGGAAAAAAGGAAAGAAAAAAAAAACAAGCTGGAAGGAAGAAGTAACGGGGAGCAGAGTCAAGAGTCTCTAGGTGAGCGGCTGTTTCCTCTGCCCACCCGTCAGCTGGCTCCATTGCACATGAATGGTCACGAGAAAAACATAAGATTGTCTCTCTTTACTTCTGGGCGGGGATCATGCTGTCGATGGCCTCTGCCTTCTCCAGCTTCTTCTCCATCTCAACCATGAGCTTGACACCATCAACCACCAGCTGGACCTGGTCCACCTCGGAGGAGCCCAGACGGTCGGCGTTGGAGATGTCAAACACACCACCCACGGAGGCTGTGTCCACACCACCTGAAGAGGACAAAGGTCAAGGAGTGAGCGACAGATAAAGTCTCTGGAGATCTTAATGGACCTTCAATTTTGACCTTGTTACCTTGCTAACACTGTCTAGTTTCTTGATTTTTAATCATACAAAATCATCTATTCAGTTAGATCAATGACCAATGAGCCAGGCTGTAAAGATTAACTTGTTCAACTAAAAAACTGCCCATGCACTCTCTGCTACTAGGGGATGGAGAGGGGGGGACAGGTTAAGAAGGGGGGTGGCGTCCCTCCTCATATCACCCACTAGCTAATAGGTGACTACATTTGTACCTGTGCCACGCTTCTGCAGACGCAGCCTGGTGAGGATCTCCTCAAACTTAGCGTGTGTGCTCAGCTTGGGCAGCTTGACGTGGACACCACCACGCAGGCCGGTACCCAGGTTGGAGGGGCAGGTCAGGATGTAGCCGAGATGCTCATTCCACATGAAGCCGTGATTGTGCTTCTTGAAAATCTCCTCAATCTGGAAGATAAGAAAAAGGGAGAGTCACAGGGACATCCAGAGACAATCCAAACTGCTTTCACTCACTGAGATCATGGTTTAATACGCACCTTCAGCAGACCAGTGCAGAAACGCTTGAAGACCTCCCTCATGTTTCCGCCCTGCTGCATGGAGATGACACGCAGGTGATCCTCCTCGTTCACCCAGACCAGGAAGGTCTTGTTGTCGTTGTGCCTGTAAGGACATGAACGTAAAGGATCAACAAAGCATACAGGTGACGCAGAAACACAATGGAAGAGTCAATTCATAGAGTTTTTGTCACAGCTGACAATCTTTACTCATATTTACCAGATGCCTCTTGCATCGGGCCAGTCGCGGGCCATACCAGCACAGGTCAGCAGGGGAGAGACAGGCTTGTCAAACAGGAAGTGGTCAGAGATCAGCTGTTCCTGCTCGGCATCAGTCATGGACTTCAGGGGATAGTACTTTCCCTTGAACTCACCATCCAGGCTTGTCAGAGCTGGAGAGACAGATGTACAGTTAGGAGATTGGTCTTCTACAATAGTGTAGATCTCAAGAGGGGGTTTGCTTGCTGGGTTCATCACCCTAAATTTCACTTCTTATCCTTAAACTCGCCATGTCTTGTGAACAACCTATTACTTGGGAAAGGCTACGCTTACCCGCCAACATTTTGTGCCTTTATGCTTTTAAACTGTCAGTAGCTTACCCTCAACGGACAGCTTCTCAATGAGTCTGCGCTCGCCACGGCTGTTATGGGGGGGCAGGGTGAGTCCCTTGATGCTGCGGCCAGTACGGACACGGCTGGACAGAACGTAGTTAGGGTCCAGGTCATCACCTCCCTAATGACAAAAGTTATTGCAAAATTAAACAGAGACCGCAAATGGAAGGCGCTGCGCATTATGATCTGACAACTTCCTTTTTTTTTTTGCCTAGTTATCCAGTTGTGTTTGGTCTAACATCTGAAAGTCTTATACATTCAGTCTTATGCTGTCTTGCGATATTTCTCCACAGTCCTTTCTACTGCACCTTCAGGTTCTCGAAGTTCAGGTCGGTCTTGTGCTTGTCAGTTGGCTTGTATCCACCATGACGGTCAGAGATGATGGGGTCCAGCAGATCCTTGAAGACCTCGTAGGACTCCTCATCACCAGCGACGCAGCCAACAGTCATGATGAAGGGGTGACCTGAAGGTATAGAGAAAAAAGGAAAGCAGGAATGAGAAGATGCAGTCTTATTTGATTTTGCAGACTTGGATGATTTTACTATTCAGAAACAGATTTCTTTGTCTGAAGTTAAGTGTCTCACCGGGGTTGTCCACACCAGTCTGGATGACATCATCCAGGGTGTAGCCACTGGGTGTCTGCTTGTCCCTCAGTTTGCCATAAATGTCCTTGGTCAGAACCTTGGCCATATGGTTATTGTGCTTGGACAGGTCGGGGAACTCCTCCTCAACTTTGTAGTTGAGTTTGAAGTTGTTGTGGGTGTTTCCGAAAGGCATGATTGCTTTCTAACACTGCAAAGAGAGAAACAAACAGCATGAGCAAACTAAAACAGAGGTTCGGCATGATCACAAACCAGTTCCTCCCAATCTGACACTGTATGTGAAGGTGATATGAATGTCTACAAATATTCTTCAGCATTCAAAGATATGGGATATTCTACAAGACAGCTGCAGCGTTTAAATGGTGTCGACACAAGAATCCTGGGAACAAGTGACACTCAATTCTCGACGGATCACATGTCAAGTTGAAATAGAGTAGGGGGTGGAGTGCGTGTTGGCTGGGTATTTTTAGCACCAGCACATCTGACTGTGTACCCTCATAAAATATCCTTTGCATATACGAGTAGCATTTTAACTCTCTTGGTACACACACAACCCCAGCTCTCCAATTTACACGTTGACACATGAACCCATGAAGGAGCGTTAACTGGTCATGTTTTAAGTTGCCTGACAAGTTGAAGATGCCTCCTCCCAGTCCAGTCCACCATGTTCCATCAAGATCTATCAATTTCTAATTATCTAGGCATATATGTTACAATTGGGTCATTTCTTTTATCTTGCCTTGATAGGCTGATGATATGAACTATAAAAGACTGACGTTCGCAATGACGCACATGTGACATCACATGAAATGTGATCCGCATTGAAGTGCAGTATAGGATTTTGGTAGCACGCCATATTAGTTTATACAATGCGACATTTTAAAGCAGTAATCACTTTGCTAAGAACAGTTCTCTTGCTAGCTTAAAGCCATCTTAAGAATGTGACTCTTAAATGGCTAAAATCAATTACAGGACATGCAGGGCCTTCAGGCCGTCTCTCACATGTCTGTGAGGCACCTGTCCACATAAATCACTGTCCAGATGAGAGGGACATTTGCGCAGCATAAATCTACAGACAGATACGAGTTAATGCAACAGCAATGCAGCTACTGCTATGCTTAAAAATCATGTTCATGCATCTTTTTTATCAATTATTTTGTTTATCTGACAAATTTGGGTGACCTGTGATACCTAGTAGGCCTCTTTTTTCCAAGAATGCACCACATGGATTTAAACATCCCAGAAATAGTTGTGCGTTCATTTTTCGATTTTATCTCAGACTTTGGTTCCAAAAACTTTCAATGCAGAATAAAAAGCAGCCAAAATGATTTTTCTGCCATTTTAAATGTTTGCATAGCCCTCCAAATCCACCCAAGCCACCAGGAATGCCTCCTTAACTCCGCCAAACTAATCATCTTTCTTTACCTGCACAGCAGACAAGAACAGAGGTAACAGTCCTAGGGATCAGATCCTGTTCACCACAGCCAAAATAGGGGTCGCCCAACTCTGGAGGTCTTCGCTCCCCGTTTATATACCAGGCAGATGCACGCCATTGGCTTGGCCATTTTAGTTCCTGCTGCGCTCTCATTGGCTAGGTCCTCTGCGCTGATACTATGAACAGTTTGTGAAAGAGACACATTTACATTTCAGTCATCCAAGATGGGTGTTGCAGCTGTACCACCCCCACCCTCACCCCACCCTTGGCCCATAGATAGCGCCAGTTGGATGGTGGGAGACAGTGGGGGTGTTTGAGGGATGGTGTTTTGGGGGAGGGAGTTGAAGCCACAGAAAAAAGCTGAGTTTAACTTTTGCCAAGAATGCTATGGAGATTAGGGGTCCTTGTGTGGTGTGAAAGGGTTGGACAGAGTTAGGATTCTTTTCACTTATTAAATGGCACCTTGAAGCAATTCAGTCCACAGAACCCTAACCCTAACCCTAAACCCCTCTATGTTGTCCCATGGCTACCTCAAACCAGCCATGACTCAGTGCGGCTTTAATTGACACCCCAATTATCAGACATTGAATCTTAGATGGGAATACTGACTGTCAGATGGAACGTTGTGGATGAAAGCTGATGCCCTCTTTGACATTAACTTCATTAGGCCTCCCTTCTTTGATACTCTATTCTCTCAAGTGTCTCACACTATTTTGCCAATGCATATGCTCCGCAGCTGCTTCATGCAATACTTCAATACAGTTTTGTCCAGAAGAATTGAAAAAAAAAACCAATTACTTCATGCAGCCTACTCTATTGTCAAGGCCTGTATTTTTGTCTTGGTCGATGTCACTCGCTGACACTCATCCTCACTATGTAAGTGCCAATCCGAGACAGACGCAAGACAACAACTGAATCTTAGTATTATTAGCCCTTGTAGATAGAAAAGGCGGCACATTTGCTACTGTCTTTCTAAAACGGAGGCCTAATATTCCTTCTTTTCCAAAAGCCGCCACTGAGGTAGGTGTAAACATGTGATGCGCGTGAAGCACGAAGTTGGGCAGTGAACAGTGACAAAGAATTTGTCTTCAAAATAAGAGCTTTACATTGCACCCCATTGGAGTTTAGAACTGGGTTCTCTGTGGGGGCTTTTAATTTGAAGGTAGCGAGCGTTCGTAGCTTGCCGCTACACAACAAGCGGACAGAACCAAACAGCTACAGAGACCGAGGAGACGCTAGCATCTCCTGGATCTCAGCGGCTGTCCAGTTGCTCATCTTGATGTCCGCAGATGAAGTGATGAACTGACTGCTATGATCAGCTGTTTCCTGGTTTTAAAACTCCCCGGCTGTGGGTCGCACAACAGTGCAGGTCATCGACACCTCCGCCCATCTCACACAGTGGCCAGCACATTGACGCCTCAGATTTAGATAGCAGTTGAGGCGGAAATAAGTGTACCTGCGAGGCGGCAAATTGGCGGACCAAAGCACACCCCCAATTTGCCGCCTTCTGTCTAAATCCATGGACCTAGCTTCAAAAAGGCCAGCCAAATTGGCAGCTTGCTGCCCAGTATAAAAACGGTTTTCTGCGTCATTATCTACTCACCCTCATGCTGATGGAAAGTCAGCTGAAGTTAAGTAGTCCACAAAACATTTCTGGGGCTTCACGGCAAAACAGCCTGGCAGCATTCTCCTAAACAATGGAAGTAGCCGGGGACTTTTTTTAAACATAAAATCAAATGGACAAGTTCATCTGGCCCAGCATAATCCAAGAGCAGAGATCCCAAATTGATTAGAAAGACATTATTTACACCCTTTTTTGGACCGAAGTCTTCACTGTAGCTGTTAAACTCAAAGTGTTAACATGCACCCAGTCTGAAGTGGATGCACAAGCTTTACGGGGCCTCAATTGTGTGAATTTGGGGTCTCAGGGCTTCAGGAGACTTGGATTATGTCTTTTCTTTTGGCGGGGGGGTGTTTATGTCTTTAAACAGGTCCCCATCTTCTTATGTTGTTCAGGAGAATGCTGCCACGCTGTTTTGCCGTGAAGCCCCAGAAATGTTTTGTGTACTATGAAACTTCACTTCCAACAGCATGGAGCTGAGTAGGTAATAACTGCATTTTAATTTATAGGTGAGCTTAAATCTTACTGAAATTTACACACCAGGTGTAAACAAACCAGTCGTTAGCAGTGCAGAAAAGCAGAACTACATTTTCAATTGTGATCAAGAAAGAAACAAAACGGAAATGTTCTTTGACCCAAGTGTGTTCCACATGGATTCATAGCTGCCAAACCTTCAAGGCAAGTTACATCACCCCCACCTTTTTTCATGAACACCACCCCACTTGGCCTACAGCCGAAGTAAAAGTTAAATAGTATAAATAAATAGTCCGAATCTATTTACACAGGAGAAAAGGTCTGTGACAACATCACTGCGTCATCACAAGTGTTGAGCTGAAATGCTGAATGTGCATCAACAATTTAAAAGGGGATTTCTAGGAGCTCTACACGACCACTGTTCCAAGATGGGGGCATCCCGACAGACAACAGTCCCCGTGGGATGTCCCAGCTGTCCATGACTGGCAGCTGACCGGCTCACACCTGCTTCTTCCAGTCCCCCGTATCATTATCACTGCTGTCTGTCCAACCAGCACGTAGAACACTCCTGCCTCCCTACCAAATGTCCAGCCCAACCCTGAAACACACTTCTAGCCTCCACTTCAGATCGTCTGCCGTTTACACACACACACACACACAATATGTTATCCAACACTTCTCCTGTGGTATTTGGACGATTTCTTTCCACATCCTCTGCTTTTCAGATGTAGGCAAGTGGAGTGTCGGCTGGTCACAGTGCCCTTGCCCCGAACTGAAACCCTGTCTCCTGTTACACAGCTGCCTGCTGCCTGTCCTCCAAGTGGGCAACCACCAAATTAGTCTCTGTGCAGGTTTCTGCTATCACTCCATGTATTTTTCTATCACCACCATACCATGCTCATTCTGTCTTATGTTTATATTATCAAAGCAAACTGTAGATGCCTGGAGTTTGCATTTCATTGACTCTAACATTTTCTTTCCATTTCTGGTTGATAGGTAAGTAAGAATCACGAAAGGAAGTAGTGCCACTTGCAAAAGAGATACAAAGTGGCTTGCTGTTGCCATTTGATCCTCAGCAACTGAATAATGCCAGTCTGGAACAGTTATGCAACAGGGCAGTGACATGTTGTTATGCCCATTGCTCATGTACGCGGAGTTCCTCAAGCTTCACAAGATGTTAAAACCCCCAACAGCCCACTTAAATATTCACTCCTTATAGCATGGACACATTCCAACTGAGGGAAGCTGCTTTGTTGAAATAGTGGGTGGTGGTGTATTTGAAAATATGTGTTGAATTATTAGGTTGCAGCTTGAACTAAACTGGTTTGTCTGAAACCTTAGCCGGTTAAATTTGAACAATTTCTGTCTTCTTATCCCACGGATTGTGTCGGAGGAAGTGAGCATTAGTTTGTGGCCTTGCAGGACACTTTCATGAAACATATACAGCTTGACCCTTCGAAGGAATCCATGCCAACTGCACTGACCTGTGTCAGAATAGCACAGTGTCAAGCCCCAGCTGCATGCAGTACTAAACTCTTGGGTATTAGGTGAGAGCAAATTATGTCCCATTGGTCGGGAATGAAGAAAATATCATTTCAAATATCAAAGTATCATCTCGATATCTCTGCAACTGGTGCTGAGTCGTTTGTGAGGTAAAGCTTTCATTCAAAATATGTTTGTACGTAACATTATATGTTAACATGAGTAACATTATGTGCTTGGCAACTTAATACAATGACATAACAAGCCTCTATAAATAACACCTTTATGGCAGACTAAATTTAAAGCTTCTCTCCTGCTGTCAATTCAAGACCTGTCTATAGAGAGTTTGTTTGGAGACGCAGATAATTCATGCAACATAGAATTTAAGGGAATACATTTATTTTTAAGGACTCATTCACAATATATGCGTGTCTGGGTACAAATTAAATAATTCTCTGTATCTACAGACTGCCAAAAGCCTGAAAAATTTACTTTTGTTCTAATGTTAAAATGCAGATTATAAATTGGCTAAATTGAGTCTTATGGAAGCTGAACTTTCTTGTGCAGATCGGGGGTGGATCACTTGTTGCAGTGCCTGCTGGAGTGTAGGTCGTTGGTCTTTCTCCATTGAAACTAAATACACCAAGGTCACGTGTACATAGTGTGGTCAGGGGAGGCTATAATTATACCATGCTTGATGTGCCATCTGTACCCTGTCAAACAGGAGCTCCCGCCCACCCAGTACCCTGATTTAATTTCATCGAGTCAGTTCTCTGTCTATGTCAGACTTGACTGGATATCAGCTAGCTTTGGTTAAACCCTCCACAAAAGAGGCACCTATTTACTGAAGCTTAGTATTGTTAAATGAAGCTGCACATGTAGCAAATGCGGTCAGTGCAGTGCTGTTGCGCTTGATCAATTACTTTTTAAAATTTTAAATCAAATTAGTTAAAACGCTTCTTGATAAGACAAATATACTATCAAAAGTTGGAGATTTGAGCCACACTTTTTATCATAAAGTGTATTATATATATACAGTTTTAAAGGTTTGCATCACAAAACACCGGTAAATTGTGTTCTTTAAAGAAAACAGTGGATCAAGTGAAATTAGAGATGTGGTGCTTGTCCTCCACCTCATCCTTTTACCACAATATTAACATCTGAGTCATGCAGGTGCTGTTGCTAGGTAAATGGGTATGGCTCTCTCAGAAGGATTAACTGGGCCAAAATGCATGAACACCATGTGCTCTAGTTGGGTAATGTCTATTTAAGCATACTAAATATGTATCATACATCTGAATGAATTCCAGAGGCTTGGCGTACAGTATGTGACCATGGATCAATGCACATATGATGCACATGTGATGCCCACAACTGACACGCTGTACTATGCAGTGTAACATGGAATAAGGTTGCACCTGTCTCATTGCCATAACCTTTTAGGGATTATATATAAACATTTTCTGTGTGTGTAGCTTTCGCCTGTATAGGTTTGCCCTCAGCTTGTGTAACACATGGTTGCTAACATATTCATGTGTTGATTCAGGTAATGATTGGATGGATGTTTTTGATTCACAAAATCATCAGGTTATGTATTGCTGCTTTTAAATTGTCCTAACCCTTAAGAGATATTCTGGCTATTTAGTTTTGCACCTCCATAAACTTGGTTGACCTATGAGAGACCAGTTTTTATAGTAAAGTCAAAGCAAGGTAGTAGAGGCAGAGATATCCTCACATCTACAGGCCTGGTTACCATTATCAAAACTGTGAAATTTCGGGATGCCTTTCAATACACCCTACTTACAGCAGACATTTTTGACTTGTCAAAGCAGGAAGAGCACAGGTGGACGTTATCTACCTTATTACTATTCCCCATGACAACTTATGTGCAAATGTTCTTATTAGCATCTTTGAGGGATTTAAACAAATATTGGTATCTGCCACTATAGCTCAGACTGGTTGTGATCTGTTCAGAACCTTAAGAGACAATGTTGAGTCTTGAGTCTTTTGAATAAACTGTGCGAACTGGGTGTTGTCAGCAACCGAGTTAAGCTAGAAGGTTGGCTAACTGAAGACAAGCTTAATTTTCTCTTTTCTCTTCATTAACCTTTTCATTGAACAAAATGGTGGGCAATAACTACCTGAGAGGAGTGAACAGAACAGTAGAGAGAAAATAGAGAATCTCCAGGAGCTATTTTGATTGACTTGCGCTAATTCAGCTGGTGTTTGTGCCAGCAAGCTGACCAATTACAGCAAGCCTAGGCATAATTGACTACCAAGGAGGGTATACTAGTCACTATGTCACCAAGCTTCTAGAACCAAATATTTCACAAAGAAGCACATATTGATTTCACTATGCCATGATAGCATCTTCAGAGTATGTTTTTCTCAGATTAGGTAAAGCTCCTCCAGAGCCAAAGAAGAACTGCCTCCATGATGAGTAAACTGACCTTGATGTGTAAAATGGGTGGCCTGCCCCTTTAACCAGGGTTAAAGCAGTCATTTTATTAGTGGAGATTCTTCTTTATCCTCTTAGAGCTGGGCTAATGTTTGTACCATCTCTCCTGTAAGGGCTCATCTGTTTGTTCAACTGCTTCACTACCGTGAGTTGATTAACTTTGGAATTATCAGGCAGCCACTGTTCACCTCCAACACACAGGGGTCAGTTAACCCACAATGCACAGGGGCACATGGGTAGACAACAGGTGGGAACTGTATACGAACACAACCAGTGGGGATGTCGTTCCAGCCTACATGTTCTTGAGGTTCTGCCGATGAGCTGAAGCAGCTCATTCTTACTAGCAATGGTGATTGTACGTTTAAGCTGAGTCATTTGAATGGTTTTTTTAAAGAGTTTGAGCTATAGAGAATTTTTCTTTAAGACAATATATACTCTGTTACCACCACTGAACGTGGTTCAGGCTGCAGAGGGTTTAAGAAGTTAAAAGATTTTAAACATTTGTCCATCCAGTCACACAAGTCTAACAATTAGCAGCTGCGATCATATTACTGAATGACTGTTGCATAATCACAGGTATGCTGTCCTACTTTTCCAGAACTGGCTACAGCCTCAAAGAACTAACACTTTCACTACAAAACTTAAATGTATTACACCCCCACTTTTTTTCTGTTTATAGAGTATGCACTTTTGAACCATTTTACTACAGTTGGCGTGTTGCCCTGCAGCAGTTCACTCTTCCCACACAGTGTCTGCTGCCCCCTGTTGCTTCTCTGGCTCTCTGCCCAATGCACACCCTACCGTCTCTGAGTTCTTCTTCTATCATTGGCAGCTGAACTATAACTCACCAACATAAATTCAAGCTGCATCTCTTGTTTTTTTTTGTTTGTTTTTTTACTGATGAACTAGCATTCATCTTGTTTCCTGGTGTTTAGAGAACCAATAAGCGTCTACATAGGTTTCATTCTGAGGCCTCAAATGAGAAAATGAAAATCTGAAAAATCTGAATATCTTTGTTGTTGTTTTTGACATGGTGGTTTACGAAACCAACATTAATAGTGGGTATCATCACAGTCTATATTAGGTCAAATATACGTAGTTGCTTTGAAAGCACTTTTCAATAAGGATCATTCAATTGAAAAAAAAAATTGTCTTCTAAAACATATTTGAACAATTGAAATAATTCTCAAAAGGTCAAAGGTCAGCTCAAGTGTGGTGCTTTGTATATAATCTCACCTCTGCACGTGTTTGTGTATTATAAGCTTCCAATAAAACTACATTGTACTGCCAGATGTTTGATAGTTAGGCAGTGCTTTCAGGCCAGAGGTTGAAACACCAAAACGTAATTATAAGACAACTTTTAGATATAATTTATACCCAGTATATAAACCAGTATATATACGCATATTTAATAAATGCAGTTGTAAGCAGGTATTAGTGTTTATAACTGTATTTGCTAAAAGCTAGAACTCCTCCTCCTAGTTGGAGGTTGTTATATATAGGTAATAAATGGCAATAAAACACACTTGTAATAATATAAAAATGTCTTCTTAAGAGAAGTTTTAGTTAATAACAGTGAAATAATACTGTATGTAAAAAAATATTTACACTTAACGTGTTCTTTTATCTGCTGACATGTACCTTAGTCTGTGTTTATTGACTGTTTATTAATACTAAATAGGGGACAAAAAGTCAACCATTACCCACCATGTCTTCTAGGGTATTATTATGTGTAACTTTATATGTGCTGTAGTATTTTAAAGGGGCACTCCACCATTTTGACACATGTTACACCGCACACCCCTGAAAACAGTTTCATGTTTTCTGGGGCCCTCAAAGATGTTTCTCTAAAATGACCTTAAGTTAGGTTCCAGGCTCCAAATATTTAACAGAAAATTTGGAGTACAAACTAATAGCACAGACTTTCAAAGATGGGTCATTTAACTGGCAACTGCTAAAGGACACTTTTGAGATGCAATAAGGGAAATGCAGAATCAAGTGTTTTTGGAAGTTGAATCCTATAGTGGATAAAAGATACCTTAGCCTCTGCTGCTCTGATTTTGACCATTCTTTTTAATCTGTCTCTAACACGTCACCCAGCTTTCTGGAGGTGCATCACGAAATGACTGAATACACCTGTACTATATCTGCTTAGAGGTATATTTGCATGGCTTTGATGACTGAGCTTCAACGGGTTGCTGTTCATCTAAATGTAATGCCTTTAAGTTATATTCTTGAATTTGAGTAGTTGCTGCATCAGATGCTCTTCTACAGGAAAAGAAGACAATTCTACTTCTGCAAAATACAAGCAATGTGTTCTCTTCTTCAAACCCTCAGACATTTTGCCCATGCGCTATGTAGGGAAAGTTTAAAATACTTTTTCACACCACTGCTTGATGCACTTCATCCACAAGGTGGAGACATTTACATAAAGTGTCTATGTTTGTGTTTGCTGACCCTGCCCTCTCTGTCATCTTTGTTTCGCCAAATGGTTGCTTTCAATGTAAGTATTATATGAAATGCCATATCCAACTCCAGAGTCAAATCAGTGCTGATCACAAACATTTGTAACATACAGACAAGTTACAGTATAAAGGTAAATGGATCAGTAAGATAAGGGCCTTTTACAGGTTGTCAGTCAGGTCAGTTAAAAGCATCAGTAGGCACCTAATAATGCAGCTGATGGCAGGATGTTGTACAGCTACAGTACAGACTTAACACATACATTAGACCTATGTATGTAGCAAAACAAAGAGAAAGATGAAACATTGTGCAAAATAAAAAGAAATACAAGTTTTTAAAATGATCACTGCTCAAATCTTGTTGTATTAGTTTCAGTAAATATATAATTTTCATAATGAATGCATTTGGCATAATACCTACTTCTCCTTAAAACAAAACTGCACACCCATTTCTGGTTTATAGGAATGACTATTTACCATCTGCAGCTGACCTTTCTGAAAGGAAAGGAAAAGAGTTAAAGAGTCTCGACTGCCAGGAATCACAGTGAAGTCACATCATTTTTATTTTCTGTTTCAACAGGTGACATTAGAAGTACCCTGCTGACATCATGTCATTATTAAAAGTCCAGTGTGTAGGATTTAGTGGCATCTAGCAGTGTGGTTGCAGATGGTACCAAACAAAATACTTTGTCTCCACCTCTCCTATGGTGGCCACTAGAAACATGCAAAACTCAAATGGCTCTGTCAAGAGTGAATTTTAATTATTTTTTAATATTTTTTTTTAATTTTTCTACTCTGGACAACTATAGAAACATGGTATTGCAACATGGCAGACTCTGTGGAAGAGGACAAGCTCCCATTGTGGATACAAAAGGCTCATTGTAATGTAAAGAGAACACAACAATTCTTAAGTCCATGTGATACACTGAAGAAAATATTACTATGAGTGGGAGATTCCATTGCTGCCAATTTATCCCCCTGAATCCTACATCTGAGACTTTTATACTCTGTAGGGTACAGTGGCCTGTAGTGTTGTTAAGGCCTGTGCACTGTTTACATGCCAACTACTGAAGGAAAAAATGTACTTTATATAAATATATATATATAAAAAATATATAGTAAAGCAGGTTGGGTTTGTAAATGTCAATTGTTTCAGTTTAAAAAATTCTCAAATTCAATTGAACACATAAAGCTTGTATTATATCAGTTTAGTGCACTGTAAGCATCAATTCATATCTGCACAGTGAACATACTGTGCCTTCATTTAAACAGTGCAAAGGTCAGGGCAGAAATGTCTCTACAACAGTCCTGTAACCAGGGAGGGATCATATAGGGGCAAAGTGCAAGGGAAATAAAGAATAAGAGCTTACAGGCTGCCACTGCCTACTCATAACACTGTATAATATGAGTGTGTTCTGTGGATTCTGCAACTGGAACAATTGAAAACTTTGTCAACTTAAAGCGACAAACTGGAGACTCCAGAAGAAAAAAAAGCTGATTGTTGAGTCTCATTCCCAGAATATGAGATAGTCGACTGAAGTTTCAGGTTGGCTCGGGTGCTACACCAGATCATAGCATCAGAATTTGACAACCTGGGGATGACACTCAACATCAAATAGCTACTGTAGGAAGTTACATGTTGTTGCCTTGAATTAAATTATACAATCAAAAAAGTAGCCAATAGCGTAAGAAGTTACTTGAAAGACTTTTAACATTTTGCTATTCCATTTGCCCATTTGGTCACAGAACATTTGCACCAATTTAAATCAACCAAATACATTAAACAGAAGAAAATAATAAATAGATTATAATAGTTGAAAAGGTCAAATTAATTTAGAAACAAGTTTTTTTTCTAATATTAGGCTATTTTTTTCTATTATTATTATTATTATTATTATTATTATTATTATTATTATTATTATTATTATTATTCGTAGTTTGGTTACATTTTGGACTAATCTAACACACTTACAGCCTTTTGTCAGTTCTGGGGCTCTATAATCAAAACTACTTCATCAGACACCCCTCTTCATAGCAAACAAATATTGTAATATTTTGTTATTCATGATATTATAAAATATGTATTATTCTATTAGCAGCACTATTAAACTACTGTGACTTTAAGAGGAAAGGGAAGCGTTTGTATTGCCATGCACGTTGCGACACTGGGGTGTGGTCTAGAGTACAGAGCAGAGAAAGATCCTCGCAGACTTCCTGGATGGATCGGTGACATTTGACAGGATTGTGTGGTGGCACCATGTCCGCCGCCGACTGGAAGCAGAGGTGTGAGGCTGAGTGGAGTCTGCAGGGCGCGCCGATGCCAGACAGCGTGGACTGGAAGTCGGTGTACGACGCCAAACCGCTCGGGAGGAATTTACTGAAGAACCCTTCTCCTCACGGTACCACAACACTGACACACACACGTGATTCATGAGCTGTGTTCCTGTTCTGTACTGATCCAGAGACAGATTTAATTCACTGTGCTGATGCAGAGGAGCATCAGACGTCAGTGATCTCCAGTGGGTTCAGGTTTCAGTGCTGATACAGATGAAGGGTCTGCTTACTAACTTGAGGAGGTGTTTTACAAAGTTTCTGTGTTGTGTTTTGATCCAGTAGTAATCATAAAGTAAATTAAAGTAAAATAAAGTTTAGGCCTCCTCCTTAACTGATCCTGGAAAGTTTCTGAAGGTGGTTTCAGTGTGTTGTAATCAACCATATTGAGCCACTTAACTGCAAGCTTCCTCTGCTTATTGAATCAGTTGTGCAGCTTTGTACAATCCGGCCAGTGGTTTTTGTAGATCCAATGCAATTCTAGGCTCTACTTGTGGATGGGTCCGCCTTGATTGCTGTTTAGATGCTCAATATTAATTCTGGATCTACAGTGTCTACATGTACACTTAGCATCGTGGCCCCTTCATCAGGGCTCCCCAAAGAGGGGCAACATTTCAAGCAAAACAATGAAAATTTGATTTTCAAAAGAGTATGATATAAATCTGTGTTTATGCTAGTTTACTATTTGTAAGGTAAACATTTAAATGTGTAGGATCCCCAGTTATACTTTATGACAGTACAATAGGTGTTTGCTTTTCACCCCTGGACCACAATTAAGTTTCAGATTTTGCCCTCCAAGAAAAAAACGTTTGCTCCCCACCCCCTTCTTTGTCATTAATGAAGGGGAATAAAGGGTGTTTGGGTTTTGGACTGTTGGTTGGTCAAAATAAAGCAATTTGAAAATGGGACCTTGGGCTCCAGCAAATTGTGCTGAGCCTTTATCACGTATCAGTGGACATTTTATAGACAAACAATTAATCGATTAATCAAAAAAAAAAAAACTGGCAGAATAATAGATAATGAAAATGAATAGTAACAGCCCTAATTGTAATAAATAACTCTTTTAAAGCAGGTTTTTTTTTAACTCTGTTTCTAAATGCAAAAGGCAAGTTAATTGAGGTTTAAAGGGTCAATTCATCCACATCCACATTAAACGATAAAGGAATAACAGAAGCTAGGTAATTGTATTGTACTTTCCAATTCAGTCTACTTTTTAAACTAAAGTGATTACTTCGTTCACTTGGGTAAAAAAAAAACATGCAAATAAAAAAATTGGATTACTCAGTGACACCCAGCATGACTACACTGGGTGTGTCCCACATTTCAGACATAAGCTTTTGTGCCGACTGATACTTAAAGTATGTGTTTTCTACACAGAGGCACACCTACCTAGTGACAGGCAGATATATCTTGTTTGTGACATTTACAGTGGGATTACAGTGGCCTCCAAAGGCATGATAACATGAACAGTTGTCCCTTTGTCTTATTTCTCTCAGGCTTGAGCAAGGACACCCCTCCACCTGAACCTGAACGGTCTGATATACCAAGACGAGGACCTCCACGTTTTCAACCTGAGGGTGAGGGATCAGAATATTTTTGCAGCAAATGAAAACAAAGGAAATTAAGTTTGTAAAGGCTCAGATCATGTTAATGTTTCACTTAATTCATAGGTGACTTCAGCGGCTGGACCACAAACATAGAAGTCCTACCCTATGATACAAGCGACATTCCACCAGGTGCTGTGGTCTGTCAGCTGCCTCAGTACAGGTGGGTGTTACTGGGAATTAGATGTTTACCTCACAGCTGGTTGTAGCAGGGAATGCCAGTGAGCATATAAAGATAAGGTCAGGGTACAACTTAAAAAAGTTGATCCCACAAAATGACCATGTAATAAGTGTGTCTCATGTCTCATCCTTAGCTGGTTCTCCATGGAGCAGGTTGTGGACCTGAAGGCAGAGGGACTGTGGGAGGCGCTGCTGGACGAGTTTCAGCCTGAAATAGTCATACAAGACTGGTGAGTTAATGAGCACCCCACCTACCTCCCACCTCCAGCCCTGAAATAGACCATGTTATCTTATCAGCAGGGCTGTAACACATCATGTACAGTACATGTTTTACAGTCTGTGTAGGTCTACCTGTATAATATAGGTTTGGCATGTGTTTGTAGATGATATGCAAACGAATGGATAATCTGGATTTGCCCGTATAAAATGAACCGCCTTTCAGTTATTATTTGTTTTATTTTACATCCCTTTTGACTGGACGTTAAGATATTGAACCCAAGGTTCATAATTAATAAAGCTGTAGATTGTATAATCTAATAAGACTATTATTAAAATGTTTGTATCTTATGCAGCGCCAAGTATTTCTTCCTGGCTTGTTGAGTATTCATATCATTGTTATTTGATAGAAGTTACTGAAAAGTCCATGATTTTCCAAAAATGTTACATTTAATTTCCTCAGTGAGGAACTCTGGAAAGATCTTTTGTCATTTGGTTCTGATAATAAGGAGAATGGGTTTTTCCTCTGCTCCTTTCTTTCATAAAATACTACACTTTGCTATGATTTCTTCTTCTCCTCAACATAAACTTGTTATTGTCTATCGTTATGTCAGGTATGAGGAGAGTCAGCTGCATAAGCACATCTACCAGCTGCATGTCAAGTTACTCGGTGCGGACAAAAGTACGGTGATCTCAGAGCACGCTGTCAACCCCACTGAGGACTGCAGCACTTACTCACACACATGGAAGGAGGTGAGTTACCGATTCCCCTGGCAAATACAGAAGAAATATTCAAATCCTTTACTTAATTAAAAGTACTAATCTGGCAATGTACAAATACTACATGCCAAAAATATGACAAGTAAAAGTCCTGCATGAAAAATAATACCCAAGTAAAAGTACATAAGTATTAGGATAAATGTAGTTAGTACAGGCCATTTGTGCATTTACTGAAATGACACTGTGTGCAGAGAAAAACGTCACTATTTGTTGGAGCTGTTAACAACACATAGACATCTGAAATGTGACCCTGTTGTTGCACTGCTTTTTGTGAGACATGAAAAGGCAAAGGGCTGGAAACAACATGTTTAATCTTTCTTAGATTAAGAGCTTAATCATTTTTAATTATCCATTGTGTTAAATCTTATAAGTAACTGTAACTGAAGCTGTCAAATGAATGTAATGGAATACAAAAAGACAATATTTCCCTCTGTAATAGAATGGAAATGTGTAGCCGCATTGCACCAAAATACTCAAATAAAAGTATTTACAAATTGTACAAGGCTAAATGTGAATGTACTTTCCACCCCTGCAGTTTTTCATTGCATGTCTCCCTGTTGGCCTGCAGGTGTCACATGTGTTCTCTGGATATGGACCAGGGGTGAGATATGTCCACTTCCTGCACCGACTCAAGAACAGTTACATGAATGATTTCTTCTCCACGGTGTTCGCCGACAGCTCAGTGATTGTCAAACCAACCAAAACCAGCTCCTAGTCTGGATATGACCAAAAAGTGCCACGCAGACATAGTTAACACAGTCTATGTAACCACATGATCAACACATATTCGCTTTTACGCCGGTTATCATATCTAGATTTCACCACACTTAGAAACATTACAAAGTATGTAATCGTCAGTCTTTGAATTTACTTTTTTATGCTTTAAAATGTTTTAGATTTGCATTCGATGATATTCACAAAATAACTATACAATGTTTTGTGCAATAATAAAACCCAATTTTCTTTTTTCACAGTTCATTATTTATTTCAAGCAATGAAACATGTCTGAAAAACTAAGCTACATGAAGCGGACATACAGTATACTGTATAAACCACATACACACTCTTACTTACTGTTTTCAGCATATTTTCTCTAATGTAAGTGGTGGGTCTGTGTGGATAGAGGACCGTTGATGGTCCTGTAGGGAGTGATTCTGTCCTAATTGATGCAAAACTCATGAATCAACAGGAATCAGGAATGCCTAGTAATAGTGTTTTTTTTTAAAGATTTTATTTTGATCTCTCAGTATATACAATCTACATAATTTACACTTACACTCACATCAAGAGAAACAGAGACCTAAAAAAATGAAAAAACACACACATTTACTCCACGTTTGAAAATAGTGAGCTCAACTTTAGTGACCTGAACACCCATCTTTTATCCTCAACAATATGGGCATTTCTGACCAGTTTATCATGTCCTAGATGTCATTATTGTCCACCTGTCTTAGTGTAGGAGGGTATGGGGATTGCCAATGTTTCAGTACAAGTCTCCTCCATAAAATTGAGGACAAAAGAATAACCTGACTCTGAGGATGCTGTACTGTATTCTCCAAATTGATGGATTTAAATTAAATCTCATTTCTAATGGCTTTGTTAATAAACAGTTTCTTCTAGGTCCATAATTATTTATAATTGTAAACTTTCATCTCATACACTTTCTCCTGTATTGTCATTAAGTCTGTTTCCATTGTCTCAGACACCTAATTTGAAGGGGTTGCAATTTGTAAGTAATTGCTTTATTAATGGTTTATACATACTTTTGCTGTAATGCTTTAAATATCCCTTATAAGCCATTAATAGAATAACATTTGCGTTTCCAGCTTTTCCAACAATGGTGACTACAGGTGAGCTGGAACAAAATCTTTTATATATCATCTTCACAAATGCAAACTTGATGACTAAAACCCTACAGTAATGACGTATTAACTTGTATAAACTGCAGGCCGGAAGGCTCATTAGAAAGTGATGATGATGATGATGATGATGATGATGATAATTATTATTATTATTATTATTAGTAGTAGTAGTAGTAGTAGTAGTAGTAGTAGTATAATAATATAATATAATATAATATTATGTTATATTATATTATATTATGTTATATTATATAATAAACAGCATTATCAAATGATTCCTTGACCATTAACAAAGTCATTGGTTACAAAAGAATCACTAAGACAGAAAATGGCACCACATTTTTACTATATCTGTTTTCAGATAAAACTCACACTGAACTTCGTTGAAACCAGCCATAGTGAATGAACTATTTATCATATTATTATCCTAATAGTGCATTTGTAAAATCCCTCCACATTTCGCACATTTATTAAAAAATATTTCAGTACTCAGCAAATAAACCCTAAAAAGCGGTTTATGCATTGCTTATATGTCTGTACTCGCTTTATATTAGGAGATAGGTGACACACCAACTGAACGCAGGTTCTGTAGTGACCAGCTCCACATCTATCAACTTTGCGGTTGCGCACCTTTACCTGCTATTGCTGCCTTCAAGTGCTCTCGAAAACAAGTCGTATGAGATGTATATACACACACATTACAAAGACGAACAAAAAAAAATGCTGTCTGACGTTTAAATTAATAGAATACTCTATGGACAGCAAAGACTCATTTCTATGAAGCCGTAGTTTCCGACCAGAAATACTTAAATCCGCGTCAACAAGTCGCTTTCAAATGTTCACAATGTCCTAAACACGAACTTGGGAGGAGACGCTGAACGCATCACGTCATCCGCCGCGTGCGCTCGCAGCATCAGCAGCACCGTTAATGAACGGCGATGTGAGTTAACGTGAAAGTTCACTCTGTGAGTCGAACTGTGCGTCGAGACGGGGATAGTTTTTACCAGGCGTGTGTTTCCAGACTTTCAGAAGCAATGCCAGCCTTTGGTGGAGCTGTGCCATAAACCAAAAGGTAAGAGACGGCGGGAAGGGAAGGATAAAGGGAACAGGTGTCGCGCTGAACTTGTTCTTTTGGGACACTGCTAAAGGCTACGCCCCGGTGACAGTCTGTAGTTTTGATTGATAACATACTGATATTAAATAGGTCAACGACCGCCGCTCAAGTGTATAGCCTATGGACCTGTCTACTGACTTTTAACTACACTATTACTCAGAGCAGCAGCTTTTTAAAACTTTATAATAAAGAAATTTGGCTAAGAGCCTCCAGTTGTAAATATAGGCTAGCTACTGTCTCAACGAATCCTCATTCAGCAAGGGAACACAGTGTACAGGTATGACGTCGGTTAAACAATGTCATAAATACAAAAGAAGTGTCTAATCATTAAGAATTGAAATCTCGGTGTGTAGAAACTATTAAATGTTGCTGGAGACCATTTGGATCTCTACTATAGGCTACTTTTTGGTAATAAAACAACCCTAACCCTAACCCTAACAACAAAACACCACAAATACAAAATTGAAAGTTGTAGTAGTCTATTTACTGGCACAGCAGACTGACATACTACATGATTAGACGAATTTGGCTAAAAATCTATACCATGTGTTTCAATATGCCTCAACTGCAAACACTTAAGTGGAACATCACTGGCAGCTTTAGTGGCTCTGGCACATCATTCATCATTTGTTTGATGGGATAAAAACACGTCTCCTGCTGCAGCTGCACTTGCATGCACATATGACTGTCCATGCCGGAACTAATCAGCAGTGCCCTGCTTGGCTGTGTCTGCCTAACCCTAAGTCTGCTCTAACCCTTTTCTTTTAGTTGAAGGAAGAGATATACATTTGGTTTTAAGTCAAGGATACATAGGATTGTATATTGATGTTTGTGAATTCCTGCTGGACACTTAGAAGGTCCTATTGATTTTATTTTGAAAGATCACTGTGCTTTGACCCTGACATTTTCTGATGAGGTTCTGAACTTCAGAGCTGACATTTAACTGACATAAAAGCATCATTCATTTAGCAGATTGGCAGTACCACATACAGCGTCCTGCTCGCCCATCTCTTGTGTCCACAGCAGTCCTGGCTGCCCACAGGCGTTTTAAGAGTTGGTGATGTGTGAGACAGGAGGCGTTGACTGCAGATACACCCCCAGTGCTAGTCCATTATATTTGATTACGCACACGATAACCCATATATCACTTTTCATATATGAATCCAAAAAGATACCGTGATCACTCTTATGGTTTTTGCATTTTTTAACTTGTACATGCGGTTGGGGCACGTGTACAGTGAAATTAGGGTCATTTCAGCACCACAGAACAAGTAAAAAACAGAACACTAAAGCAGAGTTTATTTCAAGATATTTATCTACAATAATGGCTTATATATAAAGATTATATGATAATTGTGATATTAGTTATATGATAATCATGATATGAGACTATATATGGTCTTAGGTTTGGATATCATGGTATTGTGAAAGGGCGTAAGTGTTTTCTTTTCCCGGTTTTAAAGGCTGCATTACAGTTAAGTGATGTCATTTTCTGAACTTGCCCGACTGTTCCACTTGTTCTAATATTATACGTCTTTACCCACCAAGTCATTTCATCCACATTACTGACAATTACTTGTCAAAAATCTCACTGTTTTAATATCTTTTGAAAATACTAAAAGTCATGCCTACAGTATTGTTGCAATATGCATATCAAGGTATTCAGTCAACAATATTGTGATATTTGGTTTTGTCCCTCACATTTCAAAGTATCAACTTATCAGCTATATATACTTTATACATAAACACACATTTTTTGCAATGATCCCTCAAATGTGCTTATCAAAGGTCTTTGTGGCATGATATTTTACACATCAACAATAAACTTTTCGGTGCTCGGAAACAGTAAACTTTACTGGGAAAAATCTTTTTGAAGTACCTCAGACACTTTGTGCATCATGTTCGTAAAATTAAAAAAAAAAAGCAGTTATCATATTGGCACGAATTGGACAACATAAATGCCAATACCAATACAACGCGCTAGCCAGTATCAGCCATAAATATGCAGTTTTCTTACAAGGCAACCAAGAAAATAATTAGTAGAGCTGCACAATTAATTATATGTAAAATAAGTATGCAGAATTGCAATATGGCTAAGCACAATATCCACAAATAATTGTACTTTTTTGATAAAGGTAAAATGTTTGACACAACAGCAATATAATGAAAGATGTCCTGGTCCACAAAGCCTGTTCCAGGTGTAAGAAAACATGTTTGTGGTGACTTTAAAGGTTTTTCAGTGAAAAATGGAAATTCTGGTGCAAAAATGATCGTTCCCACTAATCATAAATCAAATCTTGATTGTAGTCCAACAAAATAATTGTAATATAATTTTTGAAGGTATCGTGCAGCTCTAATTAGCAGGTTTAACCATATTAAAAACAATCATAAGCTGCAGCCCTATTTGCAAGTTGTTTGCGGTATGCAGTTTATGTCTTGTCTTTGGAGGCATGTAAACACAAGGAAGACAATATGTGTTGCGGTGCAGAAGCTAAATCCAAGCAGTCCACCACTAAAGCTCACTGACACTTATCCTGAAATGCAACCACCACCTCCCCCACGTATGTGCCGGCTCAGGTAAACCAATGCTGCAGCATTGTATGCAGGCACCGATGTGTGCGCAATCCCAGGTGCCACAAGACACAGGGCTATACTACACCTCACGTTTCTCTCACATTTCCCCCACGTTCGGTCAGTACAACTGTGGAGTTGATCAGACTCTCCTGCTGAAACCTTTTCATCCAGTTGGGTCTCCTTTACCCTGAGAGAATTAGATTACTGTACCTCATTTTGTCATTGATTTATAATTTACAATTAATGACTGATGAAGGCCAAATGCCCCTGCCACATACATTAGGATCAGATAAATATTGTAGTTCTATGTCACAGCTGTCAGTCACAGTTTTGTGTATGGTTTGTTTAACAGACATTATATAACTTGAGGTTACAGCAGTGTATAGATAGTATTTAGCAGCCTCCCTGCTAGTGTATCTGTGTGTGAGAGGAGAGATGGTGCCTGTGGGGGTCTGTTTTGTTTTCATTGACTCCCTAGTCTATTGTGTGTTCAGGCCTGCTGGCTGCCTCTGCACATTTTGTTAACATGTTGTTGGTCTGAACTAGAGTGTTGCCTAGAATCAAAGCGGTCAGTGTGAAGAATAAAAGGCACCATGAAAATGTTTCAAATGGAAATTGGTTAGTGGTTTGTTGTCTTTTCCTTGCTGTCATCTTTGTTATTCAGTGGGTTTCTCCACCTTGTGATGTCACCCAATATGTTAACTGGAACTGGATAATAAGTAGAGTTTTTCTCCTAAATGAGTCACAATGGGAAAAAAACACAAAGTTTCAGAGATTAGTGTTTATACCATTGACACCATTACAGTCGTATCACGTCTCACATGCAAGACTTGTACATTTTAATGGTACAATTACGATGTCTGACACAACACTCGAGATGTATAAAATTGCATGAGCATTTGTCTCTCACAACAGTTTTTGTTTTTCAAAACAGAAATAAGACAGTAATCAAATAATACAGTGCAAAATGATATATAGATATAAGCAAAAAGTCAGGTAATTCTGTCATGCACATGCGATGCCCTTGAATGCCCCCACTTTATAAGTGGTGCAATGCTCCTTTTTCTGCTTTCTTGCCATTTATTTACATTGCACTGAAAGCCCAACTCTTAACTCACAGCTACTTCGGAAAAGAACATGCAGTATGTGTTTGTATATCCTTAGGGATGCACAGAGCAATAAATTATCTGCCTGATTTTGGGAAATGTATATTATCTGCTTTTTATTTGTATCTTTCTATATACATACAGATATACATGTATATTTGAATAGAGCTGATGCTAGGAAACCAACTTGCTTTAATTGACTTAAAGTGAAACTCTCGCCAAAAAGCAACCAAGGCTTTATTTGTGATTGAATATGAGTCAAACCTTCCTGTAAATGCATAATTACGACGAAAGAGGCACTTTTAAGATTTACCATAGTTTCGTTTTCGGGCAAGCTAATTTTCAATGGAGTGCAGGGGCACTCTTATGCTAGCATCAAAATCTCTATTTTTAAAATCACTAAGAAGACTCGACACAACATGAAACTTTGTTCGTAGTATCACCAGGGTCTCGGGTCACGAGAGCGACCTAACAGGCAGGCTTGAGGAGCGGGCCACCATTACTCTCCTGTCTATCAGGTCGCACTCGGGGATTGACACTTTTTGTCTGCTATGACGGCGACACGCCAGAGATTCAGCTCCTACTGTGAGTAGTTCAAAAACCTTTTTAGTAAACTCTGCTTATAAAAACAATGTTCTCAATGCTCGTGTTCCTGTGTAGAGACCCTGGTGATACTACGAGCAAAGTTTCATGTTGTGTGCGAGCCCCTGCACTCCATTTTGACGTGAGTTTCACTTTAACAAGCGCGGGACCTATACACTGAGATATAGTAGGTGGTGGTATGCGCCTTTAAAGTTGGTTTGTGATCACAGTGAGAAGAGTTGTAATTTGCAACACATGTCCCACAAGGATTCAGAAAGGAGGGAAAAAGTCTACAAGTCATGTGTGAAGTCAGTTGTCCTTTCGGTATTGGCCATTAGAAGCAGGTAATTATCAGTTGCTGGCTGAAAAAGAAATATATTGAGTTTGTTACTGAAGTTTCTGACAGTATCCTGAATATTGCATAACTAGCGTCCCCATCAGGGGTCATGCTGAAGCTGAGAATGCTGCTCCTTCTAAGGTGACAGTGGCTGAGCAGGGTGTCTCAGGTAATGGAAACCTCAGGAGCTGCTGTCTGCTGGCTGTCACTCGTTTGTCTACCAATCCCTTTCTGTCCACCTCACCTCCGGCCCCATGCGGCCTCTCACTGTCCACCCACCTCTTCCTGTACGGTGACCCTGCCTGAGGCACACGTGGAGAAATCTTCGGAAAAGGAAGTGTGTAACGTTCTTACCAGATGGGAAGAAATGAGAGAAGAGAACGGCTTAGAGATGTCAAATGGATTGTTTACCCCAGAGTCAAGCTGATTAGAGAGGAAGAGATACATTGACCCCCCTACCCCTGAGGTTTCAAGCGGTGTCTTCTGAAATCTCATGGTGTATATTTCATTCTAAACATGAAATCACCCCTGGATGAAGTAGCATTTGTTGGTAAGAAAATATATACCATGAAATGGTTTAAGATTACATCAGTGTCAGAAATGATGGTGAGAAATGTCAACCAGTAAGATAGCATCCTAAAATGTATTGTTTAGTCTGATTTATCTGGTTAATGGATAGTTCATAAAATTTGTGATTCATTAAATAGTTGACAACTAATTGATTAATTGCTCTAAAGCTAAAGTGCCCTCTTGGGAGCCAAAACGCGCGCTAAAGTGCCCTCTTCGGAGCCAAAACGTGCGCTAAAGTGTCCTCTTGGGAACCAAAATGCGTGCCAAAGTGCCCTCTTGGTTGGCAAAACACACTAAACTGCCCCCTTGGCTGGTTAAAACATGATAAACTGTCCCTTGAGTGGCAAAAACGCGCGCTAAAGTGCCCTCTTGGGAGCCAAAACGCCCTTTTTTTTCTTTTCGCCCCTGCCCTTCAAAAAGTCACATTTGTCAGTTTTCAACTTCACAGGACAATGTGAGCGCTTCATGTTGCTGACGATTGGAGAGTGTAGTATGCTTTTTACCAGAGGGCAATGACACAAAATAGAAATTATATTTAGTTTTTGTACTTTTACTTCCCATTATCCCTTCATGGTAGTTCATGGTAGTAAATGAACAAAACATTTGCAGTCAATCTCTCACTCTAGTACACCAATGAGGTTGCTATGTGTTTTCACCAGTGTCCAAACTACTGAACGGATTTTGCCCAAAACTTGGATGGAGGATGGGTCTCTGCCCAGAATAGACTCCATTCATTTTCGTGTGGATCCAGACAAAGAGTGAATGTATCTAGGATTTTTTTTTCTCACTTTCTTTTACAGTGCGAGATTGTGAGGCAGTTTTTAACATTTCAATTAATTTCTCAGGGAATAATGTATAAATCTTGATGGAAAAAACTATACATTGATTTTTTGTAGCTGGTTTCGATGAGTGAGTACAAATTAATACAAATCCCAGATCTGGTGATCTTATATGATGATTAAGCAGTTATGAGTGGTTTAAGATTTAGAATGGCACAGGGCTATCGAGGTGGATATTGGATTAGGCTTGATTGGGGGCTGCTGGGTCCTGGCAGAGGTATGCACTGTCCTGAGGGCCATTCTAGTTAAAGCTTCAGGCTTTCATCAGGTTCTAGTCTGTGCAAGAACTTTGCAGTGATTTTTACCTAAGATCATTGTAGCAGACATTGAAAATTCACCATTGGACTGTACATAAGCAGGCCAGAGAAATGGAGCTGAACTGTGCTGACTGAAAGTAGATCACCATACTGGAGGAACTGAACAGTGTGGCAGCGTGCCCACCGTGCTGTAAACTAAACCTCGTGCTCAGTCGAGCTTGCACTGCTGCTGTCCAGATTGATGGTAATATTGACCCAGTGCATACAAGGAGAACCACTTGGATTATCTTTCCGCCGCTACGTCTACATGTGCTTCTCCAAAACCAATTAATTCCACACGGATACTGATTGAGCTGGTGTGGTTAATTTATATTCTGTGTTACTTCACACAGTGCAGAGATATGGTAAAGCACTTTGAGAGGCTTTGAGAGCCACTACTGCTGAAGTTTAACCTTTTCTGTAGGTCACTTTCTGAAAAGTTTAGGTTAAAGTTGTTTGCAATTGTCTTTTAAGCATCACTGGATCCACACAGTTGAAGGTTTAATCCGTGCAACCTTTCCTGACAGACTCTTCAGTCTGTCAAAATATGTGCATTCTTGCATTCACTCCTGTATCCAGTGACTAGCATAACTTGTTTGTGTGTGACATGTTTTAAGGTTGTTTAAACATTTGCAGAGATTACGCTTTGTGGAAAGTTTCCTTGAATGAAAACAACTTAACTGGATAACTCTTTAACAATCCCCGGTCTGCTTTGGATATACTTGCACTAAAGGTTTAGAGCCCTTATACATACAAAATTTTGTATGAATTCATTTGAATAGATGAGTATTAATGACTAACATCTTCTGCTCTACACTCACATAGCAAAATCATTTCTCTTTCGTGTTTTTTTAAGGTTTTAGAAGCCCTTTTTTTCTACATTGACACAAACAGAGTTTTCTAAAGTGGCAGTTATTCCTACTAAAAGAGGGATAAAGTTAAATCCTAGGAAAAGTTCAATTATTTTTTCTAAAGAATTAGAGACAGAAAGTGTTTTTGTTTAAATTTGGTCTATTCTATCATCCATTTTTAATTTAGAGCTTAATTAAGATGAAAACAGTATTGGCACAGTGCAGCCCTGAAGTCGCATTCTGACCATCTGTGTCACATAAGGTTATGTTAGAACAATCCAACGTTATATAGTGAAAAATGGGAAATGTTGGATATAAAAAAAGCCATGTTTGTTTACAATGAGGCCTGCGTAAGATACCTTTAATGCCACATTAGTGGTTTGGCCCAGTCTGGCCGTCTGTCTGTGTGACTGTGTAGAGACTGGTAGATTATCTTACACTCTGATTCATTGGGTTCATTGACAGGCCCATAGCAGCGAGCCAAAGCCGTGTGTTACTTATTAAAGGGATGGATCTCTTTCCTTTCTTTACTTGAACTGCAAACAGAGAGACAGTTAAACAGAGAGACTGTCTAACTGCCTTGATTTGTGTGCAACATTAACATAACAAGCATTATTGTGTTTTAATTAATTCTATCATACTGTTTTGCTCAAATTAAAGACTGAATCTATTGGAAAATTTGCTTGGAGCTTTGGTCCATGAGACTGAAGGGAAAATATCTGTGGATTGAATGAATGAATGAAGACTGTCTATCTGACCAATAAATCACTTCAAAAACAATTTGTAGCAGCTTTAAAGTCCAACAAAATGTTATAATTATGTGGATAATGGGAAACAAACAGGGGGAAAAATCATTTTAGAACAAACAGGGTAGAAGCAGAAGGACTAACATGATAGACAATAACACAAATACCACCAGTAAGTAGCAGTTACAGCTCAGCACCAAACATGCAGCCCAAAATGAATAAATTTCCATTTAACCCTCCATTCCAAGCATTCTCTGCTCATGATACTGGTGCTGATGAAAAGCAGCAGATTAAGAACATAGTGGAAATCCCGCCATCTTGAATATTAACAAAATGAAATCAGATTCCCGTAGGTGATACCAGACGGAAGAATTAACTTATAATTAAGATTGCACATATAGATTCAACCATTCAGCATTAATAAATTAAAGAACTTAAGATAGACTAACACTTTGGTTATTAATTAGCAAGGCTAGGTGTGTCCTCTCTGGCAAACCCTGAATAATCACATGCACAGAAATATATACATATTTGCCACTAAAAATGCAACAAACACAAAAACGTGAAATACCCTCTCCAGAGCCAGTGTTTGGTTTGTCTGTTCTGGGCTACCACAGTAACAAGGCTGTGCAACATTGCGGACTCTGTTGAAGGGGAGCCGCTCTCTCCGTAGATATAAAGAAACACAAAACAACACAACAAGACAATAAAAATTACAGCAGTTGTGTTTTAATTATTATTCTTAATTATTATATTCAATTTCTGCCAACATGCCCCCTAAATCCTACACATTGCACCTTTAACGGAAATGGTATTTCTTTTCACCATCAGAATTATTTAGAGCTGTTATAATCAATAGCTTGATATTGATCGTTTCTAGTAGCAGCAGTACAGCCAGTCGAGCACTGAGCAGCAGACACACACAGTTGGAGACTAGCTGGTGAACATTTGAGTTTTTTTGTCAAATATTTCCCTCTTTTGCGATCGACAGATATTTTCTAGCATGTTCACCATCTCAACTTGATCAGATGACAATATATTGTCAGTGTTAGATTTAATGCTGTTAATTTGTGTATCATTAATGTTATAAGGCGAAATGAGTGGCACCAGGTGATTTATAACCACACAGATAAACTACATTCCCTTCACAGTATTCTAACATCTAGTCGTGAACACAAAGGTTCCTTGGTATTTATGTGTAGCTAAGATGTTTGTTTTTTCATCTTGATGCATTGATGAGCTTTGGGTTGTAAAATCTGAAGTTACTTCATCCACTGATGCATTCAATATTATTGTCTTAGATGGCATCTTGTGGTAGCAGCCAGCAGAAGATGTTTCCACAAGGCTGTGAATGACAGTGGAGTCACTCTAGGGATTTAAAATGAACCTGTTTGTTTGTAGACAGCTACAGAAATGCTATACATGGGGCTTCTCTGGTTCAGAATCATAATCAGAATACTTTATTGATCCCCGGGGGGAAATTGTTTTTGTTACTGGTGCTCCGTGCAAAGTAGAAATAGAAATACAGCATGAATGGAAACGAAAAGTAAGCAGGAGCGCCTGGAACACGTTGCATACACCGCGGCGTATGTTGATTGAGTGCTTAAGATTAACACTGGCTTTGATTGGCTTTCTCTGTAATGGACGTATGGTATGTTACCTGTGCATATACAACATTTATTATCTGTGCATCTGTGTGCAAAGAGCTTACATCCTGGAAAGGTGATCTGTGTCAATCTGCAGACAGTTAATGCTCAAGCTGTGCGGTTAATGCTGTTTCTTCCCGGCAGAGATGGACTGATTATCGAGAAAGGATGTGCTTGTTAACATGACACATTTCAGGTCATCACACATTACTCAGCTGCAAGTCCAAATCAAAAGCCCCTTTTCACAGCCTGTTCAAGGTGGCAATTTTCCAGTGAAATGTTTTGGAATTAATGGATTAGGTCTGTAAAATGTCAGAAAATGGTGAAATGTCTTGTTTTGTTCACAACTCAAATATTATTAGTTTACTGTCATAGAGAAGGAAACAGAAAACATTTACATTTAAAATGCTGGAATCAGAGAGTTTTACACCACCTATATTATATTAGTTATCAGGCCTTTCAGTTAAATCTTGAATATACATCATAATCCTCCTTTATGACTTGTGTCGTGTTTCTTTTTTTCTTTTGAATTCGTTCATTTGTTTTCATGCATTGAATTTCATTCTCTGCCCTTTTCTCTTTTTTGTGTTTTTGCACACTTTCTGCCTTTGCAGAAAAGATTGTTTCGATAAATAAAAGAAAATACTTGAGGCAACAAAAGTTAAGCTGCCTATCATGCCACAGAGTGACAGGTATGCTCAAAGCCATATTAGAAAAGGATGTCATCCACTGGCTCATCGGCACTAAGGAAATTGAGTCACTAACCTTTCTCAGTTAAACATCTGGAGCAATTTTGTGTTTTATGATAAGTTTAAATGACATCACATTAATTTCCTATTATTGATGCTTGAATGCTCATTCTCTGCCTCACCTGAGCGCTATGCTTGTCAAAAGGAGCATCCTTCATCTGACAGTACCCCATGTCAGGGTACAGGCAGGAAATATTAAACTGTTGAAGGTGCTAACTCCCTTTTTTGTTGACACTCTTATCAGTGTAAGATAACCCCAGGCAATCACTTATCAGTGGTGCTGAATGATAGCAGCCGTGTCAGAGGCAGTAAGGGGAGATGAGCTGCCACCGAGCTCTCTGTCCCTGTGTGCTAAGAGGCCAAGCAGACCACAGACCTGTCGACACCCCAGGACCCCCAATGACCAGCAATAACCAAGGCTTTGTGCTTTATGCTGTTCACTTGTCTCAACTTTTAACATGAATGTGTAAGACATTTAAAGCTTTTTCATCCTTTTTTGAAGCAACATACATTCAAGTGCTCTGTGGAGTCAAATCAAAAAGAGTTTACCTGAATCAGTGGTACTGCAGACGAAAGCTCTGATCTATGTATGAGTGGCAGTAATTGAGCCATTTATCTCCCTATTTACTCTGTCTCAACTGGAGAGACTAGGAAGTACTCTTTATGTCTGGCTGATAAATCCACCCAGCTCCTCTACTGAATGATGTTTACAGTGCTGCTCGTAGGTGACATGAAAGGAAGCGATATCCTGCTATATTTAGGTGAATGCATTAATCAATAATGCATCCAGCTCTTCCAGCACTGGCTTCTTGATTATCTAGCACTCAAATGTTGTCCTCTGTAGCCCTGCTGCTTTCTACAGATCATCTGTGAGGAAAATGCACAATTTCACCATACAGAGAAAATCTGCATTTGGATCTTAAGCATGTCACCCATATTAAAACAAATATGTAATACAAGATGCTAATTTACTATTTCTGATGCTCAGGTGCACTTTAAAAATGTTAAAGCATTTGATCACACATATGCTTTTTGATTAATTGGTGTGTTATGTGAACATGTTTGTATGTGTTTTAAATGAAAGAGTTGGTGTACCAACTCTGATATTACTGTCATTACAGATTATAATATATTAATACTTTAATAGGGCCACCATATCAGAATTGATTTGGAAGGAAGATGTATTTTATGGTCACTTTGTTATTTGTGCACTGTTGTTGTCTAAAAATGAACGTTGAGGAAGTTATTTTTGCCCCCCACCCCAGCACTCGCTGGTGTAAGGTGGCCCTCTGTCTGAGGTCGTGGTAACCATAGCAGACCTTGGAAAGTGAAATGCGATGCGGCGGGCCCTCTGTGCTGTGTTTCTGAATCACAACTCCATAATGAGCTGGCAGAGCTCAGGCTGCATCAAAGATGCAGCACCCCAGTATCTGTTTCAACTCACGCTGCACAATAGTGCAGTGTCACCTGTACAGGGGGAGTGGAGGTGGTGGGCCTGGGAGGAGCACAGAGAGACTGAAAGCTTTCTACCACCCTGCTCCACTCACACCAGCACATCCTCAGATGAGCTCACAGTGTAATCTGCCTGGTAGACGTTACTATGTGAGTGTCCCATCCCTGCTTTGACATTGTTAAGCCTCCCTTTAGTCGAAAAACACTTAATGATAATAATGCACGTTAATAATATATATGAGGAAAATAAAGTATGGTTATTAAAAACAAAACAATTGGAGGTTTCTGGGAAAAATCATAATGACTCAGAAATGTGTTAACACTTTGTGTTGTCTATTAAATTGAGGGATTTAAGTGGTGGATTTAGCTGTAGAAGAAAAGGTGAACACTTTGTATCAAAATATGGGTAGTATCAAACAACATCTTTAAGGCTAAAGAATCAGCCTCAGAAATGGACAGTGGATAGTAAAGGCAGACTATGCAGGATAAGAAAATTGCTGTTTGTTATCATACCATTCAGTGGTAGTGGCTTGCCAGCCAACCCATCAGAAATGTCCCAAACATAGCAAAATAGTAAAGGTAAACAGGCAGCGGTTCGGAGTCTCTGCAGACACAGATACAGTCACACACTACTAATGAGTCATAGGTGATGTTTATTTTTGTATGAGTCTATACAGTTTTTTTTTGGGGGGGGGGAGATCCTGCATAGTATACCTATAACTGTTTTTGAGCTGTATCAAAGTAAAACTTTGACAGGGCTGTAAGACAGAGAACAGTGTAATGCTCAGTAACATTACAATCCAGTGATTAGTCATAAGACCTGTAATGGCCAATAAATAAGTGATGGTAGCACACACACACACACACACACACACACACACACACACACACACACACACACACACACACACACACACACACACACACACACACACGCACGGGTTAGTCATGCAGCTTACCAGTGATGGGTGTCACGGAGTGATAGGTTAAGGTTCCTCTCACTGTGAGAATTTTACCCAATACATTTCTCTGTTTTATCTTCATTTAATATGTCAACATTAGCTGAGATAAATAAACTGTCTGTCTGACTATAGTCTGGATTTTGACTTTTCACAAGTTTGCAAATTTGTTTTCAAGTAGCTTCATCACAGCAGGTGATACAATGCCTCTGCCAGTAAAAGCCTGCCTGAGTCATGAATAAGCGCGTAGTCATTCTCACCACCTGCGTTCACTGATCAGTGCCAGAGCATAAGAACCACGTGATCTGCATGGCTTAACAACCTGGCTTTAGTTTCTCGGAGGTCATTTTGATATGCTGTTAAGATTACTCTGTTGGGTCAGTTTACTTTTAACCGCTAATAACACGCCTTTGTGTTGGTGTCTAGGTGTAAAACAACTGGCTTACTGTGCTGCACGGTCCAATAAAGACATCCGCGAACCAGCATGTGGCTGATCATCACCTGCATCACATAGGATTGCCATGCCGCAAGGGAAAGAGAGTTTTAGCAACAGTCCATTAAATAATACTGAACTCTCTCTGAAAACTGGCAAGAATAAAAGATAAAAAAGATGCAGTAGATTTAGGTTTTAGCTTTGCAGGATGAAGAGATGGTGCACTGAGAAGGACCTTCGGTTTTTCACTCCTTGTGCAGAGTTGTTTTACATCTACATACTTTTGTCCGTGGTGTATTTTTACACAGAAAGCTGAGGTGTTCTACAATTGAAAATAAGTCCCTTTACAGTAGTGTTAGACTTCACATTGGTCCCTTAAATGTTTTTCGCACTTCTTTGGTAGCTTTTGTTAAACAACTAAATAGGCTACTGCCTGAAACTCTTCTGCATGTACTGCATGTCAATATTGTTTGAATATTTTAATCATATAGGTTTTTTTTTTTATTACACAAAAGTACCTTTCCCTTCTTAAGTGTAACTTAACTAGACTAAGGCTTAATCTCATTTCCATTGCCTCTCATTTTTAAGTAGCCGCTTGCCCCTCAGATCAGAGTAACAAGGAGCAGCTCTTTAAATCTTCCTTTATGAAATGGGACAGCCCTTCAAGACCCTCATACCTCATCAATTGTTGCTGATGGGGTTTCTGTGAACAGAAACAACTGGACATTTCGAATATGCCGTCTTCAGCAGTGGTGATTTCTCTTGTGTTACTGTGGCAATCCTGATATTACCATCATAATGTCATGTGTCACTCATCTGATGGAGACTGAAAAGCATGGAAGCTCACAATTAGTTCACAACTTTACGCTATCAATCAAGTCATCAAATAAAAAAGAACACTGCTTCACTACCTGGCCACTAGTGGTGCTTTATAGGCTAACATAAGTAACCTGTGCTCCTACCCTGCCAGTCAAGTCAAGTGCAGCAACTTCACTGCTGGATTTGAGTTAAATTTTGGGTGTCATATGGCATCAAACATTGGGAATGCAACTTTGAAATATGTCAAAATGTTTGACTGTCATTCACAAATCAGCAATAACAATTTTGGGAGGGTCATGTAGCCCAAACACTTCACCCTACCCCAACAAGAATCAGGACACAACATCCCTAGGCTTTATGTGCAAAACAGAGAGGTAGGGCTAAGTGGAAGATGCCCAGAAGTGTATTGGGATTGGGCCTAAGAGTCTGCAGCAACTAGTGGCTCTGTGAGACAGTTCTTAAGTAGGGTGGTACATTGAGAAAAATGCTAATGTTGCACTAATCACAGCACAGTACAGGTTTCACAGTACAGTACAGGTTTTTGGTTATGTCCCAAAGTGGTCGACAAATTGAAGTTTGACCAGATGACGTGGCCAGAAGTCAGAGGATCATATAATTATTATGATTGTAATTCATCTTCTGGGGACCATGAGTATTCGTAAAAATAAATAAATAAACTGTAAACTGTAAATCTGTTACACCCCATTGTTTCCTCTGTTCCTCAGGAGAGTCCCCTGACCCAACGAGTGTCTCCCCTAGCGACTACCAGGCCCTCCTGACTCAGGGACATCATGGGACCCTTCCCCTTTCACCTTTCCCCACTCTTGTTCCTCCTCTTCTCCCTTCTCCTCCTGGCAAACCCATGTACCTCATCCAGGCCCCAGGTTGTGGAGCGAGCGTCTGGCCCCGAACAGCCTCAGTCCTCTGGCAACACTACGGGTTCTGGCAAGCGGACGTGTGCGGACGTTGTAGTGTGTAGACCTGGTATCCTGCTGCCAGTGTGGATGCCAGACAAACCTCCAGTGGGGGAGCAGGCAGGGAGGGCAGTCGTCTACTTTGTCTGTCTCATGTACATGTTCCTGGGTGTGTCGATCATCGCAGATCGCTTCATGGCATCCATCGAAGTCATCACCTCTCAGGTATTGTTGAACTTCATATTTATAAGAAGTAAAATGATATCATACTTACCGTAATTTCCGGACTATAAGCCGCTACTTTTTTCCCACGCTTTGAACCCTGCGGCCTATAATATGATGCGGCTAATCTACAGATTTTTACGGACTAACGGCCTCCAGGAGGCTCTAGGCAGCGCAAGAGCAAGACAGACAGGTGGAAGAGATAATGCGCCGAGGAAGACGCTAGTTTGATTGTGTTTTGAACAGGTATTTTGCGCATCATGCACACACCCTCATCGTGGAAAACACACGAAGAAATACATATGATGCAGCTTTTAAGTTAAAGGCAATCGATCTGGTTGTTGAAGAAGGAAATAGAGCTGCTGCACGTAAGCTTGGCATCAGTGGTTATTTTTTTAACCAGCTGTTTTACTTTAGTTTTACTGCTGTGTTACTGCGTTACTGCTGGGCTACAGGCACTATTCGGAAAAAAGCATTTATTTATTAAAAAGGTAAAACCCGCGGCTTATAGACAAGTGCGGCCTATATATGTAAAAAAACAAAATTCTTTTTAAAATTAGTTGCCGCGGCTTATATTCAGGTGCGCTCAATAGTCCGGAAATTACGGTAATTAGATACAGAGCTTTGATGCCACATTCTTACTTTGTCAATAATGAGTTGGTCAGTCCCATTCTACTTTCTCGGTTTTTGGTGGATGTGAGGGATTCTTGGGAGAGTCATTGTGTCATTATCCCACAGTGGCTTCTGGTTAGCAAGAGTTATATAAGCTTGATTGCAGACATTTTTAAATATATTAAAGATGCAAGATGTAAATGGTGTGTACACATGTATGTTAGCATGCTATTCAGCCAGCCACAGCTGGTTTAATTCATTTTCCTTACCAAATAGAAAAATATGACGGTTCCCCTCTTTTACTGAACTAAAACAAGATGATTTGTCTCGTTAACTCAATCTTAAGCACACTTCATTCAAACTGGACATAAACTGTTCAGCAAAGACCTCACCCAGTGTTGGTTCTCCTTGTTCAGGCCTTTGAGAAGATTAGACACTGATCGAACTGTCCATGTATCCCTTAGCCTCTGTGAGCTTTAATAAATAAAAATGCATCACAGCTCATGGAATCTCTCCATGTATCCTTTTCTTTTGAATACAGCAGAAACTGTTATTGTAGTATATCTGGTGTTTTGAACATTATCATACTGTGACATTTAAATTGATTCAAATAACTGGAACTTGTGTATAATTAATCAATTGATGAAAACACTGTTCACATTTTCACAAACTTGTGTCCTTGTAGGAGAAAGAGGTGACCATCACCAAACCCAATGGTGAAACGACCGTAACGACAGTGAGAGTCTGGAATGAGACTGTGTCCAATCTCACACTCATGGCCCTCGGCTCCTCAGCGCCTGAGATCCTGCTTTCTGTCATTGAGGTACAAACTACCCATAACATGCTTTTAACATATCCGATCAAAGAAAAAAAATGTGTCTTTTACTGTAATGTGTTTTTTCTCTTTTTCTACTACAAGGGAGTTTAACTGGTTATCAAACCAGTCTCGATGTAATGCTGTTTTTTATGTATTTGTATAATAAATATTTGTAATGTCTCTTCCTGTGTCGGTAACTCATTCAGGTTGGACAAGTCATATAATTACAAATATTTTTTATGCAGAGTACTGTGGAGGATGAATTGAATTGAAGAGTCTCACAGACAGTCTGTAACCTAAAAAGTAAACCTAAAAAGGTTTACTTTGTTGACCCTGAATTAACTTATAAATTAAAAATGAGAATCCCTTGTAGCAGTTTTAAATTAATAAATGAACTAATAAATGAATATATTTACAACATAAATTAAAATTAGTATATACATATTGTAAGCCATTGCAACTGACCAACTTGAACAGAGATCATAGATTTTTTTAAGCGATAAATGGTTATCTCTAATCTGACGTGTAGTCATTTTTTCTAGTTATATATTCAGGATATTTATTAGTTGTATATCCTTTCTTAATATTCTTAATATCCTTTTCTAATATTTTTGTTATTTGGCTGTGACGTGGCTTTGAATAACATTTTTTGAGGGCTTTTTTATGTGACGTTTGTTCTATGTTTTCTGTTTTTGTTCATTGAATCTTTCTCAGGTGTGTGGGCACAACTTCGATGCAGGAGAGCTTGGCCCGGGCACTATAGTGGGCAGCGCTGCCTTCAATATGTTTGTGATAATCGGTCTGTGTGTCTGGGTGATCCCTGAGGGAGAGTCTCGCAAGATCAAGCACCTGCGAGTGTTTTTTATTACGGCTTTCTGGAGTATTTTTGCCTACATTTGGCTCTACCTCATACTGGCTGTCATCTCACCTGGGATTGTAGAGGTGTGTTCTGTTGACTGTATATAAATTTACTTCTAATAAATCAATGTGTAAATCTGATAAACCTCATACTGCCTGTATTACCAGGTTTGGGAGGCTGCCGTGACGCTGCTTTATTTTCCGGTGTGTGTGATCTTGGCTTGGATCGCTGACCGCCGTCTGCTTTTCTACAAATACATGCACAAGCGTTACCGTGCTGACAAGAGGCATGGCATTGTGGTGGAAATGGAAGGTGACCTTGCGCCCAAAGGCATTGATGTGATCATGGATGGAAAGTTGTCAGATGGGAGTTCGTGCCCTGGAAACTCCTCCAGTGTGACAGTCTCTGTGCAGACGGGCAATGAACTAGACCAAAAAAACGATGAGGTAAGACAAGTGACTCAGGGAGAAATGCTCTTGTAGACACACACTTGAGATTGAAGATTAAATTGTGTGAAATCATACCTTTTTTTCCTTTGAGTTTAGGCTTGGCATTTATTTGTTAGTAAGTAATTAGAGCTCCTTATATTAAAAAGTTTTGGCAAGAATACATCTGTAGTATTTTTTAAATGGAAGGACTAAATGAAGAAAGCTACTCGCAGGGGTACATCCCTGTCAAGCCCACTGCTGGATCTAATGTTTTTTCTAACTTTAAGCCATTTAATGGGAATTTAAGGAGGCTAGCTGGGTTCAATCCCTGCAGGAGTCTTAACAGCAGGACGTTGACCAGTACGAAGCTGAGCAGTAGGCGGTTATAAAGTTTCCTTGAGAAAGATCTTTGCATTACTCTGCAAATTGCACTTTTTAAAAGTTTTGTCCCAAGACACCAATACTCTAGTCAGTATGAACTAAACTATGTTTTCTCATCACAGCAAATCATCTGCACACCCAACTGGCGTAGTCACAAAACTTCTGTTGTAGCTGCCACTACTAAGCAAGATCTGAAGCAGTTGATGTTTTCAAGTGCATTTTTTACAGAACATTTGGCAGTACATGTACATTGCTATAAACATGTTGTGTTAAAACTGGTTTCTCTTGGACAGGTGGTCCGCATCCTGAAGGACCTGAAGGAGAAACACCCAGACAAAGACCTGGACCAGCTGATTGAGATGGCCAACTACTCTGCCCTGGTCCATAAGAAGAAGAGCCGTGCCTTCTACCGTGTTCAGGCAACACGCATGATGATTGGTGCCGGCAACATATTAAAGAAACATGCTGCTGAGCACGCTCGTCGCTCAGCAGGCCAGGATGCTGACATGGCCACATGCTCGCACATTTGTTTTGAAAGTGCCCAGTACCAGTGCACAGAGAACTGTGGCACTACGAGCATTGGGGTGATCCTTGATGGGGGCACAGGCCAGAACACGTTTTATGTGGACTATTGTACGGAAAATGGCTCTGCCAATGCCGGTGCAGACTATGAATTCAGTGAGGGAACCCTGGTGTTTAAGCCAGGAGAGACCCGCAAAGAAATCAAGGTGAGCAAGGGAAAAAGGTGGCAGTGAAAAGTAGCCATTTCACTCAACATAAAGGAATTTGTCAATTGCTTTATTCCACTCTCTCTGTTTCCAGTTATTCTTCACAGTTAAATGTCAAAATAAGCCAAAATACACAAAATATACAGTAAACAAATTATGCTGACGATGTAGCTAAACTATACTAAGGGCTTAATTTCCAGGTCAGTTCCTGTTAGTAAACACACCAAAGCTGGCTCGTCCATCTGGGCTCAACAAGCGAGACAGAGAAATCTATATGCTGTGTATCTGTGTGCCTTCTATACTATGTTCCCTTAGTTTGGTGTGAATTTTCAATGATTTCAGACTTTGTAATATTACTGATTTCTCCACTTATATTTCATGGTTTTATATCAATGGGAGCCCAGAATAGTAATTTGGAGTTGCGTTAGCGTCTTCATTAAAACTGCTATGACCTCATGCGCACATGATCAGTGTAACCATACGATACTCTGTGCTCTCCAGGTGGGCATCTTGGATGATGACATCTTTGAGGAGGATGAGCATTTCTTTGTGCGTCTCAAGAACCTGAGGTTAGAAGAAGGTGGAAATGAAGGAACAGGGAGTCCACCCAAGGGTAGACTAGTGGAGCCGCTGCTTGCCACCATCACTATCTTGGATGATGACCATGCTGGCATCTTCACCTTTGGCCAGCGAGTGCTGCGGGTGAGCGAGAGCACAGGGACTCTGACGCTGACAGTGGTGAGGAACTCAGGCTCCAGAGGCACCGTTGCTGTGCCCTACCATACAGAGGATGGCAGTGCCAAGGCCGGGGTGGACTACGAGGAGACCAGAGGGGAGCTGGAATTCACTAATGAAAAGACCAGGTGAGGCACAGTCGTCAAGCAGACTCCTGCTGGGATTGACATTTTTTAAGACTATAGGAGACACAGAGTCTGATGCATTTCCTGAACATTGAACATCAATCTGTTCCTTTCCAGTGAGGTTGCACCTTCCTACTCTTGAGCATGATATACATTAAAACAAGGATTTTACATTATCAAGAGCTGGCAATTTGATAACCATTGTAGGGTGGCAACATAATCATTTTCATTGTTGATTAATCTTTCGATTGTTTATTCAATTGTTTTTCCCCAAATATTCCTCAAACCAATAAATCATTTATCAAAATGGTTGTCAGTCAATTTAATGATGGACACATTGATTACAGTGATTAATCGTTGCAGCTCTGAAAGATTGTCAATGTCAACCAAGGCCATGAAAAGACCAAACCAACAATATCAGTTAGTCTGTCTCAGTACTTTCTGACTTCCCTTCTTTGTAGTTGAAACTCAATCCCAAGCACAGTCGTTCTTACCAAAGACATTATTCTTTTAAATTTGGCAACAAATACATAGTTTCTTGTTTTGAAATGGGTGAATGGTTTCCTGTTGTTTTTCACAAATGTTACTCAAGTGCGAGTAAATTTAATTTTTAAAAACAACTAAGACGGTGAACAAGAAGACTTCTGTTCTCTCGCAGTACTGACAAACAGCACCCTCAATGCTTTTACTTTGGCCCATTAGTGCTTAGTTTAGGGAAGGGGCACCTGAACCTCACTGAAAGTTTGCGATGGGTTCTCAGTCACCCACTCCAAGTGGAGGAGGTCCTATTAGACAGAATTACCTGATGACTTGACACCCAAAGATAATCCCATCACCGATCAGGTGTGGGAACCTCCAGTCACCCCATGTAAGCTGACAGATCATTTTCCCATTAAATTTTCACGTTATATAAGCTGTGTTTGCACATGGACTAATTGTACACTTAGGTAAAGATTGTCATGTAACATGACCCATCAACAGACGCTGCACAGTAATGGATGAAAATGTGTATATTATTATGTAATGAAGAAATGTAATGGGGTGTAGCTCTGTTATTTAATTGATCTTTTTTCAGCTGGGTCCATTATGCTGTCTTTACATATGTACTCTCCTTCCAATCTGCCGGGAAGTCTTCAAAGTATTTCACTAATGAACTATACAGACATTGATTAAGCAAGGTATTGTGTCTTTTAGTTTAGCTGTATTTCTTTGGCACACCGAGGAGCAAGAGCACATTCTGTTTCAGTCTGCATTATTTAATTCCATTGTTCCATTGTGATTAATTATTTAGGTCGCTTCAATTTGGGATGTGATTTAGATGGTAGATCTTACGCTTATGTAGATGTAGATGTGGAGGTATTGTGTATTTATGTACCTTAATTCACTGTATTTAACAGTACTTAATTTTTTGTTATATAATTAAAAATATATAATGTATGTGTGTGTCTGTGGGTGTGCGTGCTTACATATCTCCAGTCAGGCCTTAAAAGTGCGCATTATAAATGTGGAGGAGTACGAGAAGCAGGAAAACTTCTTCATTGTGCTCGAGGACCCCAAATGGCTGAAGCGAGGACTCTCTGGTAAGTGTGCGAGCTTTAATGTCGGCTGATGATTGATGATTATGGTAATGAATATCTGTTGATAGAAAAGTAGGTCATTTACACTAACAATAAAATAGTACACTCCAAGTGGATGGCAGAAGAATCCAAGATCAAGTATCACAACAAAAACAATAACAGTAGCACAGGTGGCTGAATGCCGGCCACCTGCGTCACAGTCAGTAACAGAAGATTACACGCTGCCATTCACTCAGTCTCTGTTTCAGTGCAGCATAGGCGCTGCAGCCAATTATGAATTTAGTATCCTTTAGTTGCCTGTTCCCTATAACATTAATGTGCTAAAAGGATGGTGCAGGAATTGGATATGTGTTCATCAGTGGAGGCCACAAGAATCAATTACATTAGTTTGTAATGTAAAGAAATGTAATTCATCAGGTGAGAGTGGAAGGGCTAGCAGTGCACCAAGTGTATTCAGTTTTTGCTTCTGTTGCATTTTAGGTTTATATTGCATTTTAGATTCTCTCAAGTCACTCTAATGTATTCGACACTGGGAATAGAGATGTTATATTGATTTGAATCATTGTCTGTCTGTCTTCACAGCTTTACTGCTAAACCAGGGTAAGATCATTTTGGTGCAGGTTTGGGTGTTAGAGGTGCGATGTGCAGTATTTTTAATACCAACAAATTATTGTGAAATAAAAGCCTAGGTCATAAATGAGACAAACTAAAGTTTTCTCAAAATAAATTAGATTGCTTCCTGTAGCAAAAATTATTTTGCTACTTTTCTTTTATACTCTTTCATATGCCCACTCTTGTGGGCGTATTTGTTTAAAAAGGGGCATAAACATGGGTTTAGTCTTTTATTCCCTCCACCAAAGAGGCTATGCTGTGGCTGGTGTCCATTTCTTGGTTGCTTGGTTCGTCAGCAAGATTACACAAAAACTACAGAACAGATTTCCACAAAACTTGGATCAATTATGGATCTCGGCAAAGAATGGACACCATTTACTTTTAGAGCAGATCCAGATAAATACATGGATCAAGGAATATTTTTTTTACTTTCGTTAACTTCCTGAAAGTGTGTGCAGAGTGTGGAATGGTTTCTTCATCTTTATGCTTTAGGTGTGGGCTTATACTCTATGCTAAGGTTTTGGATGTATGTGTGTATTGTAGACAACATGATATTTTAAAGGCTTGATGATAAAATATCTTTGCTCCCGGACAGGCAACCCCACACCTGAGGAGGAGGAAGCCCGGAGGATCTCTGAGATGGGCAAACCCATCCTGGGAGAGCACAGCAGGCTAGAAGTCATCATAGAGGAGTCTTGTGAGTTTAAGGTGTGTAAGTGGCTGATAGGTGACATTAAAACAACTCTGTACTCTGACAAATGGATCTCCCAATACAAGGGACAGACAGGTGTATTTCAAGTTCATCAGGAAATACCACAGTTTTAATTACCGCCAGTTGAGCGAACACAGCTAAAAGGAAAGTTTCAACTCATTATTATGACTGCATGTTTATAGACTAAATCTAAATAATTGGAGTTTCTTCAAACAGACATTTGCCCATATCATGGGTATGCGTTATTGCAGGAAAAAAAAACTGTGTTGTAATCATTTTGAAGGGTTTGTGTTTAAATGAATTAACTGCCTTGCACCCTCTTACACATCAGACTCCCAATGGAGTACTAGATCAGGTACAGTCTCTACCTGCATGCTGTGTGTGTCTTGTCTTATCTTATTTTCTCAATACTCTGTTATTATACTCTCTTTTTCTACTTTGCTCAGGCGTTATATGCATCTTAAATGAAGATGCACTAAGGCAGTGTGTATTTATTCATGTGTGCTGTGTATGAAATGTTTGGGCCGATTTGTTCTAAGTTTAATTGGAATTGTGGATGCCATGTGGATGTACTGTAAATATATAACACTGGGCCTAGTCTGCACCAATTAGCCTATGAAACGATAAACCTTTTGAGATTAGTTTTAGCCTTTTTTTTTTTTTAATTTTCCGATACTATGAGTATCTGCAAACAGCCTTATAAAATAAGGAAAAGAAGACGACAGACAAGATGTATTAAGTTTGAGGTCTTTATACGCCAAACCTATACTCTTTGGCAGTAGAAAAGCTAGAATAAAGAATATTTTTAAATGAAAAATCCTTATTTTGTTTACTCAGGAGAGATCAATGTTCAATTTGACCTTCAAACCAGCCTCCAAAAGGGCTTGAATAGATTGTATTTTATCAAACAGAAATGTAAACCTTCTGTGTCTACTATTATGAGCTATGTCTACCTCTGTCCCATTATTGACCTATTTAATGTGTAATTACAGAACACAGTGGACAAACTCCTGAGGGACACAAATCTGGCTTCAGTGATTGGCACTCACTCGTGGAGAGAGCAGTTCATTGAAGCCTTCACAGTCAGTGCAGGTCAGTGGCTGTTATGTTGCTATGTTGTTATGTGTTCTTATTATATTCATTGTTTTTGTGTATCTATGGAATTAAGAAAAAGTATTGATCAGAGGCATAGTTCTGGAAATTCATTATTAACATTAAAAAAAAACGTTTTGTTTCCTATTTTTGAAACTTTGTGTTGAATATATGTCTGATGGACCATGAACAGGATTCACAATATGGCTAAGAATGCTAACAATGGCTAGGGAAGGAATTTCTTCCAATGCGCTACATTAGATTACATTACATTCACAAGTTTTGTGTTATTCACAAATTAAAAACAATAGTTTAGTATCACTCATCTAAAGCTCATGAAACATGTGAAAACAAGAGGTTGTGGTAAATGAGGGGGTTACATGCTCGTCCAAATGTTATGCTTACGTGCTTACTGGAATAGAGTTAGGTGAGAAGATAATAGGCCAGTTGAAGGTGCAATATGTAAGAATTTATGTTTAAAACATTCAAAAATAACCCTCTTGGATTTTACTCTGTATTTACTGTACTTAAACACTAAGGGCACTCCCCATGTCAGAAAAGGTGAAAATTAAACATAAAGTGAGAATACTAGTTTATGACACATATCAAAGAAATCAAAGGACACGAGATGTAAAAAAAACAGCTGATCTACACAATACTGAAACTGAATATATGACAGCACCTTGTTACAACTTTCCTCTTAACAGATTAATTTTACAATACAAGCTTGTTGCTGCTTGGCCCAAAATGTGGCTACACCACATTGTTGCTTTATGATTTATCGTCACTGTTTCTTCTTTAAACAGGTGATGGAGATGAGGAGGAGCAGCGAAGTCCCAACTGCTGCGACTATTTCATGCACATAGTGTGCATTTTCTGGAAGATTGTGTTTGCTTGCATCCCACCCACTCAGTACTGGAATGGCTGGGCATGCTTCATAGTGTCAATCTCTGCCATTGGTTTCTTAACAGCCCTTATTGGAGACCTTGCTTCCCATTTTGGCTGCACTGTCGGCCTTAGAGACACTGTCACTGCGGTGGTCTTTGTAGCACTGGGGACTTCACTTCCTGGTAAGTGATTGACAGTCTAAGTTTTTGCAATAGAAAGTAAATCCCCAACTGGGAGGCAAACACAGTAATGGAATAATAAATCAGTCAGTCCAATTTATTTCAGAAGTCTTAGCCAGGGTAAGAAGCACTTGAAGGGTCTTGTGTCGGATAAAGTATTGAACTCTCTGTGCTCTAACTTCGCTCTTTTTTTCCAGATACCTTTGCTAGTAAAGTGGCTGCCACTCAGGACCAGTATGCAGATGCATGTATTGGAAATGTGACAGGAAGCAACGCTGTTAATGTATTTTTGGGCATTGGGGTGGCCTGGTCCGTGGCTGCTGTATATTGGGAAGTCAATGGTAAGGTCTTCCGTGTGGACCCCGGCTCACTGGCCTTCTCCGTCACACTCTTCACCATTTTTGCCTTCTTCTCTATGGGAGTGTTGATGCTACGCCGGAGGCCGTCCATAGGTGGCGAACTGGGAGGCCCGCGGACCACCAAAATCCTCACCTCACTGCTTTTGTTTGGACTCTGGTTCCTCTACGTCCTCTTTTCCAGCTTGGAGGCCTATTGCCATATACAAGGCTTCTGAGAGAGCACAGCTGGGAAAGTAATGACTGCACAATAACTAACACATCATGAGGACATTTACTGGTACAGTGCTGTTACAGTAACTACCACTGAGAAGACCTATCATCACTTGACAACTGCTGCCATGGTTCATGAAAAAATATATACATACTCTAGACTCGCACATGCACATCTGTATGTCACATCCACTGCAGGACAGCTCCAGTCAGTAGAATTGATTGGGGCAGTACTGATTAATGAAGCAGACTGAAAAACATGTAGTGACTGTTTTTGATAAATGGTCAGTATGTACTTTTTGAAGTCACTGGATTTTGCTTGACACTGGCCTGATGCCTGAAGGATCGTAACCTGAATTTCGAGTTTGGTCTTGTTTCTCCTCACGCTTACAAAGGCTGGGACAGATTAGACAACCCTAATGTAGTCAGAAAATCAATGACAGCTGCTTTTACCCAGATGAGCAACTGATGATACATAGCTGCCCTGATACATGAGAATAATGTTTGCAGAACACCACTGTGCTTAATGTTATAGCAGTCAAGACTGTAATTACTGTATATCAGGACACGACTGAGTGTATCATCTTATACAATGGCCACTTATCACAGGCAAAAGTAGAAGCTCCAATTTCCAAAGTTTGTTCGTTGTCAGTAAGTATTAATCCATATTTTGGTCAGTTTGTCCAGTTAGAGTTAATGGGTAATGTAGTTCAAAGCAAAAGTGCTGTTAATATAGTTACCTCCAGTTTTTGTGCACCAATTTAGATCAACAGTTAAACTGTTGACTGTAAGTGTTTGAGTTGTCTTGGTGTACAATTTTGAATGGAACTGCTAGCCAATCAGAAGAAGGTGTTTAACTATTTAAAAAAAAAAAAACACTGAGCACAGATTGATTATAACCTACAGTTTGGGAGACACACTACTGTTGTACAATGAATCAATATATATCGATATACAATATATATATATTGTTTAATATGTCTCACTGATAAATTGTGTTTATCTGTTGAGTTAGGTGACACAAGGTTTTCTTTAGTGTAATATAATGCACCTGCTGAATTTGATCTCACTGTAAGTATTGATTATAGCAATGACCAGAAATGCACTAAATAGACCCATTATTGAAATGTATAATTAATAAAGAATTACATACAAAATGGATCTCTAATAAGCTGTGGAATGAAAAAATGTAACTAGTATCTGCCATTCAGTATTTCTGTTTGAAAGTTATGGTTTATTCACCCCTGAGGTCCTATCTGTTTATTTATCAATGGTGTCATTTATTGTCTTTGTAATTTCATGTATTTGATCTGATATGAACAAACATATATTGTAATATATTGCAAGTTGTTATAATTACATTGAAATTTTAACTGAGTGTGTTTCCATTGGATTCATCAACCACACATGTTTGACTACTGCATTATCCTCATTACAGTTGATGAAAACAGATGAAACAGTCAATGGCTCTGAAGTAACATCAAGAAGTTTGTAGGCAAATATGGCATGTCATCAAGGGGATTTGTTCTGGATTGGGAACACTTACTTAAATACATATTATGCTGTTTGATTCTGTATTTCATATCAAATAGAAGAGATATTTTAGGATTGTACATCCAAAAAACACAGATAACAGTTTCAGGATTCTTGGAATTGCAAAAGAGAATCGTGTGTTAACATGGATAAGGTAAGACCGTTATGCAAGTAAGATATATGATAGTGATACAATAACTTCCTGAGATGCGTATCCTGTGTTTGAAGGATATGTTCAACAAAAATGAAAATTCAGTCATTATCTACTCACCCCCTTGCCAATGCAAAGTCAGGTGAAGTTTCGTAGTCCGCCAAACATTTCTAGAGCTTCACAGCAAAACAGCGTTGCAGCATTCTCCAAAACAACTGTAGCTGGGGACTTACATTACTAACAGTAAAAGACAACTATAAAATATACATGAAATGGCCTTATGACAATGTTGTCAAATCCCCATCTGCTTTAGCTGTTGAGAATGCTGCAACACTGTTTTGCTGTAAAGCTAAAACAATGTTTTGAGGACTACAAAACTTCACCAAACTTTCCACCAGCATGTGTGCAAGAGGATACTGACTGAATTTTCATTTTTGGGTGGACTTTTAAGCAAGATGAGATGATGACTGTATGCAGAGCTTTACTTAAGTCTAAAAGTGCTAAAATATGTCTAGAAATATGGTTGTCAGTCACTAAAAGAGTCTTCACTCTGAGCAGAGCTGCCTCAGTGCCTTTGTAGGACTCCAAAGCCACATTCATAATTCTCTGATATCATTGATTTGAGCCTCCTTGTCTACATGTTTTGTTTTCATGTTTTTGTTACACTCAAGTTGAAACGGGGTGGAATTTTTTTTTTTTATTTCTCCTGACCATTACCAGGGGCACTATGTAGTTTTGGAGAAGATATTCAAGCTGAGAATTCTAATATTTACGATATTGTTGAGGTTATAATATAAACTCAGAAATATGTATCTTTTCAATAAATGAATAAACAAGCTGTTCTCAGAGGAGAATATGTTCCAGGGAACACTAGTTTGAAGCTAGAAAGGTGTCAGGGTCTGCCAAATATAAACAAAGTAAAACTGTATGAAATTGTGTTGTCCTTTAAGGTCAGTTGCTTTATTCTGTCACAAAAAAGAAGCGAGTATGTTTCTTTAATTTGTTTATTCAGAAAACAAAATCAGTCAATGAAGATCTTTCTCTTCTGATTAAAATGTATTTATTTTTTTAAACTAGAGAGAGCATCTTTAAAGGAACAACACTTGGCATGGTCAATTTTGATTAAATGCTCCTTTAGAAATTAAGAAAAAGCCACAGACAGGAGTAAGCAACCAAATGAACTTTTGGGCGACTTGTAACCATACAGTATTTATTTTCTGTCTCAAATGTCTCAATTATAATGTGCAACTAGGGAAAACATTTGGAAACAACCTAACGGATTATGTAAATTGCATCATGAAGTTGTCTGTGAGGACAATGAGTCAAGCGGAAGTAGGTTAGTGTTTCACAGTCATGAGTGACAGGTTTGTTACAGAATCTGTGCTTGGGATAACATGTTTGACCCATGGTTTAACCCACCGCCCCCCCTGGAAAAACAATAATTTCAATGATTGACAGGATAAAGTGACCAACAGTAACGTGTGTAACGTATGACGTTATGCTGCCACATTCACCACCCGTCGTGAAAAATAAAACAGTTAGACAACCTGGTCTAAATAAATCAACGCGGTTGTCATGTCGCAATTTCAGAATAATCAAAGTTTATGAGGAAAAAAAAAACATGATGTCATCGCAACATTTGATTAACATTGTAAGGGGCGCACTCACTTTTAGAAAATGTCAAATTATTTGAGCATTGTCTCATCTGCAGAGTAAAATGTGATTTTATGAACAACAGGGGTCACCTGAAAGGTTCAGTTAAGACTTCAAACTCCCAGCTATCGATAACGGAACATTTTTGCCATTGTATTTAGCTGTATAAACAGTGTTCCGTTTGTTCCCACGTACTCTGAATGCAGCATTAGACCGGCATAGGGGACAGGACAACATGGCTGCTGCTGCGGGCCGATATTACGGAGAAGGCGGCAGAGCAACGAAAAGACAGAAAACTGAGGACGGAGGAATGACAACGGTAAGGGTGTCCTCTCTACCCTGGTGGTTAGTGTTTTATTGTGCTATTTGCTTGGTTTTGCTTTTCATACAGAAGAGAAGCTAAGTATCTAGCTAACCGACGCAAACCGTGTCATGTTAACGCGAGTTTGGTCAGGTTTAGCCAGAACAGCGTTTTAACATTTACGGTCACAGAGTCTATTGTATATTGACTTAAAAACATCATAAGGCAGCTCTGTTTTGGGTTACTGATAAAAATGATTCGCTGTGCAAATGAACACATAGTTGGACGTGTTGTTAGGCCAGCGTTTAACGTTAATTTGAACGTGGGTTAACGTTACTCACGCTCATCTCCAATGCAGTAACGGTTATTCTATAAAGCTCACTGACTCCAGCTGCTATTCACCTGCCTCTACAAATCTGCCGGTCCATCCCCTCTTCATCAGCGGTGGAAGTATTTTTTATGACCCAACAATCATTATGTTGTGTGTTTCGTTTTCAGGAGAGCTACGATGACCCTCATAAACCGCTACCCTCCCCGGTGGTGCACATCAGGGGCTTGGTGGACGGCATCATGGAGGCTGATCTGGTGGAGGCCCTGCAGGAGTTTGGGGCCATCAGGTAATAACGTGCTCACAGTATTCACTGTATTCTTCAGTGGTGTGATTCTCACGCTGCATGTTTGATGTCCTCTGATGTGTAAACATTCCTAATAACCTCATAAAGGCACTCACAGCACTAACTGTCATGTTAGAAAATAGTGACTGAGAGACTGCAGGAGTCCAGCTCTGGATTAGGTCTGCAGTTCCTTTCCCAATTTGGTCTTGAGCCTGTTAGATGCTTCATTTCTTTTTTTCACCAGGCACCAGTTTGCTTCTTATCTGTGCTGTTCCATACAGACCACTAGCTTAAACAGGGATATCTTCGGTTGTCAGCTGCCCTTTGACTTGTATGAGTATGGTGATAAGTGCAATGAAATTCAGTTGTATTACAAAATGCGGCCAGAAAGCCTAAACAGTGACCCTTTGTAGGGCTGCAGATTTGAGTGTTAATTCTTGCCAACTCTTTCAGATCACTGGGAATCTATTGTTTCAGTGTTAACATAATGCTGGTTTAAATTTTGGTCATCATAGGCAAGGTCTACGTAATTGCAAGTTTAACTAATAATTTTTTACATAAGTGTGACTCATGCTTTTATTAATGAAACATAGTTTAGCAATCCAGCCTATGGGTCCTCTAATTTTCCTCTTGAAATATTTATTTACAGTTATGTGGTTATGATGCCCAAGAAGCGCCAGGCCCTGGTGGAGTATGAGGACATGAATGGGTCCTGCAATGCTGTTACATATGCAGCAGAGAACCAGGTTTACATCGCAGGCCACCCTGCCTTCATCAATTATTCCACTAGCCAAAAGATCTCCCGGCCAGGAGACTCAGACGACACCCGCAGCGTCAACAACGTGCTGCTGCTCACGATCATAAACCCCATCTACCCCATCACCACGGTAACGCGATTAAAAAATTTAACCTTGCATGCAGTGACAGTGGTTCATAATATATGTAGCAGTGTGTTGACCTGAATACATAACTTTATGATTACAAATTAGGACAGAGTCCTTCATTAGGACACCAAACATTAAACCCTGTGTGACAGTGTTGGATATGAGCATTGACTGAAACTTGCTTCATGAAAGATGAAGGGATTAGATCATTAAATGCTGAAAAATCACTGTTTTATTAGATGTTCCCATCAAATATCATCCTCTGTTATGTTTATTGAGCTTCGAAACAGACTTTAGACTTTATCGCAGACTTACTGTCGTCCTTGTCACTAGATGTGTTTGATTTCAGAAAACATTTGTTCAGGTTGCTTGGTTGACCATATCTGCTTTGTCTTGCTTGTCACATTTGTGGTTGTGGTTGTGGTGGTAAAGCAGGCTATGGCATTCAATCCAAGCATGTGCTTTATCAGATTGAAGCAGAAATGAAATTTATAAATAGATAGACAGATGGATGGATGGATAGATGTAAATATCTGATTAAGGAAACCTGGATTCTTCTGCATCATCAGCAGAATGCACTTTATATACTTTTCACAACTACTGTGAATTTCCTCTCCACTATGATGTCACAGATTTTTTGGGATAAAAATCTTTGAATAATATCCAGCAAGTCGTGTGTAATATTTTTAAAGGTGGTAGGTGCGCTCTCACAAAGTGTGCTTTATATCAGGAATTCTAAATAAACTTACCTGTGTGCCTCTGCAGGATGTGCTCTACACCATTTGTAACAACTGTGGCCCTGTACAGAGGATTGTCATCTTCAGAAAGAATGGGGTTCAGGCCATGGTGGAATATCCTTTTCAATAATTGGCTTTTTAATTGGCCTTTACATTTTGACACGCTATTATTTTACAGTATGTTGGTGTTTAATTGATTAGACTTGGGCCCTCAGAAACCTTCATATAATCAGATGCTGCCTTAACTCATTGCTGCCACATTTGATTCAGTCCAAAGTGCCCAGAGGGCCAAAGCCTCTCTGAATGGGGCGGACATCTATTCTGGCTGCTGCACTCTAAAGATTGAGTATGCCAAGGTAAGTGTATGGCATTGTCTAATCAACGTCTGTGCCAGTTGAACTAATATCAAATGTTTCTGACAGGAAGCTATTTTTGATTTTTGTAATGCAATCCTCTTCACAGCCGGCACGCCTTAATGTCTTCAAGAACGACCAGGACACATGGGACTATACAAACCCCAACCTCAGTGGCCAAGGTAACATGCAGTCCCCAGTCCTTCCTTCCCCCTTTTTCTTCCTCTTCTCCTCTCATGCCACTGTATGGGATGGTCAGGGTTCTCTGCCTCCGGGGGTATTGCCTATGATCAGAGTTGAATGTTTCTTCCAACTCAGTGTTCAGAGGCAGTATTCTTGTGATGCCTTCACAATCTTCATGCATTTTTCCACCACACAGCAGGCTCAAAGTAAGGGCATGAGGAGCAACCTCGAGGGCAGCCAACCTCAATTAAGCTCATGCATGTGAGAAGCCCAACACGCACCCATCACAGTAGCATACGCAGGTGCACCATTCTTCACATAGGTTCACATTCCTTTAAGAGCATGTCACAGCTGCACAGCCTCACATCCCTGCATACTCTTATCCAGGAGACACTACAGAGACTATCACACCTGTTAGCATTCTTTCAAACATAGTGGAGATTTTATCATAGCTCAAATTAGACTTACTCGTGATCTGCACTAGTCAGCAGAGTTGACTTATTGTGACCCCTAGGCACACCTCCTTTTAAAGGTCCCATGAAATGACCCTTTCCAGGTTTTAAGGTACTGTACAAGTATTTCTGCATGAGGGATGGACCTAATATTTGAGGGTCGGTTGAGCGTAACCAGCAGCAGAAGGAATATTCTCCGTGGCACTTTATAATTCTGAATTAAACAATCATTACAATCAGCAGAGACGGTAGCTGCTGATGTTGGCTGGCATCTCATCCTGCAATTACATTTGTATTGGACTTTTACGGATGCACCGATAAACCAGCCAATAATCACCTTGTGAACTGGTATTGGGCTATGTGCAAATAAGATTGCATTTACCAATAGCAGTGGCTGATGATTTATGAGCTACTACCTCATGACATCCATGCCATCAATTTATAAGGTTAGTTAGGTCCTGAAAAACTGTAAGCTAGTTGTACAGTGATCTAGAAAGGCTTTTAATCTAAAAAAAACAGTGTACTTAACGTGACAGGATTTTATTTTGTTTTTTCAGAATGAAGGTAATTTCGTAAATTTATATGATCAAATTTGTATATTGAAGGGGTGAATGACCCCCAAAACATTGCTATCAGCATTGACTGGCAGCCAAATTGTTACTTTAAATATTGGTATTGGCCCAATACCAATTGGCCCTCAATGACTTTACATGTGCCACAAGTACATTAACAACATTTAATGTAACAACTGACATTTAAAAGTAAGTTGTTTTTTTTTTTTTAAAGACTTTTGTTTGTGTGTGTGTATGTTTTGCATGTTAGCATTGATGCAGGAAGAACGGATCTGGGAAACATTCTGCTTTTCATGGGACCTTTTTAATGTTAAACATGTAATACAAAGACACTTGGTAGTGTCATCTACATTGTTAAACTTACAAATTAATATTTGTAGTGTCATCAAATTTAGATCATTTTTGAGATTCACATAAGATGGTTTTAAAGGCAGCGATTACCTTATTTGTTATTGGATATGTGTTTTGTTGATGTGATGCTTAATGATTACATTAAGAAATCAATAACTAAAACTCAAGATCATTGCATGTCTGTAACCTCTAGGAAAGAAACTTATCAGCCACCTGGGACTTGTGGTGGTAGAGATTCTTCTCTATCACCATAGTGACCAAAATATGGGTTAAACTTCAGAATACTGCTGATACAAATCTCTACTTACATGTATTGTGTTAGTAGCCTGATGGAGAAGACAATATTGCAAATCATGATATTACATTTTTCCCACTTTGTTTGGTCAGCAGTAGAATTTTACTGTGTTTGTAAACCTGATTACAGATAAATATTTTACTTTAGTGTGCCTGTATGGAGGAACTCTTTACTAATGTTTTGGCCATCACTGTAAAATTCTGTAGTTGTTTTTATTGTACACAACAAGGACCACAACATGTACATTTCAGGTTTCATACAGGTGTTTGACATCCTGGTGATTGATATTCTTAAGATTGTGCTGCCTTATCAACCAGAGGTACTCCTTGTGTCCTCACTGGGCAAACTCATACAGACTTACCTGAATCTCTAAGCAGACACAGCGGCTTCTACAGCTACAGTATAACAGCACCCACAGCCACAACTCATGTAAATCTACTCTGTGGCATACATCGGACACAGTGGGGCAAAATACTGGAACACAACCTCAACTCACTACTTCCTTATTCCAAGTCCATCATCACCCCTATCTCCACCACCTGACATGGGACTCCATTTTACTTTTGGTGGTGGACAGTAGCCACCATTTCACTTTGAGGGACAGAAATACTCCAAGGCCACGCGAACAGACACCTCGCATATCCACCACAGACTGATAGATTGATAAACATCTACCAGCACCTCTTTACCAGTACAGCACATCTCATCTGCAAATCCTCGAGGAGCCACCACTTTTGACACAACACATTGCTGATGAGGGCGGGAGTCAGGTGTGTGGTCGTTGCGGCCACGCCTCCTAGCCCTTGGGATGCGCCTGCCATAACACAACCACAGGGGAACAGAGGATTTTTCAGACACACTCAGCCTGACCAGGGAACAGACGATACCACACACTGGGGCAGTAAACAAGAAAGAGGCCGTTCTCTTTCTCAGATGCTAATACAGCTCGTCTCTACCGTCCTGGGCTGAACACAACATGACATGACAACGAGCTGAACATCCATGGCCACACACAGCTGAACCGCCATGACAGCACATCGTCACACAGATATTCCAGATGACTTATTGTCAAGCACTAGATGTCTTTTCACTTTGCAACTGGCCGACAGCTAACAAACCAAATAAGCAAGCATCATGAGAGCGTCCATTTTTACATGAGAAGAAATATCCACGGGGGGGCCTATGAAGACACAAGCATCAAACACCAATCAAGCATACAAGCACAGATGCAAACAGATAAAAAATCCTTTCCTAAAGCTTTCTACATTTATGGACTCTGGTGTTCTGTTTTTTCCCTGTACCTTTTTCCCCATTTCCCTCCTTCTCTCTGTGCTGTTCTGTTGTTGTTTCTGCGTTGTTTCATTTTCCCTTTTTTTGCACTGGCCCATAGTGATGCCTTTAACGCCTCCCGTGTGATGCAGGTTTGGCTCAGTGTGTCTGTGGACAGACAGCCCACTCTCAAACGGTGCAAATGTCCTGCTTTGTGGTCAGAGCACGGTAAGCTGGAAATGAGCCTCTAATGGCAACTTTGAAAACAAACCGGCAGCAAGTCAAAACCAAGCTTGGATGTGTGGATGTACTTTTCTCTCTGGTGGTGGGGATGCAAGGAAGGAAAGAAGGAAGAAAAGACTGAAGAGGGAGAATGAGTTGAGGCTGGAGTCAAGAGGTTGGCGGGTAGCATCCTTGCAGAAGACTGCCCCTTACCTGCCCACTGTGTCCCATGCTCCTTGTGTGGTGCTGTAAGTACTTGACAGAAATGAATGAATAATCTGACTTGATTGTTAAAAGTTGACAACATGACTGCTGTTGTCTTAAATTGTTGAGCCTTCTTGTTAATACTCCAAAACTGGCTCTGAATTCTCTTGGGAAGTTTCTCTTCATTAAACTTGTTAAATTATTGGATTATAAGATTGTGCTACGTAAATGGTCATATGATTATCCAACTCAAAATTTAGTTCAGTTCAGTGAGTGTAGCAGTTAATATGGATCTTCCATGTTGTTTGTTCTAAATGTAGGATTTTATGTCACAGATGTTGATTTTTGTTAAATTGCTGGTGTTTTTATTTTATTCTGGGTCTGTTCTAAGGTTGCTGTCACACCTTGCAGTGAGACATTGCAGTGACACAACCACAGGGGTTTTGTTTGCTCCTGCAAGGGTATAATGGAACTGAAACAGATTAAGGGTTTTATTTCTGCTCACTTTGTGTTGAACAAAATATCAGAATTTGTTATATTCAGATTGTACAGTTTTTGTAATGCTAAATTATATGCAGTATGGGTTGTGGTGCCCATTTGATGACTCATGTCCCTTGTATTGCCTACTGCTGTGTCTTTAGTGGCACATCAGTTAGCAGTCCAGGCACACTATAGGCAGCCACTGATTTAGTATGATTGATTAACTTCACATCTGTTTTCAGTGAAATTCAGTTCACTGTCTAGGCCTTTCAATATACAGTCTCCCAGTGTACAAAGCACCGTACCAGTAGCGTCTGCATATCACACATATTCTGCAGATAAATATTTTGGTAATTCTGTTTCACCTAACAGATGTGAATATGTTTGGGTGATAATAAGAAAATCTGTTAACTAATAACAAGCCACTCTAGGCCTGCAAGAGACCTGAGTGTTGCAGACTGGTATTGTCACTTTGACATTACATTATTTAATAATGTGGTTATTTTGATTCTGGTATGGCTGCATCTTCCAAAAGAGGTGTAGTCCGATGATAACAAATCATTAAAGAGTATATACAGTTGGCTTATACTTATTGATGCCCTTGAAAAGTCTAAATAGATACACAGTTTTGACAAACATAAAGTTATCATCAAATGATAATCATGAGGAAGACGAGCCTCGTTTGATTGAAAACTTCTTTAATCTTTAATTTGATATCTAGAGTCTTCTAGATATACTCCTGATTATAATCTACAATAAATTATATACACAATGTTGATGACCTGAATAAGATTGTTATTATTATTATTATTATTATTATTATTGTTATTATTATTATTATTATTATTATTATTATTATTGAAAAATAACTTAAATGAGAACATTAAATTGTGTTTTCATAATTAAAACTTCAAGATTTGGCCTCTACAAAATGGGTGGCTGTCATTGCCCATCATGGAGAATGTCCGTAGTGTTGGATAATTCAAGCTAGTATACAATTTGGGTGGAATTGTTTTTCCTTCTACAGTGTATTCTAGTCAGTGAGTCAGTCCTGATGTCGAATTCACTTTTGATGTTATACCTGTGTGTCATTCTGCTCTGTAATAACTGTATATAGTTCTTATAGTTTTCAATAAAAAATGTTTAGACTGCAGGTGCTCCTCGTAGCGCTGATGCATATTTTCTCTCTGATCTTCTACTTGAATCTTTCCATTATTTGCCTAGGATGTAAAAAAAAATGTTTTTACAGTGTTGCCAAATTTCTTCTTTTTTAATGTCAATTTGGATTTGACGTGTGTATATGTGTACCTGCACAGATGCTGATGGTGAAGGCAATTGGAACAATTCACAAGGTGTGTGTGTGTGTTTGTACTAGGATGGCAGATGATAGCAGCTATATTTCAAAAATCTCCATTATGTCACTTGTTAGATTAGCAAAATAGAGCCTGCAGACTTTATTTGTAACACTTAAGACGCAGGCCCTCTGTTGCATGTCAATCACAGCCTTGTCCCGTGGCACATAGTAGCCCATGTAAGGTACCTGTTTGAAAAACTTAAGCAAGGAAGCTGTTTGGCAACTTTGACTTTACCATTTTTTTAGATCCTAATGCCAATCCAAACAAACGCCAGAGGCAGCCTGCTCTACTGGGAGACCACCCACCTGATTATGGTAAATTTCCAATAAAGAAATTGGTGTATTGTTTTTAAAAGACTAAATCACAATCCAATACTGTGTTTGTACTTCAGATCTCTTTTTCTCTAACTAAGGTGGCCCTCAAGGAGGTTATCATGGCTACAATGATGACAATTATGGTCCCCCTCCTCCCCACCGCATGGGGCCAGGAATGGGAGGGCGTGGCCGTGGTAGTCAGCGCTATGGCCCTGGATATGGACCACCACCCCCCGAGTACGGTCCTCATGCTGACTCACCTGTTCTTATGGTGTATGGCCTTGAGCCCTCAAAGATCAACGCTGATAAGGTCTTCAACATCTTCTGCCTCTACGGCAACGTAGAGCGGGTAAGTGAAATGATGCTGACCAAACAATGGACAGACAACTGATTCATAATTATGTAGGTTTTTTTTTTTTTACAAGCAAAAATGCAACAGATTAGCTGGTTCCAGCCTCTCGAATAGAACAGTTTACTTTCATTTTGGCATACAACAGTACATTAAATACATCCTGGATGTAGACGTTTAGTCAAACAAAACAGGCATATTGAAAACATCCCATTTTGTGCCTCAACCTAACCAGAGTACAGTGCACAGTGTGCTCACAACCTAGAAGTGAAAATTGAACCTAAAGAAATGTAAAGGTTCAACATATTTGTGGTTTGCAGACTTGGTTGCGTGGCCTCTGAGAAATTCTTGATGTCACTATTTTTTCATTTTGTAAAATTTCATAGACTGAATGATGATTCGATTACTTGAGAAAAATAACTAACAATTTAATCAATAATGAAAATGTTTTTTAGTTGCCACACTAGCTGTTTGTGTTAGTCAGCTGGAGGTTGTTTTTTTTTTCTTCTAGATTAAGTTCATGAAGAGTAAGCCTGGAGCAGCAATGGTGGAGATGGGAGACTGTTACTCTGTAGACAGGGCTATTACTCACCTCAACAACAACTTCCTTTTTGGACAAAAACTCAACGTTTGGTAAGAGCAGCAGTTCAAACATTATAAAACAGTGGCATACACTATTTCAAAAAAGAATTCAGAGTAGGATTTACAGACATTGCTGTGGCCCTCTTTCCTTGGCAGTGTGTCCAAGCAGCAGGCTATTGTGCCAGGGCAGTGCTACCAGTTAGAGGACAACACAAGCAGCTTCAAAGATTTCCATGGATCCCGCAACAACCGCTTCACCTCCCCAGAGCAGGCAGCCAAGAACAGAATCCAGCACCCTAGCAATGTCCTACACTTCTTTAACGCCCAGCCAGACATCTCTGTAGAGATCTTCAACCAGGTAAGAAAAACAGCAGGATTCTGTCTGAAGTGTAGAATTCCCACAATCCACAGCCTCAGATTTTCATTGAAACTGATCTTACTTTCCAGGTCTGCGATGAATTGGGAATTAAGAGCCCCACAAGTGTGAAACTTTTCACCGGAAAGAGTGAGTTTATATAGATTTTTTAAAAAACAATTTCTAGTGGGTAGGTAGATGTAAGAAAAATCAGGCAATCAGCTACACAATTGAGTGGCCTCGTGGGAGTGTCATTGCAGTGATTTTTTGTTCGCCTTATTTGGTCCAAAACAGGCCCTTACTGTACATATTTTATATGCAACAACACAGCAAATTGCTGGAAAAAAACATTGCATTTGGTCTTTGGGTTTGGACAAACCAAAACTTTCTAATGGAAAGTTGTTATCTGATAACTGAATCACTTCAAAAGGGGGGGGGATAAAAATTCATGTGTATAAGACTGTTATTTCGGAAAAATGTTTCATTATTTAAAAAAAAAAAAAAAAGTTTAATCTTTATTTATCTCTGTGTACTTGAATTCACTTTAATTGCAATACATACATTCCAACTTGTTTTGGATCTGTTGGGAGGCCTCTTCAGGTTGACTAACAGTTGAGTATCATCTATTATGAGAATTTAATCACCCATTTTGTGTGGCACTAAAGGTGAGAGAAGTTCCTCAGGCCTTCTAGAGTGGGAATCTATTAATGACGCCATGGAAGCCCTAGCTCTGATGAACCATTACCAGATGAAAAACCCCAGTAAGATTTCATCTCATTACTTTAACAAACCTATAGTGACTTAACCATATATAAAAGCCTTCATAACGTGTTTTGTCTTTAAAATGATTTTTCCCCCGCTTTTCTCTTACAGGTGGGCCTTACCCTTACACACTGAAACTGTGCTTTTCAACCACACACCATGCCAACTAAATACTCCCCTCTCAAGCTATTTGTAACAGTTTGTGTATTTGCATAGAATATTCTGTAGTTCTGTTGTCACGTCCAATTAAAAACATTAAATCAGTATTGACAAAAACTAAGATTGATGTTAAGAACATGTTACCTAAACTATGCTTTTGTATGATTTCATTTTACTTTAACCATGTTTTTCAATCAGCTGTTTATTTTGTATGTTCACAACACTAGATTCGAATAAACCCCACTACCCTGAAATAACATTTCAATGTGGACCTCAGTTTTCTGTTTTTAAATCGAGTGAACAGTGATAATACTGTGAATATTGATGTAACTACGGTTCATGTCTATCATCAAAGATGGTTTGTATTGTAGCGTTCATCATTACTTCACTCTTGGCATTAAACCATCCATGTCCTTTCATGGGAAAATAAACATACATTTATTTATTGACAAGTTCTTAGAGAGGAAGCAGTTGTTATTTTCTGGCTGAAAAAGTCACTCTGACATCTCTGTGCCGTACTGAAGTGGTCCAGATGCCTTTCCATATATCTGTGCCTGGGCTGTAGAAGATAATCACACAGATAAAAGGCCTTTTTTTGTGTGTTCTAATCTGTGTCTATCAACATTTCAATGTCAGTGGTCGCTTTTTGTAGTAAACACTGAATATTATTCTTGCTGGAATTGGTAAAAGTTGCCAGTTTTATGTAATAGCCACCTCTGACTTTGATGACTTGCAACTTGACTTAATACTAAATGATGTAATACTCAAGTCAGACTTGGAGGATACAGACTTGTGACTTAACTTGAATGAAAAAACATGATGACTCAAATGATTTGCCTGTGTTTATTTTATGTTTTCAGTTGAGTTTTTTAGTGTGGCTGTCAGTATTTCACTGTTTCTAAGTGATGGAAGGGATTTTTTATTTCTGATTGAGAAGCAATTAAGAAATAAACAAGCTTTCATAAAGTTATTTGTTTTTGATTTGATTACATTTATTTCACTGAGTCAATATACAGACTGGATGCTGCAGGTAAGACTGCAGAATATTGACTTGCCTTGCCCAACAAAAAATGGCTTTGTTCTTGCTTGAGACTTGGACCAAATGATTCGAGTCACATGTACACAGACCTACAGTGTATTATTCCCAGTGTCAAGTGCTAGATTAATTAGAACTGTTAAACAAAAGATATATTATTATATATAAATATGTATTGTATAAGTTAGTATTCAAATTCTTTAGCACATCCATGTAGGCTAATTACTTTTACCCTGACCACATATTAAATGTCACTATGAATGCATGTATACATACATACATGTGTGGTGTCCTTGTGACAACATTTCTCCAAACGCAATAAAGTGTAGTAATTTCCAAAAGTTGTATGTTGCACACATTTATAAAATCTCTACCTTCTTCTGACTGAATGTGACGTACAAAGCGTTTTATCGAGAATAACTACCACATAATTTTGACAAGAACCATTTCTAGAACCCAGCTCTAACATGGAGATCTGACAATAACGTGATTAGAATCACAACCTTGATGAACGCATGAACAGCGAGCAGTAGGCAGCAGAACTATGTACCCTTCCCCATGTAACGAACATCTAAACTCGTGTATATAAACGGGTATGAAGAACAGGGCCATGAAACTTTATGGTGCGCAGATTCCAGCGTTTCTATGTTCGCTGTCAGTACAATGCAGCCAACATTTCCTCCCCTTGCTTTTAATAACCTATTTTCTAACCCTGCTCGTTACATTTACTGAGTACTTGTATTCCCCTCGGGTGCTCTCAGGACACTAATGACCACAATATTGGACAAAAAGAAAAAAAACATACAGCGGTCTAAGAATGAAACTACAACTCCCATAGAGCACTCGGCCTCTGTCGCGTAGGTGTTTCCGGTGTCTTATGACATTTTACTTCCTTCCACACAGACCGACACGAACAAATCGAGAAAGAAGACGTCGCTAACTTTTAAATGCTGCCGTCAACAGTCGCGTTTTGAGCTCAGCTTTCGCTTCGATTCCGACGTAAAATGCGCGGCATGCGGCGTGCGGTGTCCGAGAACTGAAGAATTGCTCAAAACGCCGACCGTAACGTGTAGGCCTCCGAAGAAAGTTTGGTCGAGGGCCTGTAAACAACATGTCCTCCGCCTCGCAGTCTTCCTCCAGACGGCAATGGTGCTACCTCTGCGATCTGCCCAAGATGCCCTGGGCCATGCTGTGGGAGTTCAGCGAGGCTGTGTGCCGGGGATGTGTCAACTACGACGGGGCAGACAGAATAGAGCTCCTCATTGAAACTGCCAGGCAGCTTAAAAGCACGCACGGAGTTTTAGACGGCAGGTCCCCCGGTCCACAGCAGGGAAAACCCAGCTCGGCTGGGCCCATTGAAGCAGGGCGGCAGCATGGAGAGCGTATAGATAGGGGGAGGGGTGAGTATGGGGTGTCTTCTCGCCTCCCCAATGGCCTGCACAGAGCTGAAGATGTGGCCATGTCAGAGGCCAGCAGACAGAGTCCAAACACACGTCGGGCTATCGTTGGGGCAGTTCCTAGTCTTCATGGCTCCATATCCCATGCTTTGATAGCTCAGGGGCTGGTAGCAGCCCCTCATGGGCTGTTACCGTTATCAGGCTCCAGGGCCGGGGCCACACCTATTGCAGTCTCAGCTGGCCCCATAATGGGTGATGCTGGCAGAAGACAGGCTGTGTCCCTGGGTGTGGGTGCCAGCACCTCTGCTCTGGTGGGTATAGATCCTGCACTGTGGAGGAACAATGAAGTGATGGCTGAACTGAATGAGGTGGCTCGCAGCAGGGTTGAAGGCTGGCCAAACCGTCCCAAAGCAGTCCGGGATGTACTTGTAGCTCTCAGCAGCTGTGTCCCCTTTAATGTTCGTTTCAGGAAAGACCACAACCTGGTGGGTCGGGTCCTGGCCTTCGATGTCAGCTCCAGTCCAGAGTTTGAGCTGAAGGTCTTTGTGGAGTATCCTGCCGGCTCTGGAATGATCTATTCAGGTGTGCCAGACCTGGTTAGGCAAATGTTCCGAGACTCGGCCAAAGACGCAGGTAAAGCGGTGAACTCTGGGCTACGTTATGTGGAATACGAAAAGCGGCAAGGCTCAGGAGACTGGCGTGCACTCTCTGAGCTGTTGAATGACGGTGTGCGTATGTTTAAGGAGCCCCCAATCCAAGAGGTTCTGCCTCAGCCAGATGCAGGGATGCCTATGGCTGCCGCTGGGCGCCCTGGACCGGCGAAAGGCACAACTCGCCGCCGCAAGGCTTCCCCGGGCTCTGAGAATGGAGAGAGCGAAGGAAGGCCCGATCACCCAGCGAGAGAGCCCTGGCCCCGAGGTGCGTACTCAGGCATGGAACCTCTTCCTGGCATGGCCGCCCCTCAAGAGGGCCCACCCCGTTTACACAGCCAGCCCTCACCTATCTCGGCGCTCATGGGAGTCGCAGACAGTCTGAGCTCCAGTCAGATGGCCAGAGATAGCCCCAGCATGTCCACAGCCCACTCCTCAGCCGGGCGCCCCACCAGCAGCAGCCCCTCCACTGCCTCCACCTCAGTCTCCCAGGCAGCCTTGGCGCAGGGTTTAAGCGCAGTGGGTCAGAGCAGCAACGCCGGTGCTGGGGAGTCTACAAGCAGCGCCCAGGGCACTCTGCTCTGCTGCACCCTCTGCAGAGAGCGCCTGGAGGACACTCATTTTGTCCAGTGTCCCTCTGTCCAGCACCACAAGTTCTGCTTCCCGTGCACCCGAGGGTTCATCCGCAGCCAAGGTCAAGGTGGGGAGGTGTACTGCCCCAGCGGAGAGCGCTGTCCCCTGGCTGGATCCACCGTGCCTTGGGCCTTCATGCAGGGGGAGATCTCCACCATCCTGGCCGGAGACGGAGATGTGACAGTAAAGAAGGAGAACGACCCTTGACGTCTCCATCCTGTTGTGGTGAATGGTAAGACAGCAGCTGTCCTGAGAGGGACGGTTAGGACGTCACTATATTAGACATGGCATTTAAAAGCTGAAAACAGTTTGAACAAATCAAAACAAAACAAAAATGAGATAAAGACAAGTAAAAACCCCATAATGATAGGATTCAGAAAATCAGTTAAATTGCAAACGAAAAATGAAATCAATTTAATCAGTAGTGATACTGTTTTCAGCTTTCAGCTGTGACTGCCTGGCCCCAAATGACATAGCATAAAAGAGTGTTTTGTAAAGTAGGTCTTTAAATTTCAAGTGAACTCTTAATCCTCGTGCCTCCATGGTTAAACTCAGTCAGAATTAATAATTTAAGTGATGTTATCACCGCTCTTCTAAACTACACAACAGAATATACAGAGCAAATAAACTCATTGGAAGTAGTGTGTGAATAATAACCTTATACAGTTGCTCAGGTAGTGTAAAGAGAGAAGTAAAGGTGAGCTCACAGTAATGCATATAAATAACACCATCATCCCAGTACATACACAGGTTCCACAGGTTCCACAGGATAAGGGAGGCTCGCTGTCAGAATCACTGCAGAGCAAAATGACAGAGGGGAACTATCAGTGTAAATAGTTGTAGTTTAATCTTTTTATATTTTGTGAGCCCCAAAGAAACACGACCTCTGCGAAACAGTAGATATTGAACTTGTAACTGACATGTGAGAAATACTTTCCCCTTGTTTTTATTTACTGTGTGTGTGTGTGTGTGTGTGTGTGTGTGTGTGTGTGTTTGTTAAAACACAGATTACAGTGGAACACTAATAATGCACCATAATCATTTTGGTAATGCTTTATAATAATCAGCTTGAATAAATGCTATTAATAGTTAACTATACATTGGTTAACAGTTGTGTCACTCACAACAAAGAAGAAAATGCTTCAAACCAAGTTTTAAAGACATTTTAAAGCTTTGTAAACATCAGTTTCAGCTTTAAATTGGTCATCCAAATAATGCTTATAAATTAACTATAGTGTTAATTAACCATTCACAAAGTATTATTATTAACACCAGGCTGTGTGGAGATTTATTTTTTTTTAAAGTGAAGAGACACAGGATAGAATAAATATTTAAGTCCACTGATGTCATTTTAAACAACGTTTATTGTTGTAGGGACAATAAGGCCTATTTGTACCTCCCTGCTGTAACTAATAGGGAAAGACCGATGATCAGCCCTGGTTCATAATCAGGGCCCATATTCAGCATTTTCTCATTATCGGTATCTGTGTTTTGTCAGATTGCTAATAGTAAAAACTAGTTTAAGCATGTGCTACTTTGGCTCTAATACATCATCTTCTCACACAATGTCCCGCCCACAACAGTATCTGTTGGTAACATGTCACAATTAACTGCCTATAAACACTGAGTAATCTGAATGTGCAAAGTAACTAAATGTGTCAAATGACTTTATATGGATGTAACAGTATGAAAATTTCACACCGCGGTAATAGTGACCAAAATTATCACGGTTATCGGTATACAGCTGTATTTTTTAAAATGTCTTCAAAATGTTGCAAAAGCACTGATAAATTGAATTAATTTCATCAAGATTTATATTTAAATATATTTATTATATATTAAAATAGTCCAAATCCAAAACCTTAACAAAACACTGCAAAATCAACATTAAATAATTATAAAAGAATGTATCAAAACTGTGCAAAATAGGTCATTGGCTTTTTGTGATGAGGCAGCCTGTTTTTGAAACGTGTCCTTTAATGTCTGCGTCACAGAGGTAGAATGAGTTGTAGTGGCAACAGGACTCGATTGGCCAGCAGATCCTCTCTGTGAAAAAAAAGGAATAGAACATGTCATTATTAATTATTACTGTCATCGTTACTTATTACTAAGGGTGCAACCAACAGATCACAAAACTCACAATTTAGATCATATCACTTTTGTGAGAAACAGGTTGGATCAATTTTTAGATCAAAACAAAAAGGATTATTGTTAAATGAATTATGAATACTCTATACTCTTATCTCTATCTAGACACTTGTTATATTCACCATTTTATAGTATTCTTTATATACAGTCTATTCTACAAATAATCCACAACTGTTATATATTTCTGATATTACTTATATATATTGGCTGTCTGTCTCTCTGTCTGCCTGCTCGTCTGTCAGTGGAGTCGGTCAGTCTGATTGGTCAGATGGCTGCTGAGCCACAGCAGCCACGCGGAAAAATGCCTTGAGGGCCGCTATATCACGTCCACCCTCCGCCATGTCTTCTTCACTACATAAGAAGCGCACGTTGTACGCTGCGCATGCGCCGCGAGTTTTCGACACCGTGGTTACCGACCGCGGCAGTTACCATGGTAATTAAAACTTAAACGGTAAACTTCACCATCGGGAATTTTACCATGGTTTACCGTGACACCGGTAACCGTTACATCCCTATAACTTTAGTGGGGAGGAAGTATAAATTAGCAGCAAATGGAAATACTCAAGTATCAAGGTACCTCAAAATTTGTACTTCAACAGTATTTGAGTAATTTGTACGTAATTTGCAACTTTACGTTTTTCAGTCTCCTTGATTTCTAAAAAATGTTATCGGCCCTGAGAAAGTACCTGAACCCAGAGAAAGTTCCTGGATCCAGAAAAAATACTCTGACCTTTTGTTAATGACATTATGAATTTTAATACCCAGCAAGAGCCTTTTTAACAGAACTGAATTCAGTATTTTTTAAGCAGCTTCCTTGTCACTTTCTCTCTACTTCCGACATAACTTGTGTGGTTGTTATCATATTTTGATGAAAACATAATTTTAACAAGGAGTACATTTTGTGTAAAATGCACCTCATTCATCAAGATAAACGTTAATCTTCAAAAAATAAAAAAATGCAGAGCTTAGTTAGAAAAGAAAGCTGCTCATTGTTACTCTACTGTTTGTTTGTAATGTTCCCAATTCCTTACACATATCTTTCTTCTTCTTCTTCCACAGTGGATCAAACACTTTGAAAGCACTTCCCTATTATCTCAAGCAGAGGTCCACTTTGGCTACAGTTCATCATGTGTGCCTCTGAGAACAGAAGAACTCTGAACCACAGGAGGACAACTACACACACCAATAACTAAACACACACCGAGACTAACTTTTGAGAAGAGGGACATGTCCCGTGTGTCAGGGCGGGGCTCACCTGCGAATGCCGGGCTGCTCCGTCACAACTGAATGTTGAATCCTGACCACATTTCTCTCTCTCTCTCTTCCTCCCCTCCCTCCCTTTTCTTTGTTCAGGGGCCTCTCATCAGGCCTCGTCTTCAAAGCCCAGGATAGAAAGCACATGCTTGTTTCAAGAATGACAATCTATTTTGTCTTTCATTTGTGTTTTTGTTATATTCGTTGCATACTGTCTTACACAGGTGGGCGACGGCGAGATTGACAGAATAATGCATTTCTTCAAAAAACAAATGAATGTCCAAAATGTGGCAAAACCATTGGGTCCTTAAAGCCAAGGATTTAAAAAATGTAATCCCACAATATGTCTCTTACGTAATCTCCTTATATTGTATGTCAAAAATGTGAATTTACTTTCAATATGGCTATGTAATTTCTATTTTTGATACAATACAAATTTATATGTATTTGTTTATAGTGATAAGAAGACCAAAGATGGCTTCATGCTCAATGTAATTTTATTGTATTGTAGCTGTGTATGCTGTATTCACTGATAACCTTGGCATCAGTCACTAATTTGTTCATCTATCGCAGAAGTAAGCTTGTTTGTCTATTTACTTTTTGAATTCTATGTATGGTAAGATAATTAGCACCACAATCTTCAATGGTTAACCCACATACTCATGTGATCTTAACAGGTCAATTCTACAATAAATGACAAAATAAGTACTAGTTACAGCTGGATTATTCTGTGGACCACCTTGTTGAAACATTTTTATAAAACTTTATTTGATAAATATTTTTCACAAAAACATGAAAAACCCACACCCGATATTGTATAAGCACTTGAAAGGGTATCAACAGGCACAGAATGAGCGTGTATTCATTGAACCATAGTTTTGTAAACAGAGGAGAAAAGTGTAAAAATAAATTACGTCAGCCATTCTAATCTAAAATGCATGAATTGATTAAGCACAAAGGCCAGCACAGTGCACCAAGTAATGCAAATATTGTAAACGCCACAACCACAGTTCTTAAAAAGTGTATGCATACGTATGTCTGTCCGGATGATGCATTACTGATCTGTAAACATATCTGTACACAGTAGTGGTGTCAATCCTCTTTACACGTGGTTACATTTATAATCTTGTTCACCCCACTTATTTGATTATAAGAGAACAAGGTTGGTAGTGGTATAGTGAGCGTCTATCAGACGTGTCCTGGTGGTTCAGAAGGGGCACCCGTTGTCCCCCAGGGCCTCCCGAGCTGCCTTCATGGTCTCTTTCTTCACACATTTCCAATAGCCAGAGAAGCCGTTCTGATGCTGCACCTGAGGGAAGGACCATGTTCATCACATCAAACTGACATTCAATTAGAAATTCAGAATTTTTACCTTTACAAATAGCTTGCCAGGACAAAATTAAAGTTACACGTATGTGGACAATTGATTTTGTATGAATGAAAAATCACTGTTGAACCAAAGAGATACAAGTAGGCTATTTGAGAGCATGCAATGACAAATGCACACGTTCTTTCTCTCAAATTTCTTCAGCAGTCGATATGATGACTAAATTAGAGCAATAGATCAGCATTTTGGGAAATTTGTTTATTAACTTTATTGACGAGCTACAGGTTATGGCTACTGATTTTCTCTTTGTTGGACACAGCCAGGCTAACTGCTTCCAGTCTTTATGCTAAGCTCAGCTAACTGGCTGTAGCTTTACTTTATGAGTGGTATCAATCTTCTCACCTGACTTTTGGCAAAAAAGTAAGTGGCTGATCAATCCATATCTCATTATCCTGATATAAGACAATATATGGTCTCAGATTTTGGATATCGTCATATGTTGATATGACCTACAGGTTTCCAATTCTGCATTACAGTAAAGAGATTTAACTTTTCTGAAATAACCAGACTTATTCTGGTTCTAATACTTGCCTTTACCCACTTCGGTAATTATATCAATAAGGCCTATTTCTACATTACTCATATATGTACCAATATTGTTATATTTGATATTGTCACCCATACTTAATATTTAAAAGCGCTTATGAAATACTGAGATGTATTTTGTGTTATTTTAAGGCCATGTCGCTCACACAAAAGCAAGTGAGCTAATTACCCAAAATGTGAAATTACTCCTTTAAGATCTAATTTTTTTTTTTGCAGCTATTAAAATATGATATAGAAAAGATGGACAGACTGACCTTTAGACCGCGCAGTACTCGGTCTGTCATCACACCCATGAATTCTTTATGGCTCAGGCAGTTGTCTCCGTCCATATCAAACAGTTTAAATACAGTATCCAGCACGCTCTCAGACAGATCGTGGCCTGTGGCGATCCTCACAGCTCGCTTGAACTGGGCTGTAATGAGAGGAGGAAAGATGTAGTCTCTAGATTCTACTCTACATAGTATTTCATAAAACCTAAATAAACTATCTGAATTCTACTAAACAGGGAGGTGTTACCCATTTGAACAGGACGATTGGCTCCAGTCACCAGTTTCATTGAAAAGGCAAAATCCTCCAGATTGTTGGTGAACAGACAGAAGGCCTTGAACTCTGCAAATGTGATACTCTGCAAGAAAAAACATGTCAGTTTACCTTAATGCAAAACTGAACCAGGTTTTCATCAGATTAACTTTCTTTCCTACCTGGCCAGCAGGGATTTTCTTCCTCATGTTCTCCCAGTAGACTTCATTGTCTTCTTCGTTGGTGTAGTGAAGCAGCCACTCAGCAAAGTCTTCTCTTCGCATGGTGTCCATACCTCTGGAGAACTGCAGGAACTCCATCTCCTGGACTTCAGCCTGTAGGTCCTCCATGAACCTGAACAACACAAGATCTTTACTAGAAATTTAACGTGTGAAGAACTAATAGTCCTGCTGAGGTTCAAGGGTTACAATAGTAGTACTTAAAAGAGTGCAAAACAAATTAAACAGAACATTTCTGAGTCAATTAAAATGGAAAGTGAATGACAGAAGGGATAATAAAGAAGGGAGGTAAAGAAAAAAAAAGAAAAGAAAAAATGGTGGTGTGTTATGGTATTTTACAATGGCTTTGGCCACAATATCACACAAAGCACATCAAATGGAAAAGATCTGCATGATAATTGGGTAAAAAGTTAATCAGAGCATCACAACATTTGATATTTTATGATTGATTTTTTAATTAATGTTGCATTTTAAAGTAAGTATCAAGTGCTGTCAGTTACTTATCGTATTCAAATCAGTATGCAGTGGTCAACGTTATACAAATAAAACTGAGAAAAAAAATTGTATTAGTTGAGCATGCTGTAAAATAACATAGTATTATATAGCAACATGTCTACAGTGTAACTGTGGACACACATTTCACTATCTTTTTACCCTTTTCACACACACACACACACACACACACACACACACACACACACACACACACACAGACACACTCTCACTACTGACACAGAATTAAATATTCGTTGCAACACGCAGTTTATGTTTATGCCGCTGTTTCACACTAGCCCCGTGTTTGGTTGATATTCAGGGGATAACCCCACAAACTCAGGAGTCAGGACTAACCCTGCTCTGGAGCAGTTCCAGCAAGCCCTGCGCTAAAGTCGGGGTTGGCCCACTGTGGAATGTGCCAGGATTATGCCAGTGTGCAGCCAGGTTACAGGGCTGCAATTCAGCCCTGGGTTAACTACAATGTGATGAGCCATTTTGTGTGCAAGGACAGCATTTTGTGTTTAAAGGCAAGAATCTGTGCACTTCATCCAGCTCATTGAGAGATTTGAATTAAATTCCCATTGCATCTCAAATGTGGCTAAACACTGATCACTGTAATGTATTGATCACAGCAGTAAAGTGTTTGACCACGGAGGACATTTCCTTACCTGCAAAACTGCTGATACTGCAGCTTGTTTTCCCCTTTCTTTCCAAAGAAGTAGGTCTGCAGTGTTGTGTTAACACCTTCTCCTTCTTCCACTGGTTTCTGTAAACATTCAGGGAATATACGGTACACTACTATTAAACTGAACAGGCTGGCATTGCATTGTTTTGTTAGTGATGCTGAAAAGGCTCAATTCATTTGAAGGTAATGTGAATACTGACCTCTGTGCTCTCTTTAGGAGCTTTCATTTTACTTTTCCCAATGATTTTCTTCAGCTTCAAAAGCAAAAAAAGAAACATTCAATAACATTAGAATTTTTCCACAATAAAATTAAAAACAACTTCACATCCTACTTATCTGAATGCTCGCAAAAAGCAAAAAAAAAAAAAAAAAGGATGATTTTACTGATGAAACCAGAGACAAGACTTTTATTCTGAGTCACACAGGATAGACACTGCAGCAAATAAGAATCCATGCACTTCTACTCTTGAATGCTTTTATACTTGTGCACCAAGTCACTACATGAAAATACGACATAAGGTGCATGCGTGCCAACATGCAGTCTGCCAGCCTGGGCCTGATCTAGAATAAGCACACTGCGGTCTTGTGCCGTCATCACAGAGGACGAGTCTGGTTGGAACAGACACAAAAATGTCACGTGGCTTTACAGAAATGGACTACAGTGAGGGGCTGACTCAGGCTGCACAGATGCAAACACATGACAGATGAAAAACAGACTAGAGTCACTAGCAGTGCAGCTCTCCCTCACCTTCACACGGAGCCATGGTCCATACTTACAACCGTGGGGAGCATCAGTGCTTGACGCAGCATTAAAGGTGGCAGCATTTTCTCATTTAAATGCACACGGACATTTGAACAAATGTAATCTCTGTACAATGTGTCTCTCCGTAATTACATGTTATGTTTAATATTAACACATCTCACTGATAAAAAAAAATCCTGATACCTCAGAGGTCTTACCTTGAGAAACTCCTTTTTGTCCACATGCTCATTGCCGTCAACATCAAGCATTTTGAATGCAATGTGAAATCCTGTACGTGGCTCTGCAACAGCAATGCACTGTCAGACATCTGAGCTTTTAGAAAACCTCGCACAAAACAATGCACTTGGTTAGTAGGGCAGAGTAACATTTCTCAACGCAGCCTTCGAGACAGTGCTTACAGAGGTACAACACAAATCAGGTCAGTAGCTGCTGATTAATGGTCGAGCTCCACTCAAATGTGCAGGTGTGCGACGCTCCAACAAGCTCTTCCTCGAGAAAATGCATCCACTTAAGTCACAAAATCACAGGCAAGCCCATTCATCACAATATTACTGAGAGTGGGGGAAGACCCTGTAGGGCCCAGCAGCTCAGGCAAGGTGTGGGAATCTACTTACTAGTCAGGATAGTCAGCAGGAACAGATACTCTGTGTAGGAGATCAGCCCTGCAAGACACAAAAAAACGATATTGTAGAAATATTAACCAACAAATATATTGACCGATTTTGAAAAGAAAATGCTAACATACAGACATAAATGTTTCCAGTTAAGGTCACACAGATAAAATTAAACATGAACAGGAAACAAACAAACCCATTCTGATGTGGAGCTGAATAATACAGAATATTCTATGCGAAGGTCCTGTGTGTAGACTGAAGACTCACCATCGTCTCCTAAGGTTCTGAAAAGATCATTACCGGCCCGAACTTTGGAGACAGACGCCAACATTTTGTCAACTTCCTGCAAAGACGGCAACAAGAAACAGCAAAACTGATGATGTGATAACTACACGTGCTGCTTGAAACTACACAACATGATGATTTAAACATACCGTTTGTGTTAAAACTTTCTTCTGCAGCTTTCCTACATGAGAGGAAAAACAAGATGTGTTAACAGAACAACAACCTTCGATCAATGAACGGAAGGTACGTAGATGTATTTCATGCATCTTCATCTATATGTGAAAAAGTCTGCAGGTTTTTATCTTGTGCAATGAATTTCATTCTACAAATGAAAATCTATGCATGTGACTCAGGCAGAAATATTCACAGATGAGGGAATGTCTTGAAGTTTTAATAATGTTTAGTTCAATGTTCACCGACTTCCCTCCTCAGTCTCTGACTCTCCCCATGAGTTATGTCTTCAAGTGATGATATGAAACGCACAATTACCTACCTACCTATAAATGACTAATTTCTCACTGGGTATGAACCCTGATGAAAAACATTTGGGATAATGTCAGTACATAACTCGATATATATATATATATATATATATATATATATATATATATATATATATATATATATATATATATATATATATATAAAGATCTTAAACGCAGTTATACCTCCGTGTTTCATTATTAGATCTGCTCAGTCTTTACTGCTAACCAGGACTCTTCTCCTCAGCTTTTGCACAGTATCAGTCTATTCTGATAAAACCTCCCATACGTGCTCATCTGGGTTGATATGTATCCGGTGACTGCGACATATGATATGATTATGCATTAACGGACGTCAGAGCATCTTACTGTCCACGTTCTCCAGCATCACGGAGAACAGGAAGTCTCGCGGGGTCATGTACGGCTCCTGTTCGTAAACCACCGAGGCGAACTGGATGAAACGGACCCTTCTGGCAGAGCCCTGGGGAGCTGCGGCTTCCTGGAAGAGCACGGGTGACACAAATATTACTGTAGGTATCACAGGAACCGAACCGTGCCAATAGTGATGGCTGGTCTGATAGGAAACAAATCCTCTGCGTGGTGTGTCAGTGACTGACAGCTGGGGGGCGTTAGTTGTTGATACCAACTTTATTGGCTCGGTATTGACGCCCTCTCTGTAAATATTAACGTGAGTGTGTCGCAATAACGTATTTAGCAACACATGACTTTAAATCGCAGCAGACAGACATTAAAATTGGTACAGTTGTCAGGTGTGTCTGACTGTTTGGCGTCAGTATCGACGACACAAACTTTTATGAGGTGTGTACTCACTTTTTGTTCCTCAGCATGAACGGCGAAGGGCAGAGTCCCGATGCTGGCACGGTACTGGTAATAACAGACCAGCCCTGTTCCGACTAGACATCCAAAAACGCCAGGGCCGACCGCACGGCGAAGTGCCAGACTCTGCAGAGACCGGGGGCTCCTCAACGCATTCCTTAAGACAGCCGCAACTCTTGCCCAGCTCGCCATTTTCGGAGAGAAGCCTACTAGCTGGGTGAACGCGAAGGCTTCCGTAGCTGCGTACTGCGTCTGAGCAGAGCCACGCCCCTAGGTACAAGCTGCGCTACCGGTCACGTGACACCTCAAGAAAGCCCAATCATGTCCACAGTCAGAGAAAATGAAGGAATGAAGATGACAGACAGACATCAGAGATCTGTGACAAAGGGATCAGCTCACTAATACATGATCAGGACAGAGCTCTCATCACAGTCCTCACGAATAAGCTGTAATGTTTGGACTTTTGTAACATCAGCTTTAATATACAGTATCGAATAACAAATCCATGACTTCTTTAAGTCCCCCACAGACATGTTTTTAAGACATAAACATGCTCTTTGAATATTAAATTGTGTTAAGTATGGTTTCCCACACAAAACAATTACTTTGCTTAAAAAAAAAAAGACATCTTCTTCTCCCTCATCAATAAATCAAGAATCTGTCAATATGCAGATGGTATTTCAGCTCAGTACTTTAACTGCTGGGCACAACATGTCTCCAAAACCCACTGTCAGTGTATTTAGACCTGAGGATTCAAGTTTAACCTGTCGCCTACTGGACTGGTTTCCAAACAAGTTGTAACATCAGAAATCCTGTAAGGATGTCCACGTTTTGAACTGACTTCAATGGCGAGCACAAACTCTCCTCCTTCAGCAGGTGAATGTGGAGACAGTTTTCTAGTGTCAGATTCATTCTGCTCAGTGAAGCTCAAACATCACAGTGAAGCAATAATAAGCAAAACACATTTTTGATTAAAAAATGACTATTAAATAGTGTAGGCCTTTAAAGCGTAGGTGCCTAAATGGTACACTGATGTGCCATGAGGCCAGTACAGGTGAGCCTCTGGATTTTGTTACAACTGTACATAATGATTACAGACATCTAAACAAGTAACCAATGATTCTTTATTTTATTTAGCAGGCTATATCTGTACTTCGTTTGCCTTAATTTCCAAATATACACCTTCGAAGGAACCGCAGTATGTTTGTTAAATTTCATTTACCATTATTAAATAAAAATACATGTATACAGAGATTGAACATGTTTTAGAGGCTATTTTGCACGTATATGACTACAGGTGTGCCTTTAGATTTTGAGAACCACTGATTTAATCTAATTTCATTTAATGACGTTGAATGCACCACGAGAAACCCACTCTCTGTATTATAAATAAGGGTAAATTGTTTACTTGAAAAAAAAGAAAACTAATTGTGAAATGGGCCAGCAATATTAATATGCAAAAAAGAGGGCAGATGTTAGTGTAGATGAGTAGATGGACATCTACATATACGTATATAAAACAAAACACAAAACACTGAAGGACAGGAAGCAACTAAAAGGCATTGTAGGTCTTTAAGATGTGTTTACTGGAATAACATGAGTCAGCCAAATTAGCTCGTTTTGCACAAATTTGTGGAGTCCATGCCAGCTCGAATGCATGTTGTCATTAAAGCAAAATGGGGACATACTAAGATAGAAAAAAGAAAAGAAGAAGAAGAAGAAAAAATAGTATTACATTAGGAACCAATGCTTAATAGAAATATCTTCGCCAGTGATCTCAGACTTTTTGACCATGCTGTTATCAGCATTTGTCTTGGTCAAAAACAGTTTTACAGCGAGCAGATGTATTGCAAATTGTTCTAAATCAGACTAATAAACCACAACAATTCACCTGAAGTATGTTAAGATTGCTCCTGGTTTGCAAAGGATATTTTACTGAGAATGACTCCGTGTAAGAGTTTAAAGTACCTGTCCTGTCAAACCTACAGAGGAGAAAAAAGACAATGGCAAAATCAAGGGATGAACAGATTTTATGTGACAATACCATAGGTCATATTTCCACAGACAGATATTGGCAGATGTTTTTCAATTCGACAAACAAGTCAAAATTAAAATGTACATTCTTAAAACACACATCAAGTTGTGCAGAATTTGTGCAATACTGTATACATGTACGTATGCTTCTGTGTTTTCTCATAGAGTAGACCCTGCATCACCACTCCTGTCTCAAACTGTGCATGGGGCTGTACTTCAGTGCAAAACAAAAGTCGCATGAACCTTTATTTTTACTCACATAAATTATTCACATGTCCACTCACATTTGATTTCAAAGTGCACGTACGTAGCTCGGATGAAATACAGCAGTTTCATTGGTTGCTATAAGAAAAGCCATAAATACAGCATAAAAATGATTGTGTTGAACCAGTTACTGTATGTACAGAAGCAAGCAGGACGGATCTGAAGCATTTCGATAACCCCTTGACATGGACACAGTTTGGGAAATACCAGCCCTTCAGTTGTTTCCACCAACGACTCGGTCGTGCAGTCGTGTCAGTCTGAAGGCTAGTTCAGCTCTTATTCCAGGGGGCGCTAATGTGAGGGACACACAGACTCTGATGTTCGTAAAAAAGACGTTTATGTATCAGTTGAGTGTGTTTAACATATCAATATCACACCTACACACTTGACTGTATGCCCCTATAATATATCTTATGTATGATCTGGAAGCACCAAGGCTTTAGCATCAAGTATATGGAGCTGATGATGTACAGTCAATACTAATCCATGCTGTGTCTTTTCAGCTGGAGTCTTCACCTGCAGATTCATGGATACTGAGAGAGAGAGAGCTGCAGTAAAAGTTTGTTAGTCACAAGAAGAGAGAGCCACTCAGCTTGCAGTTGTGAGTGGAACAAACTGTCTTCATTAGGTGTGTGTGTGTGTGTGTGTGTGTGTGTGTGTGTGTGTGACGAGCATGTGTCCACATCAAATCCACGTCAAGTTTGCATCAGCAAGTTTGGAGGTTTTATTTAATGTCATAGCAGCAAGTTGTAATGTAAAGTAACAAAGACATACACACTTGTAAGACCATCAATGAAGGAAACAGAGTTTGCACAATATTTTTTTTTTCTTCAGTCACGGTTATGCTGCCTATTTAATTTCGACTGTTACTGTTATAACATAGTGGAAAAAAAAATCCCCCTGTGTGTTTCATAAAAGCGTTTCGGAAGCAAACACTGAAAAACGCACATGGTGATGCGGGCTAAATATCTGCCATGAGCAATGAGTCAGAACAACTACAGCCACATGAAAATACTAGAGCTCCTATCTCAATGATAAAAATGTGTATTGCAATGACAGGCTCACTGTCAGATGAGTGAAACCTTCTTCATGTCTCAATAGCCAATTCTAAGCCTTCTCCTCTGAACCACTGTTTCAGCAGACTGCATGACATGGCACTTATGTAAAAAACAAACAGTGGCTGACAAATGAAAATAACATTCACATCATAACACAGCTTATCTATTCTCGTTCGCCTAAATTTGAAGGCTGCAGTAATACAGACAGATGCAGCAGACTGTCACTACAATCCTCAAGTCAGTGAATTCACGCAGTGCTGCATCTGAGATATACTTTTGGTGTTTTTATAGAAAGGAAGACTGTTAATTAGTCATTTCTTTTTACATATTTGAGGTGCAATCTGACGGGACGGCAAATGGAAAAACACTAAGTACATTTGAATAAAGTCTCCACGGCTGTCACATGGCATGTGGGTTTCCTCCTTTGTCTTTTAAATTGTCAACATGGCTACATTTGACGGACACTAAGGAAACTTTAACTGTACTTCTATCCGTAAAAATAATGGACACACATGACAAACAATGGGTGGACTAATGCGTGATCATCTCTGTGGTCACAGCATACTGTACTTCACTTTAGTCACCAATAATTAGATTATCCGGAGCAGCATGTACTGATCTGCCCCGGCTATTGGATTATTTTTCTTGTCTGTAATATATAAATTTAGCACACCTCTCACAGACACACTGACTACTCAATCAGCTATTATTACAAGTTCTTATTGGGGCTGCGGGGCAACTCCTGAATCTGTTATGAATAAATATAGGCATATAAAAATACAACAAGCATACCTACAGTATGTCCTGCTGCTCTTCCCTGGTAAAAGGTGTTTCATACAACTAGATACTGGTGTACGTATATACACTATGATATTTAATAGTGACTCCTAATTTGCATAATTTTCATTTAAATGTAATAAACATTAATATATTTGAGTGATGATTGTTTTTATTTGTGGATTAATACAAATGTTTTAATTTTACCCATTTCAGTTCAGAGTATTGTTTTATTAGAGCACAGGATTTATTGGTATACATACAAAGATAGGTATATACAATTCATGACTTGAATCATGACAGTTTTACATTTAACTTGCCTTTGATGGAGAGAATCTAATCAGTTTGGACTTCAAATGAAAGACACAGGGTACAGAGAGGTTTAACTCTCAGTGAACTGCTTCAGGGTTTTACAATTTTGGGCACCACAGACTCAGTGGTGATTGAACATTTCACAGCTGAAATCAGTACATTCAGTGGAAAATAAAATTGCAGTAATACAGTACAAACAGCAGAGGGGCCATTTGGCTTCTTAATTCATGTTACAGATCAAGGAGTAGTCACTTCTCTGGTATACCACCTCAGAAATTTCTTGTTTCTTCTCATGCTTACTGTGGATAGAAGACAACCCTTCTTTGTCAAACTTACCTCTGGACTCTGAGAAGTGGACCATGAGAGCAAAATCCTGTCCCCCCCTCTCTCACATTAAATTATTGCATTTCTAATACTGCCCAAATGATTTCAAGAACATAAAAATAAAGGCAAGTTTAACAGGTGCACTAATAGACTATCTCATGCAATGTTCTGATTTTTGTCATGTATACAAAGGCATTGTGTCACATAGGCTAAGTGTCACTTTGAGCATTGAACACACCTTGGGTTAATGGATTAGAATTTGATGGACAGCTCTTTTCTTGACATGGATCATTGTGGACAAATAATAATAATAATAATAATAATAATAACCATAATAATAATAAAAACTCAAAAGAAACTGCAGAAATGTGTAGTCATTGACACCAATGAAGTCAGGTGGGTAACACCAGCATTCCATTATATTTAGATGATTCAAAGCTAGCCATGTGATGGGATTAAATGTCATTATGATTAGTATACAGATGTGTCAAGGGTCTAAGGTGCACAACTGCATGGAGTAAGCTTACGTGGATGTGACAAATCATAGAGTTCACATTTGCAATTATTTCTTGCTTCCTTTTCCCTTTTTCTCTCTTCAACAAAGAGAAGAAATAAAAAAGTATATTGCTTCAAAAAACGTTTTTTTCTTTTTTAATATTGTGAAACATTTCATTCACCACTTCTCGGGTTTGTCTAGCTAGACAGAGCATTACATTATCAGTCAAAGATACATACAGAAAGATGCTGTGAATCCAAGAGATTAAACGATCAACGATGGGACGTGACAGTGGCTTATTCCTGGGACCACTTGTTGGAGTCTGTCTGTCCGTCTGTGTGTCTGTGTGTCCGTCTGTGTGTCAGTCTGTCTGTCTGTCTGGGCCAACCTCCTATCTACCAGCAGGTGGCACAATGCAAGCACTGATGTATTGCCTGGGTGAAGGGGAGGGGCTGAGAGAGATTAGTCTGTCACAGTAACAATAGTCAGTCCAAGGGCTGTGGCCTCAGTGTGTACCAGCTCTGTGACTGAGGATCTGCAAACCTAGCTGCACATGCTCTCCATCCATCCATCCCTCCCACCCACCGCATCCTATGCCTTTAGTCAGTGATTAATGTTAAAACACAAAGGGGCTCCTCATTTGCTCTTTCCAGACGTGCTGGAGCCCCCTGCCCCGCCCTCCATTTTGTCTGCAATTTCTGATGTGTCTAACTTCTCCGAGCCATCCCCTTTCTCTGACCTCTCCTTCTCGGACCTCTCCTCCCCCTCGGCCAGCTCGGACCTCTCTGACCTGGCGTCTGCATCACCCTCCGACTTCTCCTTCCGCTCAGAGTGGTCGGGGTCCATGGACGAGGTGCCTGGCTTGTCCCACTTGGCCATGTCTTCATGCTCAGCTAGACAGGTGGTGATATTTGAAGTCCAAGCCTTCAGGTCCTCCTACAGGAAGCAGTAAAAGACACAGGCATGAGGCATGAGGAGGCTTTTTCTCATGTATTATCTTTCTGTCGTGCAAGTTTTTCGCATTATGTTTTGTGTCTGATTTACACCAGGTCAACATTATATATTAATATTTGAGCCTTCAAAAGAAAAGAGAATCTAATTCAAACTGTGCATTATCCCCTTATTTTAACTGATTTATTTCAGGTGTCAGTACAAAATGGTAAGAAACAGAGGCGGTAAATGTTTCTAGTACAGACAGTGACAGTAGAATTGAACATGACCTTGAAAGAGTGGTGGAAAGAAGTACTCTGATCCAATATAACAACTTAGTACAATACTACATTGCAAACAAAAGTCCTGCGTTCAAAGTACAGATGAATTATGAGCAAAACTGAAGTAATAATCTCGAAGATTTTCATATAAATAAATATCTGTTAAGTCACTATCGCTGAATGAGGTAACACAATGATGATTGAGCCTATGGCCCACTGATGAAAGCCCTTTGCTGTAGTAGTACACTGGCACTTGCACGACACTGTCGGTGGCGACTTTCCCATCAAATATGGTGGTCGGCCAGAGAGAGTGATTGGTTTGCATCATAATGACAAGAATAAGTTAGCCTAATGTTAGACAATGAATAAGTATGTACTAGAGTTAGGCCGATGAACAACGCCAACCAGTACTTATCCCTGACCATCGTAACACTGTGATTCAAAAGGCCCTTCACCAGAGAGCACCAGAAAGTAGCATTTCCCCTCAGAGTTGCCATAGGGCAAGAGTTGTTGATATGTGAAGAGGAAATGAAAACAAGTATGGTGCTGCTCAGTGCACTTACATTACGTCTCCATGTCCCGTTTATTATTTTCTTATTCAACCAGTTAAGTAAGGGGAGCCCAAGACACTCAGTTAAATTTGTGTCAGTAGTCTTTTTTTTCCCATAAGCCGCTGTTTCTCTCAGTTGAGGCAATTTTACACACAGTTCTCTGAGCTCAGCTTCCTTGGCTCGTCATCCAATGTTGTTTTGTGCATATGAGGCTGATCAAAGCTAAGTTACGAACATGTGGTGCAGAATTTTTGGCGTTTTCCTCTACAGGGTGAGATTCATGTCAGAGCAACGGTTAGAAACAGCAGTGGCTACAGTGGTGAGCTGACAGCAACTGCTGCCTGAGGACAACACTGAGGGGACACGCTGCCTCAAATTCATAAACAGCGATGTCATCGTCCACCACGATGTTTCACTGTAGACACCGTCATATGCCAATATGGCAGACATCACCCAACCCTAGTATGTACATACTATTACTTTCATAGCAACCATGTTTTATTCAGTAAATAGTAAGTGTTATAATTACTGTCTCAATAGACATCTTTCCCTTTTTGCTTTCATATGGTGTTGTTATGGAGGTGTGGCAAAGCTGCCAACTGCCAACTGACTGACGCAACACTGGATTGCTGGAAAGCAGCAAGGTCCATAAATACACCTGCAATTGTTGCTTCTGGAAATCTTTGAAATTGCCACTTCAAAGCATCAACAGCAGAAGCAGTCATTCTGCGGCAAAATTTCGCCTGTGACTGATATATTATAAAAATGACATTATTCGATACTGACGCATCAATGTTTAAGCAGTGTTTCACTGTTGTAGCTGCTTGAGTTGGAGCTAGTTTTTAAATACATTATGGGTAGTTGGGTAGTTTACACCAGTGGTTCGCTACCTTATCGGTTATATTATACATTTGAGGGGTTGTGAGAGGATTAATGGAGCTCGAACAAAAAAATAATGTTTTAGACACGTCAGTGTGTTTTTTGGTTTTGTGAACTTTGTTCTGATATTTGCCTTTTTTTCAGAAATATTTGTCAATTCTAACTGTTACTGGCCTCAAACAGTTACTTAAATGACAACATCTAAGAAGTTAGAGGGGAAATGTTTCATTGGTAGAATTGCTGACAACTCAGTGACATCTATATTTTTGGAAAGGTTGTCTTTTTGTGCTGGTTTAATCCTAAAACTCTGTGTTGTGTTTGTTGCTAATAAGCTATTTAGCCTGCAAACCGGAATCTGCAGCTCACTTTGGTCGTTTGTTCAACAAGTTATGGTGAGGTGCAATATGTAGGTTCATAGTTGTAAGTTGATGAGATGGAGACTTCAGCAGGAAAGCTAATGTGTGTTGTTCAGTCCATGGCTCTTATGTCGTACACAGTAGCAGGCTGCTGTCTGGGTCAGTGTTACTGTCTACTCTGCCTATTACAGAATGAAAAATAAAGCCAACTTGTAATATTATTGAAACTGTGGCAAACCTAATCTATAAAGGTGTAGTGTCTCTCTCATAGACGTCTTGTGTGGTGCATAGAAGGTCTGAGCTGAAGCTTAAGCTGAGTCTTAATGTCTGCTTCTCTTAAACATGATTTAAATATGAATGTTCTTACCTCATCTTTTGCATGGAATGCAAAGTTGTTTCCATCGTTCATTCTGTTCAGAGAAAATCAACAGGGATTGTCAGTACTGCCCTTACCAGTCTAATGAATAATATATTATACTACAATATTTTGTGTTGCAAGGTTTCAATCTTAAATCTGGAGTTGTTTTTAATTTCAAAGAAAATGTACACAAATGCCACAATAAAGCAGCTCTTACTGAAGAATGAAGACATTTTTCTTCTTCTTGTATCCCATTGTAGGATCAAATGTGCAGTTACTAAGGTCAACGGGAGGCTCTTCATTGTACGTCGTGGTGTGGTTCCTTGCATCCTTGTAGAAGGTGAGCTTTCCCTCTTTCAGCACACAATATACGTTCACCCAGGACTTGCTGTAAAATCAGAATTACACATTAAGTGGATCTTAACAGATTACGATTCTGGACATAACTTGGGCCAAATCGATGTAACTATTCTCAAATTATTATTTTTTGCTTCTACCCTAATAAACATTATATGACACAGTCATGAAGGTACAAGAACTGAATTTGGAATTGTATTTAACACTACTTTGTTTGAATTGATTGGCTAAGCCGTTCCCCCCTATTACTTCTTCTATGACTATTGTGCGCTCTGTTCATACACAGCACAAACATAGTATACAATCAAAGCAGTGGCAGATTTACCGATGGAATTCTTTATCATTTCAAAAACACTGGAGTACTTTTTTTGGACATAGAAAGACAAAAGCAGTCATCTTCTTCCAGCAGCTGATGACTTTGTAGGTTGAAATGTCATTGTCAGATTAGCATAAACTAGCTACATGAGTTGGTTGAAAACCACTAAAACACTGTCACTAAATATGCGCTTTATCACTCAATAAAGAGATACTTTGCAAAAAGCTACATTTCATATGAAAAAGCATCATCACCCAATGAACCATGTAGGGGACACTGAATTTTTTTTATTCCTTACAGTTTTGTTCTTGTGCTTTTGATTTTGATTTTGAAAGCATGTCAATAAACATCACTTAAAAAACTCTTCAAATGGTGTTTTTTTTTTGTTTTATTAGAACCCCTTTCAAACTGCCTTAACAGTTGGGGAAATCCAAAGCTAAACAGGCCTGTTGTGACTCGATACGGTTGCTACAATTGGATAATTGCTGGACAGGTTTGGACTTTGGCAAATGGTCAATTATAAGCTTTGTCTATTGTATGATTTATCATAAGTGCTGTACCTATTTGGGCTTCTCTGCTGAGCTTCAAGGTCAGAGGTGGTAGCCTTTTTGCGGTAGAGGAAGCCTTCGTTTTGGGCAGTGTGTGAAGGTGGTTGAGGAGTCGTTGGGGCACCAGTAGCTGGAGCTGAACGAGAACGGCGGGTCTCCTCAGGCTCTTTTGGACGGGGCCTCCTCCTGGGTTTTGGGCGGTCCCTGGCACGAGGGCGTCCGTCAAAACGAGTCACAGGTGCTGAGAGGCTGCTAGGAGGCCGATAAGGCTCTCCCCGTGCCTTAGACAGCAGAGAAAAAGGGATCATGACTCCAATGCACAAAGACAAATTATGATATACAACACTAATATGATACACTGTATGCAGGCTAACTCACATTTGCTGCTTCTCTCTCCTGGACTTGTTCTACAATCTCTGCCATGGTGGATCTCTTCTCCCTGCAATGAGTCACCCAAACAGTGAACACAATCATTATGTGACCCTAAAAATCATTAGGATCACGCTGGACAATGCTGACAAGGCAAACTGGAAAGCCAAATTATGTTAGCATCATTTAAATTTGACTGCCACCAGCACAACTCATTTACATACCCTGAGCGTTTGTCAGAGCCCTCCTTAACAGAGCCCTCCAGGTCACTCGAGTCCTGCCTCTGCAGCCTCTGCTTGCTGCTCCCCTCCTGTTCACTGGACGACTGCCTCTCCAGGCGCCTCCTGTAGCGCTCCTGACGCACAATGAGCGGCAGCTCGTTGAGCCTGGCCTGGATCTCCTGTTCACTGGAGGTCTGTCTACCCAGCTTGTACTCCCTCTCTCTCCTCAGATGGTCCATCTGAGGATCAGAGCGGCTGCCACGGGGATCCCTCTGGAGGCGGCCATGGAGGAGCTCCAGCCCTGACTCTGGACCCATATCAGCCATTGGGATGTCCCCAAAGTGTTCCCGCTGCACTCTACTGGCTTCTAGGAGGGGGTTTACAGCCTTGTGGATGTGGTTGATCCTGGGCTGCATGAAGTCAGCCTTCAGGTGCTGCCATGCATATGCCATTTTAGGGTCCATGATGCCACCACTCTGCGCCAGGTAACCCGAGCTACCCAGACTTCCACTGCTGTAATGATTTTGTGCCAGAAAGCCTGAGCTACCCATTCCCCCACTGCTCTGATAATTCTGTGCTAGGTATGCAGAACTCACCATGTTAGGTTGCTGTGCTAAATACCCAGAGCTTCCCAAATTAGGCTGTTGTGCCAAATACCCAGAACTCCCCATATTAGGCTGTTGTGCCAAATACCCAGAACTCCCCATATTAGGCTGTTGTGCCAAATACCCAGAACTCCCCATATTGGGCTGTTGTGCCAAATACCCAGAGCTCCCCATATTAGGCTGTTGTGCCAAATATCCTGTACTCCCTAAATTAGGCTGCTGTCCCAAATACCCAGAACTTCCCATGTTTTGTGTTTGGCCCAAATATCCAGAACTGCCCATATTCTGCTGAGGCATAAAGCTAGGGCTTCCCATTCCTCCACTGCTTGGCTGCTGAGCTAGGTTACCTGAACTTCCTAACCTGCCACCGGCTAGATGGTTTTGCATACCACCCACACACCCAGTAGTCAGCCCAAAGTACCCAGAGCTCTCTGCACTGCCAGCAGTTTGATGGTTTATACCCAGATAAGTAGAAGTGTCCGCTCCACCACTCTGTGAGGTCAGCGCAGAGAAACCGGAGTCACTTCCACCTCCAGCTGCCTGGTGGTTCATCCCAAGGTACGAGGAGCCCACCAACTTGCACTGCTGTTCCAGTCCAGAGTAGCCTGATCCATTTATAACCGGGTTGTAGCTGGCTAGGGTTGAGGAAAACCTCTGGGTTGCAGCGGTGGCACCTAGATCCAGACTGGTCTGTAAGGGTTTGTGTTCTATATGGGCCTGTACCGTCTGCCTCAAGAAAGGTGAGGTAGCACTGGTTGATGGAACACTGGGCGTCAGACAAGATAATGGGAACATCCTTCGGCTGGAGAGTGGGGTTGTCTTTTTCTCCTCCTCTTTTTTCTTCTCAGCCTAAAGAGAGAGTCAACTAAATAACTAACAGCACTAAACACACCCAAATCAAACCAAAAATCAAACACACGATGGTCCAATAAAAGTTATTAAGAATGATTTGCTCAAATCAGTCTCTTTTAGTGGCTACTAAACAATGGAGCATGAAAGTCAAATGGGGGGTGCAGTGAGTGAGGGTATAGGACATGCAGCAAACATCATGAGGCAGATTTAAGCCCATAACGATGCAAACTCATGGCATGCACACATGCCTGCTAAGCAAACATAACATCCCAAGGTCACATTTTTTTTTTCCTGTAGCAGCATTAAATTGTGACTCCACCAAACTGATTAAACATTTATCTACAGTCAAGCTTACTGCGGAAAGCTGGCGGAGAGAGCTGAAGCGTTCTTTCCAGGTTACAGCAGCCTTGCGGAAGGCCTCATGGCGAAGGATGAGCTGCTCAACCTCGTCTGTTTGGGCCCGGGCCTCTCCTCCCTCTGGCTCCTTGGAGGTGATCAGCGGCTCTTTGGCCTTCAGCCAGGCTTCTGCCTTCACCGTCTCCTGGGCAAATTGGAACCTTTCCTGTTCTGGAGGTGACAGCAGACCAGCAGTACTGTTACCATCACACCACCACTACAATTTAATGCACACTCCAGTAGCAATGGTTGTGTGTACATTATGGTGATATTTACTGTATGTGTTCAGATGTATAACTTATCACTTTAGTCATGTTCAGAGTAAGTGTGTAACGTTCGGCTCAAACAAGAAGAACAATAAGATTCATAAATGATTCATGATAAGAGGACAACGTGGAAAAACCATTTACAGTCTGAGCCCATTTGACATTTAACATGGTGTTGTGTTAAGAGCTGCCTCTGCTCTGATGTAGTCTTCTCTTCTACTCACTGCGCTGTAACTTTTCCTGGTGTTTGTCCCATTTTTCAATAAGATCCTTCTGCTTAGCCAGAAGGCTGTCCAACTTCTCTTTGATCTGTGGTGACAGACAGCTTGCAGTCATGACCACAACAACACATCTTAAGTAATTGTATGCTTTTATGTATTCTTTTGTGGTATGTGTGATATTCATATGGGTTTTACTGTTTTTGTCTGACCTCCTCTGATGCAGGATTGCCTGCAGCTATCAGGATCTTGCCGAGATCTGCACACTGCTGTATTGTCTTGCTGCGGCCGTCTACTTTGGCTTTCAGCTCCTGATGTTGTTTCATCATCCCCTCCAGAGCCATCAAATCCCTAAGAAAGGGATGGATCAGATTATTTAGATAAGGTTTAGCAACAAATTATATTAAGGAATCCTTTTAACAACAGACTGTAAAATGTTAGCTGAATAATTCCCAAGTATACTCCTTTACAAACTGTAATAGAGTGCTGCAGAAAGTAGTGCTAACACCCGGAATCAGAAACTCGTCTTGAAGTCAACACTCACTACCAGGTTTGCCTATAAAATACATCATCCCTGCTGCTCTCTATATAGTGATGTTAAAACGATAATTCAATCAATAAGTCCATTGTCAGAACTTCTAGTTAGTGGCGTGGCTCTGGGGACGGTCTGAACTACCAGATAGATGTGAATGTAATTTTCTGAAAGACATTCATGGTGCCCAGAAGAATAATAATAATGACTTTGGTGATCAGCTGACTTCTCCTCTAGTGCCAGCAGCTGAACCAGCTTACACCTTCCTCACACAAATAGGCAATGTAATACCTCCATGGACACAACATGATAAACCCCTCTGATATTGGTTTCTATAGCCTTTTATGCCGACAACACCCGCTGCGTAATTCTTGTTTACAATGAGCATTACAGCCTCACAGAATCACTGGACTGGTTGTATACTCTTAGTACTGTTTTTCTTTTTCCCAAAGATTATTTTCGGAGCCTTTAACCTCTATGTCGTATACTGTGTGTAAAGAAATGGACAGGGAATTTGGGGAGACATGCAACAAAGACTGGATCTGAACCAGGTACATTATGGTTGCATGTTCATTTTGATATTAAATCAATCATTGAATTCAGTTGAAAACATTACCAACACTTAATGGTCCCAGCTTCACAAATATAAGCATTTGACAATGTTATCTATATAACCTGGGATAACAAATCACAAGATTTGAAGCATCCTTGTCATTGTAAATCATTGAACATCTCTGGGTTTTGGATAGTTCCTCGAACTGGACGTTGACATTATCGATTTGAACAAGTCGGGATAGTCACTTCAAAGCAGTTACAAGTCCCAAGACCAACTGTACAAACAGCTGTTTGTAATTATAAAGTGAATGGCACAGTTGTGTCACTGCCACCATCAGGAAGAAAACACAAACTATTCCCTGCTGCTGAGAGAAAATTGGTCAGGATGGTCAAGAGCCAACAAAGAAACACTAAAAAGCAAGTCTGCGATGAATTAGAAGCTGCTGGAAGACAGGTGACAGTGTCAACAGTCAAGCGTGTTTTGCAAAAACATAGGTTGAGCAAGATAGAAAGCTCCTGATGTGGTGTCTTAAAGCTCACCTTTAGTTTGCTGCTGATCATACGGACAAAGAAAAAACTTTCTGAAGGAAAACTCTGTGGTCAAATGAAACAAAAATGCAGTCGTTTGACCAAAAAGAGCAGCAATATGTTTGGAAGAGAGAAGATGAGGCCTTTAACCCCAAAAACACCATACCTTCTATCGAGCATGGTGGTGGTAGTACTATGTTGTGGGGCTGTTTTGCTGACAGTGGATCTGGTGCTTTAAAGAAAATAAATGAAATAATGAAGAAGGAGGATTATCTCCAAATCCTTCAGGAAAACCTAAAATCACCAGCCAGAAGATTGGCTCTTGTGTGCAGCTGGATGTTCCAACAGGACAGTGATCCCAAACACACATCAAAAGTGGTATAGGAATGGCTAAATCTGGCTACACTTGAGGCTGAGGAACACATGGGCTGTGCTGATGAAACAAGTCTGTGCCAGGAAACCAACACATTTAGTTGAACTTCACCACTTCTGTCAAGAGGAGTGGTTCAAAATTAGCCAGAGGATTTGGTCACATTTTCAGAAGACCTCTAATAAATTCATGAACCAAACTTAATAAATGTTTTTTGTGACAAACGAGTATGTGTTCCACTCATTCCGTCATGGATAAATGAGTTGTAGAAATCATTGGAACTCAAGATGGCAAGTTCTTTACATGTGTATATAAACTTTTGATCACGGCTGAATAAAATTGCTGAAAACAGATAATTCTTTTTTAAAACCAAGGCGGCATCTTCAAAAGTCTTGTTTTGCTCAACCATCAGTCCAAACATATGACATAAGAAAAAGCTGAAAATCTTCATAACTGAGAAACTGTAACAAGAGAATTTCTGACATTTTAAATTTTTTCATCTGAAACCAATCACCAAAATTTTAGCATAATCAACCAAACACTTTAGCTCTCCAGACGGGAAATGTACATATGTTTTGCCATCTTTATCTGTCCCAAAGTCCTGTATGGTCGTGCATATGTTCATATATTTTAGCAGCTGCTCTAAGATTTCAAGCCAAGTGTGAAAGAGCTGGGATCTTATTGCACAGTGGAATTGGCTGGGTGAAATGACAAATAATGGCAATGATTATATTGTAAAATGTATTGCCAAAAATGCATCATATGAAAAACTGAATAACAGATGTCATATAAGATTAGGTCAAGGTGGCAGCCTACTTCAACACAGTCACGAAATTCTCTCTACAGGGACAGCATAAGACCACAAATACTTTTGGTTTAACTGAACACTAAAGCATAAAATGCAGTTACTAAACCGCAACCATACACTGTATACAATAGGATTTATGCACAACATCTTAAGTAGTATATGTCTGATGTCTTACCTTGGCTCATCCCATCCTATCTGGCCCATGATGCCCTCCATCCACATCAGGTTTTCACGCACCACTGAGAAGAACTGCACCTTGTCGGTTACTGAAGTGACCTGGACGCGGCTGGCCTCACAAGAGCTCAGCAGCTCCTTCCACGCCTCCATCACTTCCTGCTCTTTGACCATGATGGCCTCAGCTTTCTCACCAGCATAGATGGTTCTCAACTGGGCAGCGTTCTCCTGCAGCTGTCTCACCTGCACCAAGAAAGGATGTAGAGAGTTAGTGGTTCAAGCTAGAAGAATGGTTGTGTTTGTAGGAAACAAAACAAGCTATTCAAAACAAGCACAAATAAACAGGAATCTATTAAAATATACTTATTTATTCTAAGGGTTAGATTATCCATGGATATGGCAAAGGATTCCGTTTTTTTGTCAAACATATGTTTGGTGAAATGTATATGCCCTCATTGCAGTGCATCGCATGAGCAGAAAGTACAGCGTGTGACTCAGAAAGAGATCAGATCACTTGCCTGTGCGACTAGCAGTTGAAGGGCATGCTCAAAAGAGTGCATGAGTCTCTGCAGGGTGGCTGGGTTGGTGATGTTGGCTTGGCACGCCCTCACCTCTGGCAGCTGCTTCATCTTCCCCGCGATCTGAGCCAAGACCTACAACACAGGACAGCATCGTCACGAGCATTTTAAAAATAGAAGCCGCATGTCCCAGACTGTCTACCTTTGAAACGGCGATGAAGAGCACTGTACACCTGAATCACAGGCTGGTATTTGTTTTGACTGTACCTCTTTGCAGTCAGTGAAGAACTTGTGCAGCTGGTGCGACGCTGCCAACATCTGTCTGCGGGTCTCCATCAGCTCCAGGAGGTCAGCCCATGACTCATTCAGGCCGTCCTTCCACTCAGCGATGGTGGCTGCGTCCGAGTGGCCGCAGTCTATCATCTCGTTCACCATTTTGTTCACCTGCTCCATGCGCTGCTGGCCAATGTTGTTGGTTTCTGAGGCAAACTTGGTAAATCTCTCCTGAAGCACCTGGAACACACGTGAACAACACAGCACTACAGGGACTGGACACAAGAACATGAACTAATTCATTTTGTTTCAATGCTGTTAAATTAATTGATGCAAATGTACTCCCTTTGTGAGGCTCATAATACTTATTATTTTTGAGACATTCTTGAGGCTTTCTATACTGCTAATTATGCTCGCTCTCATCCATCAACCTTCAGTCCTCTAGCCCGTAACCTGGAAACCAACCTAGGTCCGCCACCATCAAGGATGTTTCTATTCCTTAAATGTGTTTAAGTAAGGGGAGACGAGGATCTTAGAATGAGGAACCACAGGTGTCATTTTGTATTTGTTGTTGTTGTTCTGTTAGAATCTGTTTAGTGACTAGTCAGTAGATTTAATGTGACAGAAAAACTTTAGTGCTGGCCAGTAAATGATAAAAATAAAAATAAAAATATAAATAAGGGGTGGATTTGTCAAACACCCTACATGATGTAGGAAAACATATCACACACAGTCACAGTTGTCCTTTAGTCCTGAGACTTTAGCCTTTTACAAACAAATTATAGATTTTAGAGATAGAGCATTAATAGCTGTTTTTATTGCTCTCTCCTCTCTGCTATGTTCTTTCACTAAAAAAACAAAGCAGCCATTAAACATCAGGTGTTTTTCTTTCAAACTGCTAATTTATTAATTCCACCCATTAGGACAGTTGCAATACTATGCATCATGAGTTATTGCCGTCCCCTCAAAATGATGCTGGATTGACAAAGAATGTCCCGCTTGGTAAACAAAATTGAGGGTGGCTTGTGTGACATAGCCTTCTGCAAAAAGATTTTGGATATTTTTGCATCTGGCTCACAATACCTCAACAATAGTCGTGACTTTATAGTCATTTTTGTGGCTGTAGCTTGTGTATATCAGTGTTGATGCAATTGTTCAGCTTATCTAGGACATAAACTGACAAGAATAATGACAATGAGCCATTAACTAGAGTAGAACACTTCTCATAACCAAAACAGTGCACATAAAACTGGTTTATTTGGAGATTTTCAAGCTAGATTGTTTTATTACAATCTTACAGTTTAGTGGATCCTTAGTGTAAGTCTACAGTGTTAGACATACATGGCTGAAACAAACATGTTTCTTTCAGATTTTTGTATAACATTACTAATGATTAATTAACCACCACTACTTATTTCACTTATTGCATAAAGAATGCAACTGTATTTTATTGTTCTGATGCTACATAATCCGATGATTATATGATCATGGTTCATGGTGCAAAATTACTCAGATTATAAAAGTTTAGAATCTCCTGTCATCAGAGTAGTGCAGCATGCTGATGGACTGACCGTGACATCCTCCAGGTCTTGGCCCAGCTCGGTAGAACTTGCTACCCCCTCACGCTCAGTGATCCACTTCTCTAGCTCTTCCACATCCTTGTTGAGCTGATAGAGCCAGTACTGCTGCTCCAGCTTGGTCTTCCTGTGCTCGACCATGTCTTTCAGAGACACATACAGCCGGTCTATGTGGGACTGCTGCTTGGTGATTTGCTCGCTGTGGAATATTGAGAGAAAAAAAATGTAGCAGCTACCAATAAGATGAGCACTGACAATATCACCCTAATGTTATCCAACAGATAGAGCATGAAATCTAACTTTCTTCTTTTCTACAGCTATATATGTGCTTGGTGAGTGCATATGTGATGGTGGTTTATTCCACACCTATCTGGGTGTCCAAGTTCCAGAAGATGCTGGCATTGCTGGGATAGCATGCCTACGGTCTCTGCATATGTTTCCACTGTTTGCTCCAGAGCCAGGTGGGCCTTCAGCAGCTGCAGCGTGCTTGCCTCGTCCTGAAAATATCAGAATAATGAAAGGATGTAGGTTTCACATGTTCACTTGAGATTTATGCTAACAAAGACCTGTGTGACTATCAGGTCTATCCTTACCGTGCCTTTTTCTTCATTGACCAGATGAAGCTTCTGACCTGACAGCCAGGACTCCACTTTAGCTGCCTCACTGTAGTACTGCTGAGATTGCAGAGTGGCGTCCAGCAACACAGACCTCCTCTCTGTCTCCAGCTGCAAAACCTCCCACAGCTGGCGCACATGCCCCGCCCCTTCACGCACAAATTCCACCTCAGGAGTCCTCAGTGAAGCGATAATCCCCGCCCTGTCCAGAACCTCCTCAACACGAGCCCGCCGTCCTGCCAGCTCCCTCTGGAGTGTCTAAAGGAACAATCAGAGATAAATGGTAAGAGGTGAAGCAAGTTTCGGTCACATTTCAACTGATCATGGCCGAATGTCATATTTGACACTTACCTGGTTCTTTTTAACATGCTGCTGTACACTCTGGAGGTTATTCCCATAATCCTTACAGGAGGCCACGGGAAGCCTCTCCTGAATCCACAGCTATCACGTAACAACAGTCAGGTCATTACATTTTCAGTTTATGTAAGGATCTATATATAGTATTAAACATGGAAAGCATCAGTGAGACACATGAACTTTGTATCATTAATTAAATATTTCAAATTCTGATTCCTTAAATGTATATGACATAACTGCATCAACCTTAACATACTAACTCTGACAGATGAAGCAGAGGACACTTAACTTACTAACTCGAAAGGATTTTAAAAAATAGGTTGGCACTCACTATCTCATCCTCCAGGTCTTGGGCGACTTGGTGCATCTCTTTGGAAGCCAGCAGGATGCGGCGTCTCTCCTTCAGGGGCTCAATGAGGCGGACGATGCGGGTCTCTACCCCGTCTGACTGCTCGCCGCCCTCCCTGTCACCTGCCGTCAGCCCTCGCTGGGGTAGGCAGACCCCTTGCAAGCTTCCCAGGTCTCCCACATCCTTGTAAAAGTCCCCTATCTGAGACTCCATAGCCTGCACCAGAGGGAAGAGCAAGGTCATTTTACAGCCATATGACGGATGGACAAACACAGTATATCAGCCGCTTTCCTATCAGAACATTTCAGGGTTATGTAAGCAGGCTGTCTCACTTTAAGGAAAAAAAGAATATGGTGCATTTTTTAATGCCACTGATCCTCGTGTTTGAGAACATGCCACCACAGCGGCCTCTTCGGACACATGTCCAAGCTGAGGTAAATTACATAAACAACAATGAGCTGAAGTATGCAGTCTGTCAAAAGCATTAGCTACATAAGGGGAGATTAGAGAGTTTTAGTCACAGAAATATTTCTCATGGGCAAAGGTGCTGTGGAAGTTGAAATAAAACATTTGGTTGAGGTAAACATCATAGGGTGGAGTCAAGGTTTATTTGGCAAACCAAAGCCCTAAAATACATGTAGCAGGACTTGAGGACTAAATCATTATTTCATATCTTAAATACGTGTTTAAATGTTTTGAGGTACTTTACATTATTATAGTATTTAAATATGATGCCACTTTATACCTCTGTATCTTTTTAAGGGACCGGGGCGAACCAGCTACAACATTTTAACCTAGTTGGGCTCTTCAAAAACCTCTCAAAACCTGTTCCCGCTGAGAATTAAATGTTAAGATTTAAAGCAGTTTTTTGTCACATGCTAACAACATGTGCAGTGAAATATGGGGTGGCAACCTCTTGAGGCTCCGTACAATAAAGAAGAACAATGAGATTAAAATTAAGAAATAGAAAAAATATATACCGTACACAGGACAAAAAGATTAAAAAGACAAAAAATAAAATAATTAAAATACATGTAATATAAGGATTACAATAAATAACATGAAGTGCTTGTATAGTAAATCAGCACAGACTGTAGCTGGGTTTGCAGTTCCTCCTAAAGATAAAAAAAATGTCTAATGTACAGATGTCACTACAAAATAGTAGTTTGGAGACTCTTGAGTGGACATATGGAAATGTGCAGAGCATTACAAAAGACAACATGTTAGACAAGGTGGAAGACATGCAGAAGTAAGAGTATGAGCAGTTATGGTCAAAACTCAGCCAATATAATCAGTTGTGTCTGAATAGCAGCTCCTTTGCACATGTGAACGTGTTTCATATAAGAAAGAATCATTTGGGTCGCAGTAAAATAATTTTGTAATATCAGACATTCTCTTAGAGAGACCCCGTAGATCCTTGAGACTTGCCTGGAATTTCTGGAGCTGCTCATTGAAGGTGGGCAGATGGTGTGCCTGCTCCAGCTGGGGGGGCTGCCGCTCCAGGTGGGAGAGCTGGTTGTCGAGGTCCGAGTAGCTCTTCACAGCCGGTTCTGGCTTATTGTTTTCAAAGAGCTGCCGGGCCTTGGCTTTAGTCGTGATCTCCAGGTCGGACCAGCACTCTCTGATCTCCTCCAGCTTCTGCTGCACGACTGAACGCAGCTCCGGCTTCTCCTGGATCAGCTCCTGACCCTCCTGCAGATACAAAGTGTTAAACTGCATAACATATTTAAGATTGATCACAAGATCACTTTAATGTGGGTTACTTTGGATTTTCATATGCGCTAAAGCTATCCTTTTTAAAAATGACATTATGTGCTGGACTTTCATTTCTTGGCTGAGTGACTTTTTGCGTCTCGCTTGTATACCACTTTAATGTCAGCTGTTGCTTCCAGGGATGGTTCTTATGGGCTGAGACGGTTGTTGCTTTACTTGGTACCAGAGATCTGTGAACTGTACAACTGCTGCAAAGAACTGTCCACCATTTTAGATTTTAAGTACAAAGACAATCTTTGTCTAAATCAATATATAAAATGATTGTAAGTGGAACTCATGTTCCATGACAATGATTTTTACATAACTGGTGACGTTTAAGCAGCTGTATTTATCAAAGGGAAGTCGTGTTCAAAGAAAAAGCTATATGATATTGTGCTAAACAGCCTCATTGGAAATCTCCACACCTCCACACATCACACTGTTCCTAACCATGAATGTGGATCCTGTTTTTTCATCTGTTGTATGTAAAGGAGAATAACTTGGATAGTGCTGAAAGTGAGTGGCTAAATTCAGTTTAATCCCCCAAAGTAGCTTGGGAAAACACATCTCCATGCCAAGGCTGGAGCCCCCTGCTTGCAGGGGAGCAGGTGTAGGGAGCAAAGTTTGGCCTCGGGCTGACCTAAAAATCATGCATGGCAAGTCTAATAAACCCCTGTTCTGTCCTTCGCCTGTGCTCCTGTGCTCCTCTTCCCTCCACTAAATCTTAGGCTTTGTTCATGACGTGATCTGGATGGGGAGATGCGGTGAGATCAAAGCTTGTGGCGTTTTCCCTGTGTCAATGAAGCTCTTCCCCGAACAAGATTATTAGCAGTCTCCTCCCATACCTAGACTTAGGGGAGTAGGAGGTGTTTTCCTAATGTGACAAGATTTTGTAATATTTTTGCATCTGACTCACAAAAGCTCACTTACAGTTTTGATCTTCACACCTGATAATGTTGCAGAATTCTTCCATTTTTTAAGAAACATGCATATATGCTCAACATTCTTATGTCACATTTTATAGTGGGTGATGTATTCATTAGTTACTTAGCTTGATTTGTAATAACAGCCATGCATATGTTGGATTTCATCTTCTAAATTCTTCCTCTCTTCTTAATCGTTCACTGAGAGCTGGACCTATATCCTATGGCTTTCATAATGCAGTGCTGCATTCCTCCTCTTGGCACAGGCTCTGCTTAACTGCTGCTAGCGCTCACTCTCTCACATCCCTCTCTCTAGCTCCTATCCTTCCTCAGCCTCACTCTCCCTCCCATAATGCAGAGCTAGCAGAAAGCAGGTCTCTCTCTCCCCTCTCTTGGCTTTACTGACACACAGAGTGAGGCAGAGGGAGAAGAAATCAGAGAGGGGTTGGAGAGAGGAGAGGAGAGGAGAGGAGAGGAGAGGAGAGGAGAGGAGAGGAGAGGAGAGGAGAGGAGAGGAGAGGAGAAAGGCAGAGTAAAGGAAGAAGGGAAGCAAAAGGAGGAAGAATCAAAGGTTTATGGAACAGGAATGAGGCTGCGGGTGTGCCGGGCTGTGCTACAGCCTGGGCACAGTTGGATCCAAAGGGCATCTGTGAAGTGAATTTTTGAGGCAGTCATGGCCGACGTAGTGCGATATTTTAATGGCTACCACATATGAATCATGCTATCGGGGCAGCATTGTGTTGCCAAATTCTGCAGGCTTTCTTGTAATGCTGATGCAGCACAATGAAATAGTGGGTGGTATTAAAGGGCTTGTTTTATACCACTGGCACAGACAACAATGTAGTCACACCTACTGTATGCATCAAAGTAACGCTATGCAACTCGCGCTATTATCTGCATAATACTAAGAAGAAAAAAAAAGATTAAAAAAACAGTAAACACTGAGCACACATTCAAATTCCAATTTAGCTGATCAAACTGTCATAATTCTGTATTATCACTACACTGACAATGCCTTTCATTCTTTGTTTCTATATTGTCCTTTCAGGCCAACCCACAATGCAACACTTACACAACACATTAAAGTGATGTGAAACTACCGACTTTGAGAGGATTACCACTATTTCCCTCTGAAACAACTTTCAGCTGTGACGCTCTCTAAAAATACTGTAACATTATTATGCATTCTCAATCACTTATTACTTAAGTACGTAATTTCCGGACTATAAGGCGCACCTGAATATAAGCCGCACCAGCCAATTTTAGGGAAAAACACAAATGTGTACATATACAAGCCGCACCCGATTATAAGCCGCAGGTGTTTTAGCGTTTAATTACCATATGTAAAGGCTCGTGCACAGAGGAGATTGTCGGGAAAGAGACTGCTGTTTGGGGAAGCTTCCATTTTATTAACATTTCAACAAACAAGTTGCATATTTGCATAACCTATGACCACGCAAACGTCAACACGCAAGAGTCAGAGACGCACAAACAGACGCACAAAGCTGCGGACTGGTTCGCACGGACAGTTAAAGACAACATGAATGTCATTTAATTCAACTAACAGCGAAGTAAAGTGAGAAACTTCTCGGTCAGACTGACAGACAGCTGTTAGCTCCGTTAGCACCGCCACCTGTCTGACTATGTGTTGTTAGCATAACAAACCTGAATCACTGACGTTGATGACGTCCACCGACAGAACAACGCGTTCCCTCGACGCAGAACTCCGAATGCTCAATGACGGTGTAGGGTCGACGACGTAGCTACGCTTTCGCCGCGACGCAGAAGCATAATAATAAACCAGGCGTTAAAGGTGAGGGACGTAACCTGTACAATCCATAGATTGAGGAGGTCCCCTAGTGGCCGTTAGCTGTAAAAATCCATAAATTAGCCGCACCGTTGTATAGGCCGCAGGGTTCAAAGCATGGGGAAAAAGTAGCGGCTTATAGTCCGGAAAGTACGGTATATTATACTTATACTAATATAATAACTAAAAAAACATATTCATGTCTTTTGAAATCATTTATGAATAAATGGATTTCACAATTTCTAGAAAGCTAAATAAGATGAATGTCATCATGACTTTATCCATTATTACACATCTTTTATACTATGTTTTATTGTCTACTGTCTTGATTTTAAACCATTCCCTGACCAGTGATGCATGGATGGCATTGCATTGAACTATTGCCATCAAGAATTAAACTTATCATCCATGAACACAGTTGTTTAAATACGGTTACATGCTTTAATATTAAATGTTTGTTTCAAAAATAGCGGAATGGACATTTATTCATATGACATTGCGGAACTATGATGGAAATGACAGTATTTTGATTTGGATTAAGCAAATAAAGTCAGTACATTTAAGTACATGTAGTGAATTGGAGTATGAATGTTAGAGGCAAACGGGGGAATTGGGGAATTCCTCAATACTACACTGTAGAAGTGAGAGACTGTTAATCATGCTCCCTGCATGTTCACATTTTATTGAAGCATTCCGAAAAACAAAATCAAAACTAACTCACTGAAAGGTGGATGTTATGGATGCGAAAACTCAACAGTCTTTCATTAATGCATAAGAGAGTTTTTAGACATATAAGACTTTTCAAGAGCATCAAGACATCAAATTCATACTAGATGTCAAAGCAATTTTTAAAATCTCAATGTAAAAAGTACACTAATGGACAAAAGTGTGCTTGGAGTTACACAGTAAAAAAAAGCCCTGAGAAAATGGCTACTGGCAGCTTTCTCCATTTCTAATGCATTGCATATATAGGACACTCGTATCTCACATGAAACAGCTACATGGCCAATAAAGAACTAGAAAGGGCAAGATGTATTCGTACTTCATAGTGCCAGTTACCAGCAGTCTCAAAGTTAGCCAACAGAATTATAAAGACTAGACGTGACCTCTTTAATTATGATAATTTGATGGCAATGTTGGCTGTTAAACAATAGGTATACACATACAAATAAGTCGTACTGTTATATGCTTGATCTGGTATTACTGAACTAGCATCAAGCATTTATCAATCATGTATTTGCATTGCTACTTCATTTGTTGGTTGCAAATAAACTAAACAATGAAACAACATAACATTCTATAACACATGACAACCAAACTACCCTGAAATCATATGTTTAACCTGAGGTAAGCTATGGGACCTTCACAAGATCCTGATGTTGCATTGTGGGTGGCACAAAATTGAAATAGCCAAAAAATATTGATCAGTCCACACAACACCATTGTTACACGTGGCTACAATAAATGGTCTTCTGAAACTGTTGCTGCCCCGTGAGTCACAACTGCAACTCCATAAAAAGGTGGCACACTGTGTAAAATGTAAATACCGTACTGAGGCAACAACAGATTGGAAAAGTTAAGGAGTGTTCCAAAACCCACCGTTGGGAACATTCCACGGGTTCATTGTTAATGATAATAGTATCATGATTCACAAGGAAGGGTGGGGCAAGGTTCTCCACCTTTTGAAAAAATGCATGGGCAAAGAGTTTAAGAACAACATTTCTCAACACACAATTGCAAGGAATTTAGGGATTTTACCATCTACAATCAATAATCAAAAGATGACCGAATGCCTGTGACCTCTGATCTCTCACTGCACTAAAATTGCATTAAAAACTGGCATTATATAAATGATGAATACTTTCAAAAACTGCTGTCTATAATAACAGTTTATAGCTTCATCTATAATATCATGCAAAGGGAAAATCATATATCAACCACATCCAGAAATGCCACTGACTTCTCTGGGCCCTGAGCTCATTTCACATGAAGAGACGCAAAGTGGAAAGTGCATTTCCTCTTCTCTGAACCTGTTTCGTCCTTTTTTAGCAACAAACTAAGCGGAGGGGAGACTATAAAAGCAGGAGATTATAGGAAGTAATTACCAAGAGGGAACACAGTGGGAGAAAGGGCAAAAAAATAGGGAGACTCCCACTAAAATTGTAATTGTTGGCAGGTATGATGTAGTTAAACTGATTCTTTTTGTCTGTTTCTACTTGCACAGGGTGTTTTATTTTGAAAATTTACTGGATGCTCTATGAGATTCCTGCGCCTGACTTACTGCTGATCTGCTCTTTGCAGCTTGATGCAGCTTCCATCAAAAATAAACTGGCTGCATGCTTTAAGCAGAGCAGAGCAAAAAGGCGATCCAGAAACAAGCTGCAACACGCTGGAATCACAAACATTGTCTAGAATGGCCGCAATCGACTCCATCAGCCATACTGCCCCAAACGCATCTTTTGGGAAATTTTAGCTGGCATCAAATTCAGAATGAGTGTCTATATCTAAAGAAACAATAAAGTTTAGCAATCAAATATCCTGTCACAACTTAAACGAATGTAATGTCAGAGAGGATTAACAAATCATTGCATTGTGTCTCTATTTACAGCGTAGATGTTACTTTCATGAGAGAAGAGATAAACATAGTTAGTAATAGTTATGAGGAAAACAAAAACTGTGAAATTAGTTCCAAGCTATGATAATGTCAAGCTCCTCTATTTCTTCAGTTACTGGTTAGATGATAAAACTGATAATATACTGCAGTTCTCTTTTTAGCAGTCAAAGCATGATGTACAGAAACATATTCCTCCTTGCCACAGTTAGTCCAAACATTGGGAAATTTTCTTTTGCTTCAGCTCATGTCATTTTTTATTTACTCATCATTAAACAGTTATTAAGAATGATAAAACAGAGAGGGCTGGGTGCACGATTGACTGTAGTTTGAACACAAAATTAGTTCTAGCTCCATTGTTATACACAAGCTATTAGAATTATATTAGTGAGCCAACATTGCTTTGGGTGACATATTCCTTCATTAACGTGAACATGGCAATTCCATATATAACGTCCTGCTAACTTTTTCTGGAGCATGTAATGCATGTAATCTACTGCTGAGAAGTGTTAAGAAAATTAAAACGATACCGGCATAATAGAGAAAAACAAAGGTGTTACTAATGATGGCTTTTTTGTTTAAATGAGCCATGCACAAAACCATGACCCTGAAACTGAGGCAGCTAAATTTAAATCATCAATTTTATCATTTACACATTTGCGTCTCCTACTGTGAAAAAGGCCTACTGAGAGAGGTGGACCAACACATCTTAGGTGTGGTCTACTGGCATTTATTATTTGATCACCGGTTTATTACAGCCAGAAAATTACAGAATATTGCCAGCTGAACATACAATGACACTGACTTTACCGTATGTATTTAAGAGAGGCAATCATCCCTTGTTAATCTCCTCTTCAAAAGTAATATGAATCACACATAAAGAGGAGATGAGAATAATAATTAAAAGATGATTTTAATAATTTTTGAGGTTTGGAAATCGAGACTTTTCAAAAACAGGTGGAGACTAAATGAATTTATAAAGATGCCCACAATATTTCAGACCGAGAACGTGGATATAAAATATAAAAGCCACATCTAAAAACAGACAGTCATATATTGATAAGCATGTAAGTAGCCTGTGTTCCTTAGTCTGTCAGTTTTCTACTGTATGTGTTCAAGCGACACAGGACCACCTTTTGTCTGTGTGTTTACAAGCACTGACCCCTGAGCCCATGATAAGGCTTGGCACAAGGTCAGCTGTTAGTCCTCTCACTGTAACAGAGAAGCTCCCACAGATCCTCCACCAACAGGGGCCGGCCTGGAGCCGTGTGCCTGCTTCATGTGCTGAGTAAGTACTGAGAGAGAACAGAGGTGAGGGGCCGCAGCAGGAACCCTTCCAAAAGGACGCCGAGTTCTCCGATCATGGCAGGACGCGGCGTCATCTTTTCTCTCTGTCTCTCAGGTAGCGACAGAGAGCGAGATGGGAGTAGATTAGGGAGACACGAGGTTCTCTGTAACCGCCTGTACGGGGTTATGTACACAGGAACTTTAGGAAAACATGCCAATCAGCAAGGGGAGAGACAATCTCTGTGGAGCAGCCATCTTCTGCACTCAGTGTCAGTCCTTTCAGTTGATTTATCTGGTATTTGGCATGAAAGGTTATACAAACGCGCTGATGATTCAGAAGTAAAGCAGTATCCTGTTTCAGTCTGTTTTCATCTCAAGTTGAGATGTCATTCGAGGCAGGACCTCTCCATGTCACGCGATAGGCAGAACATTAACTATATTCTTTTAAATTCTGGAAAAATCAAATATTCAAATTTAACTGAGCACGTATACTAAAGGCAACTGGTCATGGGTTAAAAGGTGTCATGGTTGTCAAAGACACATACCATATAACGGTACTGTCAATGGTTCAATCAATCTGGACCTTTTTTGTCAATTTCCTTTCACTGAAAAAAAATATTTAAAAAATCATATATGACATCTCTATCCATCAAAAACATTGCAGCTCCTGCTATTTGACTATTGCAATTGGCCATATTGCGATAACGCTAATATTTAGAGGCATTTTGCATCTCTAAAATGAACCATTGGTTATACAGCAGTGGTAGGTCCCAGGACATTTTATTTTATTTTACTGCTGTTGAAGATAACAACATCGGAATCAGGATGTTGACACGAGGCCTTTCAAGTCTGATTTTAATGTATAAAACAAATTATTGTTCCAGCATTATTTTCTCCATTTGTCTGTATTGTAAAACTTTATGCTAATTTAATTCATAATTTGTCAAATGCTAAACATCTTTATTAACTTCCCAATATCAAACTAAACACACAGCATTCATGAGATGCACAAACCTAGCTGATCACTAGAGATGATTTGTGATGGCTATTTAAAAGACAAGCAAGGAAAAAGAACTATGACAACATATTATACCAGGACTGCAACTAAACATTTTCATTCATTAATCTGACAATTATTTATTATCTTAATTCACTCGGTCTATACACAGTTTTCATATTTTTTTGTTCATAGTGGACGTTTAGTTTTATCCAGACAGGCAATTTGAAGCTTATTTGGAGAGTCTGAAACTCAAATAACTATAATACTATAATATTTACTATATAATAGTTAATACAAAAAAAGAGGATTCCTAACATTTGAAAAGCTGGAAAAAAAGAATTGCTGGCATATTGCTTGAAAAATGGCCGATGATTAGTCAATCATCAAAATCAAATCCAAATCAACTGACTAATTCATAGATTGACAAATCTACACTACATAATAGAAACCAAAACCAAAATGTAAGTGTAAAAATAGATTTGGGAAACCATATTTGGACATCCAGTGTCTTATAACCTCTATTCTAAACAAAAAATGCTATAGATACTAAACTTATTTGACATTATTGTCACGTCACGTCATGTCATGTCATTGTCCGTAACAGCTTATCCCTACATTATTGTTTAATTTCAAATAAATAAACCATTCTAGTACACTACACTATTCCAAAGATGACATTCAAACAAACATAATATACTGTACTACTAAACCATAGGGTGTAACACTGTTGAGGACACAAATGAATATGGCTGCACTGTGAAACTGTGAACTTGTGAAAAAGAAACGTCTAAGAAAAAATAAATAAATTCATCTGCCAAAAGGACAAAGCTATCTGCAAACACTGACTGGAATCTAAAAGTTATTTTCAAGTTCTTTTGCATCGTGACTGAAATAGTTGAGGTGTCTGCTGTCTTAATGGGAGGGTCTAGACTTTAACATGATAAGCCTTAAAATAAATTTCACACATGGACAACCAGGATGGCTAATGAGGATTTCCTCATTAGGTAATATACAGTAGTGGGGTTTGTCTTCAAGGACCATGGTTATAATTAGTTACACTGCCATCTTATGAATATTTAATAATACTGTATATACAACAAAAAACAATGTGTAAAAATCTATACAGTCTGATGAATGTCTTAATGTATTCAATAAAAGATTAATAATTAAAACACTGGAAATATCAACAAAACATCTTAGGATATCATCAGAGATGTAAATACATTTTAGCAAGGTCAAAATCTGATAAAACTCACCAACACTGTGACTACATTATTCAGCTTTAAATGCGTGTCTAGGAGTAAAGTATGTAATAACACCTTTTGTCATACTGGTACAGGCAGAGGGCAGATAGAAGCCACTCATTGGTTTCCCGGTTTAAGTGAGAAAACTGAGCATTAAATAATCAAAAACATTGCTGACAAAACATACTTTGCACAATTAATTATTGTGCACTGGCAGTTTCACCCCGGTGCAGTGTTTGGCCAGTAAAATGCTGAAAGGAAATTAGTAATCTGCTCATTAACCTGCCTTAATTTCCTAATGAGAAAATAACAATTGAAATATTTATAAAAATGGGGGGATTATAGGATTCCAGCTGCAAAAATGGTTTCTCTCTGACATTTCGCTAATGTTCATGTGATGCTTGGGGGCTGAATGCAAAAGAGCACTTCCTGGTTTAACCACTTCAGAAATTTCTTCCTCTTTTTTTCACCCAAAATCTCATCAAACTGAATCAATTATTATACATCATTTCACATTTACAGCGCATACCTTAAGTCAACAATTCTGTTTGAATTGTTTAAATTCCATCACACTATGACACTTTTTCCATAAGCAAAAGTATTGGTTTATGCACACTTCACTTTACGAAGTGCACTTACATATCATATTCTCTACATGTCTTCGTCAGCAGCAGCTGGACATGTGACTGAGCCGAAAATGACATTTTTCTGATAGCAGCAATATGTTCGTGACTTAAACCGGCCGAATGCAATGTGCCATTAGCTAGCAGAAATGGAGTCTCATTGACTAATTTGCATCTCAAGAGCCCACCTGAGCTTCACTGAGGCAGAGGGCATGGAGAACATTCTGTGTGGAAGGGATGTTGCTCTGACAGTGTAGCAAAGCATGATGGGAATGCGGGGCAAAGAAGCAAGAATGTTTTTATGATATGAACAGACCTTATATCAGCTGTGTGTTACCAACTGATACCATTTGTGAATAGATGGAGATGAAGGAAAAGGCAATCTCTATATGTTTTGCCTCAGCTGCTGCAAAGGTTCACGTGTCCTCTATATAATTCACAGTAACCTCCATAACTGAGCAATGCAATTCAGATGGTCTAACTTCTATGAAAAAAAGAGCAGAGAGTCACAGGGACCATACCACCTGTGAATCTGAAAACAACACAGCCACTATAGCAATATAACCTTGAGAATGTAATTCAGGATGTCCCCAAACCAAGTGATGAAATGACAGCTGAGTGATGACATCTCTGCCCCTTTCAACTATTCAATTTTACTGCCACCACACCCACCATCATCACTGTTTCTCAGTCATGTGCTCTCTTTGGCATGGTACCCTCCCCCCCGACTCACCTGCTCTGCCTATCTGACCTCCCCATCCAACCATCCCTCCCTCCATCATCATGCCCTGGTCACCTCCACTCACCTGTTCTATCTTGGCCAGCCATTCTTTATTGCGGGCCAGCTCCGCCATAAAGGCCTGGTGCTTCAGCCACTTCCTGTGTAGCTTTTGAGCCTCATCCCGCGCCGTGTCTCGGGCCATAAGCATCTTCTCTTCCACCCGCTGTCCCAATCACTCAGCTAGGGGAGACAAAAATAGCCACCATCAGGAGCCCAACGCTCGAGCCAGCCCTTCTTCCCCCCTTTTCCACAGGACGTCCTGCCTGCCTCGACGCAAGAGCCACCCGCTCTGCTCTGCAGGGGCCTGGGTACCTGTGCTGTCACCACCCACCCCAACCCCCACCAGACACCCTTTTCTGGAGAAAAAAAAAATCAAGATAAGCACCTCAGCAGCAGTGGTAGCAATGGAAGCACTCAAGCCCTTCCTTTGGGTCGCCCCTGGGTCCTCATGCCCTACCGCTTCATGGGTCTTGCGGTCCTGATGCTGCAGTGCCTGCTAGCCAGTCTCAGAGAAGGCAAAACAACCAGCGAAATAGAGGAAATGCGCCAATGACAACACTGGTAAAGAATGACACACACATCCAAGATTGCTCGCAGGCTGTGGTTTATCTTCTACCTCCAAATGTCAAATACAATCCAGCCCTCAGCGGAGGTGTAGATGTAGCATAGCCACAGAAGAATCTTTGAGCCGGCTCAAACCTGACCATCCACCACTCGCCAGTCCTGGTCAATCTGTAGTCCTGTCTAATGATGCTGTAGACAGGAGGAGGAGGAAGAGTTGGAGTGGGAGGAGCAGGGTGAATGGGATGCAGAGGCAGTGCAGAGGAGGCCGGATAACATAAGCTATCGGCTCTTGAAATGCATCGTTCCCACCGCTGCAAAGATGCACACGCAGGCTGGTGTGAGATAGCACACTATTTTCTCTCCTCAGTTCCCCTTCCTCGTGTCCCCGAACAGCTCAGCCGCGGTTGGTGCATGCTGCTGCAGTCCTTGCCTCTCAGCTACGCTCCTGTGTGTGTGCGTGTGTGTGCTTGCGTGAGTGTGAGTGTGTGTGTGTGAATGTGAGTGTGAGTGTGTGTGCAATCACAATCAGCACTGCAGTGCCGGAGCAGAGAGAGAGAGAGAGGGAGAGGGAGAGAGAGCGAGAAAGAGGGGAGGGTTGGGGGAGGCAGCGGGAGGAGAAGGGGAGAGGAAGACAGAGAGAGGAAATGGAGAAAGGGGGAGCGCCGGAGCAAAAAAAAGAAAGAGGAGAGCAAGTCAAAAGAGGGAAAAGATGGTGTTGGTGGAGGGGTAGTGAAACAGAGAAAGGAAGAGAGAGCCTGCGTCATCCCTCAGTGTCACCAGGGACATTTCTCTGCACTAGAAATGACTGCACTCGGAGCAGGAGCAGGATTTGGGAAGGAGGGGGGGAGGTGTCGTTTTAAAACAGCTGAATGAGAGGGAAGGAAGACGCATGCACACATGGTCCACAGTGCAGCTGACTGATTTGGATCACTGTTCACTCTCCCATTTTAAGGGGACCTGCATGTGATTCTCCTGCTGCAAATATGTCATCTGGCTTCAGAGCATGCAGACACATTGTGTACTTCGGCTAATACTGCTCCCTCAGATCTGAATTATAGATAATCAAGACAATTTTATGTTATCAAAAAATTAGTTTTGAGCTCAGTTCTAATTTTTTGTCTGCATTTGGGCTGCAGCATCAAAAAGCATTTTTTATTTATGTACTGTTCTTTAAAAATATTTTTTTTTTTATCAAATTGAATCATCATAGCATCCAGAGATGATTAAAGTTTTATGAGTAGAAGCTAAAGTGGAGCACTACCCTAAAACACCACGTTTTGTTGTTCAAGCTGGTTCTGTATTTCCTTTTTATTTTTGTGTTTGGTTCAGGATTTAATAGACTGTCTGCAATTTTCTTGAAGAAACAAATCCTACCTCTTCTATTATTAAAATCTCTAATATAATAAACGTAGCATCACACTAAACCCTAAGACATTAATCAGACCTCATGAGATCTGGATTTGAACCGATTTTATTTCTCCCATCTGATCATAATTGGTAATACAGGTAGGCTTGTATAACCCCCACTGTCATCAATTTATGAGTGAAGGCAGCTTTTGTTTTAATTTGATTTTTGTTTTGAACTTAAGACTATCTACTTCAGATTTATTGAGCCTTCAAAATCAGATAATTCAGTGCTCAGGCTCACATTATTACATTAACATGGTCTGGATGCAATCCAGGGACAACACATATGTGAGTAAGACAATGAGAAAAATAATTATAGCTTTGACAAAACACAGCCAGAGGTTTGGCACGATAAAAAGTCATATGCAAACTGGGCGTGACTGCACCCCCATCCAAAGAACTCAGATGCTCACAATCACATCTCTAAATAATGTCGTATCCGAGGTGCATATTCACATATTCTATATTACACATCAACACCATGAAGAAAAATCAGTGTATGCAAGCAGATCTCAATATAGGGATTTGATTGTCAAATTTGCTGATATGTATAATCATAGCAGTGGCTAGGCGAGGCTTAAGGACCTTAGCATTGCGCAACAATGCAATGCTACATGCTAATGTTTAGCATGTATTATTGTCTATGTTAACCATCTAGGTTTAGGTCATTAGCTTATTATGTATTAGATTATTATTCTAATTCATCCCGTGGAAAGATATCTGTGCAACATTTTAACAGTTGTTAAAGACAGCTTACTCAAAGCCATGAAGGTCACGCTAGTGACATAAGCTGGCTTATTGTCCACATTATGTGTAGTTGTCCAACAGATGAAAATATCACAGCTCAAATTTCCAGTGGGAAAGCATTAAATGAATAGATTCATTAACATAATATTAAATAACCTAATATTATCTTAACTATAGGATATTTGTAACTATTTAAATATTAATTTATATTATATAAATGATGGCTCTGCTGTAAAGACTTGCCTCTCTTACCTCACAGGCGCTTTCACCCCTCACAACAACAAGGTGGACATCAAATTCCAAAGCTGCATACTTCAGCAACATACGCGTCGACAGTTAACACGAATCCAAAATGTCGAGGGGAAGCAGACCTGGGCCAGTTGGCTGGCTAGCTGATCACACCAAGATGCGATGCTAGAAACACCTTGCCAGCAAAACCATTGTTTTCCTTTGGTAAGGGTGTGCTCCTCTCTAGGGCTTGATTTAATGGACATGAAGTTAAAATATCCTTAACTTTTCTGCACAAATTGCACCGTTTGTCATTTCACACAGGAGTAGACTAAATATTCCATACCATTCGTGAGAGGGCAGGTAGGACTATGTGTGTTTATTGCTGTTTAAATGCAAGCAACGTATGGCTATTTAAAAAATATGTCAAGTATTTGATAAAGAAAGAACACTGATGGAGAGTTGTTTGGTATTCTTGTCATTCTTAAAAGAGATTTCTAAGATTTGAGAAAGAAGTGGTGTTGTCTTCTGAGGTGGAAGTGGAACTTTCTTAACTTGCCACTAGCACAATAATTGAGTTACTGTGTTTTCTGAGACATGAAGATGAAGAATTAATCCCTATGTTTTTATCTTTTTGGCCATTGTCTGTACAACTGACAATTATTTAGGAATCATAAAGAGACGATTGACAGCAGAAGCAAAGACTGTGATATGAGCTTCATCTCTTTGCTTAACATCACCTGGAGTCACTCATATGTCCATTAATTCTTGATGCATTACTAAGCTGTCTGTCTTTTCCCACTTTATCCAAGTATGAAACAATTTTGCTTATTACACAGTGAGATACAGCATGTCAGGTATTAAATAGAAATATTTTTTTTAATAAAGTGTATAGGTAACTTTATGCAATTTATTGAAGGAATAACTGCAAAAATGTAAATGCCTTAATGCCTATCCACATCAGTTATTCAATACATTTTATTTTAATGATGATATATGTTATGTGACGTAAATGAGAAAATACTTTCTTTTACATTGAGAGCATAACAAGTCTAGTGTAACCAATGTTAGATTCATGCACTTGGGAGTATGAATATCGGTACAAACTTCATAATCTAATCAGTGCTGACCTATTTCAGTCTGAAAATATTCTGTATCCTGGTTTTGTATTGTGTATGTAAGCACCATACATTAGTATCAGGCACCTGGGTATGCTAGCTGCAGTACTGCTACACTGTGGCTTGTAAAAGTGATCAGGTAGAGAGGCTCAATCCAGCGGAGCGGTGAATGTAGAAGAATTCAGACAACCATCAGCCGAACTATTCAGATGATGTAACTCAGTACAGTCAGTACAGAAATAAGTGACTAAGATATCAGTTAGAGGCCCAGTTCTTTGTGCGTGGTTTACAGATTTCCTGATACAAAGGGTTCACTTTTTCTAGGTTAATTACTAAAGAAAATTGACATAATTATAATTTAAAATGCACACGTTGGTGAGAAATCAATATATTCTGTGTGTAATTATCATTATTGTCATTACATCATAATAATCATTTCATTTTTCATAAAACATAGTTGAATAAACAAAATAAGTTTGTACACTGAAAAAAAAAACAACCCAAATGTAGTTTGAGGTACTGTGAGCAAAAAAAGACAAATTAAACCTATAGATTCTATTAAGAGACCAGGGGAGCCAGAACATATTGTATTTGGCAATTGAACACAAAAACATATCAAACGCTGAACTGTGGAATTAACATAACTGGAAATTGTTTTTTCAGCTCCTTTTCTTGAAATGTTAATAATTATCAATCTTCAGTCTCCTGACAGCGGTAACAGCACAGGAGCAAGAATGAAGTGACATTTATGTCAATGAATCTGTTGCCCCATGCATTCTGGGAGTGTTCCCAACACACCTACCTAATGTTGCTGCAATCAGTGATAATTTAAACAATCACATGAATGCCATAACTTCCCACTCTTTAATCACATTGCCTTTAATTCAAATTTAGGGCACGCTGTTATCCAGGATGAACTAATCACTCCGCAACCTGTGCTGGATTAGAATAAACAGGATTATTTATGGCTGATAACAGAATTATAGCCTGAAATACTTGGGCCACATTAAAAAAACAAAAAACAAAACAGGACCCAGGTTTCTAATGTTACATGTAATGCCATAAGCTAGGACTCGGGACACAATCGGACACTAATTTGAATGTAAATGCAACCATAGTGTCTTTTTGCATGGCTGACAAAAATGATCATACTTTTATTGCTAAAACATGTATTGCACATAACTGGATCTAGAAATACAAAGAAAAGCCACCTCATGTTTTAAAGGATTGAGTGTGTCTGTGTCGTCAGGGCTTGCTCATCTCTGTTCCTCTGTGCAATGCCCTCAAAGTATGGTCCTCAAATCAGTAACTTTATTTATTCTTCCTTTGCATACTCCCTACAGTTGTACCAGTGATTTTTAAAACAAACCTACAGGTATAACATTCCTACTAGCAGCCACTAGAGGCCACAATTTCCAAGAAAAGTGCCAGACACCACAATTATACTGATGCATGTTTGTCCTGATGCATAAACAGACAAAAGAAACAGGGTTATTCAAATTAAATATATGGAAACACCAGTGCTCACAGCAATTTATGAAAGCGGATTATATATGTGTTGTGTTTGTTGGGAATATGGGAAGTATGGGTTACAAAATCATAAGAATTCATGCTTTTGAGAACCACATCTATCCACAGTCACTTTTCAGTGACAAAAAGTGCACTACAATACCTAACAACATTGCATTTCTTGCTCCACCCTCCTCCACTGTACATATTACACTTAGAAGAGCTGCACAGTTGGTACATTTGTTTGTAATGAGGGTATAAATTAATTCCCATATTTAAATGTACTAATAACAACTGGATATCCATATATTCATGCAGTATTTGTCATTTTTTTGAATAGGATACCACTTGTATGAATAGGATACCACCGACTTTCACTGGTCTGGTGTTATTTTTTCCTTCACCTATGCAGTTGCCTCCCATAATAAGCACCTTTGCCATGTAAGGGAACAACTTGAGTGTGGAAAGTTTTGAATTCCAGCTTTCTACAGGTAAGAAATTCAAAATAGTTGATCCTGTCTCTTTAACAGAAAACAAATGCAGCCTACTCACACCACCTACAGGGGAGAGTGAGTCCTTTCCCAACACCAGTTGGGACAGGATTTTTCAAACTTTCTAGCCTGCCAATTTGCATATCAGTCCTATGTTTGAGAGTTGCCTTCTCCTGTCATTAAGGACAAACAATCCAACCCTAAATTTATTACTAAACTAATCCCAAAATAAAAGCCATTTCTCTGTTAAAATGTTTTGTTATACAGAGAACCAAAGCCATCATCTATGCCACTTTAAAACAGTGACATTACTGTTGCACAACAAGGTTCAACACATCTTTCTATCCATACACATTGCACTATATATTTGATCAGACTATGTAGAAACGCCACTGGAAGCATGTCCATGTCATGTCCATGTCCTAGGCACTGGATGACTACAGGCCGATTGCACTGACTTCTCACATTATGAAGGTTATGGAGAGGCTGGTTCTAGCACACCTCAGACCCCTAGTGTGGCCATCACAGAACCCCCTGCAATTTGCATATCAGCCCCATGTTGGGGTCGATGATGCAATAATCTACCTGCTGCAGGAAGCCTACTCCTCCCTGGATAGACCCAACACTGCTGTCCGTGTCATGTTCTTCGACTTCTTGAGCGCCTTCAACACCATCCAGCCCAAGCTGCTGAAGGCCAAACTGGAGAACATGCAGGTGGATTCTCCCCTCGTCACATGGGTCGATGACTATATGACGGGCAGACCGCAGTTTGTGAGACTACAGAACTGTGTGTCTGACGTCTGATCTGCAACATCGGCGCCCCCCAGGGAACTGTGCTGCTCTGATGCCTCTTATGCTAGCGGTAGCATAATGTTATGGTGGATGTATATATATGTATTGCGGCTCGCGGAGATACTTTCATTCAGCCATACCAGTTTGACCCAGAAGCGGACCCAGAAGGAGAAGCTCTTAAAGAAATACAGACTATGCGGCTGCAGTAGGACGTTTCAGAATGGTTAGTGTGTCTGAATAATGTTAGTTTGTTCGTATGTGTTGTTACAGTTACTGCCATGTAGCTAATGGCCAACAGCTAGCGAAAGCTGTGTTTGTCTCCAACACAGTCTACAATGTCTTGGACACTGTTCGCATGGTCTCTGTCTCCAGTCTGCACATGTTTCCAGACTTTTTACTGTGACAACCAAGCTCCATCGTAATATTTAGGGTATGGGCAGCTAAGCTGCCAAGGACATGTCAATATTCCTCCTGGGGGGGGGGGGGGGGGGGGGGGGGGGGGGGGGGGGGCACAATAAGCATTTAAATTTAAAAACTTTAAAAATACCTACAAAATCAACAGTACATGCTACAGTTTTGAAACTTTCACCAAACTGTAGCCCCAATGCTGCTGAAACTTTAGTCCACTCAAACTCATGACAAATTATGAAGTCCATCACTCAGTTTTTTTCAAAACCTGTAAAACTTATAAAACCTATCTCCTCCCACAATTTTTGCTCAATTGTCACCAAACTTGCTAGAGAGCATCTTCAGACCGTCCTCCACAAAACTTGTTTCTCGGATTTTTGATTTATCAAAAATTAAGCCTACGGTGCATCAAAATGTTTGACTGTAAACAGTAATGTAACCACATACTATCAAATTCATGCTAAATACATTTCAACCTTCCTGAAAAAAATTGAGAACATTTTGGAGTCATGGTTGATGAAGTTTGGCAAATATCAGAATTTGATCTCAAAAACTGAATTTTTGAGAACATTTTGAATTCTGCTCTCATGGGAACAACTGGAGTCAATGTAAGAGTGGCATTTTTTAATATCAGATTTTCTTTTATGAAGCAAAACACTTAGAGTTAAAAACAAGATTTTTGTTCAGGTAACAGAATTTCTGACAATTTGACCATTTTTGAAATCTGAAATCTGCCTTGACAACAGCAGCCCAGACAGTGACTCCCTCAGTCGACAAATGAAGCTACACAGCAGGTCTCACTTCCAGCCAATTAGCTTGTGGGTTTGAGACCCAGCAAGGATGATGATGATGACAGATCAAAATGTCAGATGTCCTCAACATGAAACACAAGACATTTGTTCTGATGGTGGCATCACAGCAAGCCTCTAAATCAGTGTTTTTTAACCCTGTTCCTCGGGGAACACTGCCCTGCATGTTTTGGATGTTTCCTGCTCCAACACACCTGATTCAAACGAATGCCTCCTCGTCAGGCTTCTGCAGAGCTTGATGATTGGCCGATAATTTCAATCAGGTGTGTTGGAGCAGGAAACATCTAAAACATGCAGGACAATCAGTGTGTTTACATGCACAGCTTAGTCGGATTACAGCCATAGTTCGACTATGCTACTCAGTCAGACAACTGCAATTATCCGAGTATACATGCCAGTGAGAAAATCGGATTATTGAGCCGGAGCATGTCATACCCGGTACGCTAGGCGGCGCTGTGCCCATTTCAACTAGTGGTAACAGAGACACCTCTGGCTGACCGCCTCGGCATTCAAGAAAGGTGGCGTAAGAAGAGCGAGACGAAGCTACATCTTTGTACACTTCGTATATGGTGTACATGATAATTACACAGACTAGGTGCACAATGGCGCTCTTTCTTGCGGTGATTTCGGAGGAAAGACGCCGCCGTCGTCTGTCTACTTCCGGCTCACGGCCCCGGGGAAAAATCTCGTGCCTGCGCAGAACGCAAAAATCCAATCCGATCCGCTGGAACGTATACATGCAGGAGTAATGCGACTATCAATCGAATAATCTGGGTGCTTTAGTTCGACTATGAGAAATCCGATCCGGTCCGATATTAGTCAGACTAAGGTGTATACATGCATCTTAAAGATCCGATCATAGTCGGACTAAGCCAGTAATTCGGTTTTCTTGAGTGTCATGTAAACGCACTGAGTGTTCCCCGAGGAACAGGGTTGAAAAACACTGCTCTAAATTAAATAAAATCAAATTGCTTGGACCGGACCATGGGTGAAAGCTAACCAAATTTTGCATAAAGGCCCAATCTCATCCCAGATTACCTCAGCTGTAAACCCAAGCCAATAGTCCTGATGGTGGCGCTACAGCAAGCATCTAACGTTCAAAACATTGGAAATTCATAACAAATCAACCAGCTAGAACTTCACACTTTCATCAAACTGTAGCCTCAATACTAAAGAAACTTTTGTACATTTAAACCTATTAAAAATTATGAAGTCCATCAGTCTGTTTTTTTTAAACTGTAAAACTTATAAAAACCTATCTCCTCCCACAATTTTTGCCTACAGTGCATGAAAATGTTTGACTGTGAACACTACTGTAAATATATACCTACAAATTGATGAATAAATCTTCAATGTTCATGAAAAAATTGAACATTTTTAAGAGTCATGGTAGATGATGTTTGACAAATATCAGAATTTTACCTAAAAAAATGAATTTTTGAGCACATTTTGAATTCTGCTCTCATGTGAATAATTGCAGTCAATGCAAGCAGCATTTTAAACATCAGTTATTCACTTATGGAGCAAATCAATCATTTTTAAAAACAAATTACCAACATCTCCATGCTGCAATATGTGTATTTTCAGATGTTTGTCTAGATAACTGAATTTTTTACAGTGGTTTCAAATCTCCCTGCACAACAGTGAATGGCTTACTCAATTTGTGAAGCCACTGTTGTATTGCCACTTGCCAATTAGCTCAGATCGCTAGATGACAGTCTTTGGTTCCAGAAGTTGTGAGTTCAAGCCTCAAGTGGTTCAAAATGAACATTGTTGTCAACTGTCTTGTCTTCCTATTCTCCTGTTTGTTGCTCAGAATTGCCTAAATTTGCCAAAAATATCCCGGACCCGACCCATCGCTGCGCAGCAGCAATAATGTTAACATTAAACTCACTTCAAACGCCATTGCATAGCGGACTGAAGCGGAGCTAACTAGTTAGGCAATTTCCAGCTGACTTCACCATACTCGTAGGCAACTGTAAATTCTATCAAACCGCGGCGACACATACCTGTGGCTTGGGTGCAGTTGCTGGGTCCGGTATGGTTGGGACTGATCCTTTTACGAGGATCAGTGTCGAGGCAAAGCCAGCTTTGTACTGACCCTTGTTACTGAAGCAGTCTGATGTGAAGTGGTTAGCACACACACACAAACTAACACGAACCGCAGCCGGCACGTTAAAAATGAAACGCAACCACTGTCTCTTCTGTTGTTCTGTAGCTGGGACAGAACATAGGCACTCATGTTGATTTATACAACCAACACCAGAGCAATTTGCGTGTCTAGCTCTGAGTCGTGTCATCTACAGAAATTCTCTGATGACACGGCCATTGTGGGGCTTGTAGAGGGTGGGAGGGAGAAAGAGTACAGGGACCTGATCAGCAATTTTGTTAAATGGTATGGGGAGAACCACCTGCAGCTGAACGTGGCGAAGACGAAAGAGATGGTGGTGGACTTCAGGAGGAACAAGCCCCCGCCCTCTCCAGTCTGCATCGGTGGGTCAGACATTGACATTGTGGACTCTTACAAATACCTGGTTGTGGTGCTGGACATTAAACTGGAGTGGACCACAAACACGGAGGCAGTCTACAAGAAGGGCCTAAGCCGGTTTTACTTCCTGAGGAGGCTCAGGTCCTTCAATGTCTGCAACCGGATGCTCCAGATGTTCTATGAGTCTGTTGTCGCGAGCACCATCTCCTTCGCTAAGGTGTCCTGGGGTGCGGGCATCAAAGCGAAGGACACAGACTAAATAAACTCATTAAAAGGCAGGGTCTGTTGTTAGCTCTAAGCTTGTCAAGCTTAGATATCAATATTTGCCCTTACCTCTTGATTGTATTTTTGTATTACTGATTGTATTGTACCGCTGCTACAATTACCTAATTTCCCCTCGGGGATAAATAAAGTTATCTATCTATCTATTGTCAAACGCCCACAAAACATGCTTCAGATATGTGCATTTTTAGTTGATTTTGGGTTAAATTCAAAGCAACAGTAGACTGTTAACTGCTGTTGGGCAGAAAAAAATAAAAGTACAGAAAAATATGTTTTTGTACGCAATTTTCTATTTACCCTCTTTTAAGAATTGTTAAACTCTTGTGCAATTGGGGAAGCAAATTTTAAGCATTTCTTTCATTGATAGTTGGCTGCCTTGACAATCAATTATTGGTTAATCATTAATAATATATGAAATATGTTTAACTAAAAAATATTTGCAGGCTTCATCAGAAGTAAAAAAAAAAAAAAAAAAAGTTGAAATTACAAATGACTTGTGCTACTTGTTTTAATTGATAACAATCTGTCATACCAGTACTTTGGATTTTATGTATGCATTCTTTCCCTTATGGTCCCATGATAAATAGCGGGTAACAACACAACTACTGTACATACTGACACCACTTCATAGACATCTTTGCACCGGAGAGACTCTCAGCTTCTGTGTGGCACTAGCTCAGCTACAACAAAGGTGCCATACAGAAACAGTACATTTGTCTCCAGATTGTGAAACAGTTTAAAGATTAGTCTCTTGACCAAAGCACAGTTTAGTTAGTGGACAAGTTCAATGTTTTAGGAAATATACTTATTTGCTATCTTCCATAGAGTTAGATATTTAAATGGATATATTTTTAGGACAGTTAGCTTAGGTTAGCATTAAGACTGGACGAGGGGGAAACAGCTAGCCTAGTTCTGTCTAAAGTTAAACATAGACCGACTGCTGTCAGTCCAAAGAGTGGACTGAGTGGACGCCGTCAATTTATTCAAAAATTGTTCTTCGGACTGATACTTTCGCAAACAACACTAATCTACTGATAGCTGGTTAGCTCTGACTGCTAGCAGTTTAAAAGAGGTGTGATCAAACAGTCACTCAGGTAAGTCACTCTGGTCGGTCTGTCCTTATCTCCTGTGTCAAACACTATATAGCCACCTGGCCATGACCTCTGCATTGGTATGTCCGGTGCAGTCCTCTGCTAAGCTTTCTAAATATATTGGGTGAGGGGGAGCAATCTGAGTTTGGGTGTGTAATAACACTTTGAAAAAAAAGTAGTTTGAACGACCTGTTGTCTAACCATGTTGGAAATCTAGAGTATTTATAGCAGTTTTGAATGGTAACAGTTGAAGGTGTAGAGAAAGCTGGCTGTCACTGAGGAGAAGACACAATAATTGCTTGAATATGGAGATTATAATAGTAATAATCATAATAATATGTCACCGTTCTGAAGCAAAGTGAGTTTTAAGAAGTGATTTAGAAGAAGTTACTCACTATTGAGTATGATTTTCTTTTGGAGGAAGAATGAACTCACCACACAAGAGTTATAAAAGATGACCTGCAAAATTTTTACAACCTGTTTCAAAGACAGCAATGGCAAATGTTATTTCACTTCAAATTTACAGAAAAAACTACGATTTAGCAATAAAGAATTTAAAACAGATTCTTTTTGGCAGAAATTATACTGCCATTTTTTGTTAATTTTCTTAAAAACACATTCTTTAATCAGCTGCAAATATATAACTGGCCAAATGTACCCTAAAGAATGCTCAACACACTTCATGCTCAGTAGTTGTGTGTTATCTTTTTGCCACTAGAGGGCAACCTTTCCACAAGTGTTTCCTTTTCTTGCCTTCTAAATATGACAGATACAAATGAGGACCTCAGCCAGGGCCAGATACTGTAAAAAGTCTGCAGTGATCTTATACAATATGCATATATATGGACGAGTGCACTGTGTATACCACAGCAGAAGCGAAGACTGGTATATGAGCTTCATTTCTTCGCTTAACATCATGGTTGATGCATTACTAAGCTGTCTGTACAAAACAGTTTTGCTTATTACACAGTGAGAAACAGTCTGACATATATTAAATAGATACATTCAAATGCCTTATTGCCTGTCCAAATGATGTAGACTGTTATGTGATGTGTCATGGGCAGACAGCTTGTTGTTCGGGCATAAGCCAAAAATATAAAATAGATGTTTTTCACTTTCGAGCAATGAGCACATTTCTGAACACATTGTTGTGCGTTTTGTCCCTGAGTACTTACATTGAATGTGCATTAAAGGAATAATTAAATGGCCAGTATGAAAAGGAACCGTGTTACATATTACAAGTTACCTTCGTTTTAAAGTAATATATTACGTTACAAATTATTGTCTGCATTGGGGTAATACATTACACTACCTTTTAGTTACTTTCAAAAAAATGCTCAAGTATCCTATATAGAACAATTGAATAGCCTGGATCTTTTTAAACAAACAAATGGCTTTGGACACTGGGATGAGCATGTCTGGTAGGACATGATGCCGAAAATGTAAGAAGATACTGTATTAAACTCATGCTATTGTTTTAAATGGGCAATTATTGTTAGGCTTTATTTGGCAATGCTGCTGTTTAGGTGCTTATAACTATCGTGCTGCTTATAACTATCGCGTCGGCATAAACTGATCTGATTATGGCAAAGCTAACTTAGCGCATCATTGTTTTTGACAGGGATTTTGCTGAAAAGCTTTCTAAAAGCTGGTGTTTCTACTGCTGACAGAGGCTCCCTATCTTCAACAACACACTCTGCCACAAGCCTCCTCACTTCTCTGGGTTCAATCTATTCAAGATTCAAGAATTCTATTCAATCTATTGCCGATTGAGATCCAGCGAAATCTATTTTTGGGTGATAAACATTAAGCTTGCTCGTGCTCTCATCCTCTGCTTTTCTTTTCTGCTCGCTAATGTCGTCTCTCAGTTAGTTTAGTATTTGGGTGAACTCTCTCCAGGTGTTTCTTCAGGGTACTTGTGCTATACCTTGCTGTAGAGAGTTCGGTCGGCTTCCCTCCCTGACATAGTTTACATCTGACTATTGTGTTCTTGTCCTATTATGTTCTTGTCCTTTTCTTTTACAAAACTCAAAATAAATGGAGTATACCCAGCTTGCAAATGTAGAGCCTGACTCTGCAGCCATCTCAGCTGTGCCAGTGTGCGACCAACAACACATTTTTGTGGTGATTTATATATTTTTTTCTGGTGACGGAAGGGTTTGGATGGATTCTTAAAAAATCAATATGTTACACGTTAGGTGACATAACTGTATTAATACATTACTGAAATATCAGTAACACATTATATTACTCAGTTACAGCTAAAATAAATATATTATTGTAGTTTGTTGCTTTTTTAAGGTGTTAAAAAGGAAAAAGGAATGATGACAGCAAGCAAAATGTCCATATGGAGATCTGATTATTGTTTCAAACAGACTTGAAAAATGGTGTATCTATCCTGTCACAGCACTAACTGTGGTGCACTACTGGTGGTTGAATTGTTCTAAATAACTTGGTCCTTAGGATTAAAGAGAATATTTAATTTGAGATATCCCTCTAGGCTTGATTTGATGGAATGAGGTCAAAGTCAAATTTGACAGAGCAAATCTATTCTAATTACATCTTCAGTCTTGTAGCACATAAAGCATCTCCTTCCATTGACGGAGAGGTTAATGGCCAGAGGGACGACAAGGTTATGACCTACGCAGGACTGACCCCAAGAGCAAAGCTACAATTATCAATGACCACATAATGACCAGAGTTTGATGGTAACTTTCGTTTGTTCTTTAACAAATAAGCTAATTTTCAACCAGCAAGCTCTCATGTATTATTTTAGATTTGTAGGTAATCTATTCTGCTAGTCACTTGATGATTCTACCAAACCATTGATGTCAAACAACTGTCAGTCAACCTGTATCCCTTGGCACAGACATTTCACACACATCCATTAAGAGAGTGTTGCAAACTTATTAGACTCATTTAAACATAGTATTGCTGTGATTCTTCGTTACCACTTCTGTGGTCAGAGGGTATCACTTTAAGTGCTGTGGGTTGTGTGGGAACTAGCCTACAGACAGATAACCTTGACCACATGTTCCAACACTCCAAATGGACCCTGTAATGATAACCCAGTGTAATGACTGACTGCTCTTGGGAAGGAATGCACTATGAACATACACCACTGCCTTTTTGTGAGTTTCTTTCCTTTTTTTTTTGTTTCTATACACATTTCTTGTCGTTTAAAAGAAGGATGCAGAAAACTGGTTAAATTTACCTTAGCATGGACATGATATGGCATAAAATATTATTTAAGGTGAGACACTGCAAGAAACTTCCCCAGTTTATACCTACATTAAGACACTTTTGTATAATAAAAAACATATTACCTCTGCTGAGGACAATATGTTTCAGGACATTGGTTGAAGCCAGGTCTCGTCAAAGGTTTTACAGAGGGAATTGTGGATATCTATTTGATCACTTCATAAGTAAGAAAATACCATAAATACCCAAATTGCATCATGTTTAAAGGAATTTTGTTTTATATAGATCAGATTATGAATGATAAATTAACAACAAAAAAGGTGATTAAGGTAAAAACAATTACAGATACGTATCAGCATGAAATTTCCCAAGTTGTTTACTTGTACAAGGGGTACTGTAATTATTTTTTGTCCTACAACTTTCCTAATATTTTATGTTCAGATGTAGATATGGGTCAATCTAATAAAATACTCACTATTTTGCACAGATTTCCATAACATAAATCTAAAATGAACACATAAATATTTATTTTGGATGCTCTTTTGCCATTAGTCTGAAAGAAGACATGATATGCAAGCTAAATAACCAAAATCTCAAAATACACAGCTGTGAACAGCTTAATGTCTGTCCACTGCAATAAATACATTTCCATTTCTAGTTCATATGAACCTGCTGTAAATACTATCCTGTAAAAACAAGTGATTCATATCATGATTCAGGTATTTAGGACAGAGGAGGAAGTATACTGACATTCCTATGTGCAGGAAACTGTTAGACATGTCATGACATCAGTACTGACAGATTTGCATGGTTTTGTTACAAGGTATAAATCACCAAGAAGGGAAGTTACAGTAATGTTCTGCTTATGGCTAAATTAGAGACTGCAGGATTTTAAGCGACCCAAACATGAAGCATGCTGTTTTTCTCTCTACATGGCAACCAGCTAGTCTTTACGGCCTGAATGAAACATATGATGTCTTCATAATCAATTGGTTACTATTACTATAATGGCAGGATTAACATTCAAAAGGCATGTGGACTTGAGACTAAATCAAATATTTACATGATAACAAATATGAGTTGAATGTATAAAGATAATGAAGAGGTCACTGAATTAATCAGTGAGATGTTCAGCTGTGTCTTTTTTTAAGATAAATTTATCCTGGTACAGCTTTATAAAAAAGGATGACGACATTTGTTGGCCTTAATCACAACATCCATTGCTTTATAAGCAACCGCCTATTTTACCTGTTTCTTCCCCAGTAAATCACAACACTTTCAAGTTCTCAGAGTGGTAAACCTCTGGAAACATCTCTCAGAATCAACTCCAACACACCTCTATGATTAATAGCCAACTCAATGACAGATATTCTGTGAATAACACTTTCAATGTCGAGCTGTGCGTGCTGAAATACCCGGGGCATTGTTTCAACCCGACAACTGAGTTTTTATAGCTGGCGTGCACACTGAAGGGGATTACAGCAGCCAGCTACACGTAATTGCCAGTAATTTCAGACAGTATGATTCACATTCATATGTGTCAGTAGACTTGCTGCTTTCACGTTTTGTTTTTAACATGTTGGACAAGATCTCTCGCGCAGACACTCGCTCACCCTGTCACGAAAACGTAAGACGTGTGTTTCACTCAAGCATGTCTGTGTGTTGACAGAGGAGAACAGCTCATACTAAGCTTGAAAAAACCTCAAATCAAAGTGACATGTTGTTTTTTGTTGTTGCTTTTTTCTTAAATGTGCCAATAATTCTTAAACACTTGAGGTCTCACTCTGTTGGGTCACCACAGTGTAAAGTGTGATTTACAGAGGTATCTGGAGAGATCATCTCCTACTCTGATACAACTGGCAGTGAAAGGCAGCATTTGGTGCTGACACCAAAGATCATAAATGATAGATATACACAGATCTACCAGGAAGGCAGCTCAGTGTCCTGCAACGCCAAAGATAGAGCCTCACAATCAGAGCTTCTGGGGTACTACAGCTCTCAGTATGAATATTTGTAAGGAGAATTCATGCTAATGTTGCCATTTTATCAGTGTTGGAAAGAAGGTGTGGCACTTTAAGGTCAACAGTGTAGGATTTATTGGCATTCTTCGGTAAGGTTGCAGAACGCAACTATTGACTTATACCTCGCCTCACTCTCCTGGACAGTAGCTCCTGAAAATTAGAAAAAATGTAAAAGGGTGGTGCAACATTGTGGACTTCATGAGCGAGAACCTCATATAAAAGACAATTTTATAAATAAATCAAATTAAAAAATAATACATGACAATTCTTAGTCAGGTGATCAAACACATCATTATGAATATTACAGATTCAATTTCTGACAATAGTTCCTCCTAAATCCTACGCACTGGATCATTAAGTGCAAATATCAAGGGCTTGTACATCAGTATTGGTCCTGGACCAAGGACATAATGTAAAGCAGTGTTTTTGCAATAAAATAAATTAGAGTACAGTATGACAAATAAAATAACTGCCATGAAATGACCACAGATTGGTAGTGTACAGTTGATAACATTGATTTTTACAAACATTAACTATCCCGAGGAATTGCGGTGTGACAAATAGTGGAGGAGCAGCGATAACATGACTTTTTTCTGACTGGAAGCTTTTTATTGAGGTGAGAAAATTCCATGGTAGACACCAAAAACATGCATTAACATACCACTGGAAAGCCAAGGTTAGCGAACCTAGACCTTACTCACTTATTACCTCTAACTACCCCTTTGGAAATATATAACGTTTGGCACACAGACCTCTAATAACAAACGGCTAACAACCAGTCATTATGGGGGCTTGAGCAGGAGATTTACAAATCTTAGGTTCAGCGGCATTGGACAGGTTCCCTTTGCTTGAAAATGGTTATTCCATCAAGGGCATGGCGAGCAACGTGATAAAATCTTGTGATTTATTCCTGGCGGCTGATAATTACTGGTGTCTTGTCACCTGTCAAAATGAATGGACAGGGAGAGTCCGAGGCTGTAGTCTTCATGCTCTTTACACCGCGGCAGTAAATCTGACATGTTTGTGAAGTCATAAATCACAGCTTGTGATAAAGCCTACGCACTTGGAGCTGAGCGGCATGGCCTGAACAGTTTTAACTATAAAGGTATGCAGAAGATCAGCAGGGTTATTTAAAAGGTGTGGTAAGTACATTGGGTTAAGTGGTTACTTTACAACTTCACAGGAATGGTCTCGGTTAAAAGCAAAACAAAAAGGACAAAGAAAGTGAGTGAAATGTTTAACATCATCACTGTAGTTCTGCTGTTCATCTGTGAGGCTTTAACCACTATAAGACAATAAAGTCATTTACTAACAGTTAGACAATGACTGAGTTTTTGTACAATGTGTTGTCCTAGATGATGATTTTAAGATCTTGTCCATAATGTACACAATATTTCTATTATATACAAGTAACAAGAACGTTCTATATTTCAGATTAACTGTTAAAGTGTATGAACACATTATATTATCACGGTTCAAATGTCATATTAAGGTTAGAATTAGAGTTTGTGGCCTTGTCAAATAATAGGGGTTCTGTCTTTTTAACAAACAAATGCAGATCTTAGTGGATTTAACTGTGAAGGTAAGAATTGAGAAAAACCTGAGCAAAGTGTGGAATGCACGGTTGTCTCATGAATGGCTGTAGGGTCCAGGTTGTCAAGTTTCACAGAAAGAATAATTTTTCATTCTCTCCTTACCTAATTAGAAATGTAGGTTTACTGTAGTAAAAGGTTTACTGTATGTGTAAATAGAAAATACTCATGTTGTATGCAAACATTGGTACTTCACTGACTATATATGTAATAAAGGTCACTTAATAATGAGTGAATAATCCAAGTCCAGTCTGTGTTGATCTCCTGGACAGAAAAAGGCGAGACTAAAAAGTTCCCACCTCAGATCAATAGTTGTACTTTTAGAGCTGAAACTCTGGGCTGTAATTGTTTTAAAGGATGGCGTCTCAGAGCCGCAACACATACAATAAAAACAAGAGGGCAGGAAGGAAGCAATGCTTCTCAACGACCCCCAGTTCAGCGTCTGGGGGCCTACCCTTTAGTTACCTGACCTATTGCACTTGGCCAGAAGCCTAGCTAAAGGTCAGTGCAATCACCTTTCACTATCCACCACAATATCTGACTCATAGATATTTCATGTGGATGCAGGTCTTTCCCCTTTTATATTCCTCAATTAGAGACTATTTTGTATGATGAGTACTAGGAGATGTAAATAAAAGCAAGCCTTTTTCAATTCAGTATCTAGTAGGTCTTTGTTTAGAAAGTGACATGAAACCCATCGCCTTACAAGGAAGATAATAAAATTATTTCTCAAGTGTTTCAGTGTATTTACAGCCTAAATTTGATCAACTAGCAAAAGATTATGAAAGATCGATAGTCTAACCAGCAGCAATTGCAGGTTCTAATTGTAAAATATTTGCTCTTGTTTTTTCCCTCTCTTTGAAGTCTAGTGCTCTCTCTGCTCTTGTCCTGAGGTGCTGCCCAGGCCTGATTTATGGGGATAGGTTCCAGGGAAGCGACTCTAAATTACATGGCCCTTAAACCTGCGCAGAGAGAGACAGAGAGGGAGAATCGTCACTCTACAGACATCTAATTGCAAGGACAAATCTAAGCTATGGTAGATAAGAAGGTTCCTCTCTTCCCAGACCTGAGAAAAGGGGAAACGTGTAAAACAGATTAGACCACTTGGATAAATGTGCAATTTGTCATAAATGTCCTTGAGACTATTCACAGAACATCTACTAAGATGAATATCACTTCCCTGCTAATGATGGTAAAAGGTAAGCAGCACACACTCTGTGCAATGAATGAAATAATTATTTTGTTGGAGATTCAGTCTGAGTGGCATGGTGCAGTGTTGTTCCATGTTAAGAAAGGAATTGTGATGACGGGGAGAAGTGAAGCGCATAAACTAACATTACAAAACTCTACATTATAGCCTCATGGAAAGTCTGAAGCACACATGGAGTCTGGCATTATAGCTCTGTTACGGGGTGAAAAACAGAATTAAATCCTCTTTAAAGGTGTTAAAGGAAGTGTAAAGTTAATTGCTATTTCCAAATAATTAGTATGTTTTGCGTACGTTTTACCCTGACGTGAAGTGTTGAAACGTTTCTGTAAGATCCTGTAAGGCATATGAGGGAGAGTCAGAGAAGGAGGAGGAGGTGACAGTGCCATTTGCCTAGAGGGTGCCCATAAACCTGGAGAGGGAGAGAGAGTGCATCATTCCTCACAGGTGACTGTACCATGTGACTTCAAGAGCTTTAAAAAGCAGGCCAACCTGTCTTGTTGAGGTACAAGTAATCACAAGGCACCAGAGGAGTCAGAGGAGGAGAATACCTGGGCTGTCGGCAAAGCAGCAAACACCGACAGCCCCACAAAACAAGCTAAGGAGCACTCAGGGAGCGTGTCTGGTAGTCGCAGCAGCCTCACAGACTACAACAATATAGACTCTTCTACTACAACTACAAAACAAGTACGAAGGTTTTACGCAGACTTGTCTAGTGTCCGCGTTGTTGACACAATGAGCTGTAGCAGTGTTGCTGGATCAGAGTTCTCTGAGGAAGAGCTGGAGCTTGGCGTGCTGGACCAAGGGGAAGACGAGGGGAGTCCTAAGGCATCTTTCCATGACAGTGAGAGTTCCACCAGCAGCCCGAGTGACCCAGAGGAAGGCCAGACCAAGAAGCGCAATCGACCAGTCCGTTCAAAAGCTCGAAGAATGGCTGCTAATGTCCGCGAGCGAAAACGCATCATGGACTACAACCAGGCCTTTAATGCTCTACGTGTTGCTCTGAACCATGACCTCAGTGGTAAACGGCTTTCCAAGATCGCTACACTGCAGAGGGCCATTAACCGCATCTCTGCTCTCTCAGTATTCCTGAACTCCAACCCGCCCAGCAAGCCCTGCACCCACCGTGAGTGCAATAGGTCATCTGTGGTGCCAGTTGCAATGGGAACATCTCAACTTGAGCAGACCAGGGTAACGGTCCCTCGACTGGAGCATCAGAGCTATATCCCCTGGCACACGTCCATCTCTCACCAGATGCCGCCACAACAAGGGCCTCATATGCACAGGCTGCCCACGGAGCCACACGTCTACATGGATAACACTGTGACATCTTGTCCCCCCTCACCTCATTACCCTTGCTATCCCACTGAGGGACAAATTTATGCTTCACATGGACACTGCGGCAGCCCCCATGACCATCCGCCCAGTCCTCTTCGATACCCTCAGGTGGGTGAGGGGTTGGGGTACCAGCCAGGCATGTGGGCCTCCTGCCCTCAGAGATACATGGACACTTTTGTGGAGCCTTCTCCAGCTCTGGGGCTTCCCTGGCAGGTGAGCTACCTGCAGGAACCGGAGCACAACCTATCTCTGTGCGCTGACATACTGTAATAGGGTACATCCACCACTGTGAGCCCTGCTGACTGCTGATAATGCCAGTGGACTGATGAATGACCTCAGGGAGGAAACAGTTTTTGTGTTTCTGTTGTCGCAATCAACTCAGTATTACAGTAAAACTCTCTTATTAACAGAAATATTAAAAAAGTGCAATTACAATCGAGACTGCAGAATGTTGTATATATTGTGAAATGTATTTTGATCTCAAATTTCAAAAGAATGTCTCAATGTCTGCTGTAGATAATTCACCCAGAAAAAATGTGTTCAAGTGGTTGAGTTGTTTTGTGCTTCTACAAAAACTGTTGGAAAAGATGTTGCATTACTACATATGTGATATGAAAAGGTAATGCAAATAGTCATAGCTGAGTAAGAAGAGGAGCAGTTAATGCGTAATCAACAAAGATGTGACAGCTTACATATGCGCTATACTGTTATGTAACTCTCTCTTACTCTATGATTTATTTCAAGTAGTGGGCATCTTATGGAAATGGGATTCAAACCCAGTTTGTTCATGTATTTATTCTCTGTATCTCATAAAAAGTCATGGCTGTTTGTACATCATTTTCTGAACTTCAAAATTAAATGTTAAAATTATATGATTCCTGTTATACTTACTTTCATGACAAATTGTTTAGCTGCAATCCCTTGTTTCTTAGGACTTTCATACAGCACTATCACAACACTTTGATTTACAAATGCTGTGTGCATGCATGTCCAAGTGAGCATGTGTGCATGCATGGGTGTGTGTGTGTTTGATTATAGCCTAGGGTTGGTAGCCTCTACTACTGAGTCTGAGATGACAGAGGTCCTTCACTCAGTTGAAAAATGTCCTTACAAGCCCATTCTTGTCATTTTTCTGGGAGAAGAGAAGCCAAGTTGCTTTTAACACACTGACAGTTTGTGTTATGTGAGCGCGAAAACCTTGATAAGCAATAGAGGGATATGGAAATTATGTCTAGCTGAATATGCTTTTCTTGGCTTTTTGCTTTCTGCACGGAAGTACAATTAAGCAAAAAGTCTGATCTGCAACAAATCGGCAAGTGACATCATTACTAGTAACTACAATAAGTCAGTTGTTCTGTGTGCTGATCAAGTAGAGTAAATTATAACCACAATTTTCCCCCCTAGTCACCCAGCTCATGTTAGTCAACAACAGCTTTCCCTCCCCTGCTGAGCAGTATGTCATGGAAAACAGCTTTAATATCAGACTATAGGACAAGCCGACCGACAGATTTATGTGGGCTCAGGAAGGAAGACTGTGCCCCGTCATCAACGAGGTGAAATCCCCTGTCGGGCTGCACTGGCCCGCAGGTGGAATTGGGTGTGTGAGACTTTTTTGAACATCCTGGAGGTCTCCCAACAAGGGCCTCGAGACGCTGCTGAAAAGAGTTGGCCTGGGGAGAACTACTGCAGGCTTGGTGGAGAAATAAATAGTGTGGTACAACAACAATTAGCAGGCAGGAAGGAAAGGGAACACGGACAAAGAGATGAATGGGTAAGGAGGAGTAAAATAATAGGAAGAGGAGGATATAGGTGGTGAGAACATGGCAGAGTCTACAGCTGAGCCGTCGTTCAGCTTCTTTACAGACGTGAATCACTAGAAAACCTTGACTCACCAGTGAGAGACGAGTGTGGCTGACAGCACATGACGGCATGTCTCTTCCTCCTCCTTGTTTGGCACAAAAACAGATATAGACTCACTCTGGTGCCAGTTGATCTACCCACCTGGGTCCTCAAGAGACTCCAGAGTGAAAGTGGGCTGTAATTGACGTGCAATGCCACTGAGAACACAACTTTGTAGTTCTGTCGCTGGTTTATTTTACAGAGAGACTCCACATCTTGTCAATTAGAGTGCAAAAAGCCTGGCTCTTTGTTTCCAAAAAACAGTTACCAACAGAAAAGGGGGATTGAAAAGATTTTAGAGTATTTTCACTGTGAATTTATAACAAGAAAAAAAATTACATCTGTAAATTAATTGTCATAATTGTTAATTAATTGCAAAAAAAGTGATATTAAAATGGGTTTAGATTTGCGTTGAAGAGTGACGCCATTTCATATTTATAATGAAAGTCACGTAAGAAGTGACAGTTTAAACTTAACAAGTTGGATCTAAGTACTGTGCGGTTAATTGGTTAATTGATTAACAACAAATAATTGGGTTCAGAAACCTTAAAATGATAATTTACTGCTTATTGTTTTCTAATATGATTGTGAAACCATGATGACGCATAGTTTAAACATTTACTGAAGAATGACTTGATCATTGTTTTGTCCCACTGTTTATTAACAATACATGTGTAAGCTATTTACATGTTTGTGAGAAGTATTTGGTCCACACAGAGAGAAATCCCATTAATGTGTCGGGCCTCTGTGCAGAAAAGCGCTCTAAAAGGTCAATGCAGGAGCCATAATATTGTTTGGTTTGTAATTTATGTTATCTGGTGTCGCTGTTTGTAATTGGCTCCAATGTTATAAATAGGAACCAACCATTTGCCGGGCAGGTGTTTCCGCCCGGACAGGTAAATAGTTTTTGACCGCTTGAGACAAGTTGCTGGATTTGTTGAAACTGTGTCGAAGCGTGAATGCATCAGAAGCGAGTTAATTAGCGCGTCAATTAAATCATCCGGCAGGAAGCATCTCAGTACCTTAAAGTGTTGGCTTAGCTCCTACAAATCAAGTCAAAAAATAGATTGGACAGGAGGACCATGCTTCGCTGGAGTTTGGTGACAAGTGTGTTTTTGTTTGGTGATCGCGGTGACGGGGACGATGAAGGATCCAACGGGGAAAAACTGATTGGAAGAAGCTGCGTCTTATCTGTTTATCAGCCGCTGTGGGAGGTCCGAGAGGAGCAACGCTGCGGAGCTTCTCACTGCAGGAAGCAGTGAACAGCGTTCATCTTACGAGGTATGTGTAGCGCTACCACCGTTTGATGGCCATCAAAGTTTGTGTGCACACATCGTTGCGTAATCCCAATGCATTGGTTGCGAAGCAGATAAACAATAAACCTTTATTCATTTGACTATTGGACTATTATAATGGAAGAGTGTGTTGCGGACGTAGATATTACGTCAGCTGAAGATGGGACTACCGCTGGAAACCCGTACAATGTTGTTAGCCTGACTGACACTCAAATGATGGGCAAGCGGGTGGTTAAACTGACTGCGAAAGCACTTGCTGAAAGACTTGACAGACTGCAAAAGGGCAGAAAAGCTAAGCTAAATGAAGCTAGCAATTTAAGAAAGGTGATACAATGTTCAATGCAAGTTGGTAAAACCTCTGAGGTACAAAAAGCTATTAAGGAGTTCATTGAATTGTGTGATGAAATATAACGTGATTACATGATTCTGTAATGATTTTGTTGCAATTTGAGGAACAAGAAAGGCATGAAACATGGTTCAAGGCCAAAATGATGTTCAATGATGAATGTATTGTCGAAACAAAAGAGTGGGTTTTAAGCAATGAAAATCCTTTGTCTGAAAATGAAGGTGCTGGTGATCTAAAATGTAACAAATGATGGTAAAAATCCAAATGACAGTGTCTCTAACGCTGGTAAATATTCAAACAAAAGCATTACTAGCAATAAATCAAGTACCACTTCTTCTGCACAAATTAAAGCTGCAGCAGAAAGGGCTGCACTTGTAGCTCGTATTGCAGCGTTGGAGGAACTAGAACAACAAATAAAGTGGAAAAAGGAACAGCTCAACTTGGAAACAGAGCTGGCTGCATCTACTGCTAAGTTGTAGGGGTGGTTAATCAGCCCAATTTCCCGATTCGATTCCGATTCTGATTATTGAAGTCTCGATTCGATTACAAATCGATTTTCGAGTATTAACGATTATCGATTCGATTTTCAATTATTAACGATTATTGATCTTCCATTTAACATCAGTCAGCTGCTAAATTATTTTACTTCTCTTTTGAGTAACACCTCACAGCACCTTCAATATTGTATAATGTAACTGTATTATCCAAATTATTATTTTTTACTTTGTTTTAAATGTAATGTTTCACTGTTAAAAGAAAGTTGCCAAGCTCAGAAGCCGGACTTATGTTAGAAGCATTGTCGGTGACGAGAACCAGGTCATGTTTCTCTATTCCCCACTTGTCTGCCATTGCTTTGAGAAACTCACACATATTTGCGCTTGTGTGGCTACCATCCATAGCTCTCGTCTGAAGTACGTAGGACATTCGGTTCCATAACTGCTGACATAATGAGCTGTAACGGTCACGTATGAGACTGTAGCTCTGGATGTCCAGGCATTGCAGGTTATTGCTACCCTGTGAGCAGAGTTGAGGGACTCTTGCATGGAAAGCTTTGTCTCTGTGTAAAGATTTGGAATCAATTGAAGTGTGAAAAAGCTCCGGGATGGAAAAACATATCTTGGCTCCAGACTGTGGACCATGTAGCAGAAGCCAGTAAGAGGAAGACTCCAGTTTGCATTACAATTTAAAAAAAAAAATTGTATTGTTTAAATCGATCTTTGGAAATTTAATAATCGATTCATAATCATCAATATTATAATCGCGATGAATCGATTATCGATTTTTTTCACCACCCCTACTAAGTTGGCAGTATTTCAGACTGCAGATGAACATGGTTCCTTTCAAAGACACGGACGGCATGAACTCTTATTTTGAAAGGAAAAAAAGGAAACTGGTACAACTGCAAACACTTGACCCTCCTGCAAAGGAATATGAGCCTGTTGCATGGAAAGCCACACAACAAAATGTTTGGTCATTGCCGCAGAACAAACAGCCAGCGATGGACATTAAACCAAACCAAACTGAAAGGCAGACCTTCGTTACATTAACACAAGATGCAGTCAAACAAGACCAACATCAGTAAACATTACAGACCTTGCAACCTGGTGCAACAAGTGCTTGTGAAATTCAAAGTCATCATACTCCATCTGGTGATATTGTAACTGTCACACTCCGGCCTAGGACCCGCCCTCCTTAGTCAGTGATCTGGCTGGCCTGGGTGATCCATGCCGTGTTTCCCCTCCTGCCCTGCTTCCTGGTTGAATGACAGGTGAGATATTCTGAGCTGCCTGCTGCTCCACACCTGATCCTACTCTCCTCGTCAGCCTTGACTTTAAAGCCACATCAGGACTGACAGTCTCCACCAGATTATCGCGTCTGTTTCCAGGAGTTTTCCTGCCCGAGAGTTGCTATTTTTTGGATTTCTCAACCTTCTGACCCAAGCCTGTTTTGGACTAAGACTTTGCCTGAGGATTCTGCACGCCTTTGCCTTGCCTGCCTATCTGTTGCCAACCTGTCCCTGTTCAACCACGTGAGTCTGCCAAGCTCTTGGTTCTGCTGACTGTGCTCAGTTGTGCCTAACTCTGCCTGCCTGTGTATTGACCACCCCGCTCGTCTGACCCCGGAGTATCGCCTAAGCCCCACCTGTACTTTTGCCAGGAATTTTTGTCTTATTTGATTTTTTTTTTCTTCCTGCGGCCTGTGCCTGGCCTGTACTGCCTGTGTTTTTTGAGCTGTAAATAAATATCCTAACTATCATTTGCTCCCGAGTCTGCTTCTGGGTCCACAACCCTCCCTGGCTTTGCGGCCCTGACAGTATAATCTGGTCATCATGGACCCAGCAGACGCAGAGAAGCTAAGAGCCACTTTGGAGAGGCAGGGCGTGCTGCTTGGAGCCCATCAACAGGAGATCGGCCAGGTGAATCACAACTTCTTGACATTTCTTGAGAAATGTAATACCCTCTCTGCCCAGGTGCAGCAGCCATTGGCTAACCCCCCTCAGACACCGCCACCTCCAGCCCCAGGGCCAAGTCCCAACCCTCAAGCGCCCCCCCCCCCCCCCCCCCCCCTGTCAGAGAACCAAGACTCCCTGCTCCTCAGCCATATGATGGTGCCCCTGGGACGTGTCGATCTTTTCTCTCCCAGTGTTCTCTCTCTCTGGAGCTCCAGTCTCTTGCTTTTCCCACAGAACGTTCCCGCGTCGCCTACATCATCACACTCCTTACAGGAAAGGCTCGGGAGTGGGGAACCGCCTTGTGGGATGCTGAAGCCACATGCTGCGCAAGCTACAAGGATTTCACTGATGAGATGAGGAGAGTTTTTGACCGCTCCTTCTCTGGCAGAGAGGCAGCCAGAGAGATCATGAAGCTTCGCCAAGGTTCACGGTCAGTTTATGAGTATGCTATTGATTTCCGTACATTGGCGGCCTCTTGTGGTTGGAATGATGAAGCCCAATTTGATGCATTCTTGAATGGTTTGTCCGATCCCGTCAAGGACGAGTTAGCCTCAAGAGAGCTGCCCAAAGACCTTGCTGGCCTCATGGACCTGACTGGCCGTGTCGACGCCCGTTTAAGGCAGAGGGCATGGGAGAGGACCCGGTTACCCCCCAGGTGGAGTCTGTCCACTCCCCCAGTGCCCACTGCTCCCCCTCCTGAGCCCATGCAGGTCGATCGAGCTCGGATCACCCCTGAGGAGCGCCAACGGCGACGAGAAGTGAATGCCTGCTTCTACTGTGGGAAGGTGGGGCACTTCTGCCAGTCATGCCCTTTAAAAGGAGCTGCCCACCAGTGAGAGTAGGGGGCCTGGCGGGCACAGTCCAGAATCATTCCCCTATCCAGCGATCCTATCTCCCTGTTTTGCTTTTCTATGGAGAGCAGTCCCATACCCTTCAAGCCCTCATTGATTCAGGTTCCGACAAGAACTTAATATGTTAAGCTACTGCCAGAGGTCTTGGAATTCCATTATTAGATCTGGACCTACCCCTCACGGTCCAGACCCTCGATGGCAGCTTTTTGAACCCCATCACCAAGAGAACATCGCCTGTTTTGTTAAGAGTTTCTGGTAACCACTCAGAGGTAATCACCTTCTACGTTATGGAGAACCCCCATGTTCCTATTGTCCTTGGATTCCCTTGGTTGTCGCTGCATAATCCCCATATTAATTGGTCTGACAACACTATTTTGGGCTGGAGCCCGTTTTGCCTGTCCTCATGCCTCAAGTCTGCTCTCATGCCTGTCTCTCTGTCCCCAGCTACCGAGGAGTTCCCTGACCTGTCTAAAGTGCCCCAGGAGTATATGGACCTTAAGCCTGTATTCAGTAAGTCCCATGCTGTCTCTCTACCTCCTCATTGGCCTTATGACTGCGCTATAGAGCTCCTCCCTGGCACCTCTCCACCGAAGGGCAGACTCTACTCCCTTTCTCCTTCGGAGAGAGAGGCCATGAACAGGTACATTTCAGACTCACCAGCCGCTGGAATCATTCGCCCGTCCTCATCTCCTGCTGGTGCTGGCTTCTTCTTTGTTGGGAAGAAGGATGGATCCCTGCGCCCCTGCATCGACTATCGTGGCCTGAATGACATCACAATCAAGAATCGATGCCCTCTGCCCCTCATGTCTACTGCCTTTGAATTACTCCAGGGGGCACAGTTTTTCACAAAGCTCGACCTAAGAAATGCCTACCATCTTGTGAGGATTAGGGAGGGGGATGAGTGGAAAACAGCCTTCAACACATCTACAGGCCACTATGAATACCTGGTAGTCCCGTTTGGCCTGACCAATGCCCCAGCAGTGTTTCAAGCCCTGGTCAATGATGTCTTACGGGATTTTTTGGATATTTTTGTTTTTGTTTACCTTGATGACATATTATTTTTTTCACATTCTCTTGACTCTCACAGGCTCCATGTCAGACAGGTTCTCCAGCGGCTGCTCGAGAACAAACTTTTTGTCAAGGCAGAGAAATGCGAATTTCATAGAAACTCTGTCTCTTTTTTGGGCTTCATCATCTCTCCTTCCCAGGTCGAGATGGATCCCTCGAAACTGAAGGCGGTAGCGGACTGGCCCACCCCTTCCTCCAGACGTGGTCTCCAACAGTTCCTGGGGTTTGCTAATTTTTACAGGCGGTTTATTAGGGATTACAGTGCTGTGGCTGGCCCCCTCACCGCACTCACCTCTACCAAGACCCGTTTCCAGTGGCATGAGGGAGCAGAGAGAGCCTTTGCCGACCTCAAGCACAGGTTCACCTCTGCCCCCATACTTGCCATCCCTGATCCTTCCCTCCAGTTTGTCGTTGAGGTTGATGCCTCAGAGGCAGGAGTTGGGGCCATTTTGTCACAGAGATCACCTACTGATAATAAACTGCACCCCTGCTCTTATTTTTCTCACCGTCTCCCCAGCAGAGAGGAACTATGGCGTAGGTGACCGGGAGCTGCTGGCAGTCAAGCTGGCCTTGGAGGAGTGGAGACATTGGCTGGAGGGGGCTAATACTCCTTTTCTGGTGTGGACAGACCACAAGAATCTTGAATACCTCCGGACCGCCAGACGCCTCAATGCACGACAAGCCAGGTGGTCCCTTTTTTTTTTCACGATTCAACTTTTCTCTCTCATATCGCCCAGGATCCAGAAATGGTAAGCCAGATGCCCTTTCAAGGCAATTCTCCCCAGCTCAGGATCCAGCCCCCCCGGAGACCATCCTCCCGCCTCAATGCCTTGTTGGAGCTGCCCTTCTGAGGATAGAAGCTCTTGTCCAAGAGGCTCGGGATCGGGAACATAGACCAGGCAATGTACCAGCAAACCTTCTCTTTGTGCCCCTCTCAGTTCGCCCACAAGTGTTGAGATGGGGTCATGGTTCGAGAATCGCTTGCCATCCCGGGGCAAACCGAACCCTGGCCTTGCTCCAACAGCATTTTTGGTGGCCCTCCATGAAGAAGGATGTCCAGACGTTCGTAGCAGCCTGTGATGTCCGTGCCAGGAGCAAGTCAGGTAACAGGCCTCTGGCAGGGTTACTAAGGCCCCTACCCGTCCCCCATCGCCCCTGGTCACACATAGCCATTGATTTTGTAACTGGACTCCCCAATTCTGATGGCAACACCTGCATTTTGACGGTAGTTGACCGCTTTTCTAAGGCTGCCCACTTCATCCCCTTACCCAAGCTGCCCTCTGCCAAGCAAACTGCTGAGTTGATGGTTCTTCATGTTTTCCGTCTGCATGGTCTTCCCTCTGACATTGTGCCTGACCGTGGACCACAGTTCTCAGCTCAGTTCTGGAGAGCCTTTTGCAAATTGATTGGTGCCTCTCCCAGTTTGTCTTCAGGTTTCCATCCTCAAACAAATGGCCAGACAGAGCGGGCGAACCAGAAGTTGGAGGTGTCTCTCAGGTGCATGACATCCCAGGACCCTGCCTCATGGAGCAAGACCCTTCCCTGGGTGGAGTACGCCCACAACTCCTTGCCCACCGCCGCCACTAGACTCTCCCCCTTCCACTGCTGCCTGGGCTACCAGCCCCCACTCTTTCCATCTCAAGAGGAGGAGGTGGCAGTCCCCTCGGCTCAAGCCTTTGTGCAACGCTGCAAGAGGACTTGGTCTTGGGCCAGGACCCAGCTCTTGCGTTTCTCGGATGCCTTCAAGGAGCAGGCGGATAGGCATCGATCTGCAGCTCCAGCATACAAGGTGGGCCAGAGAGTGATGCTCTCCACACGCAATCTGCCTCTCAAATCCCCATGCCGCAAGCTGAATTCCAGGTTCGTTGGACCGTTCTCTATCTCAAAGGTAATCAACCCCTGTGCTGTCAGACTTGCCTTGCCTCTGGCCATGCGTCGTATTAACCCTACATTCCATGTCTCCCAAGTGAAGCCACTTGTCTCTAGCCCCCTACAGCACCCGGAGACCCTGGCTGAGACGCCTGGTGGCGTTCGTGAGATGGGGGGTACTGTCACACTCCGGCCTAGGACCCGCCCTCCTTGGTCAGTGATCTGGCTGACCTGGGTGATCCATGCCGTGTTTCCCCTCCTGCCCTGCTTCCTGGTTGAATGACAGGTGAGATATCCAGTTCTGAGCTGCCTGCTGCTCCACACCTGATCCTACTCTCCTCGTCAGCCTTGACTTTAAAGCCACATCAGGACTGACAGTCTCCACCAGATTATCGCGTCTGTTTCCAGGAGTTTTCCTGCCCGAGAGTTGCTATTTTTTGGATTTCTCAACCTTCTGACCCAAGCCTGTTTTGGACTAAGACTTTGCCTGAGGATTTTGCACGCCTTTGCTTTGCCTGCCTATCCGTTGCCAACCTGTCCCTGTTCAACCACGTGAGTCTGCCAAGCTCTTGGTTCTGCTGACTGTGCTCAGTTGTGCCTAACTCTGCCTGCCTGTGTATTGACCACCCCGCTCGTCTGACCCCGGAGTATCGCCTAAGCCCCACCTGTACTTTTGCCAGGAATTTTTGTCTTATTTGATTTTTTTTTTCTTCCTGCGGCCTGTGCCTGGCCTGTACTGCCTGTGTTTTTTGAGCTGTAAATAAATATCCTAACTATCATTTGCTCCCGAGTCTGCTTCTGGGTCCACAACCCTCCCTGGCTTTGCGGCCCTGACAGTAACTATTATGCACAAGCAAACGGAAATAACAGCTGCTCTCGTTCACCAACAGCGCCTACTGTCTCTGCCTGCGCAAGATATTCCCATATTTGAGGGAGATCCATTTCGATATAAAGCTTTCATCAAAGCATTCCAACAAGGAGTGAAAGACAAAGCTAGCAGAGCTGACTGTTTGTACTACTAGGAATAGTTTACTAGAGCACAGCCAAAGGAATTGGTTTGTAGCTACAGGCACATGGATCCGGCACGTGGCTACGATGTGACAAAGGGTCTTCTACAAAAACATTTTGGAAACAAGTACAAGATCGCTGCTGCATATATGGAAAAGGCTCTAGCTTGGCCAACAATAAAATTTGATTTGATTTGCTCTACAGGCCTATGCTTTATTTTTGCGTGGATGTTGCAATGCAATGGAAGAGCTTCATACAAGAGTTGAATATGCCAACCAACATGAGACTGGTGGTTTCTAAATTACCATATAAGCTCAGAGAGCAATGGCGAGCCATAGCACATGACATCATGGAAAGATCCAATGGAAAGGCTCTCTTCATTGATGTTGTATTTCTGGAGAAGCATGTGAGCATCTTGTGAGACTCGACCTTTGGAAAGATTGCTGATGCATCACAAAATACACTTGGCTTAAGACCTTCCACCAAGTTGCATCTACAGGAAAAGACAAGAGCAAAATATATTTTCTGTTACTACAGTGACATCAATGGACTCAGATGAGGAAAAAACCATGTCAAATAACTCAAGAAATCAGGAAAGCTTGCAGTGTCACTGCTGTTCACATGCTCACCTTTTGGAGAAATGCCAACAGTTTAAAGAAAAGAAGCACAGAGACAAGATTTCCTTTTTAAAGGAAAAAGGAATCTGTTTAGGATGCCTTTCTACTGGACACATGAGCTGTGACTGTACAAAGCACTTGATTTGTGAAGTTTGTGATCAACAACATCCCACTGTGCTTCACATCAAGAAAGCAAAGACAGAGTCACACCAAACCAACAAACCACCAGAAGTCACACCATCAACTCTTTATCAGACATGTGGACATACAGGGGCCAGGAGAGATCGCTGCTTTCTTTCCATCGTGCCAGTGCAAGTCAAAGCCAATAAAGGAAGTGGCATCATAAAGACATATGCATTTCTAGATCCTGGTAGTACAGCTACATTCTGTTCAAAACATCTCACGCACAAGTTGAAAGTTAAAGGAAGAAGAACTAATTTTCTCTTGAGGACTATGGGACATGAAAGTGTTGTCCCAGCATACTCCTTATTGGGTTTGGAGGTATCCGGTCTTGAGAGAAATGACTTTTATCCTTTACCGGAAGTCTTCACACAGAAGCGAATGCCAGTCTCTGCAAATGACATTATTACTGCTACAGATGTCGAAAGGTGGCCTTATTTGTCAAAGATTCATATTCCCAACATAACTGCCAACATTGACTTGTTGATAGGAACCAACGCTCTCAAGGTATTGGAAACCTGGGAAGTTGTCAACAGTTGTGGAAACGGACCCTACGCGATAAGAACAGTGTTAGGATGGGTCGTTAATGGTCCTAAAGGAAGAGGGCGCCCACCTAAATCTAAGAAAGCTGTGCATGATGAAAACATACTACTATTGGTCAGGACAGTCAGAAAACAGAACAGAAGAGCCCCACTCAGCTCTCTCTTGAAGATCTCACATGACAGACCATGTCTGTCCCATGAACCTTCCAAGCAGTTGGACGAGCTGAAGGATAAACACAAAGAGCAAATCTCTGCATTAGAGGAAAAGCATCAGGAGCAGCTTGAAAGGCACAAGGGCAGCTTCACCCAGCAGCACGATGCCGCTCTCGAGGAGCTCAAGGAAAAACACCGAGCTGAAGTGGAGATCCTCCTGAAAGATAAAGAACTGCAGTTCCAAGCACATGTTGAAGACATGAACCAGAAAACTTTATAAAAACTCTGAAGGAGGAACTTAACGCATTGAAGATTGTTCCAAAGGAAAAGGAGTTTAATAGCTAATTGGTCGTAATAATGTTTTCCTCAGCCCCATGTGGTTCATGGCCTTTTGCCAAAGTATTAGAAGTTTCTCCTAACAAAGGGGGCTTGGTACGTTCAGTCAAGCTGCAAACCAAAAGGCAACATTATTAAAAGACCAATAACTAAACTTTGTTTGGTACAAGATGTATGAACTGAAAGGTTAATTAAGGGGCCGGTGTGTAGGAGCCATAATATTGTTTGATTTGTAATTTATGTTATCTGGTGTCGCTGTTTGTAATTGGCTCCAATGTTATAAATAGGAACCAACCTTTTGCCCGGGCAGGTGTTTCCGCCCGGACAGGAAAATAGTTTTTTACCGCTCATGCTCACGCTGTGGCTGAAGCTGAGACAAGTTGCTGGATTTAAGTTATTTTGTTTGATTACAAAGGAAAGGTTGACATTGATCATTGACCATTGACCACTGAACACTTATAATGGACAATAAAGGAATAAAGTGTTCAAAAGAGAAACTGTGTCGAAGCGTGAATCCATCAGAAGCGAGTTAATTAGCGCGTCAATTAAATCATCTGGCAGGAAGCATCTCAGTAGCTTCAAGCGTTGGCTTAGCTCCTACAGTCAACTTCCATGTTGAATTGTGACTCACCTGAGGATTTACCTCACTTCTCTGACATGTGAGCCGCACAGTGATGCACCTTTTTTTCAGACTGTTCCACCTCCTTTACACCCTCCGCTGCGAAGCTGATGGAAAAGAAAACAAGCAAACATGAGATAAATGATGCCAAGAGGGTGAGGGTGTGTTTGCGTGATATATGGGGATGAGTCAGCCTTCAGAGTGAAGATGCATGTTGATGCTCTACATACTGTGCCCACCCCCTGCTCCCTAAGCACACACACACACAAGCACAAACAAACACATTATGCTGCTATGACATCATTGGTGAAGGTGAAGGAAGTGAAGGTGCCAGAGGACACGATTTGACAGACTTTATTTTATTCCCATGACATGTACAAACACATTATGACTGATTTATTACTTACTGTCTGACATTAAGTTATATGAATCTGGGAACTCACCAACCACACAACGATGCTTAGTTAAAGGCATATACATGAAATTCGACCTGTACTTAAAATGATATAGCAAATCTATGCCAATTCACACATCAAATAATAGAACTTATGTTTAAGGCAATAAACAGTGTTCAGCTGTCATGTTTTTCACAAGACCTCTTCATATGGGTAGAACAAAAATTTAAATAACTTATTTTGTTTTTAATTACAACTTACTCAGGAACAGCCTTGGAACAATAGAAATGTCCACATCGGTTACATAATAAAATCATTAGGGGTCTTGATAGCCTAAAGGTTAAAGACTATATCTATTCATGAATTAAACTATTCACACATATAAACTGTTCAGGATGAATAGTAACCAACTGGATCAGTGACCCTACAGCCCTGTTACTACATTATGAACAAGGGTGATTGATAATAGTCGCTTTGTTTCTTGGACTAATGTTACATTTACAATGCACAAAATTAATTTCACAAGTGAAAAGAAGACATTCTCTGGTTAACCAAGTATACTAGGCTGAACATGTACAGAAGAGTCATAACTTTGGTTTGACAATTTGTAGACCAACTTCTTCATATCTTCTTGTTGGTTTTCTCTTTTATATTGCTTCTATCGGTAATAACAAAGAAAACTCTCAAGTGTTATCTGCTCTTTTCTTTTGACAAGTGAGACAAGATGCAGCTTGTTTTACTGATCTGATTTGATTTCAAAGCAGTTGCACTACTGAACACAAGATGGAGGCAAATATTCAGTAAAGTGGTAGGAACAAAAAACAATTGAATTCAACCTGAAAACAAAAAAAAGGAAAAACAAATTAAAGGCTAAAATGTTACTTTTGTGCAGGTGAGTTCATTATCATAGTTTACATACAGGTACAAATGACCCCTGTCACTGTTTTACATAAGGATGCAAACAACTATGTCTGCTGTAGAGATTGAAGAGCTTGTTTATAAGGGCTTATTTGATGTTGCAGTGCCATGCTTGGGCAGGTGAAAATATTGCAGCCAATTATTCTGTTTTTGTTCAGTTTAGTAACACATTCTCCCTGGACTATTCTCTCTCTGTCACAAAGCTGCACCACAAAACATTTCATGTCAGACGAAGTAAACAAAACACGGATGCAAAGCCAGGGAAAACCATGCTGTAGATTACATTAAAAAGGAAAACAACATTCTGTAACACTGACAAAACTCATTTGTATTATTAGTAATAATACATACATACATGTATGCAATATTCAGTGTTTGATATGAAAACATAAGAACTGTACTCTGAACTTGTTTTAATAAGTTAGTTATTACACAAACAAACATGTATTACGCTAAAGGCCAATCTAAAGCATATGCAACTACTATTTTCAAGATGCACAAGAGGATGATCTCATCATGGCAACAGGCATAATGATGTCCTTTTACCAGTCTGTTACGGTCTGTGATAGAGTCTGGATACACTGATTAGTCACTTCCTCTGTGCTTTGAAAGGGTGCAGCAGCACCTAACTTCTCTACTGCTCCTCTTCTCCTCTATGCTACTCCTCTAATACACAATCTAGAGTGCAACAGGCAGCTTTTATTCATGGTCCTGCTACAACCTGAACTCTCTGTTGACAGGGGCGCACAGTAATCACTGTCAAACTTTATTTTCCGAAAAATCTAAATCTATATTCAGTCGAATTACATTGATGAGCAGTCCTGCCTGGACAGCAGGAGAAAGAATGACTTGATCCTGGATCCAATTCATAAACTTCTATCCGTTTTGCTTTTTATCTATTAGAATTTATTTATGTGTACACCTGTTCAAAATGGCCACCAGTGTTGGGGATAACTAATCAGGCAACTACATTATACTTGTGTTAAATAGGTTTGGCAATTATCTGTATAATGGATGGATAAAAAAAATATCAAACTGCCTTTTCATGTTTGCAGAACAATATCTGATCTCTACTTAAATTCAACACAGGGATGGGCACACTGGTCCTGACTTTGAGGATGAATAAACATTTTGAGAGACTCCTTCTAATGAGGTGTAACCACTGCTTTATTGATAAACATGTCAGATAAGCTGGTCTAGTCTACAATAAAGCCATGGTTTGTTAAACAAGCAACTCGAGTGTGTTTGTTTCAGAATGTTTGACCTCTTAAGATGGCAGTTCCTATGATTTTTACACTTTTTTGTTTCCTTTTACACAGGATCATTGTATAATTACAATGTTGTATATGCAAATGAACAACATTAAACTTCTCTCCATTTTTTCAGCACAAATTTGCCAAATGACGCATAACGTGTCATCTGGTGGATTATAGGACTGTTGCAACTACAGTTCCACAGGATCGAGTGATGGGGCTTCTCGTCAAACTCCAATCATACTGTGATTGATTTATTGGGCCTGTGCAGCGCAGTGCATTCTGGTTGTTGTAGGTTTTCTAGCTTTTGTTTGAATACGACAGCCCTTTCTCTGAAATATTGTTTTTTTTTTCCGACTGTATAGGCAGCCCAGTTTTATACATGGGTCATCTTTCCAGCAGTGGAATATTTCTTTGTCATGGAAGAAAGGCTTGTCTCTGATTTATTTATTAAGAGTTATTTGAAGGCAATTAATGAAGCTCAGCACAAGTTCAGTCAGGAAGACTATCTTATTGTTCAATAATTCACAAACTCTCCATACTTCTTAATCAGCTGACTATGGATGTTTACTCCGGTAGTCAAACCAACCAGATTTTGCCAAGATTAAATCAACCATTCACGGCCTTGCTGTCAACCCTTTAAATCTTTTCTCCACTCTACTGTTGTTAGCTGTTGTCTCAGTGCAAAATCTTCCTCCACCCAATCTACATCCAGTTCATGATAGTCAGTGCTCAGTTCGAGTTTAACAGAATCCACCTCATCACCTGGATCTCCTGCCACAGTTTTTAACCCATCACCACCACCAGTTTCTAGGCTCCATCAGGGGGTTTCCTATACTACTCATGGCTTCACCTACCCTCTTAAAATATAATGGATGTCACGATGATGCCTAATCATCAAAGACTCATCTGGTGTGCACATTGTATTAAATATTTAATGAATCAAAAAGTCTCTCCTGATTGAAATATTTGTACTTTGAAGTGCTAGGGAGGCCTACCCCTTTTATATTGTTTTATACATTGATAAAGTTTAAGTTTAAGGGCATTATAGCCAACTGTGCATGATACTTTTCTGTGAAGTATTGTTTGGTTTTGAGTTTTTCTTTTAAGGTGGGATTTGTCGGATATTACAAAATTAAACAGTTTAAGAAGGACCTTGTGCAACCTTATCTCAATCTCAGGGGGATGCTCTGGATTAACACAACAAATAATGGAAAGAGTACTGTAACAAATCATTTTTTAAAGGGACTAAATAAGTAATTTAATTTAATGAGCAAGATGTAACACATTACTTTTGCTGAGAAACGACCCCAGCAATGAAGGCCACCACCTAATGCAGAGTGAAAGGCCAGCCATCACAGAAAGAACAGCGTGGGGGAAGGGGCACTCCAATGCTGCTTGATCGTCCAGCAGGCAGTTCTGCAGATGCCTACTGAGCGCTTCACTCCTGTTAACTACAGCTAGCTCTGAAACATGAACCCATCTGATGCCACATCACCACTGTGGACCACACTGATGCTTGAGTTCATACAGTATAAACCCCAATCAACCCCAACACACACTGGCTGAAAAAACTGACTGCTCTGAAGGTCTGGATCGTCACCTAAGAGATGTGTCTGAGTGACTAGTTTGCTACGTTCAACTAAAAAAGCTTCTCGTAGCGTTTTTAAGTCCAATAAATACAAACAGTCTAAAAAAATATTGGAACAGCAAGGCCTATTCAAGGACTATTCCATTATTTTTGCTGTACATTTGGGTTTGGCATCAAAAAATGAATATGAGAGATTTGTCAGCATCCATTTCTGGGTATTTACATCTAGATCTGTTAAAAAACTTAGAAGATAAGGACTAAGGAAAATATCAGCAGTTGATAACAAAACATTGCGAGAGCTGTAAAGAAAAACCCTATAACAACTGTCAGTGACATCACCGACAACTTCCAGAGGGCAGGAGTGAAGGCATCACAATCCACTGTTTGCAGAAGACTCGGGAACGAAAGTACAGCGGCCACACCAGAGGATGCAAACCATTCATTAGCAATATGTATAGGAAGGCCAGATTGGAATTTACCAAAAAGTAAGGAGGCGAGGCTTATAAGTTTTATAGACTGATGAGACAAAAATGAACCTTTACCGAAGTGATGGAAAGGCTAATGTGTGGAGAAAGGAAGGATCTGCTCGTGACCCCAAATACACAAGCTGATCTGTGAAACACTGTACAGTTTTCAGTGTACAGCCAAAATAAATGAACTGTCCTCTCTGTTCCAATAGTTTTGGAGGGGACTGCAAATGCCACAATCAGACAAACACAAGCGCACAAGTACATGAAAAATGCTTCCAATATAACATAACAACCCAAGCTTTAAAGCTATCACAGATGAAATTAAATTAAATTATGTTATCCTGCATCTTGAACTGGAGAAAAATGTGGGTAGAGGAAATAAAGGAATAGATAACCTTGAGGCCTGTTATGCCACAAAGCAACAACTTGCAGCAAATGCGTAGTTGAGCCTTGGCTGACTGTGGCAGGAGAGCAAAAAGGTGACACATGTACCAATCCACCGTGGATAACTTGCTTGGCTGACATTGAGGTCACAGACACACAGGGATAAACTTAGAATGGAGGATGGCAGTCTTGGCTGTGAGATCAGAGGGACTGTATTCAACATCAAGGTGAATAGGCCGTTGGTTTATGAATTTGACATAGTGAAGCCAATCCATAAAGTAGTCTGTAGCTTTAATTTTGTCTCAGTCCTATGACCTGCATCTTTGCCTTTCCATTAAATTTCAGCTCTCTTCATTTGCCAGTACAAGTTGTTTATCTGCTTTGAGATGGAAAAAAGCTCCTCAGCCTTCTGTTGATATGCAGCAGGAAATAACCAGAGGCAGGGAAATTTGATGACATTTACTATTCTAGCTATGTTCATCTAGAGGCACATGCACACTCACAAGCACGCATGTGCACGTGTGCATGCGCACGCACACACACACACACAGAGTGAGAGCGTGAGCGAGAGAGTATTTTATCTCCTGTTTGGTCTATTTATTCAGTGCGGGCTATGTATTTTTATACAGTATGTAAACATTTTTTTTGTATTGTCTCACTCCCCCCTTCTCTCTGTTTGCTGCATTCAGCTCACCAATTGATTCCTCTTCAAATTCAGCTCCGAGGACACTCTGTTCCAATTAAGGCTGCATCATAAATGCAACGAGAGAATCTGACAAAAGCACAGTCTGAATAACATCTGCTGTATCTTTCAAAATGTTTGCGTCCAGACTGAAACTCCTTAGATCTCTGTGTTGAGCCCTCTCAGCAAAAGCAGTAACTGCTTGCGCTGTACAAGAGAAGCTATTCAGAACCGTCAGTAATAATGGGAACACTAAATCTGAGTATGTAATACTGCACAATGCTACGGTGGTCCTGAGACCCCAATGCACAGCAACTTTAGAAAACATCTAAATGCAGCAGGCAGAGAAAATGCTGCGAAAACATACCCAGACAAATTCACCTATTTAAAATGTATGCAGCAAAAAAATATGTTGAAAACACAAACAACTCACACAAATACAGAAATTCACTGCATTCTTCAATGATCTACCATTTCTTACATTTTAGTATTGGCTTTTGTTTTCTCTATTTCCCTGTGTGTCTGTATTTGTATTGATTTACTGCATATGTGATAAGATAGATGAAGATCTTTTTGTGTGTTTACGTGATACACAGAATGGGTTGACTATGTAGAAGGACTGTACTTCTCTTGGAGCTTCACATATCTATAGAAGGTATATGATAATCTTCAGGGCCTATGACCGAAAAAACCTCCACCAACTGGTTCTAATGCTGAAGCTGTTTGTGAAAGCATGTACGAACAGATGTCGTTAAAACAAACACATGTGTACTGAGTTGGCCCTCCCCAGTGCACAGTAAGTCGTTTTTTTTTAAAAAAAGCACTTGTCTGTCCTGAAGAGTAAGGGTTGGTATCAGGCTGTGGTTTGTCCATATTGGCCTGTGCTCTGTTCATTAGTCTTTGGTTTGTCCATATCCCAGTAGGCTTGAGCTCTGTTCACTTGGCTTCAATTAGGTTTAGTACAAAGAGGCTGCTGAGCTGCTCAGTGAGCTTCAAAGCCTGTGGTGTTTTTGTTTTGACATGCAGTAGATATGTGCTGTTGTTCTCATAAAGTATTTGTACTAAATGATCGTTACTATGATGTAGTGGCTGCTTTAAATTTATAGCACTTTAATCAAATGTTCCAAACAACTACTGTAAATTGTCATGACTATGACAGTAGTAGTAGTTGGGTCTGCACAATATGGCAAAAAAAAATCACTTGCAATCATTTCGACAAATACTGCAATATGATTCACCGTTACTGGGAATGATCATTTTATTTTTACGTCATAATTTTCATTTTCTGAAAAACCACTAAATCATGACGTGAAACATCATGCTTTCTTTTGTCTGGAGAACAAGATATGTAGACCAGGGCATCTCAGCAGCACTACTGTACTTTATTATAATGCTGTTTTTATTATAGTTGCTGGAGCGTGTGTCCTATGTACAGAGGCTGTGTTGTTGCAGCAGTGGCCCGGGGTTCAAGCCCCACCTGTGCTGCATGTCATTCTCTCTCTCTCTCTCATCCTGTTTCCTCTCATCGCTCAAAGCTGTCCTATAAATAAATCCATGAAAAGGCCAAAGATTACAGTTGTGGTTTCTTGTGATTTGGATGTTGCACTTAGCCACATTGGGATTTCAATAATATTTCAATCAACTGTGCAGCCCTCTAATAGAATAACTGTTTTATCATATTAGCAAGCTACTTTACACACAATCATTGCTTGGCTTACAGACACATACAAGTGGACTTAACACACAAGAAAACAAGACTTCCTCTTTTTCTCTGCCTCACCTCAAGAATGTCAAGATGGATGTCATTTCTCCAGGTGCTCTCTAACATCATTAGTCAAGATGCCAGGCTGAATAGATGGGTAATGTCAATGACGCAGCCATTGCCCTTGGTCATGTTTCAGGCGCCATGGATTGTGGAGTTCTCGAGGAAATATTTGATCTGTCCTGTGACGCAGTACCTTTGATGAGAGAGGTGAAAACATGGAGCTGTGAGTGTGTTCAGTTAATTGAAAAAAAAAAGGAAAAAAAAACTCCTGTGACTGCTTCTCCTCCTTATGTGTTTTTAACATACAACAAATGTGCACAGCAGGTTAGACTTCACAAGGCATTTATTTCAACAAACTGAGGAAAACTTCAATTTCACAAGCTAACCTCACCCTCTGACAGCTTGTACATGTCTACGTGCCCCTTCCCCCCAGTCCACTGCCTATTAACTCAAAGGTCAATAAACACGAGCCCACACCGAATGGATTTTGAGATGCTATCAGCAGCTGACATTTTCAATAGAGTACTTTAATCTTACACAATTAACTAATGTACAATCATTTGCTTTGACAGTTGTCAGGGTGTGTTATATTTGATTATTGCCTTGTTTCATTTCAACCCACATGTATGGAGTTATAAGAGATTAAGTTCGAATATTCTTGCAAGGAACTTTTCACTTCACCATTGCAATTTAAAGTTTGGTTGTTTAACTGAAATGACATGTTTCCAATATGTCCATTCATTGGCATGCTGTGCAGCCCTGTGTAGCCTTAACAACTTAAGGAGGGCACAGAGGATAGATTACTTAAAGCCAGTAATTTAGTTAATAAAGTGGGTCTAAATAATTGCAAAAAGTAAATTGGTCTTTTAAAAGGTTATCTGTACCCTGACATAGGGCGACCTCTCAGGAATATAAAACGACACCTTGTTAAGTGTTTGGACAGGCTCATTTCAGCAGCTATTTTCGCTGCTGCACCCTTAATTATTTAATTTTCTCCCCTTCTTGGAACCCACCTCTAATGGATTGATTTTTTCCAGGGAAATTGGTTTATAAAAGCCTCTGTGAAAATAGAGGGTGGCAGGGAAGTGTCAGAAGAGAAGAAAGTGGGCTGTAGAGGGTTTTGGAGAAAAATAGTGGGTTAAGATGCAAAGGCGGACAATGTTGTAAATAAGATGAAATTCATAGTTTCTGCCTTGACAGGCTCTCCGTGCAATTACTGCCTCTTGTATTCCGAAAGCTCCCTCTAACCGTTTATTTGAAACCATTTTATCAAAGCCACACAGCAGACAATTAATATCTGTGATTGAACTACAACATCCTGAGGTCAAATGAATATTGGACCTAAGCTGATGTCTTCCAGGGAAACAGAGATTTTCATACATGTTTGTACAATCTCATTCAAATTAGTTTCCTCTGGGAGAGACAGCAAAGGGCTTGAATGTAATGAGCATACCAAAGAGTTTGTGTCATTAGTCATAGATAAAGATACATTATATGCCAGACTTACTTGGCCTCTGGGGCTTTACTGTATTTTTCTTTAACTGAGGGTTTCTTCTTTTCCTCCTGTGCACAGAGACTCACAATTTAATCAATTCCCCTTTCTGAGCCTGAGAAATAGAAAGAAAAGGCAATTACCGAAGGAGAAAATATGATAAAGGTAAAGAATTGAACCCCAACTGTCAGAAGAAGATGGATTAGTTTTGTTCTGTTAGGTAAGTCAAACAGGCTTTATATTTACTGTGTGGTTAAGGAAAATGAAACCCAAACATCATAACATCAAAGTTTGACTGACATGCATAGAGCGGTGGTCTGCAGGGGATTACTCCATGATTGTACGGGGTTATCAGTGAACTCAATAATCTAATGTAAATTTGCACACAGCGTCAAATCAAATGTCTTATCCCGCGGATATTAACTAAAATGAATTATTTATAATGGATGACATGTTTAATAAAAACTGCTTACCACTGGTTTTAAATATGGTTTATCAGACGCTTTATGAGGAAAATACATTCTCAATAACGTTGTAGTAAAAATAATTTAAAAAAATAATAAAAAGCTGAAAGGAAAATAAAAGCCCAGCTCCCCCCAGCAAAGGCATAATGACTTAATGAGTAATTATTTTGCATTGCAGCAGTTAGCACTAACATTAACCTAGCTAACATTTTCGTGGCGCACTTCAGCTAACGTCGTTAAACTAGCTAACGCTGTTTTCACGTTGCGTTCAAGTTATACATTTATATATGAAAAATGAAAATAAAAATACATTTCAACTATACCTTGTTTGCTACAATGACGACTGACATGTATTCTTGTTGCCCTTAAAAAAAACTTGAACGAGTGTAAATTAATTTATCATCCATATTGATGGGGTCGACTGGGAAGATGACGCTGTGCTGTGAGCGCCCTCTGCTGGTTCTTTTCCTGTGGAGGACAACAGGTAGAGGATCTACGTGCAGCCTGTAGTATTGCCTGTAACAACATCTTAAAACTACCTCCTAAACAAGGTTGTGCTTGTAGTTTCAAAAATAGTCAAAATAAATAGATTACTAGTAGTGTAGCCTATAGACATCCCCCCATGACATTTCCATGGATTAGTTGTTGAGAAAATCCCATTCACAGTCTGGTATCAAAAGTAGCCTGGGCTATGCAAAATGTTACCTAAAACATGCAGTCCATGGATTATTATTATTGTTATCTTTGACTCATGAATTCAGTTTTCATGTTAACTAGGCCCAGACCCAACAAAGCCAGTAGGTGAGCCTATTTGACAGCTCTCACTCATATGATCCAATATCCTCAAAACCTCCTCTTCAGCAGCGGACAGATTACTGCTGGTGTTACAGGGAATACATTCTGTCTGCTGCACACTGAAGCCCTTTTTTAAGCATTTTACAAGGTGTGGCTGTATTCCCTCAAGCAAAGAAAGACAGCGACCCAAAACCTTGCACGTATGTATGAAGAAGCAAGATACAGCTCGTATATTATGACCCATGGCCTACGAGTGTGGACATTTTGAACACCAGCTGAAATACATTGCACAGCATAAGTAACACATGACATTTGCATATCATCAAGACAAAAATGGGTGTTTACTTTAGAGTATTTGATGTGGAACTGTATTTATTTGGGACTTCAGAGAGAATAGACAGGCGTCTTCCTACGGTGCACTTGTTATTGTTCTTGTACGCAGCTTTACTGAATCACAGCCTCATCAAGTATTTATGCCGTGCATTGTTCAGCGTATTATTAGAAACGTTTTTACTGTATGAGATATTGTCCATGACACAATAATGCTCGCACAACAGCTTCCCATCAGTCCTCATTTACATATGCAAACATTGTTCTGTATTTGGTGTGCGAACATGGGGGGGGGGCATCTCTTGTGTATTTATAATCATCTGTAGCAGCTCTTTGAAGGAGAATGAAATTAATACACAGCTAATGCAAACAAAATTGAAAGAAATCTGTGATGCCAATCTAAGTGCACGTCAAACATTTGTTAGTGGTTTCCACACAACAAAAAAAGTTCTACACGTCGGTTAGATTCAATGAAATGGCTGATGTGAAATCCAATTTTTACCAGCAGGGCCGGCCCTCAGACAGGACTGATAATGCTCTTAATTTGGCTCTGAACAAGCCACATTCACAATTCTCAATCCTGCACAGAACCGTAATGCATATAAGACGTGATATGTTTATATGAAATATAATTCTCACCCTCAGGTAGGTCAGAAGTCTTATTTGTGAATGATATTGAGTGTGTCTGGGTGTGTAAGGGTGTGAGAAAACTAAAACACTCGGAGGACTCAATCATGAAGAAGACAGACACTGTCCTGTGACCGCTCACATCAATGAAGCTCACTCTGACATCTCTCCCCCGTACAGGCTTAAAGTGAGGAATACTTACTTATCGACTCCCTTCTCAAACTGAGGCAGTCCTTCTGGATCTGTACTGCAAGGTGAGTTTTTAAAACTTGTTGTCACGTCATCAAGTATTCTTCGGACTGTGCATTGTTTCTTTAGAACACTCCACAGCATCCAAATGATGTTTTGCAATTTACTGCTGTATGGAAGTTGTGTGGGTTGGGTAATTGGCTTCAAATTGTACATGCACGTTGAGCAATTGTGTACAGTACGTACTTATTTATTTTCTTATGCATTGTGTTAACTTTGCTGCATCATGACGTCGTGCTCTTCATATTTCAATACCACAATAATCTATTCCAGATTTTTTCTTTTTCTTTTATACTTTAGACTTTTCTTCTACCAGCTCTTCCTTTTACTACTTTGAATGATTAGAAACTGGCCTGCAGTATTTGTCTTTACAGGTCTTTGTGTGTTGATGACAGATATTTGATAGGGTTTTTATTTTATTTCATTTTTTACATTTTGACTTGTCATGGTTGGAAAACAGTTACAAATCAGTGTTGCTTACAGCGTTAAGTTGATTGTTTTCAGGTGTTTTCGTAAGCTGTGTCAGTGTGACACCAGCCAGTGTGCACAATAGCAGGACCCTGAAACCAAAGCAGTTAAAAGGCATTCAGCCGTCGTTAATTTAATTACTGACACCTGTACCTTGACATGACAAAATGTCCGCCGTGGAAATGTTCCGTTGTCGCACAGGTGTTTCCTGTTGTTGATTGGCTGTCTCTGGCCTGGGCAACGTTGGATTGTTTATTTCTGTGGGCTGCTGGTTCGGTGCTTCATGAAGGTCTGTTTATAGACCTTCCTCACAACAGACATCTTACCTCGTCAAACACAGCTGCAAGGTAACATGATTAATGGCCGAATTCCATTCAGGTGTGCCAGTTCCAGGGACATTGTATTGTGTGCCGGCTAACTGGGACATTTAAAACAACAAATGTAACTATCTGGAGAAAGATCCTCTCCTCCTCCGTTTGTTCGTTGGTTGGACTCCCTACAGGGATGGATCCCAGATTTTTTTCTAACTTTCTGTAGGACTTTATCTTATGCCTATCTAAGTCTCATTGCCTGTTTCAAACCAACACAGTTATAATTTTCATGCCCAGCGCCCATGTTGTATAAATAGCATATGTACCTGCATCCACCTGTGCACCCCTTAAAATGAGGTGTGGTCAGGTACACTGATGGTGCACTGCTGTCTGGAGGCAGCACAAAGCGACTGTAGTTAAGTTACATCACGTACATTAAGTAACTGAAGTTGCGTACATAATGTAGGAATGCTGCTAACTGAAGTCGTATAATTAACATAGTTATTTCCAGGCAAAGCCAAGTTGTTTTCTTGCCTGAACCAAACCAAACTGTGAGCGACTGACAGGCACGTCAAACTGACGTAGGTCCATTTTAACACAATACTTCACCGCTGCACAGACACAGCTTTCAGTGCCCTCAGGCCTTCTTTTGTTTGTCTCTTTTAAGGGAAGATGAGCACAGCTCCCATGGAAATTTGAGTTGCAGTCCCATAAACTATTTAATTTTATTATTCTCATTTTGTTTGTTCACTTTGCATTACAGTCAAAATCACTGAGCCTTCACTCAATAACAAAGCAACATTGTTTCATGCCTGTGAACAGTCAAGCTTCAACAATACTTACCGCAATATATTTAACATTTCAAATGGAAAAGATGTCCTGCTTTATCACTTTACTTTTCGCCTCTGTTGTTCTGTAATTGCCTTTGAAAGTGTACATGCAGCAGAACTAATGTGCTTTGCTTGCTTGATTCTATTGAAATGTCAAATTGTTTTCTTGGGAAAGAGTAAGCTTGCTGGTCAATGATCCTGAAAGACAATTCAATTGCCTTGTAAAAGGATGGCTTGGGGCTTTGGAAAGGCGATTCTGTTCCAGTGAAAAGAGGGTGTTCGAAAAATAAACACGGAGCTTGCTGACTGAAATGTGGATTTTTTTTAGTATTGCTTTTACTTTTATTGACATAATGAACACTATAAGGAAAAGGTATGATGTATTGTCCTTTTTTACCCTTTTATTTAAGGATGCACTGTAAAAATGTAGATTTACACAACATGCAAACATTCAATGCATCCTTCAATCTCTGAACACTAAGAGCTCAACATTGGTTGACAATTAAGCCATAATTAAAACGCTGGAACATTAGTATAAAGATATGGAGCACATTAAGAGGGCGGTCAGCCTCATGCAACCTCTATATGCTGTCTGAAGTGCACATAATAAAGGCAAATATTCACCACAATGAAGAAGTCAGTGTTTGATAGTGAAACTGTTAATTTGTTACGTAAAAGAGGCCTTGATTATGCTTTTGAAGTGTAACAACATGAAGATGAAGTGACTCCTGATGCCTTAGTATGACTTTGTGCATGCTACATCAGTGTAGAATAAAGTAATGATGTAGCAGAAAGTGCCAACATCACCCCTGGTAAACAGATTCCTGTCTGTATTCTAGTCTGAATAATGCTACACAAAGCACAACGGACTAATGAGGAAAATCTCTCTAGATAATAGATTGTTCATGACAAAATAGTGCATAACTGGCTCATTAAGACAAGGGCAATTTAATGTGTTATCAGCCACTGCAAGCTTCATCTGGCTTAAAATAGCACATTAACTCGTGTCAGCAGAGTGACACTCTGTGATAAATGCCTCAAAAACAGAGAGGCTGAAACGCTACAAGACAGGAGAGCGTGAAAAAAAGACCAGCAGACGCCCAGATGCATGTATTGAAAAACCTGTCAAATTACAGAAGTGCATACAAGATATTGGTGGATACATTGATTCATAATCAGAGTGTTTAAGAGCTGGACAGAAGCCCGAGAATGTGCCAGCAGTGTCGGGAAGGTTCCTTTAGAAATTACATAGGCTACAGATTACCAGTTACACTGTACTGTACAAATGTAAACAGTAGGGGTGCTGTGATATATGGGTATTATGGATAACCATAATAATAAAAAAAGACATCCCAGCACAGACATTAGGCCGTCTGTTTATCAGTTCATTGGTTTGTCTTTTCACTATTCATCAAATGCAATTGTTCTTTCTGTACGCTTTTGTACAGTCATGGTTTCAGACTCCCTCCACCTTGCTACACTCATATTTTGACTTTACTTTACTTAACAGAAATAGACAAAACACACAATAAACAAAGTAAAAGACGAATCTGACGGATAGCTTTTGTTTTATTGTTTTTTTCAAATGTTCTACAAATAACACAGTAATCTTTGTTATCGTGAATTCATTTGACCATGAATCAGGTAGTGAAAATCTGATAGTCCTAACACAGTAAGTAGGTAAGTGAGTACGTCATGTCACTATAAATTGCTATTCTACAATAAATTTGGCAATAAATAAGTATTAAAAATGTGAATTTTAAATTTCCAGACTGCTGTCTTATTATTAACAGTCTATCAGCAATGTGTGAAAACTCACATCTCATGCACAGTGTTGAGAAAACTGTAGGTGCTTTTCTTGCACAGGGCTCATTCCTCAATAGACATTAACAAGTTAATGAGCTGACTTAAGAATTAATGGGCAACATATTGAACAGGTTTCAGAAGTATAATGCCTTACACTGGATTCTCACCAGAAATTTGCGAAGCATCTTAAAAATGGACACCAGGTCGCAAAATCAAAATTGTATGCAGCACACAGTTTGATGCTCTCAATGATCTTTTCACATTTAAGTTATTGTGTAACCTCTTGGTCACAAACAGTCTCTCATGATGATATACAATCGAGCATTTATTGTTATGAACAGGAAGCCAGTAAGATCACGTGTTACGTTTTGGTAATTTTTCCAGATTTGCTCATCTTAACCGCATCTATAAATGCCTGCATAATGAGGCTCCTTAGGTGCTGAGAGACCTTGTGGTTCCACTTAAAGTTTCGGGCTCAGTAACACAGAGCAATCAATGGGGATTGTAAGGTAATGTAACAGAAATCCTCATTTGGACAAACGGCTTTTTCTAACCAGCACTGGATCCTGACTGGGATCATTTTCAACTCAAACTAAAACAGTTTTTGAAGAGGATCAGTCATGTAGTCATGAATGATCTGGTGTTTCTTGTTTTATGGTGTTTCACTGAATACAGTTTTTGTCTTTTATCGAATTACTGTACCTTGTATGTATTTATTGTTAAGTATGTGTTTGTATCGACTTTTATACATTTGTTGCTGACTTACATGTATTATAACTTGGACAGGCATTGCATAGGAGCTCAGGCTATCAATGCTGTGGTGTGTGGCATCAGTTTACACATTTACATTCTTGTCCATTTACAAATATAAAATAAGGAATAGGGAATAGGCCAAAAGAATGTATTCCTGCATAGCAAAACTATGCAAAGCAACATGAAAGTTATATTATACATATAAGTCTTTTACTAAAGAAAACATATTTGGATGTAACCCATTTGCAATCACCAATTTGATTAGTAACTGTAATTTAATTCTACATTTTGTTCTCAATATGTGTAATGGGTTACCATTGACTGAAATTAATATTGACTTTGTATTTTAAATACCCAACATCTTACATGTAACTAGTTGCTCCCTAACACTGGAGATAATACAGCTATTAAAAGTGTTGGGCTGTTGTCAAGGGACCTGAAATGTAAGCCCAGATGACAATGAATGTCAGCACTGAGTCAGATTTGACTGTCAACGTCCCCCCTGTTATTAGACTAAACCACAAAATGTGTTGGCAACAAAGCAGCACATCCCAGCTGAGATGCCTCAGATTCATCTTATTTGCTTAAATAAAATCTGACCTACAGCATCTCCCTGCAGAAAGTAATATACTGACTCTGAAAGGAAGAAATACAGACTGTATTCAGAACAGCACTAGCACAGAGAAAGCCAGTCTCATCGTTGTTAGATGATTTACCTCTTTGTCTTTGGTATCCTGACCTTATATTAACATACAGTGTGCAGCTTATTAGAACAAAGTGAAATAATTCAAACACTTGCACGCTCTCACTGTGTGTTTCTGGCTGCAGATGAACAAAGTTGTGTGGCGCAGCTTTGAAGAGATTAATCTCGTAGTCAGTCCAACAAATGAAATGTCAGGTGTCAAGTACACATGCTGCTGTTATAATGAGTGATTTGTCTGATGAGCAAGGAGATCAAACCAGTGAGTGATGCAGCAGAGGCAGTGACATTACTAAATTAATTATTTCTGTGTGTGAGAAAATATCTCAGTTATACGAGTTAATCATGCAAATAATCAAGAAAACTTTGAATCGACAATCAGTGCAGGTCAGATTTCATCAGGTGGCCGCTGCCACAACATAGTGGTGGGAGGGAAACAGTGGGCAGAGTAGCCCTGTAACCAGCATCAGTCTAATTGCTTTGGAGTATGTTGATTATGGTTCTCATTCATCAAGGTCATGGTAATTCTAAGTGCTGTATCGTAGGCAACTGGACTTCTTGAAGACATTCTTCAGTTCTAATTAACTGGAGGGTACCTCAACATTCAACCATTCACACCTGGGCGCTCACCTAACCCTAGCAACCCACATGAAGGCTGGTTGGGTCCCACAAATGGGCCTAACAACTCTGAAACTGAGAGGTGAAACGTGTTCAAGAAAAGTGTTCAAGAAACTGTTTTTCACCTTTTTCTGTTCAGCATGTGGTTTGTTAACATCCTAAATCGCCAAACAAACCAGAGCGGTAGCTCAGAGAAAGTCTGTCCTGAATGAGCCCAGCAGACAGATCGTGGATTAAACTCTTTCATGTAGAGCTCAAGTGATCACATGAAGTGAGTTCTGTTGAAATAACTACTCATTCATGATCAAACAGCTGTCCAGTGGCATAAGGTAGTGATGATGAGCCCTAGTGCATGCTGTTTAGTAGTTATTAAGGCCACACATACACAACTGTGATGGCTGTTTATTAAAAAAGCCAGACAAATCTATTTTAGGGAGCTTTGCTTCTCCTGTTCTTCCCTCTTGTCTTTTCTTGCTGACACTTTTAGGTTTGACAGATGCGCTCAGCTTGTCTGTCTTGAGTGTTGATTTATAATAAAACCAGAAACCGAATGCAAAAATGGCACCTATTCAGTCCTGCTCTGCCCGTAAACTTTACAGTGTGAAGATGAAACAGATTTTTAAAAATGTTTTTTAGGGCTTGAGAAGAATTTTAAAAATAAATAACTTCCAATGATCAGAAATGTATAATAGAAAGAGTTATAATTGAACTTGTCTACAGTTTGAGGTGTCAGTTTTACAGATGTCTCTTAGAATAGTGATGACATGATTACATAACATTAACTCTGAGCCACTGACATGCCTTCACAGCAGCACGGGAGAAGGTTTGGATGGCTTGACGTTGAGCGTGGCCTAGTAGTTGACATGCCTGCGCAGACTCCCACTGGGTGACCATGGCCTTCCAGCTGTGGGTTTCATCACCGATTGCCAGCTCAGAGCACTTAAGGCCTCATCCACAGCATCCTCCCGGGACACTGTAAACTCTGTGACGTAGATGGTGTGGTGGACAGTGAGGTGGACCAAAGCACAAGGTCTGGTCTGAGGCTGTCTGTCTGTCTGATTTCTGGCTGATAGATTTATTCTAACACTGGTTCGGCCTGAGGTGAAGCTAAGCCTGAAAAATACCCTGACCAATACCAGGCTAGTCTACTTGGTTCATTTTTTGTTGCTTGTTCAGATAACTTCCCCTTCCCTATAAACTGCACTGCAGTGCTCCAAGAGGAGGAGTGAGAATTAAACATTCAGGCATTTCTGTTTAATGAACATCTTCACATATAAAACATCTCCACAAGTGCTTTACTTGAGCAAGGCCTACATATAAAACAAAAACAATCTAGAGTGTTTTCATTCATAATGTAGAACTTGAGGTGAACCAGAAATAATGTGTTTTGATTCAGCAATTATGTTTTAATCTTCCCCTTAAACAATTAACAATAATAATTCATAAATAACAAGTCATGACTTTAAAATGCGTGTGTCTTCTAGCCGGGAAAGAGATTTAATTCTATTTTAAAAGGGGCAACTGCTTCAAAAGTTTTAGAGCCGCAGCCCTAACTGCAGTTCCCAAAAGTCCTACAGTTGGCTGGCTGCAAACTAAGTGGCCACCCTTAAAGTCAGACCCAAAGGAGCCGTCCCATTTCAATGATGTTATCCAAAGTGGCACAGACAGCACCCACAGGGGTGAAGAGGGAGTTTTTGTCATTTTGGGCAGCTAGGAGTCAGCCTTCAAGCAAAAAAGCCTATAACTGTGAACAGCTGCCAGAGAGTGCAGTTGGCCTGCATCAGCCCCGGCGCACGACTGTGCAATAGTGGAGGCAAGTGACAGTGGAGCAGTTGATCTTGGAGGAGCCACAGCAGAATAACAGCAGGGAAGGGGATTGGTGCTCCCTCAGAGATGAATGGAACACCCAAAGGCCTGTCCTAACGAGAAGGTCCTCCAAGCTCCATTATTGCTGCTTAATATGCAGACAGAAAAACTGCAGGCTAATGTGGCACATGGTAATAGCCAGGAACAGCGGCGAACATTGCAGTCAATGGGATCCTCAGGGGGAGGACCAGAAGGGACTGTGGCCTCCATGCTAAAATACAGACAGACACACAGACACACAAACACACACACACACACACACACACACACACACACACACACACACTCTCTCTTGTGTCAATGATTCTTTTTGTAGTTTCTGGATTTAAGGATCCAGCAACACTGAAATAGTGAAATATTAATCATAAAAAATAATGTCATTAAAATTAATTCAATTCAAGGCAGAATGTACAAGAAGGAAACAAAAATCTATATTATTATCTATTATCACAAACAAACAAGGTTGACTATTACAGTAACTTATCATTAGAGCTTCAACTCGACTTCACTTTGTGTTGTTAATTCATCTGTTGCTTATTTTTTATGGAAGCAAATAATTTAAACTTTCTTTTTCTTGAAAGAAAATATACTACACAACAAATAGTTGTCAATGTATTTAACTATTGACAACTAAGTGATTAAAGCAGGCCATCTTCATTAAAAAGTCAGGAGTTGGGAGTCATTGGCTATCAACCTATTCAGTTGTGTTTGGTATGAGGATATGTTGGATTAACTCATTAGTTGGTACTGATTATCATCTATTAGAGCTCTAGTGTCTGTTTTAATTGGTAAACTCTAGACTCTGTCATTGTCAAAAAAAGTGGCCAGAAAGTCCTTCAGTCTATGTATTGGAAGTTTGTTTACAGTAGTATCAGTATTATCCACTTTTCACTTTTAGAAAAAAGTGAAAGGCCCTCTCTAGAGTCTATGTTTAGTTTGTCCATTCTGCGCTACTGTAGAAACATGGAAGGGCACATGGCACATGGTTCCCTCTGTAGATATACAAGAATCATTCTTAGGTAACAAAAACACAAGACTCCTTTGTTTTAGCTGACAGCACACTAATGAAAACATAATTATAAGTATTATGTTCAATTTCTGCCATAGATCCCCCTAAATCCTACACACTGACTGGACCTTAAACTGCTGTGTTTAGGTTTTTCTCTAGTTTTCCTCTAGGGTTAGGGTAGAGTCAGATTTAAAGCTTTGTGTACAGTAAATATCAAAGATGTATTTCCATGACATTTTGGATCTTGGGTTAAGGTAAGATGATAAATCTATTTTTTACCCCTTGTCTTCATGACAGATATCCACTACACATGAATATATCCAACTCTAATAGATGTATGGCCATGAAATTTGCTGAGCACAGTATTATTGACTATATTGACTGCACAGTATTTCCTCCAACAGCACCATCAGAGTAAGCCATTTAAAATGTGTCAATAGAAGTAGATGAATATATAACAAAAAAAGGCAGCACCAATATGGCTTTATAAATGCAAAATCCGTCAGTATGTTGTGGAGTGTGATCAACACTGCAGCCCGTAGGAGCCGCTAGCATGGTTTTACGCTTCTTCTTTCTAATTAGATCTTATCTTCAGATCTCTCTTTTAATGTTTCATGAGACAGCAAAGATTCTTACCTGACCTCCCAGAATTTTTCATCAACTCCAATCTGAACATCTGAAACAAGACAGCTTTTCAAATTAGGACTGAACATTGATTAATGATGAGTTGAGAAAAACACAGTCTAAACAGTGTAACAGTTGTCGGATAACAGATTATTAATCATCTTTATCTCAGTTAAGGCCAACTGTCCCCTTGATTTACTCCTCAAACAGGTATTTCATTGGCTTTTTAATGATATCTTCTGTATCATATAATCCTCTTACATTAATACTTCAAAGATGCCTCACCTGAATTTTAGATATGCAGTAACCTTTCAGTGACACCACATCAGTATTTTCACTGGCCCTGACTAAGCATTTCCTGTAGGCGCCACTGATTGCAGTCAGCAAGCAAATGCAACAGCGTGTTATCACAAGAGGTCTAGGTACATAATTAGTACAAGTGTGGAGGCTTGAGTGGAGCTATTCAAGCTAATGCTTTATAAAGGAAGGAGAAGAAAGGCACAGTCTTGACTTTTCAGTTTTCATCACTGCATTCGGAAATGGTCAGTACAGTTGTAATTTGATGATTAACCACTAATCAATACTGGCATCATCTCTCGAAATTGCGAGGGGTTAGGAAACATTTCAGACTATAAATTTGATTGATGGCATAAACTTTGATGCTTTATAACTCTTGATAATAAGCATTATTAATAAATGCTAAATGTATGTGACTGTTAACAAACAATGATATACTATACTTACTGATATACTCCACTCTTTACTCCAAAATCATTCCTTTGAGGACAACCATGTAAACATCTTGGCCAGAGAAGACAGATGGTTTGAAAGAGAATTCATCAATGTCAAACTGGAATGACCGTCTTTGAGCAGAGAAGGTGGCCAAAGACATTAGTTATCACCCACTTACAATGCTGTACTGAATTCCCTCCCCAGACAGCTTAACAACCACTCACACCTGGGCTCACCTAGCCCTAGCAACACACATGAAGGCCGGTTTGACCAACGACCCACAAGTGGCCCTAACAACTCTGAATCTCAGAGCTCACACGTGTCCTTAATGACTCCTTAAGGTCACACCCACACCAAGTTTAAAAGCCTGCAGTTCCTCCAGCTGGTTAGAACTGGAGGAGTCTCTTGGATGAAAGGTGAAACATCTTTAAGAAACTGAAACAAGTCCAGTTGCCTACGATACAGCACCTAGATTTACCATGACCTGGATGACCGAGAACCTTCACCCCTGCGGCGGTCCTGCTGATCAGGTTGGATGGTCAGATGCCGGTGACAGTAATCTCAATGTCAGCTGCTTTTAATGTTAAACCTGATGAATGTATTTTTTTTATCATAAGTAATTCTACTTTAAGCAATAAAGCTGAGAAAAATGAACAAAAATGTAGGTGAAATCTGAGCTGCTGCATCTTCATGCGCTTCCTTTGCATTTTGATAGGGAGGATCAAACCTTGTCCAAAACTCACTGTGTCAGCTGACTCACAGTTACACCAGTGTTTGATGATTAAGCTGAGTCAGCCTTCACTGCACAGTAGCACAGTTTGTTTGTTTGATCATAAATATGGTAGTGTACACCCTAAAGGAAAAAAGAATATATAGATATACATGTTGTTATTATGGTATCAATACATTGCATGAAGAAAAAACTCTATTGTATGTGACAAAAATAAAGAAACTAGCATGTATAGCAGACCAGATGTGACACTTGGTGCTCTTTACATAGGCATGAAGATAAGAATGAGCAGTTAATCTCAAAGTGTAACATGGTAACTACTGTATATGAGTACTTTCAAGAGATTTTAATCTGAATATCATACATATCCAAAGATACAGACGCTGTCTCCCTTGCGATATTTCCATTACACATTGCAGAAACAGGGCATTTCTGTGGTAATTACTAGGCTTTTTATTTGAAATGAAAGTGACCAATTAGAGGAGAAACATTAACAAGATTACATTTTGTTCATGATCCAGCAACCAAATCAAAACAGCAGAAACAAAGAGCGGGCAGCGTTCTCACATGCACTGTAATTAAGTACATTGATCACACGGTGCAAAAATATCTGTGATTGATTTTCTTGGAGGAAGAAATGGAGAATTTTGCTTGGAGACAGACCAGTTAATTAATGGCAAACATGAGCCCACACAAAGGTCGTATTTCTGTGTGCTACATTAATGCACAAGGAGTGGATCAGTGGATTCTTTGAGTGTTTTCTGCATTTGTATTCCCATTAATGAACAAAGTGAACTGCTACAGGAAGGGTCAGGTTAAAAACCTTGATTCAATATGTATGTTCATGCTGCAAAAACACTTTGAGAGGGTTTTCACATTTTTTCACGCAATATTGTATAAAAAGACACATTGCATCACAAAATGTCTGACTGGAGTTTTTTGACTGACTTACAAACTAGAAACTAAAAAGTGTTTACTGTTCTGCCATGGCTAGAAAAAACAACAACGGTAAGCTTCATTTTGGGTCCTGTTTTGCGACACACAGTGGGCAGGTGTTTGAAAAGAATGAGTGTTCTCCCATCCATAGAAAAGCTACTTTCGATTGACCTTCACAAAGCAATTTATTGATTTTTCATCAATGTGTTTTGTTTTCTTTCATCACCAGGTGCTTGTCAAATGGATTTACTGGGAGATTTATTGGAGGCATCAGCTCCTCAGAATATGGAATGTCTTAGACACAATAATCGTAGCTTACACTAATTATGTACAGTTGAAGGTGTCCTCTTACTTGTCCCCTGTTATAACGAGATGACAAAGGAAGGAACTGTCCTGAAACGCCTCCCTCTGAGGTGCTATTTAAACAAGAGCAAACAGCCGAATGGAAGAGAGTGGGGCAAGGAATAATGGCACCTGTCACATGGTTCTGAATCAAGGTGCAAGGCAAAATCACAAAGCGCATAAAAGAAATACAGTTTTAATAAACTCCCTTTCCCACATAATCAGATGTGTTTTATTAAATACCGCCTGGGACCCGTTGAAGTTATTTACGAGTGGGAGATAACATTAAAACAGAATAGAGCCTGTGTGCTGAGGGCCTGGCGAGTGAGCACTGCCTCTGCACCGCCTGCACATATACTTACCCTGATGAGCAGGCTAAGAGACTGAGATGACTATGGGCCAATGGAGATTGCTGTCTGAGAGCCTATCCATTAGTTGACATTTAGTTCAGCCGAACAGCAACCCTCATTAGAGGATAGGTTTCAAAATTGAATGCTTGCTCGAAAATTGGGCTCCATTTTGTTGGCGTATCTAGTGATTCTTATCGTGGAGCGGAGGCAGATAGAGTGCACGGCACAGCCAGGGAATGGAACTAGCAGCTAATCTATTTAATTTGCCACTAATGCACATAATGACCAGCGCACTTATGCTTTCTCTGGCACAAGGCAGCATTGATGGAGCTCTTACATGACAGTAGTGAAATGTTGTTTTTCATTGGCTTTCAGAGATTTCACCATCAATGTGTGTAAAAAATGACTCATTCCACACTGATCTATCTATAGGTATGAGACATGTGTTCACGTGTCTGCTCAAATATCTGTAACATTTCATATAAATGTCACGTAACTGGCTCTACCCCCTTTTGGTGGGAGTCAATAGACTTCAGTCTCATGAAAGCTTTGACATTTGCAAGCTTTTAATTGTGGTTGGTGGATAAAAATAACAACATTTAATGCACAGGGGCTCATAATTTATTTGGAATAAATTGAACTGCTAAGATTGTTTTTTGCATGAATAAATCTGTGCCTACAAAAAATCTCCATTAGGGCCGAAACTAACAATCATTTTCAGCAATTATTTTTTATTATGATAAAAATAATTACAATGATATAAAACACAGCAAATGCAGCAAATCCTTTAACTGACATTTGACATTTTTGCTTTGAAAAAGACAAAAAAACAATTGATTGCTTATAAATAATAATTGCTGATTATTTTTTGCTGACTAGTTGTAGTTATAGCAGGCTAAGAGACTGATATAATAAAGAAATCATTAATCAGTTGATTAGTGCAGCTGTAAATGTCATCAATGAAACATTTAAGGAAAATGATAGAGCCTGGCTGGTATACTGATTGGCTGTGTTACTGGCTGATATTGGCCAGATATATTGCTGTTGTATGTTCTCTCTATTTTCTGTTTAACAGACTATAATGCAGAAATAAGATATTTGGGATCATTCATTATTATTATTTGTTATTATTAAATTCTCAGTTGCTTCAGTGCAGAAATATCCTGCCCCTCTTACATATCGTTGTCATGTGTTTGATTATCACATTTGAGGGATCACTGCAAATAAAAAAAAATTTAAAAAAGGGTGAGTATCGGCTGATTCGTTGAAATCAGAATGTTTTACTCCCTAATATCTAAATCAGCAATGTATCCACTAATCAAGAATCGGTCAGGATGTAACAAAATGCACAAAAGAACAAACTCAATGTTGCGTAAATAATATCATGAAAATTAAACAACAATAAAAATAACATGGAGTTTTACACGTGGCCTGATGTTGGGAGGTTTTTCCACATTACACAGGATGCTCATGACAGGCAACTTAATTACTTGAGACTTGAGGCAGTTTGCTATGTCACAACCCCTCTCTGTAAACACTGCTAACAAATCTATCACATAAAATATTCAAGCGTGGCAGATATGAGCACTAGCATGTATTTCTCGCTGCAAAAAGGGTCCTAAAATTATATATCACTGCCAAATGCAAGTATCTCTTCTGTGATTTTTTTTGGGCTGCAGTTGAGAGGAGGTTATGAGGTGTTTTTGAAAAAATGTAAATTGTGTTCTCAGAATTCCCGAAGGCAGGGAAATAATCAGAAAACTGAAATCCCTTAAGCTTTCTGAGCTGAAAACCCCACAACAAGCATCATTACAAAACAACAGATCGAGCCGGCTTATTAATACACAGCGGAGCCTGGGGTTGTGTGAAAAATCTGACAGTGGCCACAGACGTTCCTGTCTGCAGAAAACAATAGAATACAGCATTTGATGTGTTTTTTGGAGGGCTCATTTTTCAGCTGACATATTATGTGAGCTATTTGGTGACTAGATGCTGCTCCGAAGCGTCAATTGTTTCTCGCTAAAGCCATATGTAGAGCCTTTTATTTCTCCGAGAGCACTGCAAGGCTGCTGATGTCTACTCGTCTACAAAGGACAATGGCAGTACAACAAAGCCTCTGCCATAAGTGAGGGGCTAAGACGAGACACAAGCACTTTGTACTCTCTGTAAGCTGAATAATAGGACCCTGTAGGGTGCTGTGAAAAACAGTCTTGCCTTTCATTGGCTATTTAAGTTTTTTTTTTAGAGTGATTAAATCCTAAAAAATGCTTCACAAAATGTTAAGCAACGGTAACAGGACTGATCTATGCAGTCTATTCTGTCTATTTACTCCGAAAGAAAGGCAAACAACAGGGATGTTAAACAATTTCAACAGCTTAATCTGGGGTTTCACAGATGCTCTTTTTCATCTTGATTCTAACTGTACGCCTGGTTTTCAGATAAGATTGGTAGAAAGGCCTTTTGTTTTACTTGTAGAAAATCTCTTAACATCCCAAGAGCAATCAATAAATCGAATGCTCAGAGAGAAAAAAGAAAAACATCAGATGTCTTGTGGCTGTCGCAGACCTTAAATTAGCCTGTCCAACCATTTCATTCCCCCCCTAATGAAATCATCGGTTGGCGCACCTGCCTTTTCACTCAACATGCATGACCAAAATCTTCCACAGGGCTAGGCAGATGTATTGCTAAAACTATTAGCAAGCTAGTCACACAAAGATGGTGGAGAAATTGCAGCCAAAATCTCAAATACTAACATAATAGAGGAACAACAATGAACCAGTGAGCAATCGACAATAGCCCAATTTTGTTGTTCAAATTCATTCTGATAATTTTATGTGTTTCCTTACGTGTGTTATGTGAGAGAGACATGAGACAGCCACAGAGCTTATCGTTCAGTAGCCAAACCCAGTCAACACAAACCACACTGCCCCTGAGCCAACGATCGAGTGAGGCGCAGTGGCAGTGGTACACTGTGATACACCGTTGTTCAGCAGCTAACCCAGCAATCCAAAGCATGCAGCCCCAACCGAAGGTCTGAGCCACTGTGGCAGCAATAGGCGCATTCAGCAGAGTTAATGCAAAGCACACATCTATGAGTAGCCGTTTTGGACTGGGGTGCATTAGTGACAGCTATTTTGTTTGCTTTTAACTATGTGGCCTTAAAGTTAGTTGTTTATTTTTGTACTTATTAAAACTCTCCCAGCTGGCTAGCTAGAGCTATGGGGTGTCAATGTAGTCAGACAGTTCACGTGTTATAAAGGAGTGGTTTAGGAGAGAGACCTGAAGGGACGATGGGTGATTTTTTTTTATGGTTTGAAACTTTCAACATTGAGCTCTTGCTGGTTTCTACAATTGTGCAAAGATTGTAAATGAGTAAGATCCTTTTACACTTTGAAGTGTCAATTGATGTGGCCTTTTTTTCATTCACTGCATTTAGCAGTCACTGCTCTGTCATTACAATCTGGGTTCTTCATCAAAAGAGAACGTTCAAAAGACAAGCAGCAGTAATCTCATTCTGCCTAATTTAATCACTTTGTTTCTTGGATGCATTGTCAGTGACAGTCTTTGTCTTCCCTTTTCTTCAACATTGTCAGAGAGGGCCATTACAGAAAAGCTGTGGCCACTTCGAACAGCAGCTCCAGGACCATTTGCCATTTGGATTGTAGTCACTTAGCTAACCATTTATCACTTCAGAAATTAGCTTGGCCTCCTGTCATTACACTGAACTCCTGAAAGGTAATCAATCTGAGGGCGATGCCCAAGGAAAGGCAGAGCTGACTGATTGATGTGGGAATGAAACAAGACATTACAAAAGGTGGAATTGAAGGAGTGCAAATAAACATGAGAGCCAAAGTAGGTGGTCTGTGGGAGGCTGCAAAGCAAGAGCTCGATTCGCTGGTTCTTAATAGGATGAAATCAGTGCATTTCTCATCTCAGGTCTGTGTGAGGGAACAAAAAGAATACAGTACTCACAGTGTTTGGCTGTCATGTAGGACAGCACGGAAGGCAGGCTGAATCTGAGGGAGATAAGCCCGTTGTGTGACTTGGACTGAAAACAACCCAAACATATATGCACACAGTCTGTGCAGCCTCATCTCCAAAACTGGTCCTCTGAGACCGGAGACTCGTCTTTGAAGTTGGCAGGTGGAACGGCAGCTTCAGCAGCACAGTGTTGCATTCGCTGCCATTGCTACATGACAGCAAAAATGATGAGTGTTGATGCGGGCAAGCAGGCCGAATCCGAGTTAAAGAAAATAAGATGTAAAAACGAGTAAGGATCTTGAATAAAAGTGGGCTGACGTTGGTTTAGTCCAGCAACATTTCTCTTTGCTAACAACTTTTCACCAACACCTCCATCATGGTTCAAGAGCAGTCAACCTCCAAATTGCTTGCCCTCAGGATCTGCTATATTACCACCAGCAATCTTGCTTTGTTTCCCCACGTCATGACATCAATAACTGCAAACTGGAAAAATTACATCCTGAGACGAATGACCCTGGAATTAAAAATAAAAAACACACAAACATGCTCTCTGAAGTGATATTTCTCTGCTGTTTATGTAGCAATGCATTGAAGTGTGTATTGTTTTTGTAGTAATTCATTGGATGGATTCGTCTCCTTCCCAGATAGAAACCATATAGTGTCCTTGAGCAAGGCACTGACCCTATTTGGGTCTGCAAAATGTCTCGCTCTTTGTTGGTGAGTCTTCCCCAATAGGCACACACTATGGAGTGTGCGGTAAATGACAAAAAGTTCTACTGCAGTGAAATATCTCTTTAAAAGCACCTGGGAGAGCAGATGAGATAAGTTTTCCCGCAGTCTTTGTATTCCAATGAGTGAGTGTGACGCCGGTGAAGGGATGACCTTTGATTGTGCCAGGAGGAACAGTGGATGGTGAGTCATTATACCCCTGAATGACAAGTAATGCACTGCGTTTGCACAGGCAGATTCAGCCCAAGGTTGAAGAAAACGCTGGATGAATAGATGAAAGGACTGTCTGTGAATTACAGCGAGGCCTTTTCTTTAGACGGTGCCTACAGTAACAAGAATGTCTCCAGCGTAATTTAAAATGGAATTCTTCAGTCTCCGTGTTGGCTGTAATGAATCATGCATCGGCTTTGATGTGATCACTCCAACAGCACAGCAAACCTTTGCCAGGTGGCCCCTCGGTAGCATCGGGTTTGTCTTTCATACTGTGAAAGGGTGACGGAGAAAGCACCTATTGCGAGCACCTTCCTCCACCCTCGTCCCTCTGCCTGTGGAATGGAGCCTGACTGATTAATTGAAATGTCTATTGGAGTAAAAAGCTGCTGTAGCCCAAGATCATAGGCTGATTTAGTGACAGCTATAAAGTGCAGCCTGAGCCGTAAAAATAGACAGGAAAAAACAGACTTTTGCATTCCCCACTCCTTCTCATTGCGTTTTCCACATTTCCCATAGCACTTTCTGTTCCTCTCTATCTTTCTATTTTCATGTTTTTGTGTTTCCTCAAAAGAAAAGCTGAATGGGCCATTTTAAGGTCCTTGAGATATTGACAAAATGAAAGGGGAAACATGTTGTTGTCAGCTGATGCACTCTCAGCCTAGTTGCCAGAGTAAAATGCAGGCAATGCAATGTTTACGTTTCTGAAAACCACAGATACGATGTACCATATTAGCATTTCCACCACATGTGTCATATCATGTTCACATTACATGTATATTAGCCGACTTTCATGTCTGGATGTGGATGGGATAGTACAGGCAGGTGGCAGCTAGGCTACGGAGCCAGTGGCTGCTGTTTGAGGCTGTGTTCCAACTTTTCTAAGTCTGAAACTATTTGATATTATCAAAGACATATCAGGACATTGTCCAGCAAAGCTTGTGGCAAAACAGCAAGATATTTTGGGACACTGGGACATTTCCAGCCGTGTTGGCTGCCACAAAACCAGGTATTTTAAGCCAAGACATGATCTTTCCTGGCCCTGATAAAGTGTTTTCACAACATAAAATTGAACCAAAAGAAATGTTGTAAAATAAAGAAATATCAAGTTGTTACATATCTGTGGTTTTGCGGAAACATACATTGGCAATATTACTTCTGGCAATTGGGTTGGCACTCTCTGAAACTGAAGTTAATAATGTTTTATTGGTCAGAAAGCTAAATATACCGATATGAAAATCATACTATGTTATGCTTAGTCTAGTTACCTTGGCTAAACCAGAGCACTTGATTCAGGGATTGCTGTCAGGATGTTAATAGACTTTCAACAAATAAAACAAAAAATGCTTCAAGATAACTTATCAATCCTAGCTTTAATGCAGACATTTTATATCAAATCTTTGGATCGTCGGCATAAAATTTCGTAAAATGCAGATAGAAACAAACTTACTTCCTCTTAATGTCTCATCCTCCTGATATTTCCAGGCTTTTGAAGGCCTATGTACTTAGGTTCACTATTTCCCTCATAATGATGCCTCTGCTTTAATAATGCTACCAAATTAAAAAAAAAAAAAAAGCAAAAAGTGGAGTGTCTTCTTTCTTTCATTCACTTTTGAAGCGAAATAGATTTTCCCTTATAGCAGCCTTTCTCAGACCAAAAGGGGAAAACTAGATAGTCTGGAAAATCGGTTACAAAAACATCTAATCATTTCTTGCAAAGTAGAAGATATCAATCAGTTTGCATTGTGTTCTGACTGAATGCTCACTAAGTCTTTTTGTGACCTGAAATGTACTGGTAATGATTCATTGAATCTGTTGTGTATCACTGTTATATTTCTGAACCAAGGCATGAACCAGACGTCTGATTTAGAAGACCTAAATAACCGCCTCACTCGCTCAGGCCGTGGCCCCATCAGGTATATCATCTGGTATTCATGACAGGAAACATGCTGATAAAAATAGCCCTGCTCATATCACACATGAGCTCCAGACACAGGTGTGAAAGCAATTCGCACATTGGCAAATAATGACAAACAGTGATAAAAGTGACATGAAAATGGAGTACATTTTGAGCCCAGCCTCTCCCAACACGCCAAGGGAAACTCAGTGTGTGGTTTTCATAGGAACAATATAATAAGGCTATCATCAGACCAAGCAGTGAAGGAACCCTTTGGCTCAGCACCGAAACACTGCAAGTACTGTGAGTTTATCAAAAAAAATAACTGCAGATGTTCAGGAAATGAGACACTGGGACAAATATCCGTTCTTGCACTTATCTTACTGGATACAAGCTCTTTATTTTCAGAGCTGTGTGAAATAAAAACTTAGTCTTTGCTGCTTCTGCTGTTGAATTGGGCTCTGCTTTGAAGACTTTTGAAATTCAAAAAATGAAACAGCAACTTTTGCTCAGAAACGTTTTAGCCTTTGAGCACCTTTTCTGCCTTTACGTGACCACAAGCCCATTAAAGCAGGGTAATTGCATGTTGGGGGAGGAGAAGGTTGAGTCTGATTACATTTTACTGTCTGTGATCATAGTTTAGCTCCTTGTGGGTTGACTAATTAGATGGCACTTATGATGTATACCAGAATCTGTACGTCCTCATTAGGTCTACAGCAAAATTCCATATCATGATATCAATCAAATTGAGCTTGATTTGACTTTGCATGCAGTGGTTTGCAGATCTGAACCTCACCTTTAGCAGTGTGGCAACATTCGAACAACTTATGGTGTCAAATACATAACAATCGGGAGTTAAAGAATGATGCCTCCTACAGAGCAACACTAATTTTTCCATCAGAAGACTCATTAAGCTCTCTGCAAGAGGGATTGCAATTAATCACAGTGTATTTGTGGTAAACAATCATGTCAGATGGAACAGATATGGGCCAAAAGCACAGGGAGTTGCTGTATTCTACCAATTTTCTCAAACTAATTTATCTGCAAAAGTAAACATAAACTCCAGTGGGTCTGTCCAGTATGACACTATTTTTAATAATGGTTCCCATGGAATATCAATGAAAGGAGAGGAAGAAGTCAGCATATGTAAAGAATATTAAGGTTTGTCAAAAAGGTATGGACCAAATGCAGACACATAGGTAGGCAGGTTACAAAACAGAAGGCTGGAAAAACAGCTTTAACAAAGCTGGAATAAAAATGGCAACAAAACTGGACTAAAGAGAATCCAAAAGAGAGCTACGGCAGACAAAACAAGGAACACTGAGGGCACATGAGGAGAAAGCACTAGAAAAACTAAGGCGAGAGAAGCAGAAATCCCTTGTGGACCACCCAATAGCTGAGAAACAGGGGGAACTGGAAATTTGGAGCTGAGGGGAGCCGCAGCCAGGAAGGTACCTTGAGGGCAGGATAGATGGTATGAGTGGGTCTGGAAGTTGACCAGAGGGCAGGGACAGGACCGGAGGGCGACCAGGAGGCAGAGCCAAAGGGGGAAGCAGGTATAGGAGCAACCAGGAGGCTGAGCAGATTGGCGTGACCTCTCCAAGGGTCTTGCTGGAAGCGGGCGACTCAGGCGAAAACCCTCTGGAGTCGGCCACGGCCACTGTCAGAGAACCAAGGGCAGCTGTCGGCTAGGCTGCTGATGGAGAACCGGGAGCAAGTGTTGGCCAGAGCTTGACTGTTTTTTTTTTAACCTGCATGCCTCTTTGTCTGCATCTTGGTCCCCACCTTTTGCCAACCCTTAACAGCACAAAGTGACCAAAATGGACCCAGTGGACAACTGGAAAAGGTAAGAAAAGCTAGGTTAATCTCTCCTTTTGTATGGACAGTAATTTGGACATTATGGATAAGCTGAGGACTTTTTTTAAACTCAAAGCCCTGGATTTTTGGAGCTCCATGCTCAGCTAAACTGTTGTCTGAGAAAGCAAATCTAAAAATCTAAAGAAAGGCCATTCTGGACCATGCTGTGCTTAGCATGGAGCCTGCCAAACCTCAACCCTAGGTAGCCAGCTTTCAGCTCAAGCCTCAATCTCAGGTCCCTAGCATCATAGTCAGTCAAACTCAAATTTGTGAGCTTCCAGCCTTCCTGCTAGCCTCCAGTCTACTTCCACCTCAGATATTTCTCATGGGTTCCCTCTCTGGGGGACACGGCTGACTTTGAGTATAGCCTCCACTCGAAAGTGAGGCCCCAGTGCACATCATGCCTCACCCCTGCCCAGCTCTTTATCCTCACCACTGCCCAGCTCTTCGTCCTCACACCTGCCCAGCACTTAAGCCTCACTGCCCAGCACTGCTGAGGTCCTGCTGCTCAACGGTCCTGAGCCCAATCTTCCCAGCAGCCACAGGAAACGCTGAAGTGACACCAAGTCAGAAACAGACAAACTGATGAAAGAGAAAACACAGCTTTAAATACATAGGGACTTACTAAAAAATAAAACTCTTAGGAAAAAGTCAGGAAAAAGACAAAGACAGGAAGTGTAAAGCAAAACATGACACACGAAGAGGGAACTTGCTTAATAAAATACTGTGTAACTGAAGCAGAAACACAAACCAAAGAGATAGCAAAGATGTGTTACCTCAGTAGCTGACTGTATATTTCTATTCTAGATGGAGTGTTTTTTTTATCATGTCATTATACATTTATTTAAAGTCAAATTTCCTGTTACTTTAGTTATAGTATCACTATTTCAGCAGAGAGAAAGGAGAATTATGCAAAGTGTTACAGTGCACAGATCTGTATTGATACACACGAGATAAACTCACAGCTAAAACTACCTTACATGAAATAGAGCTAAATAGGCCTATACATGTTTTGAATGTATAAGTGAAGTCCTTAATTCTAACTGAGGATATTACCAGTGTGCTATTTGAGAAGTTTATAAGAGTTCTTATTACGTTTGGAGCTGTAACACAGCATTTTGAGTTGTTGAAATAATTTCAGTCCATTACACCAGCGAGATCCCCAAAGATACACCTACTCACAGTAGAACAGCCAAACAGTTTCCTTTTCATATCTCACTGACAAAATGGGTGAGTGTGAACAAAAATCACATGACAAATTTAGTGTGATTGATTGTTATTTTGCGCTATTTCCTCTCAGGAAGGACAATATACTATCAGCGAGTGAAAATCTCTTGACTTAAGATCTAAAGCTACGCTGTTGATCAAACGTGCACAGAAAAACAACATGAAATAACAACAATGAATTATTGATAAAAGACTAGTCTTTGGTCCTTGTGGAAGAAAATGTTCTAAATGCCGTCTTCAATAGTCTAACGTTCTTGTAATAAAAAGCTGGTGGGCAAATGAAAATATTAGATATTTACTTAATTTAGTTCAGACATTTCAATGTGCCTGGGGAGACTAAGAAATACAAGTAAAAATGCACTTATTTGTACAATATCATCTATGTTCTGAGGGAAAAGGATAAAAGTAGAGTAACAAGACCAAAAATCTTGCCAGTCTATTTCAGACTGTAGGAACAATGGTGCCTTGAGCTAAATGCTGACCTCGGCATGCTAACATGCTCATAATGATAATATTCAATATTCAGAGTTGCATAAAGAAATAATAGTGCACACAGTACTTATATACAGTTATTTATATACACATACACATAAATGTACATACATAAACCCACATGAACCTGCATTTTTGGGATTTGCATCAGGATTAATTTAAACATCAGCAATACAATGGTGATAATAACATTGTTGGCACCTTTACATTAAAAGTTCAACATCTGGGAAACACAGTCTATTAATTATGACTGTGTTTGAGCACCAAGCATCAATGTTGTAAACACACCTCTCCTCGTCCTGCGGTAGTCCTGTGTTCTGTCATCTCTGAACACACTCTCTGATTTCCATTTGTCCATTTTGTTTTCTTGGTACCAGACATTAGCTAGAAACAGCCTCAAATCCAAACTGGATTTGCACGGCCCCCGCCCCCCTGGTCAGGTTGAACAGTTGAAAGATGCCGTGGGCAGTGATTGTCTCAATGTCTGCCTCTCTTAATCCAAAACCTGCGCTGCTATCACAGCTGAACAGATAAGGAAGGGAAAATAAGTGAATAAAATATTCCAGTTAGCACATTTTTCTACAACACCATGATGGACTCCAAGAACAGAGTTAGTTTACCCTCAACATTCACGTTCACACTAATGCAAACTGCAGAGAATATGAGGTAGCTCAACACAGGGTCTGCTTTATCTGTCCTTTTCACTTCCATGGGACTCCCAGAGGATCCCAGGTCTGAATGAACGCAGCAGAACGTCTGTGCGTGCCAGAAGATGAAAAGGTTAGAGAAGACACAGTAGCTGAAGTGATACAGACGGCAGAGAGCTGCGCTCACGCAGTGGGAGTCCTGAAGATGAATAAAGAGAAGACCCTTCATGTATAAGTCATGCAGTATGACGAGTAAACACTGGGGGCTATCACTGCAGCTTTGGAAAGCATGAGAGACAGGCTGAGGAGCATAGTGAGGCAAGGATGAAAGAGCAAAGGCCTTACAGAGAGAGATGTAACCTCATGCTTCAAAACATGTCCTTCAGCATTCATGACAAGAGGTCAAGGTGTGACTCTGAAAGCCAAACAGGTCCCTCTGTCACCACTCACAGTTTTACTTCATGAACTTCAAGTCCTATATGTTGCCAAAACTATGAGGAGCAAAATGGTGCTACAGTTCTGGTGCTTTACATTGATAACCACAAGACTGCAACCTTGACAGTTTTCAATGTCCCTACACTGGTAAAGGCAGTAGTCAAGCCGGTAAAGCACTAGACCATTGTGAGAAACTCTCTGAAACCTCAACTCATTAAATGATTTCATGAGTTACTAACTCTGGAAAACATCACAACAATGTAAGGGATACTTGGGTAGTTAAATGAATTACTGTGACATACCCAGAGTGTCAAAGTGATAAATGTTTTTTTAAAATGTGTGCGCGCGATAGCACAAGACAAAGAGTCTGCGCCGATGCTAGCAGCTCTGTGAGACTGCTCTTACAAGTTCATCATCTTAGTTTAATGTGTTTGCATGCTCACATTTGATAATCAGCACGAAACATGAAGCGCAGTCAAGACTGCTTGGAATGATATTATTAACTGTAGATAGTTTTGCTGATGTTTTGCCGGAAAGCAATAGGACTGGACATATCAAAACTGTGACCTGATGACAGCTCTAGGTGAAAAATCTGACTTGTACCTACTTGTAATCAACTGTACATTTACCACCACCTTAAGCTGATAAGCCAGGTTGTTCTTCAAGTCCACAGGATTCATCTGAGAACCATGAATGTCACATTACAAAATGTTGTGGCCATCCAGCCAATATATTAGATTATAAGATTAAGTATTGAGAAAGATTTCACTGAATAGGTGAAAACTCTGACCTGTTGGTGGTACTAGAGAAAAGTCAATGATCACCAAAACCATTAGGACCGAGGTCTGGGCAACATGGATATCTACATGAAATTTCATGGCAATCCAGTGTGGATTGAAAGTGGTGAAGTGGCCAACCAACAGACCAATAATGCCATCCATTGAGCCACACTGCTCACCAGACAACAAAACATCATTGAAACTTAGCTGATGTGGTCAAATGCATAATCTCGTTTTAGTCATTCTTAAGATAGTTCTTGATTTAATTTAAAAATTTAGTCTGATATTTTTTACAAAGTTCTTGTATTAACTCTTGTGTTGAGACATTTTCAACTTATGGCTTCTTTTTGCAGAATGCAGACTGCTTTTGATACAGCCCTGGACAGAGAGGCCTCTCAGTCATATTGTAGTCTGTGTATGGCTGTTCTCTATTGTGAGTCTTGACATGTTTGACATGTCATGAAGAGTGACATTTTGACACTGGTGCAACAGATAAAAAATTAATGGGTCACTACTGAGAAAAGAAAATGTTTTCCCAGCTCACATACAAGGACAGATGGATGAGCAATAAGGGCATCCCGAGGTTGTGCGAGCAAGCCTCTGCACTTTTTATGACTGGCTTGTTCTTGGTGGGCAAACCAACTGGATCTTCCTTTGGGAACTTACAAGCTAATTACACCCAGTTACATTTGTCAAGCTACAGCTACGCCACACCGTGAATGTGAATGTGTGTGTGCCCTAATATATATTTTGCAACAGCATATACAATCATGGAAATTAATTTTGCAAAGGCCTCATCCGCTGACATGCTTTCATTCATGCTGAGCAATAACCATGATCTTTGGACAGAAAATAAAGCTGCACCTTAAAGAGGACTAATAAACACTTCAAAAAGGCTTTAAAAAAAGAATAAATGAAGCAGCACATTGAATTGTGTGTGCTGTAGTTGTCCAAAATATTCAATCCAATCGCCTTATAATCCAAGAATGATGTCAAATCACTCAATCATGCAACATTTACATACTTCAAGGTTTAAGGTAAATTGTAAGTTCGAAAATCTTATCATTTAAATCTTACCTTTCCAATTTTTACAGTATTCATACTCCTCTGCCCCTCTCCGTTATGATTTATACACACATCTAGAATCACTATGCAAACTGAGCAGAACAGATCATATCATATGCTGTTGCCTCTCCGTCTGATTTGCAAAGGGGACAGGGGTTTCCATTCGTGCCATGATTGCTTGTGGATGATTGAAAGAGGCAAGGCATGTAGAGACATGCTGATTGTGTTTGCCATTTCCAAAGCTTTAACTGCGCAGCCCTCCCAATACCTTAATCCAGTTTATCCCTCTGAGGCAGAAACAGCGAGCTTGCTCATAGTCAATCTCTTGATTGTTCAGTGACCTTGAGCAAGCAAATAATAAGAGTGCTCAGTTAGGAGAGGCCATCGTTTGGAAGGGCCATGTCAAAGAGATGGACACCTGAGGGGAAAAAAACGACCTTCTCATTAAAACTAAAACCCGCAGATTAGATCAGAGAGGTGGCAGAGAGGGGCAGGAGCCTGAGTCGCTGCGCATCTCAAGGCAAGAAAGATGCTAAAAGATATTACAACAAAACAGAAGCAAAGCAGCTTTGTGACATATAAACACAATAATTAGCTTGTTGATTAGTGTGGAGGCATGCAAGAGTAAGAGAGCATGTTTTTAGCCACGTTAGCAGCATTGGCCTAGGGATGGCAATGACTGTCTGTAAATCTTCTTCCATCCAGACTAACATTTCTTCTCATCTAACTGATGGATTGTGACATTTTGTACGGACACAGTTCTGCTGATTAGTGCTAATATGCAAATGAGCTTACTCACTGGCTAAACTAAAATTGTGAACATGGAACCTTCTTTGCATTGGCATGTTAGCCTTGTCATTGTTAAAATCTTAGCATGCTGAAGTTAGCATTGATTTCATTGTACATAGTTTGCCTGCTACACGTGATAGTGTGGCTTTATGGTACGTGTCCACAGGGGCCTATTTAGACACAGGGCCTCACTGCACTTTCCAGCATGGGATGCTTGACCAACATTGGCCCACAACCACGCAAATACTCCTGACTACACCTGACTGGACGAATATCGCTCATGGCCCGTTTGCTCCAGGATTTCAAACCAGACCAACATGGCAACTCATTTCAGGAACTTTCTCTTATATTCTAAAATGGCTTGCTAAATTGTGTTTCTGAAGACATTTTAGGTGAGACATAAGGCATGCAGTTGCCAAATCTGTCTTCATTCTAACTTGACCATGGTTATTGTATATCGCTATAGTGAGTCATGCTGGACCCCCTTGATTTGCATTTATAGCCAAGTTCTTAATGCTATGCAAATGAGGAGTGGGCAATGCAACTACCTCCTAAGCACAATGCAATGCTGCCAGAATGTACTGCACAGCTTCTTACAGAGACAATGCATGGAAATGATGGGTCCAGTGGACATACAGTTAGACTTACATTATACTATGACTACATCATACACACATGAATATACCGTTCACAAAGCTGATGTGCAGCCGAATATAATTTTTACCGGCTTCACCAGTAGCCTGAGTCAAATCAAGATAGTGAGCGCCTGTTTTTTCAAGTTTGTGTGATGTAAGTGAGGTAAGGTAACATCTCCAGACTACAGTTAGCTAGATACCAGGAAGCTAGACGATGCCAAGCAACCACCTGCTAATTAAATACCATGGTGATCAAGTGTCAAATTGTTATTTCAAAGTGTCACCTGGAGTAACTGCCTGTGTACAGGTAATTCAATTTACACCAAATGTTGACACTTTATGACCCCTTTTTTTAAATTTTTTTTTACGTAAAATGGCCAAGGTCCTTGTCTATTTATACACTTGTAGAGCAGAGCTCTGTGGCACTTACACGCCTCTAATGTGCTGCTCTCATTGCCTGGAGTAGCCAGTTTCAATAATTACACTGGAAGTGTTGTGTCGCAGTATGCAAAAAAAAAAGCAACTTAACCCGAATGTGAACGAAAATCTGCACTGTAGAACAAACACATAAAGAACAGCTTTATTTACAGGGAATATGTAGAACGCCTCGTTGCCTTGTGCACGATAAAACATACCATTCATTGTTTCCTCCATGTGCTTAGTCAAGTGGTTTTCCTGTCTCCTTGTATCAGTCCACAGCTAGTCTTACATAATACTGCACCTATCAGCTTTATATTTTTTGTGCACATCACTGATTGTTTGCTGAATGCTGAATTCACAATATTTGAAAAACCTTATTTATTGACTGTTCTGCTTTATAACGCCATTGACTACTGCGTCTTGTTACTTCTCTTAATTGACCGGCCTGAAATGATCAACAACTGCTTCAGATTGTCCCTAGACACACCTGGCCAAGATCTGCACTCTACTAAATGCACTCTTCTTGTTCATCCACATTTACTCTTTCCAGTTTCCACAGTGTCAGGGAGTGGCAAAGTGCGAGGAAGAGCTTATAAATGTGTCCAATATGTGAGCAATGCTCGTTCAGCCGTTAAACAAAATGGTGAGAAAATCAAAATGCATTCCTTCTTCAATCGTTCATTCTCAGTCAAAGAAAAGGAGCGCTCTTGGCAGAGTTAAAAACACAGTGAACAGTAGAAAGATGGGGGAACCATCTGCATGAAGAACTTGCCAATGCTGGTTTAGCTTTACAGAGGCACATTCTGCCCACAAACAAGAATGCCAAAGCAAGTTGTAGCAGAGAGGCTCAGGCGAGATGCTGGCATGGTAAATAGGTGGGAGCGTAAATGCAGTGTTACTGCAAAGTGTTTCATCTCCTCAGTTTATTGCTCTGCTCTCTCTGCACGGGAGTCGCAGGCTAGACTGTTCTGGCAAATAAATATTCTACATCGCCAGAGTATTGGTGTAATGTACCATCTTGACATAAACAGATGAGTTTAAAATCTCTGAATAAAAAATGCAAAGTAAAAGTGTTCTCTGTGGGGAATTTTATGTCATTTCCTTTTTTTAACAGTCGATTTAATGCCCTGAAATCTTTTCTCAGATACTTCAACGCAGAGAGCTTATTCGTCAGCTGAAGTACTGCTGAAGGATAATTATTTTCCAATTAGTCTGCAACTTTAAAAGCATGGCCCTCCAACAGTTCATTCTTTGCCGTTTCAAGCCTCAGCACCCCTCTGTCTCTCTGCTGCGACCGGTCTGAGGCCCATGCAGGGGAGATGGAGGCGGGCTTGGATTCCTCCCTGTCCAGCTACAACCCCAAGGAGACAGGGCCTCGCCAAACATTCAATCAGCAAACACGCTGGCTTCTCGCATGCAATGTCTGTGTGCCACAACTAAAATGTTACTGGAGCCATGACAGGGGTTTGTAATGTGCATGAGCGGATAGAGGAAGTGCTTTCTGGCTTCCATCCACTTGTTTTTATGCACAGTTTGGAAAAAAAAAAAATGTAAATGACAAAAATGTGAGAAAACATTCCATAGCAACAAAGTGCTATGGAAACAGACTGCGAGGCTCATGAAGCACCTTCTAAGAGTGACTTTAATGGCCAGTCAAGTTTGTACTCCAAAGAGGAGACCACAATTTGTGGTAGACGAAAACATCACCTCCGACAGAAATGCGATATTTGCCTCTGCCAAGGTTATGTTTTCTCCCCGTGTCTGTTGGTTGGTTGGTTGGTCGGTTTTTCAGCAGGATTACACAAAAAACTAATAAACAGTTTCCCACAAAACTTAGATGGAGGATTATTTTTGTCAATTTCTCAGGGAATTATGCATGAACCTTGATGGAAAAAATATGTAGCAGCAGAGATCCATGAATGAGTAAAACCTGACGTGGATCCTAGATCTGGTGATCTCAGAATTAAAGTTATATGGCGTTTGGATTGGATTAGACCTGACTGCCATTTTTTTTTTTTTAACTTATCCACCTTTTGAAGTTTTATTAGCATCCTTCAATCATCATCTTGTTTTCCCCTCTTCTTCTGCAATGATTTAATGGCACCCAGCTGGTTAAGTAGCCCCACTAACCATTTATTTCAACTAATCAACTCCTACTCCTACTTCAAAGATGTGAATATAAATATGCATTTTAAAAAAAGGACATTTTCTGAAGATTATATGAAAACGTGGCTATATTTGGAGTGTGATGACACCACCAAATAGTAATAATCATCAGTTCAACATTTTGGAAAATATGCTTGTTAGGCTTTTTGATGATGATTAGAGTGATACCTCTCTGAGGAGCTGATTGCTGATTTCAGAAATTTAGATAAAAAAAAGGAGGCTAAGACACACACCCCTGTCAACATCAGTGGAGCTGAGGTGGATCAGGTGAACAGTTTAAGTTCAGAGGAATCAACATCACAGAGAACCTGTCATGGTCATCACACATCACTAACTTTGTCAAAAAACAATGCACAGAAAAGGCTCTACTACTTATGGAAAAACTTAAGAAGTGTAAGTTCTGGTGCCAGGTTTTTGTGAACTTTTCCAGAGGAGCAAAAGAAAGCATCCCGATCCCATCCTTTTTTTTTTAATGTAGCATAAAGGGACTTCATAAACACAAATTTTGTTCTGTAACCCTGGTGATGTAAAAGACTGCTAAATGAAGTACAAGGTACATTTTTCAGTTGTGCGACATCTATTTTAGACAGTGGAGTCTTGATTTGAGGAGTCTCACAGCCTGGAGGAAGAAGCTGCTCTGTAGTTTGGGAGCTTTAAAGCAGCTGCATAAGAACTTGAAACAGGGACACAGCCTGTCTCTGTCCAAAGGTAAAAAAAACCCCCAAACATCCACCTACCACAAGCATACAAGCAGATTTACCAAAATGTCAGACTGGTCCTTTAAATTACACACAGAAGCATCAGCAGAAGGATTATGTTAAGATATAGAGGCGTCCATTAAATATAAGAACAAATTCAAATGATTAAATAATGAATAATTGATAGTACTGATTATTCCATTTCACTTGACGAGATGCAGCTCTGTGTATGAGTGGCCTGGATGAATAACTATACTATATACACACCCGTGGTATTTGTTTAAAAGTACCTGTCTAGTTTGAGAGACATGTCACCAATTTTAAAATCGATCTTCCAAGACACATTCATAAGCTTGCGAGGTTCCCTCAGATGGAAATGCTCATCAAATAAAGCATTTAAACATTAGGGATTAGCACGTCTCAATAATCCCCCTTCGTAGTTACACCCTTTGAATTTGACATTGATGCTTTATGTAGCAATCACTCTCCGCACATATCTAATCTTGCTTTCGGCTATGGTCTGATTCAGCATTCCATTTCTGTGGTAGGGCGTGCTGAATATATTGGCAGGTCGATAATTAATTCAACATCGAGCAGGAAGCTATAGGCAGCTAAAACTGCGATCACTGCTGTGTTTTGCATCACCGGTTCTTCCAATTGGGCGAATTTTGCTCTTCTGGATCCGGACAAAACAGCTAATCGGAATCAGTAGAATTAAACATGAGGAACATTGGGTGCGTTTATTCTGATGAAGAAGTGAAACAGCACGGGCAATTAGAGGAAGTCTGGCTTTAAATATGTCCAGGGTTTCTATTAGCATGCCTCAAGGCAATTACTACAATACGCTCAGACCTCTCCCACAGTGCAAATGACCCTAATGGTGTCCATGAGAAAAACACAAAGCAGCTTTGGGCAGAATGATTTGCACTGGAGTATGATGTGGGAACATTCTCCTGTTTTTCATTCATGTTTGCTGTGATGTTCTTCTTCTGTTGCTTGTTTCAAGGCCCACACTAATCAGACACAGAAAAGAAATCCATATGCTACAATTCATTGAAGTGCTGTTTGAAAAGTCTGGTCACTGTGGAAACTAGATATATTATGTTTAAAGCTTGAGCTCAACCCACACATTGATATTCATGTATGCCGACTGTTCGTGTACAGAGAATTGCGTCGGCAGAGAAATGGAGGGGTAAAAATAAAGTCACGCGCGAATAGGCTTTAACATGAGAAGATGGAGATCAGATGCGAGTACACAAGAGAAGATAGGGGGAAAGGTGGAGATGAATTGTTTTGGCAGGACAGAATTTCTAGTTGGTACTTGGAGATAGGGAGTGTCTGTGTAGTCCTGTCAGGGTTGGGAAGGTCATCGCACCACTGGGAGCACAGGGAGAAGACAGCTGAGGTTTTGAATTCAATATGAGGAGCCATAGGGGCCAGTGAGAAGGGGAAGAAATGAAAGAATTGAGTGTGGATGAAAATGAGACAGGCTGCAGCCTTCTGTATGAGTTGTAGAGGCTGTATAAAGGTCTGTTGGGAGCCCAGCCAGGAGGGAGTTGTAGTACAGACAAGCAACGACTAGAATTTGGACAACAGGAAAAGAATAGAAGGTGGTTGCAGTTGCATTGTGTGTCACCCACAACGAGATTCTTGGTAGTCTAGACAGAAGTAGGCGTGGTGTTGTCAGTGAAACCCAGAACTTCTACAAAAGGTACAAATTGCTGAAGAAGAAGAAAACTGTTGAGATTGATGTGGCTGGCAGGCATCCAACTGCAGATGTCAGCTCGGCAAGCGGAGGTGCAAGCCTCGATGTGCGTGTCGATAGGAGAGAAGAAGAGTTTAGTGTTGTCAGCATTAACAATAGTAGGAATACTACCAGGATGTGATAGCAGGGTGGAGAAGAGGAGCAGCAGTGGCACTGCAGCCCTGAGGATGTACGTGACCGCGGAGACCCTGGTAAGGCCAGAAATGTGTATCGGTTAAGAGATGAATCACTAGAGATTCTTTGGAGAGCAAACATGGCAAGAAGTGTTTGAGGTTGATAGGGTTCAAAGCAAAAGACAGTCTGCACAGAGGTTATCTCTGCAAGGCAGACCTCCCACACAATGGACAGACAGCTATTGATTTTTTCAGATGACATTTCCTTCGGACCTCCGTGAGGCTGACCAGGTAGACGTCTGGCTTTGAAACATTACAGTAAAGAAAGGAGTGATCAATAAACCAATTGATTTATCTATGAGATAAACAGAAGAGAATTTATAACTTGACGTCACCGCTCCCTTAACAGGGCAGCAACCACTAGCTTACTGTAGGGCGGTGGTAAGATGATAACTGCAAGTTATAGAGACTTTCAAAAAACATACATTCACGTCAGCAAGAAGCAAGAAAGTCTTTTCAAAAAGCGAAGTAAGCAACTCAAAAAAAACTCAAGATAAAATGCCAAATAAAATATCTAGAAGGACAGCTGATAAAAGACAGGAATAAAACAACACCTAATACCCACCCACATGCCTGTCTGAAAAGGAAGCTAATAGAAAGTAATACAAATATCTAGTTTAAAAATGTTTCCTGTGCAACAATTTCAATTTTTGATAATGCCCCCTAAAAACTCAAGTCATCCATATTGAGTTACCGGGTTACTATCAAGCAGAACAAATGAATTTCTGCAGAGATCTCATAAAACCCACTAGCTAGCTAACATAGGTATAACTGCTACATACAAACACACCTAACTCCTCAGTTTTGTCATCATTTCAAAGGCATCTAAAGCTTAGCTGAGCAGGGCTCCGCTGCCTACCCAACTAGCTAAATAGCAACATTGCTACGCCAAAGAGTAATGTTATAGTGAGCAACAGTTGTCAGTTACTCTGGTCATATGCTGCCTGCCCCGACGTCCCCGAAGAAGTTAGGATGTCTCTCTTTAACGGACAGCATGTTCTGATTCTATCTTAATTGCCTGCTAATTTTATTGGTGTTTCATTGTTTATTATTTCAGATTATTATTTGTATTTCTCCCCATTTTGTATTTTGTTTTCATTTATAAGACTTTGGACTTTCGATTCATAAGTGCGCTTTAAATAAAGTGTATTATTACTGTTAATATTATTATTATTATTATTATTATTATTATCATCATCATCATCATCATCATCATCATCATCATTATTATTATTATTATTATTATTATTATTATATTTTTGGTTCTACGAATTCCAGCACATGACACTTTTAACAAGAAGAATATTACACACTATTTTTACTGCACCAATCAAAGAATCGAGTCCATACCTGAAATCAATTCAGGGATTTAAATGATCAATCCTGCCCCCCTCCCTTCACACTGTAGAGGAGGAGAGGAGCTGCAGGTGACCTTTAGGTTGATTTCATGTCGCTTCATATCGAGAAGGAATGAGAGCTGATGGAAAAGTAGAAGGCTGGATGAGCTGCAATAGTCTGAAAGGGCTGGATGAGGTCAAGAGAGCAGCTGCTATCCCTGATGGTGGAAAATGATTTCAAGGCCTTAACTTGGCAGACAAAAGAGAATGTCATTTATAATTTGATTCAGCGGAGTCGGGGGAGGATAAAAGGATGGAACAGGCGGAGTGGCTAGTTGCAAGGAGGAACAGCTGATGTACAGTAGATAACATTTTGATAAGGGCAGGGCAGAAGGCATGGGTGGACAGCAGTGATGGGCGAAGTAGCTCTTGTCGGTGTGCTAAATCATTAGAATCTTTTAGGGATGTAACGGTATGAAAATTTCACACCCGCGGTAATAGTGACCAAAATTATCATGGTATTTTTAAAATGTCTTCAAAAAAAAATGAATAGAAAATGTCATTATTAATTATTACTCACATTGTTACTTAATACTAAGGGTGCAACCAACAGATCACAAAACTCACAATTTAGACACTTGTTATATTCGCCATATTATTCTTTATATATAGTCTATTCTATAAATAATCCACAAGTGTTATATATTTCTGATATTACTTATATATATTGGCTGTCTGTCTCTCTGTCTGCCTGCTCGTCTGTTGTCAATGGACTCAGTCAATCTGATTGGTCAGATGGCTGCTGAGCCACAGGTAGACGCTGCTCCGGTGAACGGAGCTGAGATGAAAGTCAGTCATCTCAGTCAGTTTGCGTTCACTAACTCAGTCCACCCAGTACGTGTTTGTCTCAAATCCTCCTCACTACAACTCTGCATCAATATTTGGGGAATTATTAGGTCGACTTTAAAAAATGAAATCTACAAAGCGGTTCAGATAACGTGCCAAATCACGGATCAACTTCGTTCAGTTATACCACTATCTGGTCAGTTTACATTAGTGATAACAGCAAATTAGACAGAGAAAACTTGGCATGCACATACATCATGCACCTGAGCTTAAAGTGAAACTCTCGCCAAAAAGCAACCGAGGCTTTATTTGCGATTGAATATGAGTCAAACCTTCGTGTAAAAGCATAATTACGACGGAAAGAGGCAGTAGTTTCGTTTTTGGGCAAGCTAATTTTCAATGCGGTGCAGGGGCACTTTTACGCTAGTCAAAATCGCTATTTTGCATCTTGACACAACATGAAACTTTGCTCGTAGTATTACCAGGGTCTCTACACATGAACACGAGCATTGTCAACATTGTTTGTGTACGCAGAATTTACTAAAAAGAAGGTTTCTGGACAACTCACGTTAGCAGTAGCACCTGCGGCGCGCCGCCGTCATGGCAGACAAAAAGCGTCGATCCCCGAGTGCGACCTAACAGGCACGCTTGGGGAGCGGTCCACCATTACTATCCTGCCTCCGCCCCTCGCAACAACTTTCTTCTTGCAGCTCCTGTAGATTGGGCTGCCATCCTCGACCAGCTGTCCCTGAGCATTCTTATAATAACCAAAATACGCCCAGACTTCAGATTTGGTTTCTTTGAAGGCGGAAAAATGCCTTGAGGGCCGCTACTATCACATCCTCCCTCCACCATGTCTTCTTCACTACATAACATGTGTGCGTTGTACGCCACGCCTGCGTAGGGAGTATCTCTCGAGTTTCAATCTTCAATCTTTCAATCTAAATCCTGCCACCATTACGTAATAGTTATGGACTATTTACTTTTTACTTTTTACTCGTTTTTTGTTCGTGGCTAGTGTGTGTGTTTGTGTGTGTGTGTCTGACACTGCTCACTGTAGTAAATGTAAGCTTACATGTAATGTGAATTTAGATAATGTCCTCTGGATTGCATACCAAGACCAGTGTTGTTGAATCGTTGTAGCTAAATGTTTGCATCATGAGTCATCTGTGTGTCGGCTGTCCAGAACACACCCCATGCCTCCTGCAAACAAATCACTCGCTCAGTGAGTGAGTGTATCCCTGGTCTGCTTGAAGCTGATTGAGAACTCAACTGAACTGACTGTTACTTCAAAAGATTTATTCTTTTGAATGAATCGAACAGACGGCACAATACTAATGGAGGGGGAGAACCTTGGAAGAGAGACGGAGGCTACATGTGACAGAAAAGACTTTATTTCGGATGGTTGTTTTGGAGACTTTTTCAGCTGCGACGGATGTAAAACGCAACAGAAAGAGGAGCAATTAAAAGTGCAAGATTAATTCAATCTAGACAGCTTTCTGCCACTCTGTGTCAGCGGCAGTGAAGCTTTCACAATTAATTTTGCGAGCACTTCAGACAGCCAAGCTGTAGGAGGAAACCATGACAGTGAAGGTCAAAAGAAGAACAGAGGACGGCTGCTGAAAGAGTGTACAGTCTACGGAGTTAGAGAGGAATATCGCTGACCGCAGATTCTGCTAAGCAGTGATAGTGTGAAGTGAAACAGTAAAACCAGATTAAAAGGGAAAAATCGCGACAGGAATACAGAGGACAAATGGTGATGAAAAATGAGAGAACTCAACTTCTTTGCAGGGATGTTGAGGTCAGCGAGGATTTATCATGTTTATCAGCTTATTATTAAAACACTCTGGGGTGGTAGCTGTAGGAGCAGGTGATACCACACGAGTTATAGACTTATAACGGCCCAGTTGCCATGATAAAATGGTAACATTTTTGTAAACACACTGATCTGTTTTTGCATCACAGGCTACTTAGCATATTAACGTTTATGTTCATGTTACATGTTTATGACTTTCATGTAAGGAGGCGATAGTGGTGGACTGGCTCCAATTTTAGAATGGGTTTCAACATTTGTAAGCATGTGACACTACTGGAAGTGTTTAAGGTGTACTTGGGAAAATTTCCAGATGTGTTAGTGATGACCAAAACAGGTATTTGAAACCAAAACAAGATCTTTTCCTAAACCTTACCAGAGCATAGGTACAGCATTGGCACATCACACAATTGAAAACTTAACATAAAGAAAGGTTTAAATGACCAAACCTTTATTAACTGTTCTTGTAAACTGTAGAATGTTATTATTCTGTCATGCCGGGTTTGATTTCAGCAGACTTTTAGGTTACGATTGTGTAACTAGTATGTAATTTGAAAGAAATTTCAAATGCATTAGTTGGTAATCACTTACTATCAAATTTGCAGACATGTGAAATGAAGTTTTTGTCAATTACACGTATGATGTTTTTTTTCATTTTAATAGATCATTTTTCAACCTGAGAAAGTCACAATTTGTCTTGAGACTAATCTAAAGTATAGGGTCTAGGGAATTAGAAAAACACACCCAACAGTCCCCTCAGTGGCCTGGTCTCGTTCAATGCTCACCAAAACCCATAAACCTTGCAGAGTCGGTCCCGTATTTCAGCTAGCTCGTAGATCTGACTAACTCTCCTTTTGCATAATTTTTGCAGATTTCATGTGATTTTCACTGTTTTTCATGGTTTTCTGTGCCAAGGTGACAGCCATGTTTGAATCGTGGCATGTATATGATAAACTGTGTCTTTCTTTAAAAAATACCTTTTAAATTGACAAACATCACATCATGCCATTATTCAAATATGATCTACATTTCATCTGTCTCTCATCATTGATTACTCTTCATTATTTGGGGACTTTGCCTCTCTATTCCACTACAGCTTAAGTGCACTATTTATTCTGTATTGAGACTGTGGCTCAGGTGTTGGATCCTGATTAAAAGCCAGCTCCTTTAAAATCTGATTTTCCTGCCCTCTAATTAAAAAAGAAATGAAAATGACAATCGTGAGGAGCAGATATATAGGACGGAGGAGAGACTGAAGAATTGTGCCGTACTGAGACAGTAGCAAGTGTTTCTGTCTTGTCTGGGGTGATCAATGTCTGCGAGGCAGCACGGAAAGGCAGAGACAGGAGAGATGAGCTCTGGTGTCTGCACCGCTGACTGACTGACAGCCCCGGTTTCGTGTCTCTACAATGGCCTGACCTAAAGGGTTGAATAAGGTTAAATGAACTGCATTCTTAGGGACAGATGGCCCTGTTGTCTGAAAGAGCAAGCGACGGGGGTGAAAAGAGAGATAGATGAGGATACAGTGAATGGAAAAACTAATAAAAACAAATAGGCAGACCGCCGTGGATTTACTTTGTCCTTCTCTGACGGACTCCTGTGGATAAGCTCCCTTGTTTTTGTGCAGCTGTCTGTGCAAAGAGGGGTGAGTTACACATGGCTGCAACGCTACAGTATAACCACAGGAGGAAAAAAGCCGAGGCCAGGCAGCATTAATGCTGATTGGAATAATAACAGGAGTGTTAAGCTCAGTGGGGGAGGCAGTGTCACTCTTTGTAAACTGGATGTGAAACAAGCCCACAGCAAGGCACCTGTCAACGGAGGGTAACAGCAAGGTAACAGCTTACTACAGCTTACTCCCACTAGGCCACATACCGAGCCCAGACAGCTCATAATAGTTTAAAGGCAAGATCGCATTTTATTACAGGTGAACTGAATGCGCTTTATGCTCAAGTGCAATGTGGCAACAAGTGGCATAAGAAATAAAAATAACATGCAACGACACTGACAACCACCTCTGAAAGACACAAACACACAAGCATTGTCTAGAATGGCTGCGATCTGCTCCGGCGACCTTATCGCAGCCGAGGAATCTGTAGGTGAGACTAAACAACGAACAGACTGAAAAAATCATCCACTGCATAGGAGTGGTTTGACATAAATTTGGGGGTTGATTAAGACTGGCTGACTTATCTCGACTCAGCCCCCAGAATACATGTTGGCAATGTCTGAAAATCATGGTTGTGTTGAAACTTTATGTTTGGTATGTTGAAACTATGTTACAATATTACGTTTCTTTGCTGGCCACCCTGACTCGAGAAAGAACCACGTTCTCCGCTGGCTTCTGGTGAAAACTCTACAGTATAGGAATAGTTATCTCAGTACTTTTTCATATTGAACTTTGTACTTCACTTTTCATTGTTTGCTTTGTATATATTCAACAGTTTAACGTTTGCTTTTGTATTTCTAACATTTTTGATCCTTTAAAGAGACAGAACAGTTAGTGACGTTAGCAGCCAGATGCTAACATTAGGTCACCAAGGCTCTTTTTTTACACTTTGTGCTTGGAACAGTTGCCAAAAAAATGAAAGTGACTGATGTACACCGTCTTGTCCAACCTTCAGACCTCATTACTGCATAAGGGGTTTGATTCACAAATCAGAGGGAGGGGTGACTGGGTTTATGAAGCCAGCCAGGCTAGCTGACAGGCCAACGTCACAAGTTAAATTATGTGATGTGATTATCTTAATGATCAAAAATGCTGAAAAACACTAAATACATGAACTCAACATAAACCTTTGTGGAGGTACTTTCATAACTGAAGTCACATCAGAAACGTTGTTATTTGAAGTCAAACCACAATGTTTTCCTAAACCTCACTAAGTAGGTTTCTTGCGTTAACCAAACAAAGCGGGGAGCACACGATGGAACGCTTGTCAATGCTATGCTGCAACGGTCTTGTTGTTTTGGGTGTCATGTTCACCTATTCAGTCATTAAGGAATGAAGATGTGTTGTTTCTTTACATTTTAGGCTGTGACAACACAGTGCTTACAGTCTCTTTCAGGAACAGAAACATTTGGTGTGGGTTTGGTTGTGTCAACACAAACCTGGCTGGAAAATGTCTCAAAGTGTCATTAAAAGTGGTTACATGCTTACAAATGTTTAAACGTCATCTCATCTACCGCCACACCGCCACCATGCCCTTCCTCCTGACATGAAACTCTGCTCACACATGTAATCTATATGTGACACGACGTATATTGTCGAATAGTTGACATGACACCAATGACACGTACAAATTTTAGCGTATCCGCGGTGTGCAGAAGCGTTCAATGCCAAAATTTGATTCTGGCGCCTGGGCTGCTGAGCCACCGTGTCAACCCTGCTAAACTCACTCCTGCAGAAAATGTTTGCCCTCTGAAAGAAAAGTTACATTTTAGTGGGAAAGTTGAGGAGTGTGACAATTCAAAAAAAAAAAAAAAACTGTCAGTAGTATAAAATGTCAGTGCTGTAGCAGAGCTGAGCTGCTGTGGCCTCTTAATGTGTCAGCACTCAGGACTTCTGCTAACTCGTCAGTCAGGCAGACGAATGAAAAAGACTGGCGACGTCCTCACTGCGCTATACATTAACAGGTTACCACACTCTCTAGAAACCGCAGTGTAATCACTCAAGCTTTGCTCCAACACTGATTTTCTGGGTAATTATTCTTCTTCCGTCATCAGCCACAAGACTGTTTCATCTACACTTTTCTGATCATTAGCATTATTTCAGCAGACTTAACAGACTCCTCTATGACTGCTCATCTTTAAAGCTCCTACCCGATGAGTTATGCATATTATGCTGCCAGGGATATCTGGACCAAGCACGAGAATGTACTGCTTATTTTGGCGGAAAAACATTTTTTATCTTGCAAATGCTTTTGTGTTTTCTTTCTCTCGAGCAACTCAAGGACATTGACACTAGATGGGCTTTATTCCGCTTGTGGCAGCAGGTTGTTTATAATGGATTACGTCTTGTATGCATCTGCGGTACAAATAAACCACTTATCTCATAATATCTAGCACTGCCTTGACATCCTTAAATAACATGGAAGATGGGAGTCCAATTTTATTTGATTTATGAGCAGGCAGGGTAGAAATAGAACAAGCCTGAAAAGTGACCTACACAGCATGCACCTACAGTACAGATACCTCGAGTATCCCTACTGTGTGTTTTCAAATGGCGATCATTTCTGCCTCAGCGACCCATCTTCCCTACACTTTGAATTAGTTTCCAACCACTTGATTCACACTAACAAAGTGAAGCTATTTCAACCCCCTTCAGATGTTTTATTGAATGGAATCTTTTAACATTTTGAGACTGCAGAGAAAATTAACATTTAAAGGCTCAACGCTTGGGCACCGCACCAGCACTTGTATCCAGGCCACGGACGATATGTGAACGCCTTGATTTGAAGGTTGATCAGCCGTGGCAAAGCACTTTGTTGTGCACTTTCAGTCACCTGCTCACCCTCGGGCCGACTGAACAGTCAGGTAAAGTTTCGTAGCCCACAAAACATTTCTGGAGTTTTTGCAGCAGAGCAGCGTTGCAGTGTTCTCCTGAACAACTGAAGTAGCTGGACTCGAATTTTCCGAAGTCATCAAACAACATAAAACGGCTCCATACAGCCTTTACCTGGTCCAAACCTCTGGAAGCCTTGAGATCCCAAACTGATTTGAGAAGACGCTTTTTACACACTCAAGGGCGCTTTTAGCTTAGCGCCTACAGAGAGAAATGGCGTAAATAACATATTTTCAAATCAATTCGGGGATCTCAGGTATTCTGGAGACTTGGATTATGCCAGCCAAACTGTATGGAGCCATTTTACATTTTAATTTATTTATTTTATTTTTTTTTTTTTTAAAGGTTTCAGAACAAGTCCCCATCCACTTCAGCTGTTTAGGAGAACGCTGCAACAGCTGTTTTGCTGTGAACCCCCAGAAATGTTTTGTGGACTACAAAACTTCCCCTGAGTTTTCCATCAACGCGTGGGAGCAGACAATGAGTGAATTTTCATTTTTTGGTTTAAACGTATCCTTTAATCTCTCTTGTTCATGACAACATCATAGACGAGGCGCTGTTGGTGGTGCTGAAACGATGACAGGGTGAATCACTGAGTGCCTCAACTAAACCAACAGTGCGGGGCCGAATCCAGAGAGGACGAATGATTTGAGTTGAGCATCTGCAAACTATCAGCTGCTATCAGGATCTGTAGCCGTGAGATATGGCTGCCAGATAGACGTCCTCCTCATATTTCTCTTGGTCCTTCCCTGCCCACCATTACAATGACAAGCTTTGCGGTCTCAGATTTGGTTGAGCTCGTGCTTTTTTTTCCTAAAGAAAATTATTTAAAAAATAAAATAAAAAAAGCTCAAACGGCTGATTTGCACAATAGAGCTGATATTATTTTATAAGGCGACAAAATGCGGGGTGCATTCGGCGATGAAGCCTCGGTGCGTGCGTGTCGGCACATGTGTGACTGTAGATATACACGGGGGAAAAAAGCCGCCTGCCTGTTTATTATAAGGCCACCGTGAGTGCAGTGCGCGGTGTGTACTGCTGGACACGACTCTGCCGTTTGCACAGAGCTGTGACGCGTTCAGATCACCAATGCAAATGAGACTGACTACCCCTCCTCCTCCTCCCCCCCCCTCCTCCTCTTCCCCATCACCTCTCTCTCTCTCTCGCCCAAAACACTCACACACTCTGTCTGTGCTTTATATCGCCGTGCCAGCCTTTTTCAGAGCGACGGAAAGAGAGAGAGAGAGAGAGAGAGAGAGAGAGAGAGAGAGTGAGAGAGCAGAGAGAGAGAGAGAGAGAGAGAGAGAGCTTATATAACACCAGCTCTGGGAAATGCTGGAGAGCCGAGGAGACCTTCACTGGACAGTAAGCGGGGAAAACAGCGATCATATCGGCCATAAACTGATAAGTGACGGCGCGACGCAAGGATGCCGGGCGCACCGCTCCGCCGCTGAAGGTAAGGCGCACGTCCACACACCCGCTACTGTAAATGGTGGAGAGGCAGAAGAGAGAGGGAGAGATAGAGCGAGAGAGAGAGAGAGAGAGAGAGAGAGAGAGAGAGAGAGAGGGCTTTTTTTTTAAGATGGAAGACCTCGGATTCTTAAATAGGTGACTCGTGTTTACTCTCGCTGTTGATTCATGTATCTCTCAGCCTCGCATCCATCCCACCACATCAGGGAAAGAAAAAAATAAATAAAAAAAAAAACAGACCGACAGGCGAGGGGATGTCAGGAGCGTTTCGACGTGATCGGGAGTGATTTTGTATTTATTGCGTAAAAAGGAAAAAAAAAATCGGAGTTGAGCACAACTTGGGCACTCGGACCTGATCTGAGGCTGTTCATTGTGCAAACTGTTGCTCCTATCCTCGGGAGCACCACCGCACCCCGACTTTCTTATTTTTATTTATTTATTATCTTTAAGGGGGGTACAGTGTGCTTCACAAGACTAGAACGAGAGAGGCCTGAGATGAAAAGTAGAGCTGAAGGGCATGACGGTGTGTGACGGCCACCGAGACAACCGGGCATTAACGGGCATCATCGGATGTGAAGGGAGGAGGGACTCAGGCAGTCAGGCATCTACCGAGGGGTGCACACACACATGGGAACCTCTAGACTGGGTGAAATCGTCAAGAGAAGGGGGCCCTTACTGTACACACAGAACACCCGGACAAAGCGCACAGAAGCGGGTAACCTCACCTCACAAGTATCCGGCTCCATGACAAAAAAAAAAAACACTTGGGGCACTTGGGTGTTTTACATCCCAATCACTCAGACATCTTCAGCATCTCATCTTTGCGTGTTTTTTTATTTCTTTCTCACTCATCACTTATTCATCTCCCCACAGATGATGAGAGAGGTGGTCTGCATACTGCCACGATAATCCCCCATTCCATAAGCACCCATAATGCGCTCTCTCCAGACAGTTTCCTTTTTCTTTTTTCTTTTATTTTAATCACATGATTGTCATTTCACTGTGATAACTATGAGACTTAGATTAGGGTCATATTCATTTTAACACCGGTAATATCTGCCAGGCTCCACAATCTGACAGTGCAGGCATTCAAGAAAAAATCTCTGCATTGAAATGGAATCCAATTTTAAAAAGTCACATTAGTAAAGGTTGCTGTATATCCTGAGTTCACCCCCCCCTTTTTATAAAAACAGATTAATGTGACAGGAGAGCGCAATCCCCGGCGCACAGCTGTTACAGGAATTACAGGAATTGCAGAACGCAACTTGAGGCAGGGTTCTGAATTAAAAACAAATGGCAGGAATGAAGGCAGCGAAGCAGCAGACACAGAGGGATGTGTTGCAAGATGCTGCAAGACAGAAACACAAGCCCATATGTCAACATGAGCTGTGCATCTAATCCGCCAGGCATATAGCCTACTTCCCTCCCTTTGATTGTGTTCACATGCAGAGAAATACACTTGTGCTTTAAATCCAGCTGCTTGTGTTTTTTTTTGTTTCCTCTGCTTTTGTGCCTCAGCCTCCCCCCCAAGGATCATCCTGGAGTCAGTGGCCGCAGCCTTGGATATTAAATCCCTCTGTTGTGACACATCCATTGTTCCACTGCTGCTATTGGGCTGTATTGACCAAGGACCAAGACACAATGTCTGCCACACTGCCAGATGCTGCAGGTCTTTCCAAGATTATGAAGTTGTAAGTAGGTTACAGATCTCCCCACTCCTAATCCATGAAATGGCCTTCCACTAAGGTGACAGACAGGACACAGAATGGTGGCGCCCCTCTACAGACTGCACTGCCTCTTGAAGCGGGCTCAGATGCTGCTCCTCTGCCTGGGCATCGCTTATCTGATGGCTGGCAGCATCCTGCTCCTCCAGCGCTCCAGCGTCAGAGTAGCCCAGCCAAACCTGGCCAGCCTGCCGCCACTGCTGTCCCTCGCAGCACCGCCTACCGCCCTCAGGACCACAGGCCTAGGCGTGAGGGCACGCTCCAGATGGGCCGCCATTCAGCCAGTGTCCGGAGGGGGAGCCAAGGCAGGGCGACACTGGCCCGCTTCCCAAAGCCTCGGGGTCCAACACTTGCATCGTCGCTGGTTTCACAGTCTGCTGCCAGAGAGTCCGGAGCAGAGAGTGTCTCTCCACAGGAGCAGCAGACATAAAGGTAAATAACTCTACACACATACAGATCTTTCTGCGAACACACTCAATGAATACAGCTTAACAGTCAGTGTGAGGAGTTAGGTTGGGCTCCACATGAGATGGCACCGTCAGTCAGTAAATTACCTCTGCTAAGGCTCTACAGTCCCTTTTCACTCAACCAAGCATTACCCAATATCAAATTAATCATATTTAATTCGATGTTTTATTGCCATTGAAGACACTCATAAATAGCAGACATTGAGACTTGTGCAGAATGTGAGAAGTAATTCCTGGATCAGTCCCTTTCTCCAGGTCTACATCAAAAGAAAGAATAAATAGACACCCTTTTTAAATTCCCCCTTATTAGTGTTTCCCTGTTGTATTACTGTTGCTTTTGGCTATTGCTGTTACCGCTGCTGTCAAAAAGACAGCGTTAGCAACCGCTTACGACCTGGCTACAGTCCAGAGCAAAAAAAAAACAAAACAACTGTGAAAATCAATGCTATGAAAAGGCAGAGTAAAACACTTGGTTGTGTAAAAAAGAAGGCAGGCTTTGTTACTTGCTGATTTAGTAGAAAGAAATTCTGGTTCTGTACCACCTCAAGTGGTAAGGGGAAACACACCAGCGAGGGAACAGACTTTGACACAACACGGGAGCTCTTCATTGAGTGAACACCCGTCCTTTCACTCTTCTTTCATTTCGTTTTCCATCACTCTCACTCTTCACCTTCTCTGCCTCCTCCATCAGTCTCCATCTTTTTCCTTTGCAGTGTAGAATTTCCACAGTCATTCCAGTTGTTCCACGGTTCCCCGGGTATAGGGACCACGGAAAATGATGCTTCTTCCTGTCTCGGTTGCACGATAGCAAATATCCTCCTTTTGTCCCTAATATGTCCCTTGTTTTTTTTGGGAAAATCCACCTCAGCAGCAGACTGAATAGCATGGTGAAAGCAAGGGTTTTTTACGCAAATTGTGCCATTTTAATTTTTTTACAGCTTTTACACCGGAGACCCATCTCCATCCAAGTTTTGTGGAAATCAGTTCTGTAGTTTTTGTGTAATCCTGCTGACAAACCAACCAACCAACCAAAAACAGAAACAGGTGAAAACACAAACTCCTTGGAGGAGCTCAACGTCACCTGTACTTAGTCTTAAGATCATTTCTGACGGCGCGATTTCATTCGATTCATAGAGGACGCTGAAGGGTAAAAAACCTTGATGACACAGGTTCAAAGAATCCTGTTTGGAACTTAAACACCTGTGATCTATAACTCTCAAATCAATTTAGGGTCCAGTCAAGAAATGACTATGGACTAAAAGGTCAGAATGGTCAAACATTTTGGAAGATAGATCAGGGCAATTGTAAAGGAGATTGATGCCAGGCAGCATGCATTATTGGTGCACTAAATCGTGGAAAGACCAAAGAAAAAGTCAACCCACCGTTTAGGGTTGTGTCGCTGCTCACTGTTCTTATGCTCATGCATTGTTCACCACAGCCTTGGACACATATGCATCCAAGACTGTTACAGCCTTCATAACCATCAGGACAATCACTTTGATTAGAGATAAGATCATTCCATAATGTTCATAAATAACTACTTATATGTGGTTTTAAGATCAAAATTGATCACGAGTCCAGTTCTTAAATGAGGCCACTGGCCTCTGCTCTCAAACACTCTGAGTTGTAACTTCATTAACATCAGCTTTTCTTATAGCCAGCAGGCGAAAGAAATAAAGCGAGGGCTGTTAATGTTAATATGTGACCACTGGCCACTGCTTGGCCTATTTACATCAATTAGTGTGCCAGAGAGGCGTTAAACATGGAAGTGATAGCCTGCTCTATACTGTTTTCAACTAGCTGACCAGTATGATGTGATGTTATTCTTCTCCACAGTCTGTAATAAATCAGAGCTGAATCACATCTAATGAATTCTGTTGAGACAGTAAAGTGCTTTAACTCATTCAGTCAGCTACTTGTTTGCTTTTCCAAAACACATGGACCTCCAATATGGCTGCCAAAAGATATGTTACCTGGCAGACTGTGGCCTCATCACAGCTTCTAATGTGGTTCTTCAATTCATTCGCTGACCTTGGATATGTGTAGCCAAGGTTGTGTACTTCTATCGCCATTAAACAAAAGCAGATATCATTAGTCAGGGAAAAGCGCCTGGCTCCAACACTGCCGTGCTGTCAGACACAGAGCTGTGGAAGGGAGGATATGAGCGATTGAAATATCCTGGTGAAGATGTGTTGACTGAGAAGGCAGATTTCCTGGTGAATAATATATGAAGGAGCAAATATACACGTTTATTTTCTATTTTGTGACTTACTTTTTCGGCTCAGATGCCCTGGAGCCCAGGTATTACGTTCTGCACGGGGCTCTCCACTCACAACAGGCTTCATTGTACATTTATGAACGGATAATCATGACCTTAGAACATTTAGAAGAGCTTCATTACACATTTATATGACATTTTACGTGTGGGTGCCTCAGATCTTGTAGATGAGGGATAGTGCTCACTGATCCTCTGAAAACCAGAAGAGGAAAAGGCAAGCAGGAACCAAAGTAGTTCTCAGAAATAAATTAGTAATTATGGAGATAAAAATGATATAATTTCTGACGTGCTCTCCGTTAAGGAGTCTTCTCTATTACTTGAGCACTTGAAGATCCATGGAGATTTAGTCCATTGCTGAAGAGTTCTGTCAGTGCCTTCGCCTCCTTTTGTTGAACTGATACAATGGAATTATCTCCAGTGGAACATTTGTTCTTCCAGCTCCTTCATGAAAAGCATCCTACAAGAGCTCTTAATCCCTTTTTTAAACAGACACTACATAACTGCTCCGTCACTAAGTAGGCTAATACAGATGAAAAATGTCGGAGGCGGGCGGGAGATCAGTTTCAGCAACAGCCATCTGGCAGAGGTTCCTTTTCAAAAAGTATTACCCAGGACACTGAATGAAATTACAGAGGTCTACTGTACCACACGCCCAGGAAGAGGAACTGGTTGAAGGTTTCAAAGAAAAGCCAGGACCAGCTGTTTCATTCCATCATTCATAAAGCACACATTTAAATGATAGGTATTTGTCAGGTTCAAAAAGAAAAGATCAGCCGGATTTTTCATTGCGTTGACAAAGAATTAACGAGGAATTGTTCTGTTTCTATTATAGGTTGATTAATGTTATAAGGGACGGTCTGAGAAAACATCACAGCTGACCCGGTTCTGTCCAAAGCTTGATCAGTGCCTCTTAAGGCTCAGTAGTAACACATTATATCTCGTTTGGTTAATCCATGTACTGAAAGCACTGCTCCCAAGTGGGACATTATCCACTCTATGACCCCAGACATTTTGACACCTTAGATTCTGCATGTTTTAAACAACAGGGATATAACATGCTGGCTTCAGAAGTTTGTTGCCTTTAGATGGAGCCAGGCTTGCTTTCCGCCCCGTTTCTTGTCTTTATGCTATTCTAAGCCATGTTTAGCATACACTAAGCTAACTGAAGCTGACTGACGCTTCATATTTCAGTACAGACACGAGACTGGTATGAATGTTCTCACCAATCTCTCAGCAAGAAAGCGAATACTCGTATTTCCAAAATGTCACAGTTTTCCTTTAAAGATCCAGTGCATAGGATTTAGGGTGATCTTTTATCTTCTATCTTCCTTGGCAGGAATATAATGTATTAGTTTTCAGTAGTGTACAATCACTATGCTTTTGTCAGTTTAGAATGCTTTTATATCTACAGAAGGAGGGGGTCTTCTTACACGGAGTCCGCTATGTTGCCTAGAACAGAGAAACATTTTTTTTAGTATTTTTAGCATCCACAGTAGGGGAGGGTGGGACGAGGGGTGTTCAGCTGGTTGCAATACACAACCTCATTGCTAGATGCCACTTAATCCTACACACTGGTCCTTTAAATTTGGGTGTTAAATTGTTGTGACCACAATAGGAAAAGCAGAACACATTACAGTGTCAAAATATGCTCATTAGGGCTCTCTGGTGGGCATGTGCGGTAGCAGCCCTGTAGCCAAAACGTATCCTAAACATATATTTGGTATTCTGTTCTGCATTTCTTCTATAATTATCAGCTGATACATACTGTCTTACTGTAATGTGCAAATGAATCTAACCTGCACTATAATGTGGTTCAAAAGAATGGAAAAGTCAGAACAGAATGAGAAAATCATAATATGCTAAACCAAAGGCTTGCAGCTCTAGTTCATTTCTATGTGTGTTCTGTAGTTTAATATTCAGTCTTTATGTTTTACTTAGATTACTTCATCTTTATTCCATCTCCATACTTTGACACAGTAAAAAGCAGTCACACAGCATTACATTTCTCGGTTGGAAAGTTTGCACATTCACTCCCAGTTTCAGATATTCATAGATCCAGGAGGCTTACCTATTTAAACATTTTGCAATGAAAGTGCGAGATGCATACCACTTTATGTCTGCGGCTGGAAACTTTGTGCCTCGTGGGGATGAGCCACAAATTCCTTGATATGTAAAGTACATATCAGGAGTATCACATGCCCCGAGAAGAGCAGAGGGATCTGAAGTGAGAAAAATTACAGGAGGGGGGACACAGTTAGAGCCACATTCTCTGTGTTGACAAGGTTTTAGTGTAAAATAGAGGTGGTTATTGCTTTATTATTTGAGGTTTTCTTACCGAGGCCTGTTTTGATATTGTCCTCTGACTGCACAGCCACTACAGTCCAGATGAGAAGACCTGAGTCGATAAAAATGCAGATACGCTCATCTGAGTCACCTTCACTTACTCCTGTACGGCCACAGCAGTGAGCTTAACAGGCAGCAGACAGTGCTGTGGCGAGTGCTTGGCAGACTTCTTCTCCCCTGGGTGACGCCTCTCAGGCTACATAAATGTTGCCCTGCCTTAGTGGTGAAGGTTGTGGAGGCTGTACACAGATTACCTGCAGATACTGAAACAGAGTCCTGACGACAAGCGTCCTCCAAGGACAGTTTGTTTATTTTGTTTATTCAGTCATGAAAATCAATCAATGAAGATTTTTCTCTTCAGACAAAAATATCTCCCCAAAAACTATGTAGTTGAGTGCACTTTTATCACTCTCCTGAGAAAGACGCCAGAACTGAACATCAGTCAGTGATAAACCAGCAAATCATACAGAGCTCTTTGTAGGCAAATGTAACGCTATCAGAACATATCAGATGTTACAAGTTGTTGCCATTTAACATGTGTAAATCACTTTTTTATTGGCCAAATGTGAGCTGATTATTATGTGATGTGAGCAATGACACCGTTCCGCCTCTCTCGGTTGCTGATTTGCAGAAGTTGTTCAGTGCTGCTGGACTGGATTACTTTGTGAAGGACTTGGGTCAGATTTTCTGCGACAGTCCAAAGGATGTAACTATGTGCACTTTCTTAAGAGCTTCTTCTCGTCTATGCCTCTCTATGCCCTACTAACAGAGAGCAACGGTAGCTAACGTTAGTTTCGAAATGGAGTCCGCTAACATAAATAGACTCAGAGCGATTTGCAGTCACTTGGTATTTAGGGGTTTTTCAGTATCGAAAACACTGTTGAGATGACCCTCTGTGACCCCGGCTTGGGTCATCCTATATGTCTTGATACCCTCTGTGCTGTGGTGTTGATGACTCTCCTCACATCTGTGAGGACATTACAGACCCCCTCAGCGAGTCTGTGAACCCTCGTCAGCCCACTTTAATGGACGTACATGGTGCACATGCCGCCTGTGGCAGAAGCACATGTCCTCATACTTGGTCATCATGTCATTAGCCTTCTCCATCCGATCCTGCGGGGAACAATCAGCTCCAGCACAGCCATCTGTCTCAGTGTTTAAGAAAGCGACAGTGTCAGACCTAAGTGCGGTCATTTCTATCATGTCTGAGAAAACGGGCTGCTTCCCTCCATTAACCCTCAGCTCGGCTGCCTGGGGCCTCTCCTTCACTTTGATTAAAGCAATGACCTGCCCCTCTGGGTGGGTGAGGGGGCCGGAGTGCCTCACCTTGGGTGATACCTCTTGAGGTGCTTCCTGCCACCAACTCTGGCAGCCTCAGTCTCTTAGTGCTTTTAGGCAGCTGCTGCTTCTCTCCGGCGTTTGTCTCCTGAGGCACAGGCGGCCGGTGACTCAGCCTCGCCCCAGCACAACAGGCTGGACGGGCTTCAGAGGACATCGTAGACTGATTGAATCACGAATTCGATATGGTGATGCTTGGCCTGCCAGAGATTTCACAGTCCATTGCTTTCTTCCATCTTGTCTGTGCACCTTGCTGCCACATCTCTTCAATCCTCGTGGCGTGTTTCTCCTCCAACACTGTATAAATCCTCTCTTCGGCCAGTTGGCATCAGTCTTTATTTTTGCTGGTAGCAAGCATCGAAAAATCCTCAGTGTCCTTGAAGCCTTTACAACATCTATGAATACAAAAGGTTTGTGAAATAAACTTAAAAAAAAAAAAAAAAACAACACGGAGGGGAATATCTGTATGCACTCCATGCAGCAAAAGACAGACTTAAACATACCAATTCAGAACATAACGCTCCTGAACGAGAAGGAGCATGGAGCATATGACCTAAAAATATAACTGTCTCAGACCCAAGGGGCGAGATGTAAATGAAGTCTGCACACAAAAGAAATGCATATGCTTCCCTCCCGCTGAGACTGGTATTTATAAAGAAGACTTTTATGTGTCAGCCGAGCAGAGTTTGATGTAGCAATGTGGCATAGACAAGGATAACATCAAAGAGTGAATTTGGGTGACATTTTATATGGAGCTTTAATCTTGTCAGCACATCATAATAGTCTGTCGTACTCCATTATGCGTTACATCCCTCTTTCTACAGGGCTGATTTTATTCTAGCTCAAGTAAATAAGATTCACTGTAACGCAGGACAAGGAATAATCTACATCGGATGATAAATTAGGCTTCATCATGTTATAAATTAGTTGGATATTATGACTCACAATACATAGCTGGTATGTATAATTAGTGTGAGTAAGTGATGACGCTAAAACGCTGCTTTGGCACTGTTTCCAGAAATTGCCAGTGCCAGACTAAAGACAGAGGAAGTGTGGTTTATGTCCAAATCAAGTTAAAGAGGAGAGTGTCAACATCCATTTACAGCTAACTGTGGGCGTGCGCAGCGTGCGCTGTGATATCTCCGAACAAAGCCCAATCAGAAGTATTGAAATTTCTTATAGGAGTTTATTCAGTCCTTTCTTTTTGCTTCCTTCCTAAGAATCTATCTTATAGGGGCTCTCCGGAACAATTTGCAGCAGTTTACATGTATTAATCAGTTTTTTATCAGCCATATTTGAACAGATTGTAACGTGGCGTGAAGACTGAGACCATTCCCATCTCTTTCGGTTGCCTCTACAAGCCCGTGGACGCCTTGTTGAAGTTGTTTAATGCTGCTGGACTGTGGATTTCTTTGTGAAAGTCTAGCCACAGTCTAAAGGAGTCTGCTCACATAAACGGTGGGCTTTTAGCACAAGTCCCACAGAGCCCCTTTAAAGAATTAGCCAGAAAATCAACCCGCTTATTTGGTGCAATTCATGTTATTAGGGCCGTAAGTGATGATTAATTTCATAATCAATTAAAATGCCACTAAAGTTGATTGATGAATCGTTTAGTCAATAAAATGTCCCATTACTACCTCTCAGCGCTCAAGGTGACACTTTCAAATGGCCGTATTTTGTCCAGCTAATGATCCAAAACCCCCAAAGATATTTACTTTACAATCAAATAAAACAAAGGAAAAAGAAATAGTGTTGCCAGAACTCCTGAGAGAAGGAAGCAACCAGGTCTACTATGGAAACCAGCCACAAATAAGTGACTTGGCTCTAAAAAAAAAAGAAGCCCAAAATACTTTAGCAGCTTTCGCTGAATTAAGAGGGAGAGAGAGAGGCAATGTGATCAATTATATACTGAATATACATTATACTGTATGTATGAATATACTTTATAACTGGCTACTGGAAAATGTGGAATGAATGTATTGATAAATGAAAATGATGGTAAATAAGTTACTATAATAAACCAATATCAGTGTACATTGTTGGAGGTAACAGTAATATATTACTTTTAACAGTAACAAAGCCTGTAGAGACTTCTGTAATATTAAACTGACCATATCAGGTTTCACGTTTTATTCTAGAATTCATCTACATGCCCCACTTTCAGCCAGAGGCTGATGGCCGGGAATGGGGAAAAAAATCCCAGCATGGTCATAAAATTATACATCCAGAAATGTATTAAACATATTTACAGCACTAGAATTATAAATACCATACACCATAAGTGTATTTTAATCTGCGATTGCCAATATTTGTAAGCCAGAGTTGCTCATAATAAGCAGACTTGGCGATCCGTGAAAAGAAGCAGTTCCTCATTTGAGAAGCTAAAAAACAAAGAATGGTTAATATCTTTGCTTTACAAATGACTTGAATGATTTACTGATATTCCAAATTGCCAACTAGTCGATTCATTGACTAATCCTTTCAGCATTAATTGTTACTGCAACAGAAACACGCCTTTCAATCAACCTTTCAGTGGTGATGGCATTTTCTGAGCTCCCATCCAGGGGACTTTTCAGTCTGATTGGTTTTCTGTCTGGATTCTTTCGACACTTGCAGGAACCTACATCGGCTGCTTCCTGCACAACGCCAGCGATCGTGCCTTGGGAGGAACCATGCTTTATGACCTGCGCAAAATGACCAGTTCTCTGTGTCAAGACACCTGCTCGGAAAGGTAATGCATTTGCGGCGGACTCCTGTGAAGGGACCACAGAAGGCCTGCTGTTTGAGTAAAAGCTTTGGATCTCAGTCTCCTCCATGAATGCCTCCTGTGTTCGCAGCCAGCTGAGAGCCAGGTGGCTGGATGACAGTAAAAGATGAGGGGGTGGTGAGAGAGAGGGGAGAGTGAAGAGCAGGCCAGGACAGAAGGCTTGAAAGGAAGGAGGGGAGGTGTGTATGTGTGAGAAAGCTTAATGAGCTGACTAGAGCAGTTGGTGAATAAGTCAGAGGTTAGATCTGTGCTTTCCCGTGGCTGTAGGGTGAAAACGTCTGATTGGGTGTGGAGCTGGATTTGCAGCGCTGAAATGACGCTGCAAGAAAAACTGGGAGAGGCAGGTGGATTTTTCAAAGAAAAATCAAGGAATGACCCGCTTAAATTATTCTTTTTAATATCCTCAAAGTAGCCCCACTGAACCAGAGCAGCAGAGGACAGACGGATGCAGTCAGAGTGAGAGTCGGAGCTCACATCTCGAGCCCACTGAGCCCCCGTCCCCCATCCCCCACCACCCCCATCTGCATGGAAAGCGACCGTGCTCGTTACCTGAGCGGGCCAATTACCGCGATGACTTAAAGTAAAAAGTCAAGGCAATTTATGGGGAAGCTTCAAAGGACACATATGAAAAGGTCAATTTTGATGAGGTCTCTGTCTGTCCCAAGGAGGGAGGATAAAGAAGGAGGATGAGTCACAACAGCCTTGATATGTAAAGTACAGATCAGAGGTGACTGCAGTTCAGCTGGAAAAAGGCATTACACAGTCAGACAAGTGCAGAAGGAGCAGAACTGACAAATATCACGGGGGATAGCTACAGTGCACTGTAGGTTTAATGCAGGGAAATTTGAGTTAAGGGATGAGTTTGAAACGTTAGCTAATGTCCTGATGGGATGGCTCAGCCCGAAGGCAATGGCTTGAGGTTATGGATTGCCCGCAACCAGGGCAATAACTTTGTCTTTCTGTGTGTGTGTGTGTGTGTGTGTGTGTGTGTGTGTGTGTGTGTGTGTGTGTGTGTGTGTGTGTGTGGTTAGTGGGTACCAGTTTGCAGGTCTGGAGTACGGAGTCGAATGCCACTGTGGGAACCGGATCAGTAGCCCACGGGCTCCTGAGGAGGATTGTAGTCTGGTGTGTCGCGGTGAGAGGGGGTCTCCCTGTGGCGGCGTGGGCCGCCTCTCCATTTACAAGGTGGAGGAGCAGCTGCCAGGTCACAGAAAATGTGAGTCGACTTCCCTCAGGAAACAAACAGGACTGTGGGGTATTTATTCTCTGCGCAAGCTGCTCTGCAGGGGACTTGCGAAGAAATGACTGAAATATTCTAGCTTGAAATTCTCCCCCAAAAACTAATCAGTAGAATGTGATCAGTAAAAATAGTACACTCAGCACACCACAATTACAAACAATATCAAAGGGAGAGTCTGCTCAAAAAAGGCCAGGACCAGTAGAAGTAGAGTTATAGCTGCAAGCTGCAATTAACAGGCCGAAGCACTGTTAAAGAGAACAAGACAGCTTGACTAGCTTGAAGAGTTGACGAGGACTGGTTCACCCTGCTCCAGATCGGTCCATAAATTCTACGTGCTCAATCTGATGACAATTGCTTGAAAGTGCTTTTGATAACATTCATTTCCCAACTTCCATTGCATTCACACCACAACATCGCTGTCGTTCGCATCATTTGCCCCCTTAAGTGGTTGCCAGTTGGTTGCATTTGCTAATGCCGCTAACGCCAGCTTGCTAACAACAATGCTAGCTAAAATGAATGATGCTAATGTTAGTTAGCGAAGGATAACTTTGTTCACACTAACATTTATCACTAATGCTAGGTAGCTAAGGTCAGGCAGTACAGTCCACTGGCAACAACCAAGACTCATGATGTGGATGAGAACTGGGTACCACAAGAACATGTTCCAGGATCAAATGGATGTGTCTTATATGGATAGATTTGTCTGGACAAATAGAATCCAGGAAAGAATTGTGTCTCTTATAGTTCTGAGATTCAAAAGTCACAGGCCAAAACATGAGTTTTTTCCTACATCTGAACAAAAGGTTTCTTGGAAATATAGCTGTTATGGTTACTGAGACCCAGATGCTTTAAGGGCATAAGAGGAAGAATAATCTTAAGAAATCGAGAAAGGGTTTCGGCAGCTTCACTGCTTGAACCCTAATTAATCCCTCTAACAAGTATCGCCTGTGATACCAAAGCCTGATATATCTTACATCTTTGTGCTATAGAGCTCCATTGTTGCGCGAAACCTATTAATAACACATCAATGAGTCACACCGGAGCAGTAGGTGACCTGTTCCTTTATTACCGTGAACACACACACACTCTATAGTTTATTTTGACTCAAGCCCACACACATCTGCTGCTGTCAAAAATACTCTCCAGAGGAGGGGTGTCCTTACAGTATTTACCACAGCATCCTTCCATTGATTTTATTGCATTTTCCCTGTTTAGAGTTTTACAATAAATATTAAAATTTTGTGCCTGTGTACAGCACTTTGCGTGATAATAATGAGGTTTTTCCCATTCACTCTGGTAATCACCATAGAAAAACACACTCAGCACAAAAAAGCACTTTTTCCAGGTTGATGTAAAATAAGGTACATATGAAATGGCAAAACTTGTCAGTAAGTAATATTGACCTATTCTCAACTAGCACTAAATGTGTATTAATCCACAGCTGAAAATAGCCCCCAATAATATACTACACTACTCCATATTGCTGAAAGTTCCCAGCCCTTCTTTAAAATGAAAACAAGACTCATTTACAAATTTTGTCATATATATATATATATATTAGGGCTGTCAAACGATCAATTTTTTTAATCGCGATTAATCGCATTTTGTCCATAGTTAACTCGCGATTAATCGCAATTTAATCGCAATTTTTTGGGCACATTTTTTTCTGTTCTAAATGTACCTTCATGTATTTTTTTCATGTTCTTAATACTTTTAACAACACAAGAAAGGGCAAATATGCTTGCATTATGAAAATGTTTATTCAACACTTCAAATCATGCAGGAAAATAAATCCAGGGTTGTCTGCTTTTGGCGAGGGGGGGCGACGGGCTCTCTGCATCTGCCGTCTGTTTGACTTGCAATTGGTGTCCACTGGCACTGCACGTTTTTCTTCTTCGCCTTTTTCACGCAGTGTGCTGCTTTCTGTCAGTCAGTATCACACTGATGATCGCCATGGCTCCGGTGCAGCAAAACAATAAAAAGTACGACTTGAAATTCAAACTTTCTGTTGTGATATATTCAGAGGAAAACTCGGGAGAAGCAGCCGCTAGACGTTTCTCTGTTGACCCCAAGAGAGTGAGAGAAACGGAGCTTCAGCGTCTGTCCGAGGAGGACAGATGGAGGGAGAAAGAAGGCTAGCGAGTAGCCTGAGATAAACATGTGGGGATGAGTTATCAGCAACCGGGCACGCCACGAGAGAGTGTCCCGCCAAATGATCAGGGCGATGGAGAGACAAATGTCCGCCACCATGAGTGACAGCAGAGATGAGGAGTTTGCAGCGAGTGCTGCTTTTCAGTTCGCCGTGTTTTTAACGAACCGCCAACCCTGCTTCTTCTTCTTCTTCTTCTTCTGATTCGCTTTCTTCTTCTTCTGCCACCCTCTGTATCAAGACTACGGGTGCCGCCGACGGCCGTAAATCATACAATGCGCTTTTTTATTTATTTTTATTTTTTTTTTATACTGAGCGTTAATCGCGCGTTAAAAAAAATAACGGCGTTAAGAGGATGTTGCGTTAACGCGTTAACTTTGACAGCCCTAATATATATATATGTATATATATAATCATAATGAATATATATATATATATATACTGTGTGTATATATATATATATATATATATACACACAGTATATATATATATTCATTATGATGAATTATGAGCTCAGAGCAAAGTGTCAGAGACATATAGAGAATCTCCAGCTCTGCTTTACCAATCATTGTTGTGTTCAGTTACATTACTTCTAAGATTTTTATGTCAAAGATGTTCTTGATATGAAATGATTGCGGGAAAAGTCGAGCTGTCAGTCTGAGTGATGAGGCTTGCTTTATTGTGTTCCCACGTCGTGATTTTGGCCAATTAAACAGGTGCATTTTTGCATAAAATCCTGCTTTAGTGATCGATGACATTTGTTGAAGAATGTTCTCTGAGGCGAGTGTGTGCGTGACAGGATACACACTGTCTGCTTGTCAGCCCTCTTTTGCACTGGGAGTGTCGCAGAAAAAGCTTGCGATGCAACAGATTTAGATTACTGTATTTTCCATTTAAAAGAACGAGATATACGCGATAAACATGTTAGTATAACTGTTGTGGCTCCACTGCTGTTGTTGTTGTCGTTGTGTTTTTGCCTTTATGATCTGCATAACAGCTAGATGAAGCAATACTGGTTATACATGAACATTTCTCTTCAAAAGAAAATGTTTTTTTAGATATGCATCTAATTACTGCTGTTGGCAAGGTCAATATGTAAGGAGTTTATATCATATACAGTATTGATATTCATGATTGAATGGTTCAATGTCTCTGGAGAATTGCAGCGGAATTGCAAATGTATCTATGCCAGAATTCAATTGAGTGTAGGAATGTAATTAGGGCAGATACAGATTGGTAATTTGAATCCAACCTGATGTTGTATAATGTTGTTTTTGAAAATCTCATCATTTGTTCCTCAGAAAAGCCTTTATTTGCTCTCATCAGAGAATAAACGAAAATATGTCCTGATGCTGGTTAATGCTGCTGAATCCTACAACATCTGTCTCTGTTTTTCTGCCACTGGTGCGCAGCTTTTTTTTTTTTTTTTTTTCTCATTTCTGTTTTTCTCTTTCCAGTCAGAAACGTTCACTACCGCGGCTGCTTCAAGATGCCGAAGAACACCATCAGCACCTTCCCCACCTACTCCTTCCAGCCCAACCTGACCACCCAGTCCTGCATCGAGACCTGCACAGATAAGGTTTTGAATCAGTTCTCTCAAATTACAGGCCTGGTGATCTCCGTAGTGTACTAGCAGGCTTTTTCCACATGTGGGAGCAGAGCGCTCCTCAGAGTTTGCAGAATATTTTAGGTTTAATGTGCCACTAATGAGAAGTAGACAGTCTGGTTCCTGCACTGACATCTCACTGGATGCAGCAGTGTCTCCTCACAAAACTGAAACGTCTGGCGGAGAAATTGCACATCATTTTGGTGGCGACTGCATTGTGATTAATTCACAGTGTGGTGTGTGTGTGTGTGTGTGTGTGTGTATGTGTGTGTGTGTGCGCGTGTATGCATAACTTTTAAGTAATTCTCCCTGCAGTGTCTGTCTGCTTTGACACTGATCATTCTGACCTTCTGTCACTGGAAAAGTAAGACGAAAAAAAAATAATGAACACAAACAAAATGTGGAGTGGGGGATGTGATGCACACTCTCCTGCCGAACTGAGCTGACACATCATCCCCTGAGTAGAATATAAGTCTTAGGAGAGAAAAAAAACAAGCGCGATGAGTCACAGAAAAACACAGAGAACATTTGTGCTTTTTGGTTTGCAGGAGCTCCCGCTGGCTGTGTTCAGGACGCCCCACTGTTTCTGTACGTGGACATCTTCTCTTTTCAGCCTCAGCCAGCAGTCAGACAACCAGCAGTGTGTGGGGAACTACACCACCACCTCTGCACCACCAGCCTCCACTGAGCATGAACACTTCCAAGTGTATCACACGCCTGTGCTCGGTGAGACTTGTTATGTAGATACAGCGCTGTGTCAGTCATCTGCATGTGACAGGGTCTGTTAAAGGGGAATTGCGGTATTTTTAAACCCCTATGCTGCTATAAGTACATCTTTGAGTGTGTAAATGATTCATACTTAGTTTTTTTGGAATCAGTCCACTAGATCTCTTAAGCTGCCAGCATCCAAACAGCTGAAATGGCTGCAACATAATCCTTTGGGGCAACTCCGACTGTCAGAGTTACATCCATTAAAAAAGCTTGTTTTTGCCACTGACAGGCTGGGGTTGTTATTCTAAGTGACAGACCACATAACAGATACAGTTCCGACAGACATGGACTGTTTTGCTGTACAATGAGATCTTTTTCGTAACCAGAAGTCTCGCTCTGAAAATACTGTGAGGTGAGCTGTCACGGTCGTTGCTTCATCTAGATTTGTCAAAACCAGTTAAATATTCATTCAATCGCTCACGCATTCAGTCTTTATATGAAAAACACCCACAGCAAAAGTCATCTCACGACACTTTCCAAACTGAGGAGGATTAAACTATACACCTTGATGTATTTATTTAGAGAGAACAAACACTTGGAGAAGGTGGCGAGAACAAAAAAAAAACATGCAGAAACCTTGGAGCAGAACCGGACTCGAGTCATGACTTTGTAAATAAAGCCTTTTGGCATTTCCTCTCGCTGTACTCTAAACTCGCCTCTCCAACTCTGACTCTTGTCTGTGGCTAGTCAACTTTTGCGAGATTTAATTTCAGTGATCCCTCTCCTTGAATGACGACTTGTGTTTCTGGCAAAAATATCTTACTACCTCACAAAAAAAAAATTCCGCAAAGTTATCGTTCACTTAGAATAATAACCTCGGCCTGTCAGTGGAAAAAAAGGAAGCACTTTCAGTGGCGCACTTGCCCCCAAGGATTTTATTGTGGCCGCGTCACAGCTGCCAGATGAAGTGATCAACTGGACCGATTTCTAAACTTTTGATTGAATCAATCATTTACACTCCCGAAACATGTAAATATAGGTCCCATGTTTAAAAGAATAAAACAAAACAGAAATCTCCTTTTAAGCTCCAGTCATGTAAAAAGCCTCATTCTAATTGGTTGGACAGAGGGAGATTGGACACTGTAATAATCACCGGACCGTGTCTGTATCTTTATTCTGCTATGTCAGTAATTTTTATGGATCATGCACAGCACTAAAAGTTCCGGCCCCCTCTTGCCTCCTGTAAAACATCCTGTAAAAATAACCTCTGATAAAGCCAGTCCGTTCACCGGCCCCGTCCATGAATATTTTGTCGTTTGCTTGGGGGGGAGAACACTTAGTGCATGATTGTGGAAGAAGTTGCTCCTGAATGCACCTCAAAAATTGGTTCGGAGCCGAAAATCTCACCGTTGGTTCCTGTTTAATTTTATGCCTCACACTGTGTCAAATGGAACTTGTTCTGTGCGAAAGTGAATCCATTTTGGGATCTCTGCAGCCACACTCTCTGATATATTCTGATCAGTTTCATTTTATGGCTAAAACTGGCAACAACAACTCTGTCCTGCCAGACTCCAGGTGCAAAGAGAGGATGTTTCTGCCTCAGAGATCCAGCTCCCTGGTGGCTCTTTCTAGTTTTCCTGGTGCAGGCAACACCTGGGTACGGCACCTGATCGAGCTCGTGACCGGCTACTACACTGGCAGCTTCTATTTCGACGGCACACTGTACAACAGAGGTGAGGGGAGGCCACTTCAACGCTGTTCAAACGAGCTGTTTGAGTGAGAGCTCGTAGAAATATTGCCTCGGAGCTCACCATTATTCATTCATTTATTCATTGGTACCAGGTTTCAAAGGAGAGAAGGACTACTGGAAGAGTGGCCGCAGCATCTGCGTCAAGACCCACGAGAGCGGCCAGAAAGAGATTGAGATGTTCGATTCCGCCATCCTGCTCATTCGAAACCCTTACCGCTCCCTCATGGCCGAGTTCAACCGCAAGTGCGCCGGACATTTAGGACACGCCACAGATGCACAGTGGAAAAGCAAAGGTAATGCAGTCCAATCCAATGAGACATAAAAGTGGCGTAGTTTATGACTGTGCTGGAGGATGCTGTAGTCGCTGCTGCATAATGTCCTGCTGTTGATGTCGGAGCAACAGTACACCACAGGGCTTTCTGTCACTGTGACTCTGAGTTCATCATGGAGCAGTTCAGTTCTCATCTTTGTAGTATTACAGCTTTTTATACCACGGTCAGTAACATACTGTACATGTGCTCTCTGAAAGCTTTTCTATAGAGGTAGTTCACACAGAAATCACATCAAACAACAAGAGTTTCCTTAGGTTCATTTTTAGGTTGTGACAATGCTTTGGGTCTCTTCAGGTTTAGACACAAAAAACATTTGGTTAGGGTTAGGAAAAGAGCAGGTTTTATGATTCGCCATCTGGAAACTGTCCCAAAGACTCGTCAATATTTCTGCTTTTGTTGCCAGTAACTAAAACTATCCAGTGGTTTGCAGTATCCTTGCCTAGCTATAATGCCGCTGCAGTCTCCTCTGCCTCGTGACATGAAAGCAGTAGGTGCGTGAAATCACCAGTTTCAACTCGATATGGTGTTATGTAGATTGTTTGGACAGTGATATCAAATTTACAGATATCGTAAAATTCACCACAATATGATTTCGACTGGGTTTCAGTTCTGGGGCCTGTGATCAACATGAGACCGTATCATCTGCCCGGTACACATCAGCTACAGAGGAAGTTGCCGCCTCTTTCTTTTCTGCTTTTGGCCATTACGATAAAAAGAACACACAAATAATTGTAACCAGCTATCTGCAGTAAGTCAAAGAGACAAATGTTTTTTGCTAGTCACCATTATTAGCATAAGCCCATGGCTTTTGCATTGCATAAATTAGCATAGCAGCTCGCAACTGTTTTCTCTACTCATAGCTTTAACAAATTACATGTATTCTTCTACTTTATCTTGACTCACTGCATCACCTGACAGAACCCCACGACCGAATTCTAGCCTGCGTGAAGTGTTGAAACTGATCAGTTGAGCAACAAGTTAGTGGTATGCTGAGTCAGACTCTCCATTTAGCATATGACTCTTTTCACCGAAATACTGAATGGAAAAGGTGACGCCGCGTGCCAGGTGAATTTCATCGATGATAATTAGACCATTAGTGATTAAATCAATGGATTGATCCTATCGATGGATTATATCCCTGGAGAGCAGCTCATACACATGTAATGTGAATGTGATATGACATTTAACTATGGTACATATGACACATACAAATGTGAACAAATGCGTCCTTTGCAGAAACATGACAACGCTGTGAACTGCTTTGTATTTAAAGGTTCAGGTCAGCTAAATTACACAAAAAAAAACATTTTCTCACTTACTCTGCCTCTAGTGATATTTCACCAGGCAGATAGTTTTGGTTTTATTAGTCTAGGTTTTGACATTTGTATCGAAATAAAAGGGAAGGGAATTGTTTTTTTTTGGTGCTCAGGGCATAGAAAAATTATATTCAGAAAAATGAAACTATAAGAACTTGGCTTTCCACTGCGTCCCAGTTCCTCTGCATCAAGAGACTGCAAAGTCATTTTCACGTTTGCTGATGAATTTCCAGCTGCAGACATCACTGTAGGTCCTTCGCTGTGGTCTACTTAGCTGTTTTTCTGTGTCTGGTTGTGCTAAAAGCGCTTTTGATGTTATTTCATTTCAATTGGTAGCCCAGTTTAGGTTATAGTTCTGGTCACGTGGTGCTCGCAATTAACTTTACCCAGTCAGCGGAGGGATAAATATCCCTTTTCTTTGGTTGTTGTTTTTTCCATGGTTCGTCCAGTGGCATGGATACAGCATGTCTTGTGTGTTTTGTTTTCTGTAAATATTTCCCTGCTGAGATACAGGCTATGAACCAGAGAAAGACTGCTGTCACAAAATCAGCCTTTTAAATGAGTTCCGGCTTTATTAAAGCGATGTCCTGGAATGTTAATGGGGTCCCAAACAAAGTAAAGATATTTATAGAATAATCTCACATTTGAAGACGTTAGCAAGCGATGTTGCAGTGTTTCAGTAAACCCCACTTGAATGAGCTTGAAACACAGAAATTTAAGCAAAGATGGCTGGGCCGAGCGTTTTCTGCCACAAGTAACTGAGCTACAAGGACTCTGAGTATCTTGTTTTTGGATAAAGTTTCAGTTATATTTGAACAGACTTATAGGAAATAGAGGGAGGTAAGTTATTGTTTTTAGATTTCTTGAAAATAAAGAACGATGCTTTTGTTAGCATATTCACTATTTGATATTGCAGCTTTTTTGTCAGCCTTGTGTGACAACTTGCTCTGTGGGGACTGATTACAGTTTGTTGCTGTTTTGACAGTTCCCTATCTCTGCAATACCCTTTTTTATTTAGAGTTACAAAACATCCCATACAGGATAGATTTTTGCTTTTGTCTAGTTCTGATACCCACAATCATCTCACCAGACCTTTGTAACATTGTCGCTGTGTTTTTCGATTTAGCTGAAACAAAATTACTCGTCAGCGGAGGAGACATTGTTGGAGAAACTGTTTTCTCAACCTTAAAGAACAAAATATCACACGTTTTAGTCGGAACTTGAATTTTTTTTTTTTTTTTAATCTATTCAGATGATAGAGGAGGCTTTCAAACATGTACAATCTTGTGTTATGAGCTACGAGAAGGCTCTAGCCAGGAATAGGGAGAGGTGTGAAAGATAACACACTTGGCTGGACTGAGGAAATCGGAAGAACAGCAGAATATACAGAACCCTAGCAATAAAGACATATTTCCCCTAAAAGACTTTGACGTAACTATGAGAAGGATGCTAAAGCAGACAAAATAATCTCTCTGTGACTGAAACAAATGGAGTGTATGTCCTCTGTTCCTGCATCGATGACATTTCAAAAAAGTAGCATTCAAATTTTGCCATGTCTGAATGTAAACACAGCTCAAAGGGAGCTGATGATGCGATACTTTGATTTGCCCGTGTTTAAAGAAAGTGAGACGGAACGTTTAGAAAGAGGAGTCTCAGAGCCAGAAGCAAAAGACTGCAATCAAAATGTTGTCTTCTGCTAAAGCAGCACCAGGGAGGATGATTACAGTGTTTAGTTTCATGCTTCAAAATGCACTGATCCTCTTCCTAACTTCACTATAGTCAGTCAATGCTGCGCAGTGCCAGTTCTCCTGTGATGTCTCTGTTGGAAGAGCCAGGCAAAGGCTGCTTGCGGATGAAACTGATTTTTGTCCGTGACACACTGATTATAAAGTGTTTGCAAAGATGCCCACAATCTGTCTTGAGAGAGCAGTGTCATCTTTAATTCATATGGATCAAGTGGGTTTCATCGCTGGCCTTCACCTCCGGTAATATGAGGAGACTTTTCATATAAATGTCAAGAGCGACATCAATTCAGCATCCTGCGCTGGTAATATCACAGAATGTATTTCTTTCATTCATTCATTCATTCATTCATTCATTCATTTAATGAATGAATTTTAGCTTTGATACATAGTGTACTGCTATAGAAAGACATATGGACATAGATTGTACTACTGATTATACCCCACAGTATGGGCACATTATTCCTGGACTTGTGAAGTGACCACTTAAGATTCACTGTGGCTACTCTCTGTGCCTTCATTCATTTCTGTGCTCCAAAGCTGTACCTATGTAACATTCTTTAGTGTTAAATGTCTGCTCCCAAATCAACCTTGGATGTCTGAGATGTAGAGAAAGACATTTTGAATATGAACAGTATTACCCAGAGAGAATGCCATCACTCTATCCAACAGTTTGCTCTAACAGTAATATTTACAAATCACATGATGTTTGATGAAATGTCTAAATGGAGCAACTGTCGCCTCTTTCACCTGCAGAATGGCCGGAATTTGTCTCCAGCTACGCCCCCTGGTGGGCCTCCCACGCTCTGAGCTGGCTGAAGTTTGGACGCCGCCTGCTGGTGGTGCATTACGAGGAGCTGCAGAGGACTCTCCTCCCACAGCTGCGTCTCATCACGGACTTTCTGAACGCCACTATGACTGAGGAGAGGCTGCTTTGTGCCCAGAGCAACCAGGACGGCCATTTCAAGCGCTCGGGGGCCCAGCGGCCCTCCTTTGACCCATTCACCACCGACATGAGACAGATGATTGACCCCTTCATTCGTACTGTTGATCAGGCGCTGCAGAGCAGGAACCTCAGCAGACTTCCACAGGAGTACCTCCCCAGATGATGATCTGAAAAGGTTATAACGTTAGTGCTTTAAATGACTGGTCCAGCAGGGGTCTGAGAGAGACAAGCTCTTAACAGAGGGCTCTTTGGGGGACAGACTCGTTGATGTAAGTGGACCACCTGACTCTTAGATAAGCCAGATGCACTGTGAAGAGTCAGAGTCACGGAAACACAGCGAAGGTCACTGGAGAAAACATGACAATTCAATGTCAAATCCAATGGTGAGCGGTGATGAAAGCCTCGGGGCAGGGACTGCCTCTCCAATAGCCACAAATACGACGAATACTCAGAGAGGATTTGACGTGATTTGTTGGCCTGCAGAGTTTGGATTATCTAGCAAAGTGCCCGACTGCACAAATATGACTGTTTAAATCCAGGATGGACTCAATTTTGGGTTGAAGAGGGTTCTCTGTGGCTTTATAATTTCACTTTAGTACATATATTGTGTTTTTAGCATACAGTAAAGCCATCTTAATGAAAACCACAAGTCATACTAACATAGATGACACAACAACAGCATTAGCATTAGCCAGGTTCCACTGATTTTTCTGTGGAAATCCTCATGATGGATAAAATCCTTAAATGTGGCTGTGAGGACTGACTGCACACGGACTCAGACGTATGTTTTGTGCTTTATGCTTTAGTTGTAAAGAGATCCAGCTGTTTCTATGAGTACTTCATTTCATTAAATACTTTCACTTGTTAACACTCGCATTACTTGGAATGGTTTTTTTTTATTTCACTAGACAGGTTGATGCACTACGGCACTATCTCAGCAGGTTTGTGTATTTAGCTGTTTGGCAGTTTGTCAGAACACTTCCAATGTCACGATGATGTTCAGATGGTTTATGTACACACTGTGCGGCCTGTAACCACAAACAGCAGCCAAAAGAAAGCAAACACTCATGTTCTCTGTACAAATCTGAGTGAAGGAACCATGTTCCCACTCAGCCAGACATTGGTGGTGGTGTAAGGTGTACTTACTTGAGTATTTCCCTTTTATACTACCTGATACTTCTATGCCACTACATTCCAGAGGTAGATATTGTTCTTTTCTACTCCATTACATTTCTTTGACAGCTACAATATAGTTACAAGTTACTTTTCAGATTAAATTTTTTCATATCCTCTTCTTTTCCTTTTCATATCCTTATCTGGTAATCTGTAACTCCAAATTTAGTGGCTTTGGAATGGAATTTGTTAGATAGTTTGAAGAATTAAACAACATTATGTAGTAATTCGTATTTTATGCGATTTTGGTGCCCCCGCCGTTTTTTGAGTGCAACACAACTGTCTTGCATGTAAACACAAATTCGATGTTTCTCTAACATTTTGTCAGATGTAATGAAACGTCACATGCTAACTACAAAAAAAAAAACGTGTTATGGCAACACGTTTATGTTGAAGTCATCATGGATGCACAGGCATTTTTTTTTTGCCATGCGACAGTCAAAGTTTACACAAGCGCCACACACAACTCAGGAAAGAAACAGCATTTAACCTCACCTGTATTAGAGACAGTAACACCTGGCTGTCACATGCTACTAGTTCAGCACTCAACGAGCAATGTGTGTGTGAAGTGGCTCACTCTCTGATGGCAGAGGCTCCCATGCACGTGCCAACTGCTCATCAGGAGCAATTTGGGGTTCAGTATCTTGCTCAAGGACAATTCGACATGCAGCCTGGAGAGCCAGGGAGTCGAACCAGCGACTTTCCAATTACCAGAGGACCCACTCTGCCTCCTGAGCTACAGCCACCCCCGAGTTTTGCTCTTGTCTCTTAATCGGTCACTGTGTTTTTTTCCCTCTTAGCTTCCATAATCAACATCCTCTTCAGTCTCTTCACCTCTGTCATGATGGCTGGCTCTGCTGCCCACTCGCTTGGCTCTGCTTCTGGTGCCCATTCCAACCCCACACCTAAACCCTCTTCTCCCTGACGGTCCAAAGAAGCTGTGATAGTGGTGTAAACACCAACACTCCTTGGCAGAAAACGTTTTCTGTATACAATTATGATCCTGTTGCACCAAAGTCAGTGATGGCTGGGGCTGTGTCGTGTGTGTGACACACTGCTGTAAAGAGTTATGCACTGTGATCCTACACCCTCAAGTGAAGTTACATCAGGCAGAAACAAGCAATAGGGGGAAAAGACAAGTCACTGTACCATCCAGTGATTTTGAAGCAGTTATTTTAAGGCAACCTAGTTGTTGCCTGAAGTGTCCATTCATGGGTTGAGAATATTTCGAGCTTATGAAAACTAAAACTGATTTTTTAGAGATGCGACAAACACAGTGACTTTATAGAATATGTTATGTTGCTGTAGGTTAAACTAGTCAACAGTATATAAAGGAGTTTAAATGAGCTCAACAGTAAATTGCAACATACACATTAATGCAGCAGGAATAATTATCCCAAAACATTTGATATAACAGTAAAACACTGAAAGGAAACACTTTACTGTACACTGAGCACTTTTGCTTTTGATATTATGTTTTGCTTGTGGTGGAGTATTTGCATCAGAACTTTTACTTAAGTAAACAATGTGATCCACCACCAGTGCACATTATGTGCATTTACCATTTCAGATGTAGACTGGAAAAAAAGTGCCACCTGCTGGCCGGATTGCTGACACCACAGTAAAACAAGCACCAACATCTCAGACTGAAGTGTGCACACCTCCATCTGGCTCCATCCATTTGTACTTCACAGAGTCTTGAAATGCATAATGTTCTGGCCGTCCAGGCTTTACAATTTGTTCATAAGTCAGATGCTGTAAGTGTGCATGTTATTCAGCAACAATAAAGATAACACAGAGATGTAAAGTGCGTCACTGCATGGGGAGAGACACAGTGTTAAGAACACTTTGAAGAGCCAATTCAGTGCACTGCAATTAATGCTTCCTTTTGAGGCTTAGATTTACTTTTATTTTCTATTATACTGTTGTATAATAGAAAATATCAAGGACTCTTAACTTAATAAAATTTGTGCAGTGTGTGTTCAATACATGCTGTTCAGTAGGGACAGATTGGTTGGTCTGGGGTTTTGATGCTTGAAGCTTGGGAGAAAATAGTACACCTGACACTGCACTTCCTTGGGTTCTAAGCAATACACCTGCCTTGACATATTAGTCATAGCATCTCCTAGTTGTTCTGTACTGAGGAGTGTGCATTATCTCGGTACCATGGTTCCACACAGATTATCTGATAATGTGAGGGGGTTATAGATCCAGTCTAAAGCCTCCTGAATGGCTTTCAGATTCTTCAGGGCTGCCCCGATAATATCAAACATGTCTGATATTTAGCATTTAAAATTTGGATGATTACGTCTGTACTTTTCAAGCCGGGCCACAACAACCAATGAGAGAGGCATCCTGGAGCAGCTGACAGTGCTGCCATGCAACAGTTAACATTGTAGCCCTTCGCGCTAATGTTAGCTAGCATACTGCTGTTGACAGAAACTTAAAATCCCCCCTCCAGTTCTCGCTGAAGAATAGAAAACCTGTGTTGGCCTCGCTCCTCACTCATCCAGACCCCTTTTGTTTTTTCACTGCAACGTGTTGCTACAGCAAATTGTTACACCATGCTGATCAATATTTTGTTTACATCTGCTTCCCCATGAGATCATATGAGAGGGATCACGTAAGGTGGTGCATTGCTCACTCTGGTACGATTACCCATTTACATATATGAATCACTTTTTTATTGGCCATATGTGAGCGCCATGTGAAAGACATTCCCTGTCTCGTTTGAATGCCTTGCAATTTGTTTGCGTTATTTTAATGCTGCTGGACTGTGGATTTCTTTGTGCCAGACTTTCCGCGACAGTCCAAAGGATTTTACTTTATGCACGTTCTCTAGTGCCTCATCTCAGCGGCTTCCTCCGCTCCGCTAACGGACAGCAACGGTAGCTATCAATAGTTTAAAAATGAAGTCCGCTTACATATAAATAACGACTGTCTAACACAACACAGAAGTTCTGGAGAGCTTCTGCACTTCCTTGGATTCTAGCAACAAACCTGCCGAGTGTGAAGTCCATTTGTATTGATTTATTTGGCCTTCAGGGCTTTATTCTTAACCTTGTTTCAAAATGTAGCAAGTTAATACCGGGAACAGAACATCTAAATTTCACAGAGGATTCACTGCAGGGCTGTCATATTGAGCCGTCCAGGTTTTAATGATGTGGTGTCTACAGTCCCAGGGAAGATTTCCGCTACCAGCCACAATCTTGAAGTCCTTCCTGAGCTATAGAACCAAGATTGAACATTGGACCGAAAGCCCTTCACTGGAGACAACCTCAATCCCTGGATTTATGAGCTGGTTTAACATCCCCCTCATAAGCTAGACCCTTATAACTCACACGTACACAACTGCAACGTTGGTGAGGCTTCAGGTACGCATGCTAATCATAACTGGCCCTATGAAACAGAGCACTGACTCTTCGACGTTGTTAGTTTCTTAGTGTCTTGAGCAGATTCATGTAGCAGGCAGCATCACCCCGAATTATTTTACTCTCAGAAATACTCTCTCAAAGAACAGTAGCAAGCAGCAGATGTGACTACACCCAGATGACATGCCATGATCACAATACATTCTGAATGAACCGGTTGCTGTCATTTTGCCAAAAGCCTTTTTATGCTGGTGTGATTGACGTAGATATCTTGGTATTTTTCTTGTTAATGGTTCCCCAAATATTTCCTTTGGAGGGGCAGCACAGAAACTTAAGTGTGGGCCAAATCGCTTATGCATCGTATAGTAATGGTAAGATGTTATTTAGATGCTAGGTTCCTTTATTTTAATGACTTCTGAAGGCTGCGTTTATATTATATAAAATATGATCATAATAAGCTAGGGGAGGGATTTTAGTTGAATATATTCAAAGAATGAACTAACATTATCAGAGTGTGAAGAAACAAGAAGACATTTGTCAAAGACATCTATGTAATGTGCTGTGGAGATGTCTCCAGTTATCATGCTAACCAGCTAGCCCAGGACCATCCCTGTCTCCTAATACTACTATTTTAGTACTACATTTACTTGAGCAACTTTTAATTTACATACAGTATTTCTACCTTGTGTTATTGGTATTTTATATAAGAATCAAATACTCTTCCATTCTGGCTCCGGACACCAATGCCTGTTACTTGTTACTCCCTTTGTCGTTCACATTGCGGGTCAGAAAAGAGTAAAGATGATGACAAATGACAGGAAAAATCAGCAGAGAGGGTTGTTTGACCAATTCGAGCCTCCAGAAAAGCTTCAGTGCTGTTTTTCAGACATTCTCAGAGTCTGTGAACTCACAGTTCGTTCTCAATATATTCCCCCATTTTGGTGTTTTGTGGTGGAGAACCTGCCAGCTGATCAGCTGGATTAAAATTTAACATATGATTCATAATTTTCATTCAGGAACCCCTCATGCTCTGTATTGAGGCATGTAGGTATATACTGTATATTTTATTTTTTATTCTTATTTGTCACCAGTCTGGATATGACTGTATGAATTAGATTTATTAAAATGCGGTTTAATTTTAAACTTCAAACTTTAACAGACAACAAGTAGTATAAATGTTTCTTACATAATAATATGTTAACACAATTTGCATTCACAAATATAAATCAATAAAATTGAACAATAACATAAACCAAAAATAAATCTGTGACATAAATTAAATGTAGCAGATGCAGGTGTGCCGCCATTAACAGAGGCTCATTTAGCGCCTTCTGGAGGGCAGGAGGTCAAATCTCCTCGGAAGCAGAGCTGACTCAAGTGAGCCATCATCAGTGGTAGTGGTTGAAGGGACATTTAAACCACTAACATGTCCCCTATGAAGAAAGGCTGAAATACTCCGATCAAGTGTCGGCTCTGGAAGTGCTCAATGAGCAAGTGATAAATATCACTTCCTCTCAGAAACGGCTTCAACATAGACCAACAGTAAAACATAGGTGTCAGTGAAGGTTTGGCAATAGTTCGGGTCTGTCTGTTCAAACTATACTAGAAAACTTCTACTTTTTAAGATGTTTCCCATGTAGATTTATGTTGTTTGGTGAGAACGCTTTCTTTTTCTGGATGATTTCAAGGTTACCACAGTCAATTATAGAAGAGAGGAACACGAAGCAGGATCTCGTCCAAGCTGATCCACAGGAGGAACACTACTTGCACCGATTTACATTGACATTAAGAGCATTTAGCAGACGCTTTTGACAAAAGCGACTTACAATAAGTGAGATAAATACACACATGGATCAGCAGAGCAGAAGGACTCTCGGGGGAGTGACGACAGTGTGGGCATAGTATGAGGAGGTCACCTACAGGTTATGCTAATCTGCAGAAGACTGAGAGGGGCAAAGAGAGTCTAAGGCTGTTCACAGCAGAGAGGAACTACTGACCCAGTCCGAAGATATAATCAGGGATTGAAAGGAGCATTTGTTTTCTGTGAACAAGTCAGATCTTGAGGGCTCCTGTGGAGTTTTGCCCATCTTTGTTAAAAGGTCACTAATGCAAGCAGTCAGGAGAGTCTTGATAGCGTAGCAGTAGACTTATGAGCAACATGTGATTCTGTATCCTGGAGAATCTCCAAGTTTAACATTTTATAGAAGAGACAGGACTGAAGGATAGAACAATTCATTATCGGGTTTTGCCATGAAAGTTAGTCTGCTTTCTTTTTGTTCGTCCTTCCCACCGTCAAATGTGTCCTTGATGGCGACACAAGGCTGTCTCAGCTTTTGCTTTTATGTAAATTATATGAAGAAAATCGGGGAGGATCAAGATCCAAGCAGACTGTGTTTTTTGCAGGCTTGAAGGACAGCAGCTTTTGCTGGGGTTGGGAGGAGCACGGCAAGTCTACAGTCAGTCAGAATACTTAGTAGCAAGAGGCAGGGCTTTCCACAGCAGAGAATGACTGACAGACACATATGAACATACTGGAAGATCTGTAGCTTCTGTGGTCGCAGAGGAAAACCTGAGGTGTTTGAGGGGTTAAAGATAAACAGGTTCTTACAGATGTCAGACGACTGAGGAGTGGGAGGCAGCAGTTTGTCCGGCCAGATGTCAGTAGGGGAGGAAACTGAAGGCAGCAGGACTTTTTAAGACTGTCATTAAGAACTACTGACATCAGAGCAGAAGGACTGTAGTGTCTTTGGTTACAGGAGCCAAAGATGGGTTCTGGATGGAGGAAAAGGAGGTTCAGGTGGGTCATCAGCAGTGGGAGGCAGGGCCTTCTCCAGGCTGATCTCAACAGAGGAGGAGAACAGTTGACACATGTGGATCAGCAGACCAGGGCTTGAGGAGGGATGACGGCAGTGTGGGAGGAACTTAATGAGGATTTCTTTTCTCAGGTTGGACACGGACTGAAAGTATAATCAAGATTTGGATAGAATATTTGAAGGTCAAGGCGGAGCTGCAGGGCTTGTTGGCAGTATTGTCCAGCCTTGTGGATAAATCAGAGTGCCTTGACAGCATGACAGTAGAGCGAAAAGGATTTATCAGGGCTGCAGGGACATCACACAGTCAGGAAGAAAAACCTTATTAAGACGGGAGGCTTCATAGTACTCGGAGGAGGGATGGAGAAACTGATAATCAGGGTTTGATGGTTCAAAATAGATTTTCAGGTGCAGTAGTGGTGCAGACATGTTATGGCATATATAACAAGGAGGTTGATGATATTGAATCACAACAGAATGGAGGAGCTGTAGCTCCTGGGGCTGCAGAGGCAGAAGGTACAGTGTAGGAGGAGCTCAAGGAGGTCATAAACAAGTTCTGCTGAACTGTCTGATGACTGAAGAGCAGTGGAGGGGCCTTGTCCAGGCTATTCACAGCAGAGGAGGATTACATGCATATTACACGTATAAGCAGGCTAGAAGGACTCATCTTCTCTGGTTGCAGGAGGGGCTGAAAAGGAGCAGATTGTGGCAAACAGCGAGATGATGGAGGAATACGAGGAGGGGCTTTATCCACGCTGACCTCAACTTCAGACATAGTCGGGCAGTGGAAGAAAAGTTTGGCAGCTGAGAGAAAGCTGAGCAGGAGCATTGATTATTTTTATATATTTTATTTTCTACCTTCTCATCGACTGCTACCGCAGTATGTAGATGTAAATTCTAAGTCCAGTCCTTGTGAGGGATTTTCAAAATTCCTACTTTCAGGGGGAATCACAGCATGAAGACAGTGTGTTAGAGGTCAGTGGTAGGGTGTCCCTCCCAGTACCAGGTTATCGATATACATTATATTGCCAAAAGTAAAGTATCGCTCACCTGCCTTGATTCGCATATGAACTTAAGTGACATCCCATTCTTAATACATAGGGTTTAATATGACGTCGGTCCACCCTTTGCAGCTATAACAGCTTTAACTTTTGTATGAAGGCTTTCCACAAGGTTTAGGAGATGAGGCCTGATTTCACACACTGTGCCTGCTTGAAGTGCTGAGGTCAACTATTTGTGACTATGCCTGCCTTAGGTTGTCCTGAGGATCTGCAGGAGGATCTTACCCGTCATTGTTTTTTTTTAATTCATAATTTGTGTTTCTTCATTTTTCTCTTTCTATTTCCTGTCGAACCTAGTCCTGTGTTCCTGCACATTGAACAAAACACAAGTCAAAGTTGTCTTACTTTGCATGCTCACAGTGGTGAGGTCAAGGAGAAATTACCTTAGGTCAGGTTAGGTTAGGTCTTAGGTTAGGGTTAGGTTAGCATTTGCTTGGGTTAGGTTTTGTAATCAATAGCTTAGGTTGGGTTAGCATTACGTAGGTTAGCATTTGGTTATGTTAGATCAGATGAGGCTAGGTTTTAGATTAATTCTATTAATTAAGTTTGATAGGATAGCATTACATTAGGTTACCATAAGGTTAGGGTTAGGTTTAGACAACTAGTGGTTATTCTGTTATTTCTAGGCGGTTGCAATGCTCTTTTTTTTACTTTTATCTGTATGATGCTGCAGAACTTTCTGGTGTCAGATAGCTGTTTCTGTTAACATGTGCATGCAAAATTAGTACCATCTAGCTTTTCTCAGCATCTTTCATGCATTCTCTCATGTGAAAATACAAGATATTTAGGCAAGTCTCTTTTTGGATGCCCTTTGTGTCTTACAGTTTAAATCCACCACTGCTCGTATCCACACAGTACACAAAACATCTTTGCTTCATTCACTTTTTCATGTGTGAACGTTTATTGTGAAGACCAATGCTTTACTGAAGCAGGCAACATTGACTGTTAATGCTGGAGGTACATTACATGCCTATTGCTGAAAAGCATCTTTTCCCATAACCCTTAAAAATCTTCTGTGATGTCTTCTTAAGAAATGCATTTTTATTTTTCCCTTTCCATGCTACCTCTGATGGGGAAAATCTAAATCCTTGTGTTTTTTAAATGTATTTGTGGCCTTCATTTTCAAATGTATATTTACTGAGTCTAAGAATATTTGAATCTAAGACACTTCCCCGGAATCCTAAAATCTTCACATTTCCAGGATATGCTTAGTATCAGACCCTGAATCTAGGAAGATATTACAGGTAGTTTGGATGAAGGCGCTCATTGAGCTGTAAACATGACAGTGCATCATTTCCAGCAGGTAGAAATCAATGAATTTCTAAATCAGCCTGGCACTGGTAACACACTGAGTGAAAGGATAGGTTCATATTTTTCATGTCTGTATTTAAACAATTCTCACATGGATACTGGAACAGTTTCTGGTTGCTGTAATAGTTCCTTTTGACACACTGGTCTTGACTGTGAAGAGATCCCTTTCTATAGCTTATTAAATGGAAGTGATGAGAGCCCAAATCCACAGTCCTTGATACAAAGTTCCGCTGAGGTTTATTTTAATGAGGATTCAGCAGTCTGACCTCTCTGTATTTCCCCGCTGAGTTTCAGTGGAGAGAGTGACATGAAGACAAACTCTCACAGTCTAAACTTTGGAAGATACCGAAATGATTTGTATAACTTGGGCCACTCATATTAGCTTCAGTGGAAGGAAAACACCACATCGTGGCCATGGACGGGAAGGAAGCGTTATAGCAACCTTAGACTGTTCCAATGAACATAAGGGCACGTGCTCATTGTTTTAGGCAGACTTGAAAATATTTGTATCCATCCTTTAGCCCGTGAGCAGACAGTGTCCTTCCAGCTTAAGGCAGCTACAAGAAACTTTCATTTTTTGTTGGTTCTAATGGCCCCTGTGGCCAAAAACCTGTACTGTGCCACTTGATTACAGAGCAGCTTATTGCCTCAGGCTGTGGACTCACTTCATCCTCAGCACTCTGCCGAAAAAAGACTGTTTAAATTTTATGACTTATCCAAGCCGGTGACAGGCAACGAGAATACAAAATCATTCATCTCACTGATGGGACTGTTTACTTATGTAGGTCATACAGAGGCATCATTATAAACTGAGACTGTTTTCATAACCAATTAAAAGTTCCTTGTGGTAGCCTACATTTAAGTATTTGGGTTTTTGTAGATGACAAGGATTTTATTAGTGGAAGCTTCTCAATGCAAACAGTAATAATCTTCAGTTATAAATTAATTAAATGGAAAAGAACCGACAAGTGCTTCAGTGGAGGCTGGCTGACAGTCATGTGGGCTCATCATGTGGATTGTCTTTAACAGTTGTGTTATTCCCATAGGCTTAAATGTGTTTAAGACTAGGCTCAATTAGTGATGCAGTGCCATAAGGCCTCACAGTCAGGTGTCTGTCACAAACGCTGAATGGACTGACAGCTAGTCTGGGTTATATTAAGACACCCGACACCATCTGCTTCAGCAATATGTGGTGTCAAAAGTGATGTCTTAACTGGCTCTTCCTCCTGTTGATTTACAAACAGAAAATGATTAAACATGGAGAAAAAGGAGAAAATACATTTTACTGCAACGATAAAGTTCAGTGGAGGAGAGCAGAGGAAGGCAGAGAGGAGGAGGATGCAGCTAGACTGCAGATGATGTTCAGCCTCCTCTCCCTCCTGTCACATGGACAGGAGTCAGGCTTGTTACTTGAGCAGCACAGACAGTGAGATGAGCCAGTCCTGACAGCTCAGGAGGAATCTGAAAGGACACACAATGTCAATATCAGTGAGGCGTCAGTCCAATCTCACAGAGGGGTGTGTATGTCCATTTTATGCTACTTTAGACTTCTCTGTAATTAGTTTCTATTACACTGCATTCATCTGATGGATACAGTTAACTCTGACTATGTAGATAAAAACTATATATATAGTCATATAATGTATACTGTATAGCGTACTTAAAATGAGGTCCATTGTGATGCACTACAAACAAACGCCCATGTAGTCAAGAATCTAATCAGATGAAATTATTTTATATTCGGCAGACTCCTCTCGTAGATGAATCACGGAAAGTGACAACTGCCTGAGTTTTCCTTTTGTATCAGACAGCAGAAAGCTGTAGCAGGACGTGATTGAGTTCATTTTCCTTACTTACTCGAGTAGTGCAATGTTGATGCGGAAACAATATATAATGAAACCGCAAAGTTGTCAGTCTTTACTCTCGATGTTAACACCTGTTGCAGTTTCAAGCAATAATAGATTCGACTTGCTGCTTTCACTTGAGTAATGAAAACTTCGTCCACCATTGCCTGGACTAATCGGCGTGACATTTTCATTGGTTGTTTTGGAGGAGCTTTGCATGTGCAAATTATTTGTCACCAAGCAGAGCTGATGTCCAAAACCACACACAACTGTTCTTTGATTGAAAAAACTACATCTGCCAAGGAGTTTATGTTTTAGCCCGTGTCAGTTTCTTTGTTTGTTTTGGATGGAGGATGGGTCTCGGCTTGGAATAGACATTAGACAGAATCTACTTTTGGTGCAGCTCCACAGAGAGGGACACATGCAAGAATGTTTGTCTAATTTCTTTATCAGAGATTCATATTTTCATTCTGATCCTAGGAAAAAAGGGTAAATTCATGTGGCTGGTATCTATGAGTGAGTACATTTTTGATGCAGACCCTAGATCTGGTGAGCTTGAATGATGTTAGTTGTGGGTGGTTTAAAATCCAGAGTGCTACACAGCTATCAAGTTTGATATTAGAATAGGCTTGTTTGAATTAAAGGGGACTGCTGGGCCCTGGAGAAGGTATGCACTCTACTAAAATGTGTATGCCTCTGCTATATCACATTTATAGTGTAACTTAGTGTGTGTGAGGTGACAGTGCCACCCTGTGATAAAGTCTGGTATATTGTCTTAGCAAAATAGCACATTGACCTCAGTCCTCGACAAGCGCCCACACAGTTCAGGCACATAGAGGTTGTTTTCCTCATCTGTAGCCTCCCTGCTGTGTGTTCCCAAACACTGCGGACGCTGCCACAGCCGAACAACTCAGCATCAGATAGCACAGACACACTGCACATAATAAACTCTACTCCTTAAATATTTCAGTAAAATGTTGAACGGATTGTGGAGAGCACAGATTACTGACGTCTGAACAGCTTGTAGTAGATACAGTAGATACATTTCCTTTTTTTAGTTTCTGATTTATGAGGAGAAACTGGGGACTGGAACCTTTTTAGTTTGAGCAATTGTTTGAAATATATACTATTAAGCTGTTATCGGTGTTGAGCATCATTGCTTTAAATCTGCCGTACAGCATCATTGCATTCGTCTTGTTCGGATTTCCACTTCCCCCGCCGTTTATTTTCTCGCCATCTTTTCCTCTAAATCAAAGTTCAAAAGTTAGGGAGCAGAAAGTGGAGATAATCACATCTCGTTAGGTCTAATGAGAAGTATTTTCTAACAGCTAGTAAGTTAAGCTCAAATTTTGCTCACATTTTGAACAGCAGCCTCCCGTGGCTGGTTTCCTCAGCATTTACTGGAAACTGTTGGTGTTTTATAACGTGTCCGTCGTCCTGACCCTCATGTGAGATCATGTGGCCAAACTGAATACTGTTGAATAAAGTCTCCAGAATGAGAAAGTGAGTGATCAGTAGAATTCACGCTGTCCTTCCAGAGTGAGCTAACGGTCCTCTGCCCTCACCAGTAAAATCAGACTCAGTGCATGCTGGGAGAACACAGATAACAGCTGCTGGTGCCTCTAACGAGGACTAGATGGTATTTGGAATGGGCCCTTCAGACCGGACTAATGGTTGTCCCACTGCTCCTCACTGGGAGAGAGCCATTCTGACAATTGTAGCTTTGCGAGGTCTAAAAACTAAAACATCCCAGCACAGTCATAATGACACAGATTATGAAACAACGGCAACACAACTATCACCCATTTCCATTTCACTTTCTCATTTGGTTTCAATTGCATAGGTTTTGCTGGTTTGTAGTCATGGATAATGAGTGAGGGAAAGGTGCACTCAACAGTATGGAATGACTACAATATTTACAGAACTGAGGGACCTGTGTGATAACTAAAATAAAGATGGTAGGTTTTAAATAGCATATTGTTTGTACACTCGAATGTGATGTTGCTGCTTACAGATAAAACTCATTATTTCAGTGGGTTTGGCCCCAGTGATGACAATCTTGCACGACATCGCATCAGCAGGCTGGTGTTTTTAGCTGGTACACATTGAACATACTTCATAAACATTCGCAGCTTGCGAATGATGAGCCTAAATGAAAGAAAATGTTTGAACGATGCTCGTGTGAGCGGTAATCAGTCATGTAGTCCTTGATTCTCAGCATGCTGCAACAACACCATCAGGGAGTGCAACAAAACAATGCCTCCAAAACTTCTCTACACACCCTGAACAGCTACTACACTGCCTCTGCAGCAACAGTTTATGATAATGGAGCGAACCAAGTGGCTATAATCAATGAGTTTCATTCTAACAATGGATCGCATGAAGGGATGTATGTCGTAATGCACAAAGAGGAATATCTTCTCAGCTTTCATGCTCTCAGCTGCAGCAGGCAGCTTCCAGAGAGGCTGATCAAATGGACCTGAGTTGTCTTACTGGATTGCAGCTGATTTGAAAGCAAATAAATCAATAAAGGCATAAAGTAACTGTGATTTAATATAATATTCCTTCACTGTTTGTCCATTTAGTGTGGACTAATCACAACTGAGAGTGACTTGATAATTTCTTAAAGGAAAGGTTCACCCAAAAATGAAAGTTCTCTTGGAAAAGAAAAACAAACATTTAAAACAAATCATTTTAGGAGCTCCACGGCAAAACGGCATTGCAGCATTCTCCTCAATGACTGATTAGGACTTGTTTTAAAGCATCCAACCAAAAATACCCAAGTATAGGAGTCACCCAAGTCTCTAGAAGCCCTGCGATCCTATGCTACTTTCATTTCCAAAGGTGTTACTTACACCATCACTGCACAATCGAGCTCATGCATCTATGTCAGACAGGATACACACTGAAGCATTCAGCTTACAGTGAAGCCTTTTGGTTACAAAATGGTGTAAATAATGTCTTTTGAAATCAATTTGTGATGTCTGGGATTTAAGAGATTTTAATCATGTATGGAGCAGTTTTATGTTATTCTTTTATCTTCTTTGTAAGGTCCCCATCTACTTCAATCTTTCAGGAGAATACTGCAGCGCTGTTTTTCCCTGTAAAGTTCCAGAAATGTTTTGTTGACTACAAAACTTCAAACAACTTGTCTATCAGCACGGGGGAGGAGATAACGACAGAATTTTCATTTTTTGGGTGAACCTTTCCTTTAATAGTGAGCTGCTGGGAATTCGTGATACATCTGCATTAATTCATTTTTTAAATCATCACGACTTACACATTAGTTAAACATTACTCAAATATGTCTTGGGCCATTATTCCAGAGTGTTAACACTCCTGCTGTCAGTAGTTTGACTCTGGTATTTTCAGGAGGTGCAGCACTCAGCTTTGCCAGGATTTTAATTTTCACCACACAAAGAGAGATCAGAATGAATAGAGATAATGTCAGGAGTGAAGGTGACATTTCGCAATCAAACTGGCTGCGGGCTCAGGCACATGAACAAGTCGGTGTCAAGGAAGTGTGGCCCCCTCTGTTCAATGCGGGCGTTTTAATCAAACAAACTGATTTGAAAATCACAAGAGAGGATGGAGAGATTAAAGAGCAGTTTGCTCTCTGTGTTGACCCGTTGAACTTTTCAATGAATTGGACTATTGAGAAAGTTAGACTGTTTGTGATTATTCTATTTTGTGGATTCATTGCGATATGAAAATAAAACATGTCTCTACAGGTCAGCTTCTTATCATCTACATGAATTAGTGCGTGTGCAATGAATGTGGATCTCCTGGTGAACACTGAGGTTTATTATGACTGGGACTGAAGAGTTGAAGGTAAACTTGCCAACAGTGCATGCTATTGAACTGATGTTGAAATGTTCTGAGGCCAGACTGTTTCAAAGTAAAGTTGTTTTTCTCTTGCTCTTACAATTAAGAATAAGTGTCATGTACTGTATAAATGTTCGGTCAGTGTTAAGGCTTATATCCTCCCAAATATTTCCGACAGCTCCAGAGGTCTCCTGAGTCAGTTGGAAATGGATTGCACATTCTCACAAGTGGATAAAAGTTCAAATTAAGTGTGGCTCAATACTCCTGTACGGCATTAAACATGATGAATTCAGCATAAATGCAATCAAATGAAACCATTTAAATGACAAACGTATTTGCGGCTGTGGTTCAGGGGTAGAGCTAGCGTGTTGTTATCGGAAGGTCGCTGGTTCACTTCCCCTGGTCTACATGTTAAAGTGTCCTTGGGCAATACACTGAACCCCAAACTGCCCCTGATGTGCTGGTCGGCACCTTGCACAGCAGCCACCGCCACAAGTGTATAAATGTATGTATGAATTACTGTAAGTTGCTTTGGACAAACTGTAGCTGCCGTTAGCTAGTTAGCTCAGTTAGCCGTGCAGTAAGAGATCCAAACTGGGAGCTCAGAGCAGTTTAATGAGAACAGAGAGGCCCGGGGGTTTAGCTGCTTAGCATGCTAACTTCAGTAACTATCTCTTCAAAACAATACGAAGACGTCTTTGACATAACGTTGAATCTACAAGTTATATCAGACCATGTCCCACAGTTTGTATAACAACCAAACACTACTCTGACTCCTCTGAGGTGAAGTATTACTTTATGTGTAAGCAGTTTTCCATTGACACCAGCTCACATCAAGTTCACACATATCACTGCTCTTCAAATGTGCATGAAACAAGGCAGAAGTGGCAATATTACAGTTTCTGTTTTGGCCGGCTCATCCTCCAGCCTTTGTAAAATATATGATAGCCAACAGCAGTGCCAGGTTATAGGACAAACAGAGACAGAGGCCGCAGAGAGACGATGCCGTGCTGTTTGATGCCACTATTCCCCAGCAGTCCAACCTTTTTCCTTTTATGGTTTCTTTTATGCTGTGAAGATAAATCAGCAGGAGCTACAGGAAAGATAAGCCGCAAAAAAAAAGACACATAAGCCATAAAACCTTCAGATGTTGACTAGATCCTGGGTGTTGTAGCTTGGAGTATCATCTCCCAGCTGTACTGGTGATATAATACTTTATGATAACATGTCTGGATGGGCACCAAGCTATAGACCCTTCCTCCTGTGAGGAGGATAGCAGCGCTGCCATGGTCACTTTTTTACATTTCGCTTATTGATCACAAAAAAGAGAAGGCTCAAGTTTAAATGGAAATCCCCTCTGCCTTTTATTCCCTCCAGCATCCCTCCAGCATGTGTAAAAAGCTTAAGATGGGCTGCACGGAGGAGGTGTACCATACATATTAAATAACTGACTTTCAGGTATGATCTATCATTAATGTAAAACCCAACTTAACGTCGTCCATACAGAGAGCCGGTCTGAAGGTGGTTAGAGGTGACCTCTCTCATAGAGGAGTCACTGAGAGGAAAGAAAGTGCTGCTCCACAGACACTACAGTTGGTATTAGCAGCATTTGGCTCTTTACCAAAGAAATGTAAGTAATGACGCATTTTAATAGCTATGACAGTGATGCATAACTCAAACTTCATCAAACTCGGCACAAAGCCTGCTCCAGTTGCTTTGCAGTAATTGCCTGTGAAAAGAAAGATCCCTACACAAACAATCAACACTTGATACACCTATATAGAGTAATTACCTTGCAAATTGACCTGTAGGGTTTTTAGGCCAACCACATGCCATGCTAGCAGCTAACATGCCCTAATATGTTGGCACGCTCACATTTGCTAATTAGCTCTACCATGTTATGCAACACTGGATAATCTTAGCCAAGCACGGGGGACAGCTTCTTGTGTGTTACTTCATCCACTCTAATGTGCACCTCAGCAGACTGATATTGTCACATCACATTAGATTCTGCTCTGACCCGGGCCATTTACCAACAGGAGGAGAGCTCACAGATTACTTTACCTTTCGGGATTAAAAGCAGATTTATTTTTGCTCCTGTTTATCAACCTGTTGCGTGGTGATGTGCTGTGATGTTGACTGCTGGAAGGGAAAAGTACTTTTACCAGAGGGATGCACAATTTGGACTTTTTCAGCCGATACCGATAATTACCTACTTCTCACGGCCGACACCGACACCAATTACCGATAATAATTTCACACTTTTGCATTCTATGTCATGAACGTGACAACAGCATTGTTGATGTTTTCTTCTTCTTCTTCTTCTTCTTCTTCTTCTTCTTCTTCTTCTTCTTCTTCTTTTTCTTCTTCTTCTTCTTCTCTGTGTTTATCGGCAGCTGGCAAACCAACTTTAAAGGTGTATACCATCACATACTGTGTGTAAATGCTGCACTTGTTGAGTCAGCTAAAGCAATTTGGCTTTGTATTATTGGTTCTATTTTATCAGCTATAATTTCATCCTCTGCCGATCACTGACAATGTAAATTTTCCATTATCGGGATCACAATTTACGCATCGCAAAAGGAATCTTTATCCAAAGGAATTTGCCAACTTCCTTGCTCACTCTCTGACTCTTGCTTGGAAGTTATAACAACAGACAACCAAATGAAATGCACCGTTCAAACACTTCAAAGCATTATACCACAGACAAGGTGAGTGAGATGATTAAATAGTTCCCATGTAAAATATGTAATAAAATATGATATATTGGCTGTAGGCCTATATGGATTAGAATTTATTAAAGCAACCTTAAGTAGAAATTTACATTTTGTGCAATTTGGTGCCCATGACAGACTCTGAGTGCAACACCGCTGTCGTAAATACCCGGGTCTATTCATTTTTTGTACAAAACTCATTACGCCATAGCAATCCTGTTTGTTGAAAACTTGTATGTTGAAGCAAACATGTGTGTAACATTGTGATCCTACCCTCTCACTAAAGCTACATAGAGCAGAAACAGGCGACTGGGGTTGAAATGGCTGAAACATAGACATCATTCAGCCAATTACAAGACAATGTACCATCAAAATGATTTTGAAGCTTTTATTTTAAGGTTAAAAAAAGTTGCATAATGTTTTAAATCATTCCAGTAAACTCAATTATGATTTGAAAGAAACTAAAGGTGATGGACAAAACACATCCACGAGATTCAAAGGTTTACTTATCACCTGTAAATGATGCAGCAGTGAAATGAGGTCAGTGAGATGAAATGAGATTTTCACAAAATCTTATCATCTTACATTTGGTATTTGGTCATAAGTCAAACATTTCATCTGATGCAGCCATCAGATGTGACAAAGGGAAACATGAGTTTTGTACCAAATTTCATGACATTTGACACAAAAGCTGAGACAACAACAAATGTCGACCTCATGGCTGCGCTAGAGGAAAGGTCATGGGCTCACCATTAGGGCTGCCCATCTGGGAACAATCCATTTCTTTACACAGTGTATTGGCAGTCCACCCAGTAGGTGTTCAGATATTTGAAAATGCCTGACAGTCATCACAGGATTAGAAAAATGCTGTTTTGTCAGTTTTTACAGCACACACACACACTGCAGATATACTGTATGTTGTGATTTCCTTGCAGTGGTTTGTCGTTTACTCTAACTTTGAACAGCTTTTTGCTTTGCATCTTTGGGTAAATACTCAGTAATCATTGAAGTGGCGGCACACACACACACACACACACACACACGCAGTCACACACGCTGTCTACACAATAGGGCTGTGTTGATTGCATGCTGATTCTGAGACAGCCACCTGACAGGCTGGTATTAGAAATAAATCAGTGATTTCACACAAAGTTAATGGGACACATCTCGATAAGAGCATACACACTCCATCAGGCTGAGGAGAGGATGGGCTCTTCACGAGCGTATTTGCATAAAGCATCTTACCAGAGCCAGCTGCAGCGACAGAAAAACCCACTGCAGTCTGTCAAGATGTAAAAAAAAAAAAGTGTGTATTAGTGTCACCTGCTGGTCGATCTCTGTGGGTAAGAGCGGTGTCAGACTGATTTGTCCTGACAGCATGGCAGTCAGAGGAGCTCGTTCCTCCTCTGAACTCGTAAACACAGTGGTTCTGCAAATTAACATCATTCACAGCTTTAAGCTGTTGTGGTCGTCACTTCAGCCCACAGCTGGTCACAATCCCACTACGTTTGTTTACTCTCCCTGCCACTCTTAATGCCGGGATGTGCTGCATTTTCTGGATGGCAATCATGAAACTTCAGCAGGAGACCCATAATAACTAAAGGAATAGCTTGCTGTACAGTATAATTATGTCACTTGATTTGTATAAGGAAAAATTGCTGTCGGTGGCTGTCAGTGGCTGTCAGTGCTGGGTATTTAAGGAGGAGCATGTCTGACATATGCAGCGGTGCATATATCTCTGACAAGCGTATTTTCTCACTACGCTCCCGTGTTTGCATCATGCAGACGGCTTTGGTTGGTTCTATTTTGACGTCATTTCTACTCTCACCATAAAACAATGGAAGTAAACAGACTTGTGTCATTAGTGCACAACACTGAACAACAGTTAACCCCCCCGTTGTGCCTGGTTAGAGCTCCCCTCAGGCAGTGGTGGAATTAAACGCTTTTTCTCAAGTAACTGTACTTAAGCACAGTTTTAAAATCATTGTGCTTCATGCATTTCCATTAGACCTATATAGTATAAGTATACTTCCACATTTCATTAGGTTACATAACTGTTGAGGCCAAAAGAGGTTAAATGATCAAATATTTCAAAGATTCAGTCCCAAAAAAGTCTAAACTTGATTAATTCATCTGGTTAATATGTGTATTTGTAACAGTCTGAATTCATTACGGGTGGCTCTACAGTGCATTACCTTTGTTTGGTGAGAAGATTGGCTACTTCCTTATACCTTTTACAAGGTCAGATTCTGATCTAATCCAGGTCGGATATGTTATAAACTATTGATGAATGCAGAGTAATGAATAATAAGTAATGAATTGAGGACTCTCTCAGGCTGAGGAAAGAAGCAGCTCTGTAGTCGGGTGGTGTAGTCCCTGTTTTATGGACACCCTTTGTCCACCAGAAGGGTTCACTATTTGTTCAGTATCTATTGGGATGTCACAGCTTTGCAACTTAATCACCTTCATAAGTTGTAGTTTTACAGTTAAATGTGCCGTACCCTTTGTTTCTTTGTTTATTAATGTTCTGTATTTGAGTCAATTGTACTTTCAATTATTTGATTTCATTTAGTTCTAAGATGTTTTCATCAGTATTAACTCCTGTGCATTTCTTGTTCCTGTTTCCTGTTAGCTGATCCAAGCTAACTGCTAACAGACAGATACATCCACGAGAATACATGTGGTCTTAATATCCGCTGAATGCTACGAGCCAAATTCTCAGACGTAGTTATCAGTCCTGGGCAAGGTGTTTTTTCCTATTAAATGTTCCTAGGAAAAGCTATTGTTCATTTTCTGTTTGCAACAAGACAGTTTCGCAACATTCCAGTTGCTTTTCTTGTTTTGTTGTTTCTTGACAACATTGGACATGGGTTTTTTTAATCTTCCTGAAGAAGCAGAGCCAAAATTAGTGAGAGGACATTGTTTCTTTTCTTTTTTTTGGGGGGGGGGGGTGTCAAAAACTGCTGCAATAGATAAGAATGAGAATGTTACAATGGTCTACACACGTCTGTCAATTAATAAATATGTATTTTTCAAAATGTTGAACTACTCCTTTAAACTGACACAATAAATAGGTAATTCACTGAGTAAAAAGTCAGCTAACAGAACAAGGACAAATGATTCAGTTTTCTTTTTAATTCAAACTCAAATTGTAAATGACTTGGAATAGCCTCCATTATGTATGTTCTGTAATGTTCTGATGACCTTCATCTTTAAACGCCTCTAACAGCAGCGAGGCTATGTATTAAAGCAGAGAATCGATGCTGTAATGGAGGGTGGGTGGTTGGTTGAGCGGTCGTGATATTGGTAAAAGGGGAAATGTCGCATTTCCACGCTGGCGTCCCCACATTCTCCACAAGATGGCAGCAGAGCTCTCTCTGGAGACGAGGCGGCACTGCAGGTCCTGTAAACCAATCCACTGACAGTGAGGTGTGCACACCAGTGTGGGACCTGAGGATAGGAGACCACACTGATATGACGTTACTGACTCATTGCTTTACTATAATAATGTGAGCAACATCTGGAGAGGCTGGTGAATTTAGTCTTTTGTAAAAAAAAAAAAAAAATTGAAAAAATTGAAAAAATCTACTTTCAGAGGTTTACAGCTGTGCGTTGGTTTAGTAATCATATAGGCCTCTGGTATAAAGAGCTGCCAGTCACTCTTCCAGCTCGGAATGTTTCCATCTCAGTGTTGAGGCCTCCGCACAGATGATACAATGTCTCTTTAACACACTCGAACGCAGCAGCAGCTTTCTGTCTTCTGTGTTCCAGCAGCTAATTCTAACACAGGTCTGTCCTCTCCATTCATTTACATCAGTGAGACGGAGCTCGCAGTGAAACGGCTGTATCCTCCCGTCTATGCACTGACGGATGTCTGTCTGACAGCAGCAGCAGCAGCGGCACTGCTGCGTGTTTGCTGTCTCGTGTGCAGGCACCAGTGAGCCTGTGAGGGACGGAGACATCTGTATATTCAAGTTTTTCTACTCCCGCAATGTGCTGCTCAGTGTGCATGGCAGGACACGAGGAGGTGCACGCTCGCCTAGCTGCGTGGCGAGCCGTGGCGCCATGATTGTTGCGTGAGACTGTGAAATAAAGATGAATCAATAACTGAAGAGATATGTATGTATGTATGTGTGTGTCGAGTGTAGAGGCCTATAGACTGCGGGTGGCGTACTGTGTCAGGGCGTACAGAGGCCCAAAACACTGAGGACACGCCATCCTTTCTCTATGATTTTCAGAAGTAGGATTACACGAGAGGTGATCAGGACAGTTTAAGAAATGCATACATGTTTTCTGGTCACTAGTGACTTGTGTTAGAAGCGGCACACAGCCATGCAGACACACAGAGAAAGCACATATAGGGAGAGGCACTTTTAAATTGGCTTGCAGGGTTTTAGGTGGAGTCACCAGGAAAAAATAAATTAATTGAACTGGGTTTCTTCACTTATATCAAACTTTAAAGGTCCCATATTATGCAAAATACACCTTAGAGTGGTTTTCTATCAATAATATGCATCCCCGGCCTGTCTACAATCCCCCCTGGCATGAAAAAAGTTCATCCTCTCCCTTTTTTGCTTTCTCCGCCTTTAGAAAATGTGTGCTTAAACAGGCAAGTTTAAGAAAGTCTGTCGGTGACGTCACCGACAGACTAGACACGTCCCCCTAGGTTGGTGGCACCGCCCCAGGTGAAGGTTTGCCACACCCCAAGGAATTATCTAAACGCCACCATTTTTTTCCGCTCGGTTAGAAAATGAAGTTGGCAACTGTTGGTGTGTGCGAACCACTTTGAGCTGACTGTTTCACCAACTTGGGCCAGTACAAGGCAGGAGTAGTCGGCAGACTTTTACTCAAAGGAATACTTGCAGACCAAGGACATGTAAGTATACAAATGTGCTGTGTGTTTCTGTAGATAAGGCTGAACTCGTGCGTGATGTACTGTGTGTTTTGCCATTGAGAACAAGGTAAGGTTAGCGGCTAACCGCTAGCGTTAGCTTCTGTGACCACACAAGTTAGTGCTACAGCAGAATCATTGTGTGTATTACATTTCTGATCTTGCACATTTTGTAATGCGTGTCCTAGGGAAATGTCTGCATGTGCAAGTACTTAGCTGTGTTTATTTAGCAATTTTACACGAACTAACTAAGCAGTGTCACATAGTACCAGCTAATGCTAACCGCTATCTTCCAAGCTAACGCTAACCGCGAGCTTCTAGTTCGCATCAACACGGTCTCCACATGCAAACCCAGAGACCCGGTCGGTCAAGCGGAACATACACACACCCTCCGCCGGGTCTAAGTTTTCAGGATTTTGTGAAATATAATGCATTTGAAAACGTTTTTTAAGCTGGAATATGTTGGCATAAGCCAGGGCAACACGAGTGTGATGTTGCTTGCTAACTTACACAGTTTAGATTCTCTGCCCGAGCTCGGCCGGGCCGGGCCCCTGACCAAGTATTCGTGATTTTTGTTTTTAATAACTCAAAATAATGACCATATTTACAGCTAGAAAACGAGCATCTCTCTCCTCCCTCCATTTTTGTGTTGCTGCGTGGTGTTACACGTGAGTTATCCTCATGGCCAAAACATGACTTCAGACGTATGTGACATCACTCCCCGAGATGCAAGAAGAAAGCAAGAATATATATTTGTACTAAAGAAAATGACCAAAATAATTGTAATGCACAGTGACTTGAATACATAACTTTAATCTGATCACTGGTTTGGAAATGTTAAGGCGTTAGATTACTTGTTACTGAAATAAAAAGGTCAGGTTAGAGTAACGTAACGCGTTGCAGCATTTAGTGCTTGAATTATACTGTAACAGTGCTGTTATGTGTTATCCTATCCATATCTGGGAATTCGGTGCAGGATAATTAAACTGTGATTACTTGTTGAGAACATTTCAAATTGTTTGCCCATTTCTTGCAATTGTTTTCTCGTTTTTTATTTTTATTTTTACTGTTCAAGACTCTACCTGGCTGCACTGCATTACAGTGAGAAGGCTGATAGAGGACAAGCCACCACATCATCAGGAGATCCTCTTTACAAACTGAGCTTTCCAAAGTCCTGGAAGGGAGAGTGCAAAGCCAAACCCGTGAAGACAGAGGCGACATTCCGTAAGTTTTACAATCTTTTATTTGAACCTTGCAAATTAAAATAAACATGCACACAGGCATCACACAAAAGGTTGAACACAAACACTTAAAATCTGAATTCTTTTAAGATGGTTTTCAAAATTAATAATAAGGAGAATGTATAAATAAGAAGTAATTCGGAGACATAAGAGAAACTTCACAACAGTACAGCACAAGGCTTTTTGGTTCTACTGCAATTTTCCTGTAAACATACATTTTTGTTTATTGCACTGCAGACTGCGGTGATGCTCTGTTGGACCTGATCTTCAAGAAGGTTTTCCAGGACCCTGCCCCATATGTGAAGGAGGTGCTGAAACTCATAATCCCTGAAGAACCTCTCACACCACACAGACGGGCAGCACAACTCTCACTCTCCTCCCCAGAGAGCACCAGCACCACCTTACAAAGCTTATGTAGGCTATATTGGCTGAACACAATTCAATATAAAGTCAGCACTGAATGTTTACACCCATGGCAACTAGATACTTTCTTTGTTATCATTTTCATATTGATATTGAAGTTGATATATAAAGTCAAACTGTTTCACTTTATATTTTCTTATTATTATTATTATTTCATTCATGTCAACACATGTTTACAAATGTTTCTTAGAATAAAACATCTTTCCTAACTGTTCTGTGTTTTCATTGTTTGATATGTAATTTTCATGGTAATAAGTAAAAGATAAACTATAAGCAATGTAAGATAGAGGAATCAGTTATGTACTTTTCATCATAACACTTTTGCGATAAATTAATGGTATTTATGTGACTAAAAGCTGACTGCACTATTCCCCTCAGACGTAAGGGTCCATAGACTGTCCGATAAATGTTCAGTGCATGCTGCAGTGCAGATACATTCAGGCAGACAGGTTACAGGCCAGGAGGGTCCACCATGCATGATGGTGTATCAGGATGCTGCTGTAGTCTTCGTGTAACCTAGAAATTATGAAAGGTAAGTGAGTGACAATAGATTAGAGAAAAGAGAGCCAGCAAAATGACAACCTTGTTTGCCCAGTGTTCACACTTCATTGTGGTATTTCCATACAGCAGATATTCTCAGGTTATGTAGGAATTTGTAGACAATTGCCACAGGAACACCTACTTTTATGCTAAATTTGTATTATCCATTGGAAACTATAATCGCTAATCACGTCACATTGTTTCTTTGGTAATATATCTAAAGTTTATAAACCGTTGTAACTAGTAAAAAAAAAAACAATTCTGAAGGTAGAGAGGTGATGGGAGGCAACTGTGACTATTGAAAACTTGACAATGCTGGCAGTAGCTAATTACAGGTCGTCACTACAAATAAGAGGTTCGCAATCAACTTCCCTGGCTACATAAATGTAAATAATAATACTGGGTTACGCTTGTGTCTAGTAATGGCTGTTGCTAAATTGCATCCGCGTTACTGTAACTGAACAGCAGTAAACACTAGCCGAAGTTTAGCTAAGCTTCATGATGTAAACACTCGAGGCAGGAGAAGGGGGCTGTTATTTGAAACAACGCGAGGCAGACGGCCAGTAAGCTCGTAAAACTTTCGTTTGTCTGCAGTAACATAAAAGTAATGTCGAGGTAACAAACTTAACTACTGACCACTGAGAAACACCAATGTTCATTCTTGGCTGCTTACTTTCTTCTGGAGCCTCCTGTTCTGGGTCGGACCGCAGTCTGTTGTCCGGCAGCCATTACTCCCAGAAACTCCGCCGTTGCCATGGTCACATGATGCCGTCCTCACGTCTTCCGCAGGCAGGTGGAGGTGGGCGGTACCGTGGGCGGCGCGCAGTAGCTCATTAGCATTTAAAGGGAAAGGCACTGAAACCGGTAGCCTGGAGCAGGGCTGTGAAACTGGTGTTTCAAGAACCCTGCTGTGCTTAATCCTTCAGTTTATTTCGACCAAAGCATGTTACTAACATTCCATTTAGACTTCAAGGAACCATATCAAGAAGCAGAAATGACCATAATATGGGACCTTTAAAAAAAGCTTTCAGGATTTAAAGCTTCCATAGGATGTCAACAGCTTCAAAATAAAGCTTTGAAATACTTTTTGGGGATAGATACATTTGCTCCCACCGAAGCCGTGACAGCGAAGGAAGGATCCTGTAAAGTACATTGGGCCGTTTGTATGAGGAAACTGTGAAGCAGGCTCATATGACTGCATATGAGCTATGCAAAAAAAATAATCTTCAAGGTTAGAAAAAAAGAGGGCACATTGGTTTGATTACAGATTATATTAATATTTTCAGCTGTGAAAAAAGAAAAAAAATGGCCACTGAGATTTGGAAGAAACCAAGAACATATGGTTTAATCAAAACTGAATTTAGCGCCGAGAGTAACGTGAAGTGAATGTGTGCCCACAGAGATGTCGTGTCCTTGCTGTGTTAAAATGAGGCGTCACATTGGCCTTTGCATTTTGTTTTCATATATTGCTATTTAAATCACGACCAAAGAATGAGGTGATTCAGCAGAAGTAAAAAAAGATCATCTGTGTTTGAAGATGCTTAAATAATAATGAAAAGATTACGGAAGTCGGCAAACTTGTCGAAATGTAACACGGATTAAACTTTAAAGCAAAACCTCGTCAGTGAACGTGTATTCTTCAGTCAAATCAGATTGATTTTAATCAGCAATGCTGGCTGTTTACCGGTGAACAAGACAACCCCCATAAGCCCACACCACTTACACCTCTTGGTTTGTTTGGATTAAGAGACCGTGGATGGCAGAAATCACATGCATTACAGAAACACGATGTGGAGTCTACAGTGATGCTAGCTGTGAGGCTGAACTTGGGTGCAGTGCCGCTGTGAGCTAAATGCTAACATCCCCTTGCTAAGTTGCTCACAATTATGATGTTTTGTTTTGTCGTTAGTTTATCTTTTTAGCTAAATGTAGCTATATAGCATTAAACACAGAGTCCAGCTGCGGCTGACAGGAAAGGAATGTGTACATGTTGTAGGTTTTTTAACCAAAGTATTGGACAAATTGAAATGTTTGACCTTCTCATGGTGCTGATGAAAAAGCCAAAGCAGCTGCAGGTAACTCCCATTTCCTTGTTAAATTTTACAGCCCGTGTGGACAAAATCAGTACGACCACTGTCTCCTGGAGTAAATAAAGATCCAGTTAGGCCGTGTATTTGTTTTGGAAGCGAGTGAAAGATATTTTTCTATTTCCGAGCACAGCAGGACGCATCACAGTGAGGCAGTGTATCTAATTTGTGCCGATGTAAGATTAATAACTGTAATGTGATGATGGTTAAACAAAGCTAACTTGGTTATAGTGCCCTTCATACATCTAAAGGTTAGCCTGCGTGTAGCCTACAGCTCACACATTCAGTTGCCTGGTGATTTTGTTTTGTTAGGAGAACATCTCAAGTGGTAAAGAGGCGTCAGCATTGAATTGAGACACGGGATGTGAGATACATATTCAGCGACTACAACAGCGACAGCACCTACACACTCTGGTTCCAGTAGTCTGCTGTGTGCACCTTAAAGTTAATGTTCATAGAGGAGGGACACTGTCTAAAGGTTTAACACAACGAATCTCTGTCGAGCCATGGAATATCAATCATCCACATTTTCTCATTACAGCTGAGCCTTTCCTACCCTCACATGCGCATACACCGTAACTTAGGAAGTTCTTTTTAAAATACCCGAATGTGAAACCGTAAGTTATCATGTCATTAGTAATCGAGAAAGTAGTCAGAATTTCTCTTGAGGGCACCACGATTGTCTGTACAAAATTTCATGGCTATCCATCCGACAGTGGAACGGCTGACAGACGGAACACCATCCAGAGAGCCGTCGCTGCTAGCACAGCTTAAAAATGTGCAGAACAGTAGCTATTAAAGTGTTTTTTCTGAAACATCCTGTTTTTGTTTAAGAGCCAGCTCAAGTGTATGTGAGTATGAACAATGCTTAGTTTTTTTTTCTCTTTGATGCATGAATATCAGCTGCTGGAGGTCTCTGTTTATATGCAGTTTATCGTGTGCCATGTAATCCCATGTGGTATGGACCATTTCAGTGGTAGGAAACACACACACACACACACACACACACACACACACACACACACACACTTTTAGCCATAATCTTTGGCTGAGTTTATGTGTTTTTCAAGCCTCATTCGTAACATCTTACAAGCTTGTGTTCTCTTGTTTTTTTAATGTGAGATTCCCGGAGGCCTCTCTCACAAACACAGCCAGCGGATTCTGCTAACATGTACAAGCATGATGTTTATTTTACTCATCAGAAATCAAAGTCGTCTTTGTGCCCAGTCAGGGTTGGATTCCCAGGCTTCAGAGAAGCCTCTTTGAGCTCAGCGCGGCGTTTGCAAGCTGTGGTTGAATCACGGTCACAGAGATTTCAAAACAGCTGGAAAGCTTCACCCAAAAGCCTCTGCACAATGCCGCAGTGATGCACCTCAGCAGAGCTGAAGGAAAGGGGTTATCATGTGGAAACTGTTCATCAAGAGGAAACAGGCTATCTCATCCTAAGGTGCCGTAAACTGTTGTCATTTGGATTTTGACCGCAGTTCATTTATTAGGAGTTTCTGTTGGATATTCTTGAATATTCTTTTGTTTTTAAAGGCTTTTATCATTTGTTTCTTCAACGTGCTGACATGAAGACGCCACATCTTGCACAATTATTCCTGTGTGCAATAATGCTCCAAGACAAAAGGCTCATGCTGCGTTCATGTCATGTGGGAATCGCAGAGGAAGTGACTTCTTGGTAAAAAAAAAAAAAAAAGCTCAAGTGTTCGTATTTGAAGCCCTCTGAAGGTTTAAACAGCAGCTGCACTTGTCTGTATATTTCAGTTTCTCCTCTTAAGCGTTCTCACATGTGCACTTGGTTACAGAGTTCATGTTTTACAGAGAGCCAAACATAGAAATGTAAACCACAAATGACAAATCCAGCAAGTTGCATGTCCCCTTGCGACTTAAACATTTTTTTTTCATGTCAGCAAAAAATGACTGGGTTCACTGAGTTCTTTTGGTTTACATAAAGCTGAAGGTATCATTTTGTGCCTTTCCTTGTTAGTGACAGAGGATTCAGGCACATCAATCACTGACCTCATTTCTGATGACCCAGAAGCTCGGCTACTGTAGGAGGCTCTTATTTACTCTCTAACCCACACGACCTGAATGTGGCGTCACTGCTGAGGAGATCCTGCGATAATCCACTTATCTGTGTTGTTGCTTCCGCTGAGGAGGTTATGTTTTCACCTGTGTCCATTTGTTGGTTTGTTGGCTGGTTTGTCAGCAGAATAACATTCAAACTCCTAAACAGATTTCCACAAAACTTGGATAGAGGGAGGGTGTTGGCCCGGAATAGCCATCATTAACTTTGGTATGCATCCAGACAAAGGAATTTTTGCCACTTTCTTTAACTTTTTTTTTTTTTTCCTTAAATATTGTGAGATGCGCCTTTTCCACATTTTGGTTAATTCTAACAGGAATAATGCATAGATCTCGACAAAACAAAAAAGGACCTTAATGGGGCACACGCAAAGGAATGACTGATAGCACGGCAAAATGGTAATAATATTCAGCGGTTTCATATGATGGCAAAAAATTGCAATTTTTAATGTGGTATAGAAGACTGAATACTCATGAACGAATCCTTCACAAGTAGGTTTAAAAACGTGTTCAGTGTTCATTTAGTCACACTGAACTCCAAATAGCAGTTTGACAAAAAAATAAAAAACTTACTCAAAGACCACTTACTCAAATTTCTTCCGGAGCTCTCAGTTGTATCTGGTGGCCTTCATCAGCAGATGGGGTTTGCTTCGTTGTCATGAAGAGTCAAGAAGCGTTCATGAATAAAAACAATAACTGAACATTATGCATCAAAACCACATATTTCATATCTCTTGCACTAATTTACACTTCTACCTCCACTATCTTGTGCAATGTATCCTGTGCAATAATACTATTTTATATTTTGTAGATATACATATTCATATTAACACACTGAGTCTGTTTACTTGTAAACATTGTATTGAAACACTGTTTATTTATGCACCCAACCTCAACAAAGCAATACTTTGACACTTTATTTAAATGTATATAATGCACATTTTTTGCCTCCTGTATATACAATGCACATAACATATTGTCTTTTCTATATTTTTATTTTGTATATTTTTATTTCTCGCTTATTCAAATCTTTTATAGTATTCCTTTAGTATTCTAAGTCCTGTACTTATCCTATGTCTGTATGTCAGTTTACCTACTACTGTGACGAGTAAATTTCCCCGATGTGGGATAAATAAATGTCTAAAGTCGAAGTCTAAAGTCTTTTAAATGTGAACACATATTTTAGTATCCTACATGGTCAATCATTTGGTATTCGTCTTTGTTTATAGACTGCCTACACAAGACCATAAATCTATCTCCAGACGCATTATAAATCATTCACAAGTACTCATGAAAGCTAAACAGGAGGATCATAATGTAGTCTTACCTTTTGATGAATAATTAAGCAATACTATTCGTTGTCGACGTATGTGATAATATTGTCTTGTAGCACTCACTTTGCATGTATTCAAGCCACGCATTGCATACATTATAATGTGCAGCACAGGTTCATGTATTGTGTTCTGCTTCACTGTAAACATCGGTGTGCAGAGGAGTGTAATTCCCCTGTGCGAGCTACAGTAGCCGGCTAACATACATTACCTCCTACCCAACATGTGGATGGTGTGTGTTTGATCCCGCCAGCACATTCTACTGACTTGTGAGCAATTATCGAAGATCTAAAGCGGGCCCTGTCCTCGCAGCTTTGATCAGAGATTCATGCCTTTTAAAGCCCTGACAGCAGTCTGTCCCGTATCAGGCCTAATCTGAGAATAAACCAAACTCCCATTGTCATGACCGTTTGAATGAAAAGTGCAGAATTGTCTCAAATCCTACGCTGTTTATTAGTGTCAGTCTGAATTGCAATGTTTTGTTAAATCTTATCTTAAACTTTCAAAATGTTTATATTTAGACTTTAATATTTTGGCAGCACAAGCAGATCCACATGAGTCATGACAGGGCCAGATCATTCTTGTGATCTAATCTGCTTTATTCAATGGACGGTACATCTGAAAGCTAAATGCATGATCGACTAAACCTCATTACTCCAGAAAAAGACAAATCCAATTCTGCACTTGTATAAAATGTAGAAGAACAAACATAAATCTACTTCTTAGTTGGTAATAGTTTTATTCCATAGACAATTTCTAGGAAGGAAATCAATTAGTCTTTTATTCATGAAATGTTCCCTCAATTACATCATTAACAAAGAACCAGCCAACTTTGTATTGTATTGCAGTTTGGAAGCAGAATTTAAATGTAGTTATCTGCCATAAATGTCTTTAAAAGGAGAACGTGTCACTGAAGTCAAGCATCAGCTCAGTTTTAATAGCTGATATTGATATAAAAAAGCTATTAATCTTAATTACATCCACTCATATTTATTTATGAAAGTGTGCGTATATGTTTTTGTATGCATTTATGTGGATAAATCTATTGTAACTCGACAACAAAAACCCTGTTTAACAAACAAATATTTCTTCTATTCCGCTACAGGAAATATTTATCAGTGCTCATATATCAACCCTAATAATATTACATATCGTGTTGGACTTGGATACTTGCTTATGAGATTTGACACTCCGTGTGTTATTTAGACTTCAAATTATGACATGAAGTGTGTGCACTTTTGACTTCATGTCTATTTGAGCCTTAAAGATTTCTTACTCACCTTAATAATAATAATACTAATAATAATAACACAACTCATATAAGTAGAAAAAAACAACTTCAACCTTGACATATTAATATACCAGTACTAGAAATAATTAAATCCTAATGCTAGTGTTTATTTAATGTCCACGGCCAGAGACCAGAGAAATCGAAACACTTGAGATGGGAAATAAGAAGTGCTGGCACATGTAGCAAAAGCTATAGAATGTCTGACAACAGCTTGATAATACAATTAGTCATGGCTAACCAGAACGCATGTAATCCCCTTATAACAGCTATTGTTATGAGGACTTTTATATTGAAAATGCACTTCACAACTGAAAACACTGCATTGTCATCAAGAAGCAGTCAGTAATGTGACTGCCTAGTTAGATGTGACTTGTGAAAGTCATTTTGTGGTGTTGTTGCATATGTGTGTTTCATAGTATCACAAAGTGGTGGACTTCATGCAAAATGTTGCAGCTCACAGTCTGCCGGTGGATGATGGGAGCTGATACGACTGGCAAACCAGCGGTGGCCTGGGCTGAGCTCCGTGCTTTGTTCCCTGATCGCGGGGTTAATGGTTTTCCGTATTGGGTGGTGAGGGAGGAGCGGCGCAGGTTTTTCAAGCATTCTGTGTCGGAAAATTAGGATGCAGCCTCTGTTGTCAGAGCCGGGGAGCTGTCTGCCACTTTCCCAGCAGCCCTTGGGCCGGTGACAGGGAGATGGATGATATCTGCAGCCTGGCCGCACTGCTCCCCCAATGCACACAAACACAAACACATACACACAAGCGCACACACACACACACACACACACACACACACACACACACACACACACACACACACACACACACAAACAGTCTGTCTCTCGTTCTCACACTCACATAAACAGAGCAAACAAAAACACACCTACACACTCTTTTTCCTCCCTTTCTTACCCTCATATTCTCTTTTCCTCTGACACACACACACACACACACACACACACACACACACTTAGAGAGTGTATGAGTATTTGTCTAATACACCACTCTCTTTGTTGCCTTTGGCAACAAAACCAATATCCTACATATCAAGGGGAATGAAAACCTCACAAGCGAAAACAGCGAAACGGCAGGATTCCTTCATTGTTTGCTTACATGAAATAAAACATTACATTGCTAAATAACCAGGCACACATCATAGTATTTATTGACATTTATTAAAATCATCTTATTAAGGATATGAAAAGCATATATTGTGACATCTACAATTATTACATTTTCTGCCAAATAAAACACAAGAAATATTTGTAAATGAATGCATTTTGGACATACGAACATGCATACTGCATGTAAAATACAGAATATTTTATTCACACAGACAAAACAACATCATCTCGGATAATTCAATACTACAATAACCCATACAATAACTAGCATAACTCAGCAGTAAGTGGTAGCTGTTTTAAAGACAACACACACTTTTATTTTCCTTCATAGAAGATATGGCTTTGGAATGGAGGCTGGATTGGAAATATGTGTGTAAGCATTACAGCAGTGTAAAGTGTATAAGTGTGTGTATGTGTGGGGGTGTTACGTCCTTAAAAGAAGTCCATCCACTGCCTTCCGTCCCTCTCTCATGCTCCCCCTCCCTCTTCCTTCTCTTCCGCCTGTTCTCATTGTCCTTACCTGCTATCCCGCTCCTGGCCACGCTGCTGATGTTCCCGCAGTCGGGACTGAATCCAGCGGCCATGTCACCTGAGCGACAGCCGCTGCATACTAATGAGGAGCTGAGGGGAGGGGAGGGCTCTGCTCGGCAGGAAACACCCCCTCTACTTCACTCCCCCTGCACCTTTCTTCTTCCTCTTCCTCCTCATCACTGTGGAAGAACAGAGAAATTGGGGGGGCTGTAAAAGGCGAATTAAAAATGGAAGAAAAACAAGAAGATGGCACAAATAAGGCGAGAGGATAGGAGTAGTGGTGAGATGAGAGAGAGAGAGAGAAAGAGAGAGGGGGAGAGAGAGGGAGGGTGGATAGGAAAGCAGAGCATGGCCTGGTAGGGAGCGGGGTGTTAAGGGAAACATCCATCACTGTTTTAAGTGACTGCAGTGGGACGGAGCTGAGTAAAAGGTCGTCTGGTCTCTTTCTGTGCACAGTGGGCACCTGGGCAGAGCAGAGCAGCTTCCAAATGACTCCAGGCTAATTATCTCGCACAGGCCGTCTGTTACAGCAGTCTGACACTTTTACTGACTCACTCCACTACTGCAAGTGCGCAAGCAAAACAAGGCAGCCACACACCCAAACACTATCCTCCACTGTTGTCTGCTAACAAAATGGAACACACAGGAAAAAAAAAGAAGTCAGTTGTTTTGTTGCAAGTTGTGATGCGTCTTACCTTAGAGCACGGAGAAAGGCAGACAATTGCCAGGGCTCCTAGACAAGAAGAGATAATGACAGCAATTTAGTGTTGAGTGTGGGAAAATGGAGAATGCAGGAGGGTTGACCATGCTTACTGCCTTTACGTGGAGGGGAAAACCCTCGCAAAATATGAAACTGTGAGCAAAATACAGCAGAATTTATCTGTGAAACACCAGCTCTTTGTGGCGGACTATCAACGACAGTCAAAGTAAACAGCTGTTATTATCCGAGTGTCCACCTGCACAGGAGCTCAACGGATGCACTCGAGGACACACAAGAAGTATGTGGCCATGACATGTTGATGGGACACAAAGCGAACCAGCAGAATGTGACTAGTCTAGCTGGACATGTGTGTATGTGTGTGTCTGCAAGACTTCCAGTGTCAAGTTTAATTTCTACCCAGAAGTCTAGTAAAAAATCTTTAAACCTTTGGTTAACAAAATAACTGACTGCGGCCCTAATGCAGCAACGGTGTCAACTCTGATTGGTCATCTTTTCCAAAGTTAAAACGGTTCCCCTGTCTGGTGGCTGAGGGGTTAAAAGCTTTCGCCTTTGGCGACAATGCTAGGCCAGCTATGGGTCACATTCAAGTCCCAGCCAGTGGATAGTCAACCTGCAAGACAGAGCATAATTATCCCAGCCAGTTACAGTTCAATAACTCCATCCAGCTGCTAGCCAGATACCAGGTTTCCCTGGCAACGCCTCTAAAGTGAATCGCAGATCAGAGAGAGAAGGGGAGATAAGACCGGACCCAGGGAGGGAGTGGTGCAGGGAGGATCGAAGGGGGAAACACCCTCTAATACTGTGGTCCTTTGGACAAAAAACACACATGAGTAATGTCGACACACACACACGCACAGACAAAACAAACCAGGTCTGAGTAGGCTGCGTTGAGACCTCTGGCCTGCCAGGCCGTCAGTCTGCTCCCTCTGAGCTTTGTTGTTTGGTTTTCAATCATCAGCCCACTTTCCAGACTCCTGCTCTGCGCCCACAGGCCCACCGTGAAAATCCTCCAGTCTCAGTGCAGCTTCACTGTCCTTTCAACACACACCCCCACCTCCCACAGCACTTACTGTAATCTGAAAAAAGTTAATGGAGTTTATCTCTCATCCCTGTCGCCCAGAGAATAATAGAGAAACTTTTGTGCTTTCAATGCACAGGGATAATTACATTACGAGTGGCACTACAATTTATACCCTTGATTGAATTAAAAACAAAATTGAATTGGCTTTAGTGCAGATTTAAGGGGGGGGGCTTAGTGTATAAAATGTGTGTCTGCATGTTTTTGCATGGATGCGTGTGTATGGTGTCAGGGCATGTGTGTGTGTGTGTGTGTGTGTGTGTGTGTGTGTTCAGGTGACTGTCTGGCCTCCTGCCGCAGTGTCTGGAAACTCAGACGTCCCCCAGCCCTGCCCCCCTCCATTCCACGCTGCTCCTCTATCAGGAATACCTGACACCACCCCACCACCTGCACCTCCTCCCCCACCCCGCTGCGATAAGAGATCCACTGAACACTAAGCTGCTTCACTAGACAACACAAGCTGACAATCAATGCAAATAATAATAAAAAAACCTCTAATTCACTAAATCCATCTGATTTCCATGTCAACTCGAGCCCAAATCCAAATGTGGGGGATAAATGTTAATCTGTCCTTATTACTTTTATCTGGAAGCGATGTGGCGGCGCAGTGTGTTACATGACCACCTCTGAACAATGGAGTGTAATCTCTTGCACACACTCAGGTCCATCAGCTGGAGCCTTTGGTTTATCTACACCTATTCAAGGTCTGAATCAATCTTTCGTACAGAAACTTGAAGACAAGATGAGTATCGAAACCACACCGTGAATGTTGTTTATTCAGGACAAAAGCATTTGATGCCATATTACATCATTTCTATTTTGCTTTATTTAGTGAATTGTGCACAAAATTGATTTTCTTTCATGAATTCAGTATCTATGCAGATTTCTCAATAAATTCTCACTCAGATTTATTAATCTCAATAGACACTGATTTGTCATTTTTATTTCAGAAAAATATTTGGATGACTGGGTGTATGTACAGTAAGTAAATGCTTTTCAAAAAATCTAATATAGCATTCTGCTGTTCAGTAATTTGACCTTGACAACCCCTTCAGTAGTTTCCAGACTGCATCTTAGTATATCTAAATAAAAGATATATCATATAAACAATATTTCTTTTAACAAGAAAAATTACAAGCTCAGCTCTTATTTTTAACAAATTTTAACCCATTCTAATGTCAAATATATTCACATTTCATACACATCAGTAATTCACAGCCGAATGGCCTTAATTAAATGAAGCCGGTTTATAATTCAGCGTTTCCTCTAAAGGAACATTAGGAGCTCACTCCAGTAGAAATGCAAACATAAAAGTTAACTTTAACATAACCCGTTACATAAACATAATGCGCAAAAGGTCACATATGCTCAAGTGAATTTACTTGCCTTTTTACCAAATCAATAAAAGAGCAGTATTTACAGAGAAAGCTTTTGCAGAATGTCGCTAAACAAGATTTCCCCTATTCCCCGTTGTGTCAGAGGCAGCGTAATGTTTAGACGACGCAAAAAAAAAAATCTACTTGCTCACTGAGAACTAGTTTGACTTTGAACAAAGTTTTTATTCCCCATTCAGCGGAGTTACAAACTAGCCGGGAGCTGATTTTTACGGGGTGATATTTATTGGATCCTTGGCGGATTGCTCTGAGCGTGCTGCTTTGTTACTGTTGGGGGAGCGGTGAGGATTTCATCAGTGGGCTCGGGTGCTGCCAGACTTTGCTGCGTGTCAGACAGACCCTAATAAAACTGTCTGGCTGTTTTGTGGGCACCAGCTCCGCTCTGGCTGTGCTGCGTCTGACTGCTCAGCACTTGTCGCACTGTGCCTGGCTGTTTGGTATTCATGGGGCATGGCACTCCTTCAGCTGTTGCTGGGGGCTCTGTGGCATAGGCACAGACTGATTAGTTGGCATCGGCATTGTTCACTATGAAACCAAATGGAGAGACGGGCAGAAAAAAAACATAATTAGGGAGAGAGGGAGACTGGAGACTGGGAGAGAGATGGAGAGGAGGGTATTAGAGAGAAAATCAATTGTTTTGAACTGCATTCCTAATACGGGTAATTTAGCAGAAATTAGGTTTTCAGAAAAGCATGCTGCCTTGGGAAAAATTGAAAGTTTAAAAACCAGGTCAAGCTGTAATTGTGAATGGAGTCACACCTTTGAATAGCATAAAGGAAAATCTAGCAGGCCTAATTTATTGTAATTGCACTTCCATATGTGTTCATAAGAGACTGGTCCAATATTTTCATTTTCTTTTCAGTGTTCAATCTCGTCTTTTTGCCAGCTTGTCTTGCTGAATTACAATGTCTCTTGGAGTCGTCATACGCCTGCAGTTTAAATATCGATTTAGACCATCAATAAGAAAAATGTGGTTGTAAGATATCACGATAATGGCAAAATTCTTGTGGAAATGATTAAACATTTAAGAAGTGTGTTGATTGATTTTTATTTAACATACTGAAGAATGTCGGTCGTCTGTTCTCTGATCTTAACACAGTCAGCAACTTGATGCATAAAAAGACCTTGCTGTCTACTGTCACTGGCAATTGACAATATGTTTCTCTAATCATAAACATGATGCATGTGAAACATTTTAAGCCTTTCAGTTACTATTAAAAATGTATTTGTTTTGAAAACAAATAACTGCTCTTTAACTGTCAGATAATTCAATTTGAATAAACGACATATTTTGCCTTTGTGTCTGTCATTTATAGATTAGAGGGTTAAAACTTGGAACTAGCTTTTTAAAAAAACTCTACTTCTAAGGGAATTCTCATTAGATGTAAATTCTATTTTTATAACTGTGAAGTATTCTATCACTTTCCGAGAGCAGGCTGAGAAATGTTGAAAATCACGAGGCAGTTATTAGAGAATTAAAAAATGAGTAAAAAAATAAATGAGGCGTAAACAACTGAGTTAGCTGCTGCCAAAAGAATTAGTTAGGAGACAGCTATAAACAAAAGTATAAAAAGTGTGTATTAGTTTTACAATGTGGAAAAAAGCAGCGGCAGATGTGGCTTTAGTCTCAGTCTGCTCCTGCAGTGTCTCAGTGAAGTGATCAAATTCAGAGCGACTGTCTGGTAATGGAGGACCACATATATTGGCTGGGTCTCTGCAATGCTGTGCTGTGGTGCTGACAGGGGTTAATCAACACAAGTCTGGGGTGTGGTAGTTTGGAGTGGTTGGTGTCCTGTCATTTCTAATCAGATCATGTGTTAGTCGAATGGCATTCAAACAAAGATGTTGACACAAAGAGAGATTACAGTGCCGCTTGACGACACAGTGCAGCGTAGACGTGTGTTTCGGTTTTATAGCGCTGCGATCGTGAAAGACGCTTTTGATGATTTTTTTCCGAAAAACAAAACATTTTGGCTTTAACGAACATGCACAATACTACATATACATTTCCATCAGGGCTACAGCTTACTTGACATTATATAAATTATATGACGGAGGAGCTGATCGAACGGAATCCCGACAAACCTTTATTGTACTCGACTACTTCCTTTTCATTTTTCGACTCCTCTTTCTTTCTCTATTCCCCTACCATAGATACATTTTTAATGGTAAATCAGTTGGTGCTTCATTCCAACTCCACCCTTGGAACATTCGGTAGAAAGTCGATTGTGCCCTCCGCCCGCGTCCCAAGAGCCTAACCCGTGATTTTTTATCAAGAGAGCTCACAAGTTAGGGTCTCAGGGAGCAGGTGAAGTACGACAGAGTCTACTGAGGAGCCGCAGTCAGCTGCAGGACACTGAGAGGCACTGACACCTTTCCCTCTCTCTCTCCCTCACACACACATGCACACACACATCTCAACCACTGCCACTTAAAAGTACCCGATTTCTGCCCAATGGTACCCACACAAAGGGTCTGTTTATGAGGCACAGGATGCATTCAAAAAACAAAACAGCTGTGTGCCCGGACCGAAAAAAACGTTACCAGGTTCCTCCTCCCCTCCACTGCAGCAGATAACTTATTTTGCTCAGAAGGTTCAGCTTGATCCTGTGCACACAAAGACATGCAAATGTAGAAACATTTTCAGGCAAATGCTTACACGCATTAAATACCACAAGACATCAAAAAACATCAGTGGCAGCAAAAGAGAATACAGATGACAAAGGAAGACAAAGAGGTAAATTTGTTAGACAAATTCTCTTCATCGAAGCACCCGGACAGAAGCAGAAGCAGAGGCTCAGACAAACAGACGAGCCTGCACTGCCTGCTCTGTGCTAACTAGCCTTTGTGCTGGAAAAGGAAAAGCCCCCCAGCCAAGCAGCCAGACTCGCCTCTTTGTCCTAAAGAGCGTCGACTGATCATCAGTCTATAATTCTCTCTTCCAGGATGGCTGGACCAGTCTGTTGGATCGTCAGTCCGTCCGTTTGCACTGACTGATGGATGCAGAGAGCCACCTAGCAGCCTCAGCCTCTGGCTTTCCATCACAGGGGCAAGCATGACAGTGTACGTTCAGATATCGAGTGAAAAACAGAGAGCACCGAGGCTCTGCACTGTGGCTGCTTAGCACTGATGAGAACACAGGTAAAACTCCGACATCATCGACGCCAGACCCTACCAACTATCGCCGAACTCTGCCGCCATGGCGGCAAGCTTGGTACGCAATAAGTTTTCAGTGTCAAAAAGCAAAAAGCTTCAATCAGACATAAAACAGCTTCAGTTGAACTGAAAAAAAAGCTTCAGGCACAGTTGGAACCAAAGAATCCACACGTGAATTGCCATAAAATGCCAAACTGCAGTAAATATTAACAAAGTAATATTGAAAACATTCCCATGTCATTTTTGCCTGTCATGTACCTAAACACACCACCATCTGCCCCCACCCCCTCCACCTCGTCCCCCATCCTGCCACCCACCTCACAACTCCTCCCCCTCAGACAAAAAAAAAAAAAAAAAGAATCGGATAGATGTCTCTGACTGTCTCCTTCTCTCTGGGGAACGCCAGGCAAAGTGGAGGCTTCCGGAAATGAATGCTCCGCGCCACCCGACGCGTTGCCTCGCACACTCACTCTTCTGTCTGCCACCAACTACGCCTTTTGTTATCCGCCTCTAAGCTGAGGATGAGGAAGAACAGAGGGAAAAAAGGGCAGCGGTAAAAGAAGGGAGAAAAGGGGGTGAAAGAAAAGATGGAGGGGAGGGGGGGTGAAGACGAGGTGTCCGCGGGAAGCTGCAGCCAGACGCAGGTCAGTGAGGTGGGACGCCCCCCCCCCCCCCCCCCCCCAGCACAGAGCATTGCTCCATCCCAGCGCTTGCATTGTCAGCTCCATCTCAGCATCTTAACCCCCACCACCACCACTCCACCTCCTCTTCCTCCTCCCTGCTCCAGACACTGGGACATCAGCCATGTCGTGACACTGTCATCTACACCCTCTACTTTTATTTTTTTCCACCTCTCCCTCCTTCCTCTATCGTCACAGGTCCAACACGATGTGCTGCCATCACCGACAAAAAAAAATAAAAAAATTGCCAAAAACATTTGCTTCCTCCAACTGCCGCCACCGCAACCCGCCACCTTTCACTCACCCACCCCCCTCCCCCATTTGACCCTTCCACCCCAAGCCCTGCCTCTCCGGCATCTATTGCCTTCTACCACTATCTCCACACCCCCAACCCCCACCCATCCCCTCCCTTCACACCAGGTCTGTACCTGTCTGCTTGTCTCGCTTGTCTGTTACTCCCTGTCTGCAGCTGCTTGCCCAAAGTGAGATACTGCAGCAGGAGTGTGCAGCGACAGCCCTCGCTCTTTCTCTCCCTCTCTCTCTCTTACACACCCTCCATCCAGCCTTTGCTGGTGAACACGTTCCTCCCTGTGCTGATCAATTTCTTCTCCTTTCCAGTGGCGCACAGACACGCACACACATAACACACACAACCACACACTGCAGAGAACTGGTTGGCCATGGCGGAGGATGCACTGTAGCGGTCCAACTGTCTTGTAACATAAATGCGGCTTGCGCTCTTACATGCAAACACTAATCAACAGATATAGCCTGTGACACAAAACTGAGCGCAAACAGTCATCTAAGACAGATGACACACAAACAGGGACACACACACAGACAGAACTGGCAGCACATTCACGTCCGACTGCAAACAAACTAACACGTCCTATCAAAAAAGATGGAGATACCCAACACAGCTTGAACAGAGAAGCAAGACACAGGACATAGAGTAACACACACACATGCACAAACTGTCAAACAGACAGTGATGTGGTCAGTGCGGGCATGAACACAAACAGACACTGTCACAATATTGTGACCGAGGCTTGAAACCAGCAAGCAGCAGCGTAAGGCACACGACAGTCCGAGTCAGAGGGGAATGCAATAGCTAATATTGTGTCAAGGAATTTCTCCATCACTGGAAACTACTCTTTTATTTTCTGTTGGTCAAAAAGCACATTTTTACTTAAGATTTTAAGGCTTAACATTTGCAGAAGTGCAAATGTATGAACACATACATCTCTGCCAGCAGAAACACACAAAGGGCCTTCACATACAGAAAACATGTCAGCTGAATATTCATATATACATACAGATACATTTATCAAATAAGATATGCATTTGAGCTCTGTAAACACATTTTAAGGATTAACTGTTTAAACTTGCATCTGAAGACTTCCGAACAATCCTGCAGGAACAAAAATAATAATAGATATCTTTTATTTTTGTGTATGGGATATTACAAAATAAGGAATACTGTGAAAAGAATAAGCGACTTTCATTCTCTGCATGAGATCTGCCCTTGACAGCTTGTTCTAATCTCAGAGCTTAATCACCTTCAACACCCTGGATAAATTAGGGTTATGACCCTGTTTGACATAGAGGGGGCAGGGAGAGAGATCTGCAAATGTTATCATTGATTGATTATGCCCTTTAATTCAAATGGAAAACAGCAGCTTTTCAATTTGGCTCCAACACAGAAAAAGGCTGAACGGGAAAATGTCACTTCATCACAGATAGCAAATGGGTCGGTACCTATCTATCCTACAGAAACATACAGAAACAGTGCAAGCCAAAATGCCAAAGAGGTATAGAAGTAAATCCTGCAGCCAATGTCAAAACCGTGGCCAGGTTGAAGTCTATGGGGGATGGTGGGTCTTCGTAGATTGACTCGGTGATGACACCGGTGACGCAGAGACGGGGGGTTGGGAGTTTGCTGTATGCTAAAGCCAGCGGGGCCAGCAGGCGGCCATATAGGTGATCAATCAGCTCCATTACAGCCGTGTCACTGCAGAGTCTGGAGCTGTCGCCGCATCCCGCCCATCACCCCTCCACACACACACACACACACACACACACACGCACACACACACACACACAAACATTGCTCGCTGTCGTTTCCAGTCTAGACTGGAAATATAGCCCACTGGTGTGATGAAATTGGTCCGCAAGAGCAAGCGGCGTATCATAGCAGGAATAGAACTCAGTCGCTATTACGTACCAATGACACATTTTCAGAGAAGCGCTAGGAAACGGGGAGCATGTAGGTATCTTATTAGGGTGGGATTTGCCATCGATCACAGAGTACAGACCCAAGTTGTTGTGACAGAGTTGAAGCAGACTCTAATTCACTTGCTTTGAATTGTACCAAGACAGAGCTTTTCAAAGCACCCAAAAATAGGAGCGGCTCCATTGTGATTGGTAAGTAGCACACACAATGAGCCAAGAGACATTATGCGGCAGACACTTGCAATGACACCCTTCGTTTTTCTACAATATGCTCAAAATATCTCCACGCAGCCAGGAGATGCATATCTGTGCCACAGATGCCAGGCAAGCATCAGACAGGTATCCAAACAATGGACTTATCTCAGTCAGTGCAAGCAGCACAGAATGGGAACATGGAGCAGCAGAAGTAGGAGGGGTGAAGGAGGAGAGCAGCAGAGGAGGAGGAAGAGGAGGAGGAAGGGGGTGGAGGGGGAGGGGGAGGGAGAGGGAGGCAGGGAATATGTGATGCACAGCGCCTTGCCAGCCAGCCAGCCAGCCAGCGGGACATTAATGACGATCATGTCTTGTCACACTAGCTGTCGGGCCAGTCAGCAGATCCTGCCCTTGTCCCTGCCCTTCTCCAATCAATGCCATTGATCTGTCCCAGGGGTCAAGGGGCAAAAGCGTATCAATAGGGGCAGAGTGGCTGATGCAGCAGGCGGAGAGGGGATGACTCCAGACAGATCAATGACACCCCCCGTCTGCCATCGGTGTGTTATGATTATTCATTTGCCATTAACCCGACCACATTAAGGGAATATGTTTCCTCGGGAAGATATAGTGCTTGAGGCTGCTCGCTTTTATAGGGAAGTGAGATTTTATGAGATGGGGAGCTGAAGTACCGGTCTGGCCAAAGCTGACAGTGTTCTGGTCGCAGACGATTTGTTACTAAGGTCTCCATTCGTCTGTGACGTCAAGAACAAGAAGCCAATCACTGCTCGTAGACGGTTACAGGCGTGCACGGCAATTGGCTGATTTTATGAGTATTTCGTGCCAGTAACGAGTGTTACTCCTTGTGATGGATTGGGATGGCTCTTTGAACACCTGAGGAAGGGAAAGTAATGCAAAGTATATTACCCTTGTGTGCTGGATTGATTCCTGGGTATATATAGTTTTCCAGGTCTTTACATTAGAAAAAGCAGAAATGTAATCCGAGATGTGACCACGATGCATACACTGGATACACTCTTTTTTGACTTTTTGCTTTTCTAACAGTGTGAGATTTCTCTCCACTGCAGCTGTAAAGAGCTCTGAATCTTCTCCATGTCTTTTTCAGTTTAGCTAACAAAGGCACTATCAACGTTTTGCTTTGGTAGTAAGAATCAGCAGTAGATACGCTTTAAGGCTGAAGAAAGCATTCAATTGGACAAGGATGAAGAAAAGGCATTTAAAATGGTAAATGTACAGCTTTGTGTTTTCTAAAACAAGAAAGTATGACAAAGGTTGTTGTGATCAAAATGCACAATTTGGGTCAATGGTTGATTTTTTTTGTTGTTTCTCACTGATAGATTTTGGTGCAAAGGTGACACTAAGTCATTGTTGAGCATCATGGCCAGCACCTTCTGCTGTACATAAATTGGACTGCAGCATACCAAATTCGATAAAGAGAATCTTTATTTTATTATTTCTTAAAGTCAGCTGAACCTTGAGACTTCTGGCCAACTGACTTCTCAAAGGAGCTGTAACAGCAGTAAAGAAAGGACTCTCTTTTCTCTCCCCCCCCTTTTTTAAAAAAAATCAGCGGCACGAACCACCCCTATCTAATCCTATAATTTATTTGTTCAACCATCCTATAAATGAAGGCCCAGCTGGAACCAATGACTTTTAGCCGTGCTGCTGGGGCAGCTGGACAGGGGAGTGCTGAGGCAGCATGATTCTCAGCAGCAACGCTTTCCTCTACACATCTGGTGGAACGCTTGGGTTCCAGAGGTGAGGAAAGATGAGAAAATCACAGTTCTTTAAATAAACTCTAGCAGTGCACATCCTAACTCTCCATGCTCTGTTAAATTAGTGAGTGCTGAGGAAAAGGAAATAAGCTGAACTGTAAAATAAAGTATATATTTCTGATTAAATAAAGCTGCTATATTTGTTCTTCATTTGAAGCTGACTAGCACGATCGCTCCACACACTCTTTACTTTTCAGCAGTTATTCTGACTATGTTTCCTGTGAGTGGGTCAGAGCAGCAGTTACGTGAACCCTGGTGATGTTTGCTTGAATGAGGAGGCGTGATTTTCCTGACACCGGGCTTGCACAATAGGAGATAAAAGGAGTTCTTGGGTTTCCAGGGATTTACCAGGATCATATTCCCTCACAGAAACCTGTTTGATGACAATGACTCTGTTGGCGATGCAGGGCTGAGCAGGATCACTGGGTTTCAATGGAGGTGTTAGTATCACTGCAGATTTAATTACTGATGATCTAAAAATAGTTGTTTCCAATTAATCCTACTCAATAGAAAATGAGTAAGGGGTTTCCCAGGGTTGTCTGTATGTCCAAGACAATCTTTTTAGGAAGCGAACCCTTGTAAAATAAAACAAAAAACTCAATAGCCGGTTCGTCTTTTGATTCAGTTCCTTCCATCACAACTTTGGGAGTGGGGCTTACATTTCTCACTATTATTATAACTTGTTCTAATGTATACACAATCATTTAGCAAAAAGGAATCTTAACACATTTTGAGAGCCATTACAGACTTTTGGAAATGTTTACATGTTCAATTTAAAATACAAGTACAGCAACAATTCAGAGTAGGGATCGCCCAGTAATAGAATGTAAATAAATACAGTTTACTCAAGTACAAGTAAAATCATTGAGATACTTTACTTTCTATGTTCTTGCTACTTTATACTTCCACTTTACTACGTTTAGTTGATGTGACTACAGACAATGAAAGAATGCTGCATCAGAGAAAAGTAATGTATTTAAATTCTCTCATTTTACCAGGAAACAGCAGCTAAAAAAACCCAACATGCAACGATGATCAGAAAAATGCTAAATATCGCCCCCGATAATTAGCCAGTCCGATAATAGATCTATTCCCAGTTCAAGACTCTGAGGATCAAAGGCAACAAAAAAACATCCAGTCTCAACCACTTGAAACGAAAAAAAATGAATTGGATAAATGACAAAGGTTGCAGAAAGGTGGTCCACTCAGCACTGGCCATAAACACAGCAAAAGCAGTGTCATCCGTCATACCGACAAAAACACTGTCATGATGATAAAGAACTAGAGCAGAAATTACAACAAGGCTCCCTTCTCAAGCTGCATTTCAAATCAAGTCGTCCTGAGGAGTTACAAACTGTGTAAATCTTGAGTTGATCTGCTGGGCCATTTCTCTCCTGTGTGGTGCTTTGGAGTCATTTTACAAGCCGCGGCTTAGTGCCAGACTGTGATGAAGTCAGACGCATTCAGCCTAGTGGACAAGTCTACAGTAAACAGAGACTTCAGTGTCACCGAGGCAAGCTTCAACCTGAAACTAGACCTCATATCACAAATGCATCATTGTATGGAACTGCGGACTATATATCGCAAGGCCCAGAGACAACGAATAAACATTCTGCTTTTCCCACACTGGCAAACCTGGAATATTACTGAGGTCCACTGAGGCAGCTGGCGGCAAACAGCTTGAAATACTATTAGGTATGATAATCAAACCTCGAAATCCCTGAGAAATGTATCTAACCTGAGTCAGCTGCTGAAAAATATAAAGATGTAATGTGCATGTGGCAAAGCTGTAAAACCACAGGGTATGGCAGTCACCAGGAAGGATCGTTTAAACAGAACAAGTCCGATTTATGGTGATTGTTATATCTGATACTTCATGTTTATATGGAAGCATCTGTGCGTCATAATGTTTGGTACACAGCTCGCATGCGACTGATTCAGAAGGCGTCGCAGCCCCACGCTGGCTAAATAGGCTGAGGTGTAATACCAGGCCGCAAAGATACAGCAACAGTTTGAACAGAGAAGCCATCACTGTGTGAAATAGGTTTCACCACAAAAATACACCTTAGAGAGTACATGGCAATTCCAAACAAGACAATAAATAAAGCATTTTTAAACATTTTTTTTTTGCATACTGAATGTCACAGTAATAATTTCAACTGCAGCTTGAGAAAATGGCACAATTTTAGGTCAAAAATCTAACATGTCATCTGGCCTTTTTACTAGCATAACACTGCATTTATTCCTCACATTTCTCATCAACAGCACCTCATGTATGGGAACTTTGAGACAGGTAGAAGGAAATAGTAGACTGCTCTTGTATTTGTTCTTGTGCTTTGCAGTTAAAGGGACACCATAATGCAATCAATGCAGCGCAGTTACTCCTGCCAACCACAATGCATTACGTATATCAGGCTTGGTTTGGAGCCACAGCAGGCAGGATGACCACGGTTAAAGGTCAGCTAAGAAATGAGAAACTCAGATAAGGCAAAACTTGTATTAATACGAAGACCATTAACAATGCATTGAGGCATTATAAAACCCAAGGAGACTGAAAAAATTCCACACTGCATGCTGCCTTACAAGCAATACAATTTTCTCTACACACTGATGTCATACGTGTACTCCAAGGAAAGCTAGAAGGTTGTACAGTTAACTCCCAGGGTGTAATTCTAAACCATACAACCTACTACCTCAACCCGGATGCACACATTTTCAACTAGGGTAAGTAGTATTTCATTCTCTGTCCAAAATTACATTTTGTATATTTTTCTAACACAAAGTATCATCACCATCATCATATTTCAGGTTTAAGTTAATGTAAGGTTTCTGAGAAATTAAGCATTACTTGAATGTCTGAGAAATATCATTTTTAAATATGTACTGCCACGAGATTAATACATATATTACATATTACCTATAATGTACGAGTCACCAAATATAACTTCTGAAAGAAAAAAGAAAAAAAGGTTAAAAGACGATGTTCGCACCACGATGACAAAGACCCACAGAGGCGAGCTTGTGCTGTCAGATTTGCCACAAGATCGGATCTACGGGTTTGTGCCAAATGGTTATGCCCAAAGTATCAAAATAACTGGATAAAGAACTAAACATGTATCAGGAAATCTGAGCACTGTAGTCTCTGATAATGTGACAAAGAACTATAGAAGTGTATGTATGTATGACGATGTCATTCAGTGAGAGATGCCAATCAAACAACGGGACTCAACCTCAAAACTTCTCGCCTTGTGTGCCGAACATCACTTGACAGTGTAGGCGTTCATATAGAGCAACACAGCGAGATGAACGTCTGGAGCAAAAGGGTTTTGAGTTCAGTTCAGCTGTCATTTAAAGAAAATATAGCAAGAGCCTTTGTTGAGATTCACCCCAAAATATGAAAGTTCATCAAGCAGATGGTGAAAGGTTTGTGATAACTTACCCTTCATGGAAGTGTCTTTCTCGGGGGTTTTGCTGCCCGGGGTCAGTTTTTAGTTCGGCTCTCTGAAAACAGGAAAAAGAAAGTTGTTTTTAAATACCACACAATGGTATGTAACCACTGTTTTGTTAAGGCCACTGGATGAACAGCTACAGTGCTTTATAAAATACTGGCAATAGTATCAGTAAACTGCAAAGAAACCAATGAGTAGTGTGCTGTTAGAACGAAAAAAGAGGACTATTACGTTACAAAACATACCAGTAATGTTCTGACAACATCAGATCCACACGGGGAAAAAACATGCAAACACAAATGACTGCATATTCTTAAGTTGCTGTGCCTCGGTTTGGGAGCGTCACATGCCTCAGCAGTTACCAGATATGAAATTAAGTCCAAAATAATAACAATCATAACTCTGTTGTGGACTGCTTTCCCAAACTAGCCCGCAGAATTGCCATAGCAGTCCTCTTCCTGGCCGGCAGCAATGTGGCTGTGGTGAGAGGTTAGCTCAACTTAGCCAAGACCGCAGATAGCAGAGAGCAGAGCCTGAGAGGGATGCCAGTGTAATCAAGCATGCCACGGCCGGCTACCATTAACTGTGCCACTGCCAGAGAGCCACAAACAACGGAAGATTCCTACGGCCGCAGTGCGACAAAAGAAAGTCTGAAGTAAGAAGAGAGAGTGAAAATTAGACTTACCCAGATTTCTACTATCCTGTTTGATTTATCATCTCTATTTTTTTCCATCTACACTTTCTACATGAGTGTGAGAAATGAGCAGCGAGCGACACAACTGCTGTTTTGGGGGTTTTTTGGTAATGAGAGGAATGATGAAAAGACCGAGGGGCACTTCTGAACTGAGCTTGCTGATAGTACGGGTTCAGTTCAGCGATACGCCGTCCGCCATTTTCTCCGAAACAAACAAGAACAAGAGAAGAAAAAACTATATAAGAATGATTAGCTGGCATCATTATTCAAAGTTTCTCCCTTTTCTCCCTCTGTGTGTCTTTCTCTCTCTCTCTTGCTCCCCTGGCACAATAACAAAACCATGGCTGGAAAGATCACATGATTTCCTACCAGAAAGCCACAGCATTCCCAGTAAGTATTCTGCTGACATTGTGAAGACATCTTTTGTCTAAATCAAAACGTTAGCCCGGCCTGCCTCCTCCCAAAATCTGGCACCTTCTAAGGGGGGAAGGCAGTGTAAAAGGGTGGTGTTAGGAGTCATGGCAACCTCCTACCTGGCAGGCTGCCCAGCACCCCGAGGTGGGGAGAAGTAGGGGCTAATATGGTGTCGAGCAGGAATGCTTCGTGCCTTCCAAAGTCAACTCTGTGGGCGTGCTGGTTGCTTAAGATTTCAGTTCAGATGCCAGAATTTTTTTGACAGAGTAAACACAAAAGAGTGGACGCACGACAAACTAATGACAAGCTTGTACTGTTCCTCCTGATTCCGATATATTTGGAGGTGACTGAAATAAAGTTAATGTGTTTCTGCTTTAAAAAAATAATTAATCCAAACCATGCAAGCTCTTTCAGTGGATCAGATTCATAATATATCAAACGACTCAATTAATTATCTCGGCTTTGTTGGAGATATAAGGCACCTGTGTATGCAATACTTCACAGAACATTTTAAATTCTTGTTGAAGTGAATGAGTCAATGAATATGACAGATTATTTTCAAGTAGACAGGCTCTGACTGAGTAAGACTCAGTATGACTCTCTCGTGTATCAGCAGCAGACAAAGGCGTTTTCCCATGCCGCATACTTTTAACAGTTTAGCCAGAACAGTAGCCACACACAATCAGGTAGTTTATTACAATAACACAAGCATATGTCATGGACCTGTGACTCACTAAAGAGAAAGGTATCCACCAGAGACGAGATTAAAGTTCTGCCCAGAGAGCCTCTCATACAGCGGCTCTCTCACTCAACTCAATATTAAACTGTAGAGCCTTTGCCGTACTGACTCAACTCTGCTCATGGTTAAATAAGTAAATGACTCCAGAGGTGTCTGATATTCATGTTCCTCCTGTTTATGATTTCTTTCCTCACTGCCTTATATTAGTGCCTTGTCTGTATGGTCTCTATAGTGTGTAAAAATTGTGTTGGTCAACCATCATAATAAGGGTGGCAACACTTAGATTTTCACAGGGCAAGAGCCATGTCAGAAAATATCATGTTTCCATTGTATGGTATAACGCAAATACGATTGTTTTTACCACTTAAACTGAACCTTTAAGGAATAAAAACAGAAGGGTTTTTTGGCTGAATTAACACCATATTGTAATTTCACAGCATAGCATGTCCTGACAGACAGGATTACCTTACATAAACTTGAAATATATGTATTTTTAACTTCTGCCCATTTATTCAGGTCCACACCAGAAGTTAATGGGGTCTACTCTGAGACCCATCCTCCATCCACATTACATTTTGCTATATTATCAGATGTATATTAGTGTTTCTTCTCTCATTTTGAGTGAGTAAGGCTGGTAGTAAAGTAAGGTAAGAGCTACAGAGCTTGTAGCTGATGCTAGCAACTGTAATTCAACACAGCTTGTTGTGTATGTTCTTGCACTACAGTATATTAAAAGTAGAAAAGGTGAATTCTAATTGTTAGAGAGGACAGTACATTATAACTACAGAATATCAATCCAAAGTCTATCTGTCCCGCAGTCAGTGCAGTCGACCTCAGACTGGTGTGGTGGACAGAGCAAGCAGAGTGAGATCTCTTTGTCATGGTTGTGAAAGGATTGGGTCAAACAGCATTACAACTATAGCTAAACCGATAATCGTTTTTCTGTACTGATCCCATTGCTGATATAAGTGAATAAAAAAATTCAGATATTGATATATTGTCCAACATACACACACGTTTTGCAGTGATCCCTAAAATCAAACACACGCAGAGGCAGGCTATTTTACAGTTAAACAACAACTGTCTAAATGTAGTGCAGTGCACTTAAATATTAAGCTTCATGGGAATTTAATAATAATAAATTAGCTCAAGCATATTTTTTCTGCATTATCTTCTGAAAGAAAAAAAACTGGAGCAGATCAGAAACCACATACACCGATACGATATATCTGTGGTAGGCCAACTGCCGCTGATAATATTTGCCAACCAATGCATCGGTCGGGCTATACTTAAAACATTTTAGGAGACAAAGTGTTTTATTTTCAGGCCATGAACAGTGAGATTAGCACAGATGTGGGAGGAGAGGCACAACTAGTCTGGAGATGCATGCACACAACGTGGAATATATTATGTGTCAACATTGCAGACTCAAAACCATGAATCTCTGCACATCTAGCTGGAAAATTTCATCTGCTATTTATTGCAAACTAGTGTGCGTAAGAAATAGTGACATCCTAAGGACATGCTGATACTCGGCACCTCTTGAACAACAAAAGGACTTCTTTACTACAAGAAACCGCACTGCATTCTCCATTGATGAGCCCTTTTAATTATGCTACATGACACATCTGTTTCTTCAATACACGAAATGAGTGGTATGACTGGCTGAGAAGATGATGATTAACCGCTATGACTTATTTATATTCCATGTCACACCACACTTTGTCACACCAGACTGTAAAAAAGAGAACAGGATCCACTTAGCCACATCCTCCTTGTCTAAAGACACATGACTTGTCATTGCACACTTAAAACAGATACCGTAGAGCTCACAACAAAATGGCCACGCAACCCTGTGGGCTGCTCATCTGCTCCAGCCTTCATTAAACAGACCCAGCTAAAACAGTTCCAAAACATTCTCCCACTGAGAGGGTCATTTCATATCCTGAAAGGCAGGAGGCCAGGGTCAGAGTTCAAATGAGAATGGGGGCGGCAAAGGACTTCCCTTGGGGATATACCATTGCACACCAGACAGGGGTGGAAATATCAGACAGACTACTCAACCTGGTAATAAATACGATGTGAAAAATCTATAGTTAGCGGGGGAGGGCGAGATAGAGGTGAACATAAAAAACACATTGTGTATGTGCACAGATAAAAAGCTATATCATATAAAGCTGGTGCTGTTTTTAAAAACTGCCCCGTTAATACACTGTATCCTACGACAACAATGTACATCTGCACAGTGACAGAAACATATCATTAATGGACAACACCAACAAATCTGGGATATCATTCATTTTTTATCAACAACAAAGCTGTGATGTTTTGTTTTGTAAGAAAAAAACGCTGCACACAGAAGTTCTTTGTGAGCCCCTTTTTAAAACAAAAATAAATATGTATAAAAAGACTGTATTAATCAGGAGTTGTTCACTTGACAATTGGCATTTTTAACCGTCTAACACGTTACACATTTTGTTATCCTTACCAAAACCCTGCATACTGGCAGCCAAAACTCTGATGGAAGATAATTTGTGCTATTTTATTCTCCACAGGCTCACCAGAGACAGGGTGTTATTTTTGGCTCAAAGCTCTTATCTCCATTAATTTAATGTTGCCTCAAGCCGTGACAGAAAAACAGTCAACAGGTTAATCCAGACAGAAGTTTATGCAGTTCAGTTTAATGAGAGACATACCCATCCAGCCATTTCATAGTGTTTGAGTATGTGACTTGACTTGCCAAAGATAGAATAACACAATAAGAAAAGGGGAAAATGATTTCGGCGCACAGTGTGCGAGCAAAGGTTATCGTCACAACCTACTTTGTCTGCGATTGTACAAAAGCTCCAATCCTCTGGCCGTAACGCACCAATTACAGTAGTTTTCTGTAATGACAAAACCAGTGTCACGCGAGAGGTGACAGGTCAACGGACTGTGTTGAAGTTAGGGTTTTAGGTCGGATATTCGACGGATATTCACTCGGGTCCAGCCGCAACATTACTGAGGCTCGCCCAGTGTTAGCAGCAGGAGGATGGTTAACTCACCTCCCACAGCCTCGCACTGAATCGCTGGAAACTGATTTAGGGACCTACGCCGACAAGACCTAGTTGCTATGGATGCTCCAAGCATCACAAGCTGACAGAGGAGCAGGCAGGGGCGGTATGACTGAGTGCTGCACCGACAAGACCCAGTTGCTATGGACGCTCCTAGCATCACAAGCAAGCAAGCGGAGGCGTTGTTACGGAGGCGCCGCTGTCCAGCCGGGCTAACAGCTGGGCTGGAGGCGAATCCGCGGAGAACGCCACTTCCCTCCATCCTACTTTTCAACGTCCGAAATTTACATGCTGTTGTTTTTTTATCCTGCACTATCCTGAGCCATTGAAACGGAATTTCGTTCCCATTGCACTGTAATGTGTAATTCGAATGACAATAAAAGAAAGTCCAAGTCATTAAATTACTTGGCATAAATATAATAATACAAAATAATTGCAGTTTTTTTCAATATCTTCCATGTCATGTGACCCAGTGACTCCAAACCAGCAGCAGATTGTATAAGTAAACTGGACGAAAAAGACACACCTATTTCTATCATATTTGACTGCTTTCTCTATTTTATATGAATATTAATATGCTGAAATTATGATTTTTTCTCAATATCTTCCATATCAAGTGACCCAGTGACTCCAAACCAGCATCAAATCGTGTTCCTAAGTGGGCCAAATAAGACACATCTTATTAACATAATAATAATAATTAATAATATTAATATACACTTGGACAACTGACATCCTTTGTGTTTAGTACACATTGGATACAAAATGAAATGAAAAAAATTAAATCAAACACTGTAAATGTTCGTGCTGCCTATTTAAGTGTGAAGTGTTCGATAAATTGCTAAATCAACAAATAAATATTTTTTGTGCTCCTATATATGTCTTTGTGCTCCAAGATATTTTACTTTAGGAGCACATGTGCTCATTGGGAAAAATGTCAGCGTAGAGCCCTGTCTGAAAGGAATATTTTGGATAACTCTGTTTCCTGAGTTTTTTGCATAGCCGAAAAAAAACATTAAGATTATGACTGGCAATGAGTGAGAGGGCTTCCCCTGTAGAGAGGCCTGGTCTTACTGTGCCCTTGTCTGGCCTCTCTTTCTCAGTGTTCATTCACTTGCAAACAGGGTTCACATGGAAAAAATAGAACAAATATGATTTGTAGACATGAACAGACAGTAAGGAAATCTACTTGTGCCCTCTGATGAGCATCATGCAAAACAAAGTATGTAAAGTAGTAATCTGTATGTGAAAAAAACAGTAAAATGCTACAGAAGCTCAAATGAAAATTCAGTCATGAGAGCAGCTCCAGTTTCTTTTTGTTGAGCATCTTTATGGAATAAGAGCGATGCTTCACAGTAGACTAGCTTTAGAATAGAGTTGTTGATGCTTCCAATTATATTGACTAAACTGTTTAGGATGACAGCAGTAATGTTTTGCCACTGCTAACCCGGGGTGCAATGTTGCTTTAAAAGCTAACAGAGCTTTGCCGTGCAGCCAGCCGGGGCGATGACTTTGCCTGACCCACCTGTCTGTTGATCCTGCTGCCTAGCACCAGACTAAACACCGAGACTTTTACCGAGGCTTATTGGCTGCAGCTGGCTAACCGTCAGCCAATCAGCGAGCAGGGAGGGATGGATGGAGGGCAAGAATCAGACTAGGAGAGTAGAAGGGAGAGGAAGAGGTTGTGCAGAGACAACCAAGCCTCATACAAACTCTGAACCAGAAGGCATGGCGAGACAAAACCTGCAATGGGCAGAAACGACAAATTCTTCTGTCGACGCTTTTAACACAGAAAAATCTCATGATTTTCTTTCACTGAGCACAAAGGGTGTCTTTTGGGCTAAATATGTACAAATACTGCATCTTCATTTAGAAACACTTGGTTATAGATATACAAGCGTTTGTTGCTGGGGTATTAAATGTAATCCATAACAATAACAAAGTAAAAGGGCATCTGTTTCTGAATTGATAACTTAGCTTCAGACAAAGCTGCCATCAGACCTTGCTTTTACCGTCGCCCAAGGGGATCAATACCTAATGAATTCCAAATGGCGGACTTTCAGAAACATAAATGTATCCTACACACGAGTGCATGAAGTAACCTCTGCGGATCGATGAATATGACATTACACACAGCCAGAGGAATGCATCTTCTTAATTGACCTGAGCATTTTCAAATTAATTCAAACGACAATTAAAATGGATTGGACTGTGTGGCACCTTGGTGCTGGAATCTGGGAGAGCTTTTTATTGTGTATTCGAGCTCACCTCCTGACCTGGCCTTGTGTTTTAATTACCGCTGTCTGCTATCAAGGCAGCTCAGACAATACGACAAAAAACTATGGAAAAATGAAAGGCTTAGTTAAGCATTTGTACAGTGATGGAATTAGCACTATACAGAGATAAGGTCAACACTGTCCTCAAATCAAATATAATTCAAAATTACATAATTTATTTGCAAAAATGTTAAGGAGCCCAAGATGCTACAGAAAACTGTTAGATGTTAGGTGTTGCTACAGTCAACATCTAACATGTGTTTCAGTGATACAGTTACAACTGTTTATGTGCTGCAATTTCAGATATTCATATTTATTCTTTTTTCTTTTTTAAATTTGAGTGATAAAATAGTACCTTCAGGAACTGCCTACATGGTTAAGTCAATGAAAAGAAACAATATATATTTTTGAAGGTGCTTTCAAATTGTAATTTGCAATGTTAACACATTAAAAGTGAGAACAGATTTGTGATATTTTGAAGTCATTAGAAGTCATGTGAGTAGCTAGGTGCATGGTTTTGATTTGCTGTTATTTATGTGCTCTGCCATTAGAAGAGACGCTTGTAGAGATAACTGACAAATACTCTTGACATTATCGTGACTGAAAAAAAGCAAAACAACATTAAATCTGTTTATAGTTCATTTTAGATATATAATACAATAATAAACCAGCAGAGGATGAATAGCACATTAGCACAGGTGAGCTAAAACTCAAAGGGGTTTGTGAACATAACCCATTCAAAACACTCACAGACAAAAAAGGTGACACCATTATTCTTTATAAAGCAATCAGATTTTGTCATCACTTTAAGTATGAGTATACACTCAAAATACCTTCTAAACAGCCTCAAGTATTCAATGAAAGAGGTTCAAGAGAGGCTGGCACAGATTTGAAGTAGGGCTGCACAATTAATAGGATATATAATTGAATCCCAATATGGTCAAGTGCAAAATCACAGAAGCTGTAATTGTTTGATAAAGGTAAACTGTGTGACAAACAGCATAATAAAGTGCCCTGGCCCAAAAATCTTGTTCTCCTGGTTTTGTTTGGTACAGACACCAACAAATGTGACATCATCATAATTAAACACATTTTTTTTGTGAAAATGAAAACTGTGATGTAAGAATGATTCCAGTATGATGTTTCACCATCTAGTGCGGCCCTACTCTAAAGGTTACTTCAGGAAATCAGCACACATTCAATACTGTGTTCTAGTTATAATCCAACATCAATAACGCTGCCAAACTTTCTGCTTATTTTTGATATTCTAGCGACAGGTGTGTAAATTTCAAACAAAGTCAGAACATTATGTGTCACAAATAATTTTCCACATCTCCAGAGAAGCGGGGCCGTAATCGACCACATTAAGGATGACTTCTCATTTAGGAGGCAGAGAAGGCAGTTATCATAATGATACCTCTTCTCTGTGTGTCCTTACCAAATGCTTTCCCAAAGATAATCCCTCTGCACAACCTCTCATTATCAAAGCAATCTCCTGACAATGGGAAGAAGAACACTGGAAATTATGTGAATTAGTGTAGGACTATGGAAAAATGATTGCCGATTCAAGGCTTTAATTAGGCTCTTGCAAAACAATCAGACACAATTAGGAGGTACCAGTCAATAAACTAAAACTCATAAGCAAGAAGAGATGAATTAATATTTGATGATTTTTAAATGGCTATTTGAGCTAAGATGCCTTTCACTCACAGTTGGGTACTAGACAGTGGAAAGTGTCCACAGCTCTTATTGTGGCTAATAAAGTAGGTGACTTGCAGGTAAATCAGCAGGTGAATCAGCACTGCCTGCCAATGAAAATGGCCATTAGCTTATAATTGACTTCCTAAGCACCGTCTGAGTGGGTCCAGAAACATGTGCTGAATTCTTAAGACATCCATAAAGCACCATACGGATTTTAGGGGGGTCAAACAACAACTTTCACATAAAACTTTTATGGAGCTGAACTCTTCCAAGTAGAAAACCTGCAAAGCCTGTTAGATGTGCTAATAATCATAAACAACACGTTATCATCCATTTATTTGAAATGCCACAATAATTCTAAAATGAACTAACATTACTATTTATAGTTGGGTACTTGGTATAATCATTTAGGTATTCCTTCAGCTTAACTACACACGTATGCAAAGACAAGCAATTGTGGAAACTACTTTATGCCATCAAAATTACTGCCTTAAATTGCTTAATTTCCTTTCTACATCCACATTTATTTAATCCCAACAAGTGGAAATCAAACCATGAACTGGCAGTGTTAGTGTTAATCAAGCTTAGGAGCTTGGTCATAATCACAATTGTTGTTAAGAGGATATTACGCACATTAGGTTTGGATAATGTCTGACATGTAAAAACTCCACTCAGATTTTTTATTTCCAAGCACAGAAAGTGGTATTGAAGTAGAATATGAATAACTGAGCCTTAAAAACATCTGCAAATGCTGATGTTAAGCCAGCCATCCTACAAATATTATCATGTTGTATTTTGTGTACTGTGTTTTCAAAATAATCTGCTGGAATCAATGGAATATTTGGAAGAAATCTTTTGGATTTCATGAATAACTTACTGCATTTTCACAGTAATATAGAATTAAAATGGCTGGCCTAAACTGTGCCAGACTCTTATGAGGAAAAAAAAATGGATCCTTTCATGATTGTTCCTTTTATTAAAAAAAGCAAACACAGACAAAAGCCATGCTGCAAACATCAGTGGAACTGACAACTGTGTAACATTGTATTAAGTACTGGATTTATTCTGTTGAACCTCTATGATCTCCAGCATACACCCAGGTCCATAAACTGTACGATACTTGTAGTTATGTATGATAGACCAGGGCTTACAGCATGAAATCACATGCAGCTGGTCAGAACAATAAAACCCGGCATCTGTCCAAAGTTCATGTCCATCCATTCGGAATTAAACCATTTGTCTTTAATTATCATTGCGTTAGCTGGCTTGTGTAAAAGCATGAACTATCCTCACATGGCCTGGAGGGATGTTTGTGTGTGTGCATGTATTGATATGTGTGAGGTGGCGTGGGGAGTTCTACAGAGATGCGCCCCAGCTGAAAACATGTGGCTCCTCTCAGCCCAAAGCCATGTAGCCTCACAGAGCACATGTCAGTCAGCCGTGATTGCAGGCAGAGCAAACGGGATGGGACAGAACAGGGATTATAAGGCAGCCTGGTGTTTCCACTGGGGTCTTCCCTGCTGGGCTACATGGTCCCAGCTCCCTTTGTCTACTGTTAACCCGTTAAATCCCGTGGAAGAGCCCATTCAGAAATGTGTCACACACCCCGGGGGTGCATTTTGTGTGGAATAATGATCTTAAAGGGGTTACACAGCGTTGCCACTGATTCTCCCCCCCACCCACACACACACAAACATTCATTGTTTCCTGGGATGTTTGCAGTTTCAATTATTGTCAACTTTTATTTTAAGTTCTTGCAAACTCGTTCAAAGAACATTCTTTAAGAGGATTTCCCGTGTTCAATCCACATCAACATAGCTGTTAAAACGACTCTCTCAGTCATTCTTCACACATGTGGTTAAAAAGGATATTGACGAATGCATTTTATATGAGGATATTATACCTTTTATTACTCCTTGGATGCACACTGGTATGCAGTAATTCAGCAGTATAGACCAGGCACTTCGGCTCTCTCTCGTGCTGTTGTGTTAAGCATACTTTGTCGCTGACTACATCCCAACTGTGCGTGTGTTATAGACAGAGATAGAGAGCGCACACGCGGGAAATGTTGCGGGTTCACTCAGAGAAAGTGTAATTATACTGCAGTAATGCCCTCCATGATTAATGATGTGGGCCTCTGAAACCAAACCATCGGGCCAATGGCAAATTACCACTATAAAAATAAACCATGATGTGAACAGGTCAGCGAGGCCAGAGCACAAAATGTCTCTTAGTGTGTATATATATATATACAGTGTATGAGCGAATGGGGAATGAGCTCCAGTAACCCAATTAGTGTTCGTCCACTGTCAGAGACCAGCTCCATCGACATCACAGCTCTTCAGTCGTACAAAGAAGTGTGTTTTTTTGTTAGCGTTTTTGCATGGAGACATTTGTGAGTGCCTGAGATTAGCTCAGTCACACAGATAGAGGGAAAAACAAGATAAAAGTTGGGAAATCACGTCTTTGAATTAAGTTTTTCGCAAGTGTGACTAACGCCTTAAGAGCTGACGGAGGGAGAAAGAACAATTTCATCAAAATTCTTGTTGACATTGTCCCATCAGCAGTGCTCTTGGAGGGGGTGTGGTGCAAATGAATATCAAATGTATATACAATGAATAACAACTGTGTGACCTGTTCCTCATGGCACAAATCATTCCCAGAAATAAGGCAGGTCAGCCTAAATCTGAGGAGCACAATAAACCTACAGCTAAATGGCTCCACGCAAAATTCCTGAAGGGTCTCTTGAGCACTGCAGAGTCAAGTTCACATTTCTTGTCAAACACTGACTACACTGCTCTGCACATAACCACCACATTTGATTAGTTCTCCATAGCCCCCTCCACCCAACACACACCCTTCTCAGATGGAGAGCACTTGACTCGTACCCAAATTGAACTCTTATGCACTCTACTTGTATGAAAGATAATGCCTTTTCGTAGCCAAACTGCACTGGAGTATTTGACTGAGAGCACTGCACTCAAAGTAGTAGCAATCAGAGATTCTTGTGGTTATGAATCAACATTTGAAGACGCCTGGACTGGTGTCGTAAACATAACAACTATGCAATTATTTGTCAGTTCATAAAGATACTTGACACATTTATTTTCTGCATTTTCCACTATGTCACTGCCAGGGAAAGAATGGTTTAAAAGAATGACAAAAAATATAACAATCTAATTTCTAAAGTGTGCAAAAGATCATAGAGTGAGATGAACCAGATGACACAGGGAGAAAATACACACCATCATCAGAAGAGCTGCAATGACTATTAAATTAATCACTAACTATTTTGATAACCAATGATAAATATGAGTACATTTTAAGGGGGTAAAAAGTCAAAACTTCTTTAAAAAGCTTCTCAGATGTGAATATTCTGTTTTTTTCTCTGCTCCTCTGCATAATATGAGCTGATATCTGAACAGTCCAGGTGATGGAGTTTGAACGTGAACATGTTTGTTTTTCTGTTTCTTTAACTGAAATCTGCACTCACATCACACAGGGGAGTCCTCTGGAATAAAGAGCTACCTGTCTGCTGGACTTCATGCTACACTGATCATTATTCCAGTTATGACAGCGATTTTTGTTTTTGATCACTAATTTGTATGGTTTAAAATGGAGTTTCACACTTGTCAGCACACTTTTATGTGGCATCTTCATAAATTCCAACATACGCATGTTAAATAATATAAGCAAAAACACTACAGTGCCATTAATCAATTTAACTTTGTTGCACATTCAAACAGATAATTAATGACTCATTAAGCATACAGCCCGTGGTTTCTTATGGGTATGAATTTGAAGTGTGCATGCAGCTTAGCATCAATCAGATGAAAGCCTGACAAACGGCCCCATTCTTTTTTAATAACAATAAATCAAAGCGTGCACGTTGCCGTCTCTCTGAGACAGAGATAATCAAAAGCAGAGAGAGAGATGGCCAAACATCATGTCTAATGTCCCAACAAACTGAGGATCAACTGTTTCCAATTAGGATTACAAAGACACATGCAAAAAATAGAATGAACTCATCCACCCTATCTCCCTCTGCACACACTAAAAAAAAATATTTTACAATACATGTTTGCTGTTCTTTAAATATAAATATAAATAAAAATTCAAATAGTAAATATTTTTCATGATGCTGCATTAGTCCTATTTTTATTCTTAAACAAGATACGAGAAAATGCTTGCACAAAGCCTTGTGCACCGTTGTCTATGTTAGTTTTCTTTTCTCACTTCTTTCATTGCTGTTTAATCCAGTCACATCGGCTCCCTGAGCAGGTGAAGTCGGCCAAAGACTTTCCCACGGTCTGAGAGCAAATCCAACGCTCCGAGCCCTTCCTGAGGGCCGGCCATCTGTCCGTTCTGTTTGGAGTGTGTTAGGGGGTAAAGCGTCAGCTGCATGACCAAATTCAACGTTCCAACACACCCCTCCTTCATGAAGAAAAACCCAAAGCATCCATTCAACTCAACACACACACACACACACACACCCCACACACACACACACACATACACGTAAACACACACAGCTTGTGCCCAAACACAAACAAATCAACACACAAACAGTCAGATGTGACTCCTCACATTCGACAGATTTGCAATCCAAAGCACAATCTGTTATTGTAACAATTATTGCTACAAATGATCTGTTAAACCTGCCTATAAATGCTGACATTTTTACCAGGTTACAGTGTTCTGCTAAATAAAAACAAATGCTTAAGAATAGAAAAGCAGATAATATCCTTTCCCTCCTTCTCTGTTTATGCTCAAAACATGCGAGTTGCTGCTTAAACAGAATCCTCATTAAGACGATATCTCCAGCTTTCAACAAAGGAGTTCACCACATAAACCTTGACCTTTGCTCTCTCCGAGTATAAATCATCTGAGCCTCTGACTTCCACAGAACAATACAAAATCACCACAAAAGCAGCTCAAAATTTAGACCCAGCAAATTTGAGAACATCATTGGGACTAACCGAAAAAACATCTTACTTTAATTAGGATTTGCCACGATCATGTGACGCATTTCTTTCTTTCTCAAGCACATGCTGCCACCCCCATCCCAAAGCGTTCCCCCTACTCTTTTTTCAATCCTCAAACTGACGTGCTATCATTTTATTTCCCCTCTCAAAGAGCGACTCTGCCGCTGGTGGATATGGTCCTCGCCCCGGCCTGACGCATTTTTAAAATGCGTGACATTGCCTCTGTGGGAGCATGAGAACGGAGCTTCCTCAATAGTAGGGTCCCCATACCCGGCCCGTAACCATGGAAGCAGATGCCTGCCCTCCCGGCCCTCCTTACCTCCTGTCGATCGCAGGCTGTGAGCTGCTTCGGCAGTGAAAAGAGGCTATGCCTGCCTTTCTCCTCGCTCTGACCGAACTTGCCCCACTCCTCAAAAGGAGCCATTGAACAGGTCACTGGTCTAGACTTGTTTGCACGGTCCAGGGAGCAGCCTTGATGTAACCCTTGCTCTCCTCTCTCTCTCTTTCTCTCTCTGCCTGCCACACCAGCCGCCCAGCGACTGCAGACTGTGGAGGGGTGGCGGGGGGGACATTGGAGACGTGGATTTGAAAAGGAGCCCGTCCGATTTTGCCATTGTGCCTTTTCATTCATCGATCGAATGAATATCGAACCTTCTGTCCCTGCGTGTGTGAAACGGATAGCTTAGCAAGCATTTTTTTCCCTCTCTCTTCTCGGGTCTGTGTTGTGGGCCCAGAGCTGTGATTTATTTTTACATTAATTGTAAGAATGTTATTTTTATTTTTCAACATTTGTCTGTCTAATTTCAGTTTAATTCTGGTATTGCCTGATATTTTGATATGTGATTAATGCAGAAATAAGGTCTGGTGGATTTTATTATTCTTCACTGATCACTTTTGTATTTTGAGTATAGAATTTGTAAATTGATTTATTTGTTAAACACATTTCTATTTGTGAGCAATAAAACTAAAATAATGCACTAGTGCAGAAAACCTACCACCTAAATGTTAAAGTTATAATGAATCAAGAAATGAGCAACTGACAGGGGCATAAAGAAATTATATATTACATTTTTAATGCATTTGCTACACTCTGAACCTTTGTATTAAATACTAAAATCTCATAGAGAGACAACAAAGGCTAAATAGAAAAAAATTTAACCGGAGCTGGATTTCTAAAAACTGTGGGATGAAATTCTGTATGAGCTACTTATTTTATGTTTTCCTTTTCAACATTTCATACTTTTTATGTAGACAAAATGAAGAAGAAAAATAAAAAACTGTGTTATCTGACCCACATTCATTTTAAATTTAGACAAAACAATAAACATTTGTCAAGTCATGGCAATCAACAACAATTACTTAAGTATAATCATTATTTCAGGGCTGATAAAATTCTATTTGTTTATATCGAAATGAAGTGTGTGTTTATATATTGACCTTTTGCAGTAAATGGTTATGGGTGAGTATAGGTGCATTTGACAGTGACAAGGCAGGCGAGAGCTTCGATGACAGCTTTAGTAAAAGGTGAAACGATCAATGTCAACATATCAATATTGTTCAATCAGGGACAAGGCCATGGATAAGGGGACTATTTGTTCAATCTGATTCATAAACCAAAACTAATTTTGTTGTTTAATTGACACACCGTCACCGTCTTCTTTCTCTGTAATGTTTAAATTGAAGTAGAAAGAAAATAGCTAAATTAATTTGTGGTTTGTTTGCATCAGTTATTTTACACCTTAGTTTTGTACATAATCTCATAGATAAACGTTCACAGAGCCAGTTAACCTACAAATTAATTTACCTCCATGAAGACATCTTTTTAGAGTTTACTTTTAAATAGATCCAATGCATTCTAACAGCCTGAGGTGATAAATATATTTCAACTGAGCTTGGATGCATAAAGAGTTAAAAATACAACACGGAATCAGATGAGGTGAAAACAAATTGTACAATTTTTAACACACAACTTAAAATCAAATTTAGAAAGCAAAGCCTGCGAAGCAAAGGAGCAGCTTCCATGCTCCAAGTGACAAGTTGCTACGCAGGGGCCAATCAAAGGGGGCAGAAGGGGGAACAAAACAGGGCAGAAAATGAGCAAATTCAAAGGCAGAGGAAGGAAAGCAAAGGAACCAGTGAAGTAAGAAGGCAAAGGCATTGTGCTCGCACAACAATCAAGGCTGCTCCCACAGTGAGTACCAGACCTGCCTCTGAAAATATTGCTACTACCACAAGCCACATCCAAACAGCTCAAAACCAAAGGGCTGCAGCAGGACGTCTGCTACTGCTTTAAGGAAATGAGGCTTTATGTGAAAATAAATTATGTAATTAAACAGAAGGTAAAGCAACGTCGCAAACACGCAGCAAAACCCCTTGTGCTTCAGTTCAACATTAGAATGTAATTACTCCGAGCTTTATGTGATTCACATTATGAAAATGCAATCTAAGTAACTCTGACAAATGTTGAACAAAATAATACTAATGACTGCTTAGAACTTTTGTTTTAGCAATTAGCAATAACACTGGGTAATCCATGGAATTGCTATCACAGTTTTTAACATTACACATTCCTAATTTGAACAAAAATTATATTATCATATATAATATAAAAACACAGTATGTGATTATCAATCTATCAATCTATATCTATATCTATATCTATATCTATATATATATACATATATATATACCTATATCTATATATATATATATATATATATATATATATATATATATATATATATATATATATATATATATATATATATACAGAGTAGCCTAGCCTAAAAAGAAGTACAAAATAAAGCCCCCAAAATAATGCAGAACTTTAGTAAAGAAACAAAACAGACCTGTGATATACTAATAACAGATGTGGCATGTTGGAAATAGAGCTGGCTGATTTGAGCAGGAACAATGGCGGAGATGGGGGGGTGATGGGGTTGAGGGGGTGAGGGGGAATGTCTCGACTGAACCAACATACAGCAAACCGACAGAGACAGGACGGCCAAATCTGCCACAAAGACACGCTCAACCTTCCTGTCTCATGTTACACCCCAGCATGAGCCCACAGAGACACAGTATACAGAATTAAAATATAAATCATTTGATTTGTGGACAACAGGGATTAAAATACAATAGGGAGGCTTTTTATATATTTCCATTTTAAGATAAAACAATTTTTATACCCATTGCAGTTTTAAACCACTTCCAATTTTGTCATTGTTGAAGGCTTTGCTTAAATAAATACAGTATTACTCTAACAAAAACAATCCTAATGACGTTTTGATAAAGTGTGTCTTTTTTTTCATCATTTTAAACGATGAGTACTAAGAGGGAATCTGAAAGTAACGACTCACAGATCTGGTATTGTTCATATTATATTAATCACAATTCTGTTGTAACTTAACACAAATCTATTAAAAAATAACAAAGAACTGCGTTGAATTTCTCTGCATATCACTCACACACACACACACACACACACACACACACACACACACACACACACACACACACACACACACACACACACACACACACACATAAACAACAGCTTTGGCAGATGTTCGCTGGGACATACAAGTGAACCAGCATCCCATCATCACCATCATCTTGCCTGGAAACAGTGGCAGCCGAATGCCAAGTGGAGCTCCAGCACGTCTGCTCGCACTGCCGCAAAGACACGACCTGGTGTCAGCAGCACGCACGCATCATTACAAGGCAGGCAAGCTAACCAAATACAAGCAAAGGATGAGAAGTTATAGCTCCCACTCTCTGATTTCTGATTTTTCTCTGTCTCATCCCCAAACTGATCCTGTCCCGGTTTCCTGGATGCGGATCAGGCAGATGACAAACAGTCGGACTAAAGCTCCAATGTAACATATCTATACAGTTTCCATTAATTTTATTGTTAGCGGTGCTTAGGAGACGACACGATGTTGATTACTACTGTTAGTAACTGTTAGTGACTGAATACTAGATTTTAGTCAGTCAGTCAGTTACATTTCTGGATATATCTGTGTTTAAAAAATATATATACACACATATACGGTGTATGTAGTCATTTACACTTTATAATAATCTTCATCAGTAAATGGTAAATTTATAATTATTTAAACTTAAACTAGTTAATATTTATCTCACTGTTAACAAACAATGAAATGCTTTATAAACTATTTATTAAGCAATTTTAAAGGTTTATAAACATCAGTTGCAAATGTATAATGGCCATCCAAATAATGTTCATAATGAACTACACAATATTTATTAACAATGTATTATAAACATCACTTGCAACTTTACAATAAGCACAAATGGTTTATAAATCATTTCATTGTTCTTAACAGTGAAATAACCATTGACTCAAGTGATAGTAATAGTAATAAACTATACATGTACCATTCACTAATGCTGGTCACCACGTAGTCCTCTATACCAGAGGTCTATTAGTGTCAGTGTCTTTAAACTGCTAAAAGCCTTTCAAACAGCATTTAGACCATCGTGAGACACCAAAACTCCCCTGAAATCCAAACTAATGAAATTCTGTTAGGGTTGTCAGGGTGACGAACTACATCAATTTAAAGGCATGAAAATCCTGGGAGACACTACGCCTTTAAATAAAGAATTAATTACCCAAATTAATAATTAAACAAAATAATAAAATTCAATTTCAATGCATTCTTGAGGAACAAATCTTGCGGTCAAGAAGGAGCCCCTGGATACGATGACAGGCTGAAATGTAATTTTCAATAAAAAGCAGAAGTCAACCTCGCCTATCCCCACACCAACAGATCAGTGTTAACACTGCTGCTAACCTCACTGACACACACACAAAAAAAATCTGAGTTGAACTAACTTAGACACCATTACTCACGATGTGTTGTCCCTTCCCAGGGGCAACAAAAGCATGTGTCTCCGTCCCTCAGGTCAAGCCTATAGGCTGCTGCACAAAAAACAGAGGGCATCATAATCTCCTCAACCCCCTGGAGTCTACCCTGCACACAATCCACAATGCTAAGCACATCCACAACATCTTCACTATATTGTGTGGCTCATAAAAGTTTACTGCATTTTGGCTTCTGTGTTAAAAATCTTCACATTTCAATTATTACTTATTACTATTAAATGTTGTTTTGTAGCATGAAACATAATCAAAAAGGTCTGTTTTGATAACTACTCTGGACATGAGGGGCCATTTTTACAAAACAAAACACTCTCTTCATGAAAACCTGCGCTAATTTATGAGATGAAATACAGCGTTGGACACCCCTGTAGATCACAAACAGTGTTAAGAGCTGTGATCATTGTGTCTGAAGGCACTCCCTGTGTTTGTCACAGCGAGGCCGGCGCACCATCACTGTCACCAAAGTCAAACATTAAGCTTTCGAAGGTGCTTTAGAAGGTGAATTGGAACAAAGGGCCCCTCACCATAACCACTAGTCAAAGCACAGTTTAATTAGGTGTAGAGCAACAAATCCTCCCTATTCAGTGGCCGGACACTTGTGGTGTTGGAGTGGAGTGTATCGACAGTGAAAGACTCCCGTCATAACACTAGAGGAGTGTCCCCTCCCTCACAAAGACACACACTGATTCACTAATGCCTGTGTGTTAACAAGCCCATCGTCTGCTTCTCTAACTCATTGTCTCTTGAATGGGTGCTAATGGAGAGACAAAACAGCACACACACACACTGAGGCCCTCCTGCAATGCGCTGCTCTTTTTATAGAGACTCAACACTTGTGCCTATAAGTTGAGGGACATACCATGCTTCAGCTTGTCAGACAGGCTGCACTGACTGAATCTAACCATGAACTCTGAAAATGGAACAAAACAGGCACCAGAACAGTATAAACTTTCAATTAAAATGAAAATACTGTCTATGACAATTGCATGAAGGGAAATGAAGGGGAAACTGCTAAATTTAATATTTAGTATTATCATTACATTTTCAAAAGTAAATAAAAAAGTAGAACACTGTTAAAATGCAAATAAATGTTACTGTAATTTCTATCAAATCTTTATGAAATAAATGAAAATCTGCATTGTTCAATCCTTTTTTTTAAGTTTGGTATTTAATTAAAATAAATTAGAAAGACGATTTTGCATTTTTGATTTACTTCATCAAATTTCGTATTTTTAATTTTGTAAAATGTTTGGATTACTGAAATTAGCAAATAAAGATATAAGAGGTATAAAGAGATAACGTTTCAAACGTTTTGAAACAAAACAAAAATTAGGCTGGTTTGTTCCTAAAATAATTACAACTCTACAGGCACACTTTTGGCAACTGTCTTGAAATATACAGACAAAGTAAGTGAGACTGTGGCTGAATATGGGTGGTGGGCTCTAATCCTGAAGGACAAAACCAGAATATCCACCGAGACAAATCTTGTTTGATGGATCCCTGCTGCTAGATCCAACCGCAATAGTCCGGTCTGGGAGGCCCATTGTATCAGAGACGCTCGAGAAGGAAACACACTCAAAATTTATTAGAAACAGGGCTTCTCAAATACAATATTAATTCAAAGCCAGCATGGCAAAAGCAAATAATCTTAATCCAACCAAGCTTCATGCATTTCGGTACAATTTTAATGCAATTGTTTCAGTATTTATCTAATCACAAAAAAGCTTCAAGATTTGTAAATGTTTTTGAATCTTTTGCATTTGTATTAATATTATACATTTTTGATTTTTCCCAATTACATGTAAGTCTTTATTTCAATACAGCTATTCTGATAAAATCATTTCATATTATTCTCCAAATGCAGATAAACATTGAATAGTCATATTAAATAGTTAAATTCAATGAAACAGTCTAATACATTGAAGGTGTATTACTAACTGCTCTTTATATTTGAAATACTTCATGATTTATGGATTACATCATTTTCTGGCCACTTCAACAATAAAAATGTCTTTAAAAAAACAACATAAATTGTAGCAAACCTCTTTCTTACTGCTAAGGAGTAAAACTATCTGAATGTGGGGATAGTTTGGGTGGAGAAGAGCGAAGTGAGGGTTAATGAAATAAAGAAAGGATTGAGAGAGAAAAAAAAAGAGTGTATTGCAACAGTGGCGTCTCCCTGGGATTTAGCATGGCTGTCTGTGTAAGACAGAGACAGTGACAGAGAATGAGACGGTGCTCAGTGTTCCCAAGTGCTCAAGTGTATCTAATTGTGTGAGTGCAATTATGAGCATCTGCTTTTTTCATCTTTAGTGTAAGCGAATGTACGTGAGCTCACACAAACGCGTGTGTGTGTTGCAGCTGAAAATGTGCTCAGCTCTCAGCTCTGTGGTCTGAGGGCAGAGGCTGGGCAGTGCCTTTAAGCCGGCTCTAGGTCAATCCAAACACTGGCAGCTATTCATGACCAGATCAAGTTGATGTGAGATTCTGTCCCTCCTCTGCCCTCCATTTCCATATGAATGTAGAATATGCTAAAGAAGAAAAACAAGCAAGATCCTTGTCCCAGGGAGCCACCACAGGGTGAGAAAACACTCTACCTCCTCCCCCATGGCAAATAACAGAAATATTGGCATCATAAGCACATTTAGATGGAATAATAAAAAAGAGGAAAAACAGATTTCACACACACACACAAACTCTTCCTCTCTATCTCCTCTCCACACACATTCGAAGCCAGCCAAGGTCAACGCTGCTGTCAGCCTAGCAGCTTATGAATCAAAACACAACTGCATACACATATTTAGAAAGGCATTATCATGAATGGACAAACATCAGCGCACACACATATACACAAGAACAGCTCCATGCAGGCGACATCCCCGCCACTCTATATAAAGGGTTTAACCAGACAAAGGGGTTTGTCCTGATAGACAAACAGCAGGAAGCATGGAAACGGCAATGAACGTGATGCACAGACGTTCGTATTAAGCAACCCCCACAAGTACGAAGCTATGTTGGAGAAACAGCGGTGGACTGAAAAGACATAAGAGTAAAAATGAACAAAAAACACAGATCTGCATACCCTGGAGGTCCCGTATCCTCCCTCTGCTACCTGCCAGGCCCAGGCTGAAGCTAGGCATCAACACCTCGCCGTCACGTGTTTATACATGTGTTTCAGACAGACGTGGGCCTCCTAATACACACAGACAATGTCACACGCTCCTATTGTTCCACTCCATCGTTTGGCCGGAGACAAACCCCAGTCCTGTCTAGCTGTTTAAAGGTGGGCGCAAACCCAGAGCGATGAGGCCATCTATTACAAGGAGGGATGAGGGGAGGGGAGACAGAGACCCCTAAATAGGGGGAAAGCTCACTCAGCTAGGTTTATAACTGCCGGTGAGCAGAGGGAGCCCGTAGTCTGCTGCCGCATTCGGCTACACACATTAACGAACATCAAGACACCTTTTCAGATTGCCTGCTTTTTACCACAGACACCTGAAGTAAAAGCACATAAATAACATATTCTCTCTTTCATTCAAGGAATACAAAAGTAGAATGAACCCACAATGACCTTTTATACTATCAGAATAGGTTTGGCCCACCTTTTGAAGGTATCAGAAATATCCCTGATGTTAATTTGGTATATGTGGAGCCACTGTTCAAACAACATGGATTAAACTAATGTATGTCAGAAAAATAAGGAAAATCTAGATGTTATGTGTTTCTATTGTTCATTCTCTGCCTTGTAATTATATATAATTTATGTGGTAGTTACAACTTATAACAGTAACCAGCAAAATGTGGATACAAACAAATACCCTAAGTAAATCTAACAAGGTATTAAAAAATGGAAAAAAATGAAACTGCTTTCATACATTCATCATTCATTTGTTTAATTAGTAGAAGCACCTTTCACTTTTTATAACAGCAGTCCAAATGAAAAAACATCTACCAATTTAGTTTATATTGTTTTAGTTTTTCTCTCGATCTTCTTGGCAAAGGAGTTCAGCATTGCTCATTTTGCAAGAGGACCTCAAGGCTGACTTCATTTTTTTTTCAGGCTTAAACGCAATAACAAGGCAAAAAAAGAGAACATTTCAGAGGATATGTAAATTTTTGGCATCCAGTGTAGATGCAATCATGCACCATTTATAAGAGTCACAGCAATGTTAATAGAGGAAAAGACAAAGAAATGTGTTTCAGTCCATTCTTATTACAGTAATGTGTATGTAAAATGCCTACTTGTGTAGGTTTTGAGAAACAATCAGCTGAAACCTGTTTTACTAATGGTATGGGGCAGCAGGTATTGCTGGCCGCAGTGCAGTAATCAGAAACACAGCACCACAAACAAACTCTAACCCCAACTGCAACACAGAGGAAGGCAAACAGCCAGCTATACTGCAACAACATTACAGAGTAATGTAGTTATAACCATCCCATGTGCAAGTAACTGCATTAATGTAAATTCAGTCAGCGAGACTCAGTCCAAAGTCCCCGGCAGAGTGATGATTCTCCTCTTGTGAGGAATAACTTTAGAGTTGGGGTCTCAAGATCGGTGTATAATGCTACTCAGAAATATCTTTCATTGCTAATTAGTCAACTACAACTGGATGTGTATGCTCATGTTTTTATTTAGAAAGAGCCAATCAGAGGGAATTTGCCTCCTTCGGTCCCCCCTTGTAAGACACAGATGGTAACTGATAAGACCAGTCACTGTGAGACCTCCCCATTAATTACACCGTCCACAACCTGATTATATTTAACTTATTTGACTGTGCTGCAATGATGGAGTTTGCACAGTGATATCTACTGTGAAAAACGTCTGTGGGATGGTGTTCCAGTGACCCTGACACAGTTAAAAAAAATACACTTGTGCTTTCTGTGATATTACAGCAGTGATTTATTTTCTGCGTGCAGACATCAGTCTGGTCTGGTTACCATCAGCCCAGCGCCAGCCACCTGTGCACAGGCCCTCCTGTATTTACGTTTTGATAATCACAAAGAGTGATCTTGACCACATTTAGTGTCTTATCTACAAAGACTGCTCACTCCTGTCCGGATCAGAAAGTTACAAGAGACCTTAAACAGATTAAAAACATGGAATGTTGGTCCAAGATTTTATTTCATCTTGTCCAAACAGAATCAAAGAGAAAACTAGAAACTGAAAGAAAAAAGACAAGACATTTTTGTTTCAGCAGATTTGATCCTACATTTTGGACAATGTCCTACTGGGCTGCTCTGGTCTCGACTGAGTCATAGTGTGCGACCTTCTCCAGCAGCACGCCGGCCTCTGCCAGCTACACAAACAGTGAGAGAGAACATGACATCACCCCTCTATCATTCACTAGATACACTCGAGGCTCACAGTTCAGCAGGTTCAAATGCTCCATGCAGATGGAGGCTAATGTTAACCCACTGAAGCAAGAGATCTTTGCTTCAGGAGGCAGAACAGGTCTTCGTAGACGGTTCAACCCAAGGCTCCTTCTGTTCACATGTCCATCAGTATGTGAGCCTGTGCAGCCTGGGCAAAAATTGTGAACCGCTTTGTCCGTTATGGTTGAAAAGTCTTACGAAAAAGCCTTCTTTTCACTTAAGTATCCCACTATCACTGCCACCATTTTTTAACTTTCCCCTAAAGCGCTGGCCTGCTTAACAGACACTGAAAGTCATTACAAGGAGATGGTGTTACAGTTTGGTCTGAAGCAGATTTTCTCTGTCCCTACTAAAGTGGAGAGAGATGGGCAGACAGACAACAGTGTGGCCATGCTGGACGTTGATGTAGGGGGAATACAGTCTCTGCGGGCCGTAAGCCTCAGCAGGCATGTGGAGGGTGTTCCCTCCTGACTGTGCCTGCTGTAATAAGTACGACCAGCCTCAGCAGGAGTAAACAGAGACGCAAATCTCCCTTCCCCCTGGGCGGGCCAGGCAGGAGACATCAATTCCCCCTTGCAATCACCACGTCTACATTCAAAGAGATTTCATTACACCCTCGCGACATCACACCCTTCAACAGCTAACATGCGGAAATGATTTTGGATTTTGTCTCCATTTAATAAACAGACCCAAACCAAGACTAGATTTGACAGTTAGCAAAGGGCAAACAGGGGTATAGTTTTTTTTTAATGGGTCAGTCTTAAAATGGTGTCATTATCACAACATAAAACTGTCATGACCATGTAGTGCATTTTTCAATTTACCTATAACATGAAAAACAGCAGTTTTTTGACAGGAAAAATACAACCTTGTCCGACTCAAGCAGAGGTGGAAGAAGAAGGAGAAAGAGAAAGAGAAAGAGAATGAAAAAAAACAGCAGTCCACCATGCGGCCCACAATCTATTCATTGCTCCCGTTTAATTTCTTTTGGGTGCATAATCCTTTCAGTTTCAATAGCAAATTTAACAGTCCCCAAGGCCCAAGCACCAGACTGGTCAATACAAAACCAGACAACTAATTACTGAGCGCACCAAGCTCTCCTCTACCCCCTCCTCCCTCCTTCTTTCTCTCCCTCTTTCCTCTCTCTCTCCAGCAGCTGTGGGGTTCATGTACACAAGAGCAGCAGTCAGGCAGTATTAGGTTTCCACTTCCCAGATCTCCCTTAAAAGCCTGTCCCATAATGGCCCTTCAGTCACACAAACACGCATAGGGTTTCATACAAAAAAAGCACACACAGTTGGACAACCACATGTGAATATACATTCACTTGAGCCATTTTTAAGATTCCTAAAATCGAGATTTGCTTGCCACAATTTGTTGTTGTTGCTAGTTTGGTTTTCTTTCTTTCTTTGGTTTCTTAAGTGAATTCTCTTACTTTGATGCTGAACAGTTAATTGTTCTGATTACATTGTTTCCCAGTGGCTAAACAAAAGTAAATTGCATGTTGACTCAGAGACAACAACATAAATGTTGATAATGTCTTGCAGTTAAGCAGTAGCCTTAAGAGCGTGTAATTACCATGTAATTGACGCCTTGTTTTCAAGTAATAAATTAGAGCACAACTTGACAGGCTGTTTAGCTAATAAAAAATGCTAAAAGCTGATGGACATCTGAGAACTAGAGTGGTTAGTGGAGCTGAAATGAGCAGTCAATAAATCAGTTATTTATTTGACAGAAAATTAATCAGCAACCATTCTGATAATCAATTCCTCATTGAGATCATATTTTGACAAAAATATTATTTTTCTTGCCTCTCTAATGTCAAGTTTTGCTAATGTCCTGCTTCACATTATTCTTAACTGAATATCTTTGGATTCTGAACTCACTGAAGACATTACCTTGGGATTTAGGTAACTACGATGGATATAGACATTTTGTGATCAAAGTTATTAAGCAATTAATCGGGAAATAATTGGCAGAATAACCAGAAAGAAGAATCAGTCTTAGTGGAGCTAGGGTTGGGTACCAAACTCGGTGCCTTTAAGGGTAAGGACTAAAGTATTTTGTACTACAGTATGTAGTAAACTCAATGTGAGGCATTAACAAGTTTATCAACATCTTCATGTAATTCATTAGTTGGCAGGATAAGTTCTTATTGGAGATAACTGGGCTTTTCTGACACCTGGTTGACACTGGCTGAGCACTTTCACTGTCAATGGTAAGCTACTGGCTATGTCCAAAATTCCTGACCAACATGCTATTTAGCTTGCTAAAAGCTATGTGAGATTTATTTTAATATGCCCATATGTGAATTGTGTACCATTTACAAGTAACAAAAAGATAGGATGTAGTACAACTACTGAATACAGGAATTGGAATTTTCCATCAATCTGTTGATTATTTTCTTGATTAACCAATTAGATGTTTCTTCTATAAAATGGTGAAAAATGTTGATCAGTCCTCAAATGTTTTATTTTGTCCATAATCCAAAGATATCGAGTTTACTGTCATAGAGGAGTAAAGAAACCAGAAAATATTCACAGTTCAGAAGCTGGAAATTAATAATAATAAATAATACCTGTTAAATGATTATCAAATCGAATAGTGGGCAGTTAATTCAATAGTTGACAACAAATTGTTAATCGCTGCAGTTCTGAATGATATTAATGGACAATTTACAAAAGGGAAATTAAATGAAAACCCATTCATTTAAAAATATAAGACAATTTTTCTGTGCAGGAGAAAACAGCTAATCCATTCCTCAAAATTAAACCCTAATACTGCATTCAGAGATGGATGATATTTTGGCAATTTTGAAAGCAGAACAGGATGCATATGGTGTAGGAACACTCAGTTGACCCTATGACATATGGTGCTTATGGTGTTTTTAGTGTAGATGAGAAAGAACTTATCCTCTGCTTCCCATGAGCAAATACCCTGGCTATGACAATGAAAACATGGTCATGATAGCATGTTCAGTGCTATCCCTGCCCCATGTTGTGTCATGTTGTGACTGCTGTCCTATGCTTTACAGCCTTCCTCTATAAACAGATGCACTCTCAAGGCTTTGATCATGACCCAACGCACACAGCAACACAGCACAGCCACTAATTTGCTGATGGGTTTAAAAAGTCGCTCAGTTAAGATCACTTCCCTCAGATAATGGGAAGAGTTGCCCCCCCCCCTGTGACCTGAGTGGAGTGTCCTTTGTCTCACTCCTAATGTTTGCCTTAGTCCATTGTGTCTGCATTATCCAGCACCTCCACCCCTCCTTGCAGCACAGCTTTGACTCGACAACCCCACTGCACCACACTGGACTGCTGTCAAAGAGGAAACACTAAATGTACGGAAGCCATTTCCAAGTGTGCCTCTGAGCCATGTATGGGCTCCCCTCCTCCGTGGACCCCACCCCCCGCCATATCTGTGTGACCACCGAGAGGCTCCGATGGTTAAAGAAGACGAGCGGTTTAAAATGGAGGAGAGAGTCATGTGGTTAGAAACATTGGGGTCGCCATACATGCACTAACACGTACATGCATCCAACTGATGCCACAAAGAGGTCATGCACCCCCTTCGCTTGAAAACAAGGAGGACGAGCTCCTGTGATCTCTTGACCGGAGACACCAGTGACTGTCCAAAATAAATGTCTCTAAAATTGACAGGACACAAAATTAGACCAACGTTTATGCAATACTATGTAAATTGGATGCATCAAAGCACAACGGTCTGCTTCTTGTGTGTTTAAATGACCAAGATCCAGTAGCAAATTTGGTCACTTCTCAAAGGTAAATTTTAATGGCAGATATAAAGTTGGCTGGAGGTGGGTGAGGTAAAGGATAAAAAATAAAAGCACACTTTCTTTCTGCCTTTCTTTGTTCTTTCTTTCCATTTCTCTGCTTTGAGTCAGGAAGGACAGCTGGATAAGAAATGGATAACTGGTAAAGGGACACACAGTCTCCATCACAGACATGACATCACCCCCTTTATAACCACCCCATTGGGGGCCAGTTGTGCCAGAATGCTGGTGTGTGTGTGAGTGCCTGATTAGTTGTTGCTGCAATTTCTTTTTTATATCACTACAAGTTCAAAGACCAACATGGTGTTCCACAATTCTTATCAATTTGGAAATAATAGGTTTAACTGAACATATAGACATGGGTATTCATTTATTACAGAAAACATCTGCGTCATTTTTCTCTGGCAAGGCACAAGACTTGGCTCATGTCATCAATAATTCAATAAGAATTTGACTTATGATACATATCATCTGTCATCATTATCTAAGTGCTGAATGACATCTTGCATCCATCTGTCCTTGATACTATTAATCAAAGAAAGAAATCATGCTAATGACCCATACTGTCATATCTGTCTTTCACCCCATGAATAAAGTTTAACAACTATGGAATACCTTAAAACATTCAGTGACAAATCATGGTGTTGCTCACCCTTGGGTCTCATTTCCAAAGTTAATGCACTTTATGGTCCATTTTGATGTGACTATCACCATGGAACCATCTTTATATAATCACTGTCCACAGGATGATGAATTAAAATTGTCTCTGTCTTTAGAATATCATTTACCATCTGAAATCAAATTGCAGCAGCTCAATGATGGTGCCACATTAACTTTGTTTACCAGGTGAAGGGCCTTTCATGATTAACTCAGAGGCTGCATGTACAGCTTGTTAGATCTACTGAGATTCCTCTTGGTACACGAAGAGGTTTCCATCCTGGTGATGTTCTCCCACCTCGCTCAGAACTGCAGGGTCTTAAAGAAGAGAAACTAGTAAAAATGGTAATAAGTCAATGGGAAGACTTTGAAGGTACATCTCAGAGTTTGGATACATGCTAGATGACCAGAGAGTTCTGACTGGGCACTAGTCGAGCATTACTGTTTTTAATCTTTCTTGCACAGTTTCACAGTATTTTTTTCACATCAGTTTTCCACCTAATTAACCACATGGATGATACATTGTTTACTCAGTTTGCAAACTGCACAGCCAGGAAGCAAACCTCTTGATCTTTGATCAACTTATGGCCTTCACAGCTACTGGAAATTATCTAAACCAGAAAAGCTAATTCCAGCTTTGAGCTAAACCCTGCAATGGCACATCATGCTGATAAGCTGTGAAGGTGGCATCCACAGCACGATGCCACTCCTTCAACACACTGCTGCCACATGAGGGACACAGTTGGCCATTCATTTTTAATTTTCTATCCAAATTTAGCAGGACCTTTTGCTTGAGGATCATATGGATGATTATGTTGGGAACCTTGAGATTTGTGTTGAGTATAATGAAGGAGCAACTACCTGAAGAGGTCCCTCTCAGGAAGCAATGGATGTACCACTCAGATCATTCAAAGAACTGAAAAGAGACAAGGGTGCTGGTACAAGATGTAGTCAATCAGCTCTCTGTTTTCTTGGCATCCAGGGTTATCAACTCCTTTAGTTGCCTGAGCAGCTGCATTGTTGAAACAGTTATTCTCATAACTAGTCACATCATAGTCCTCCTTGGAACAGCATGGATTAACATTCACATACTGTGTATCCACATTAGTCAGCAATGTTCACTAAAAGCCTACCCTTTCATCCAGTTTCAAGACTTTTAAGTTGTGTCTGCCATCGGTCTACTGTCAGTAAAGAACTGAGGTGTATCACTTAGTACCACAGCATTTCTTCACATTCCCTGCAGAAACAGCCTCTCAGGTAAAATCTTATTGTTGACCTGAGAGATTCTGAGTTTCTTGTATATTTCTTGTTCAAGAGGGAAAACTATGTTTTTCTCCCTGAATACTTATGTTGGAGACAGAACAGGAGAGGTCAATAGGGTTGTCACTTATTGTGTTTACATGCACTTTAGTAATTTGATCACAACCCGAGTAAGGTAATACTGAAATTACTGCAACTGTCATACAAACATCTTAACAAAGTTATCTTACTTGCATTAAGGTCGTAATCGGAGTAAGCGCAACTCGATTTACAGAGATGGATTACTCATCGATCTTTCAAATGACTCACGACATGCACAGTATACACCATATAGCCTGGTTTGTCTCTCTTCTTTGAATTTGTACACTTGCCACAGAAGTCACAGCATGAACCAGATGAAAGTCTTTGAGGAAAGAGTCACCCACCATAGAAAAATAAAAAATGCCTTTTGGGGTAACAGCAAAAGGATTTGTGTTTGAAAGTACCAGTGCATATAACAAAGGATGTTTTAAATTGATTTGATTATGAATAATTAAAAAAGTATATGCATTCATTTTACTTCATGTACATTCATTCCCTTTCCCTTGTAGGGTTTTAAAGATCCTTATAGACTTGACAATCAAACAACTCATATGAAGCAGGGAGTGGTACAAATGTATTCCTATTAAAATCATGTTAAAAGTTCCACATGAATTACATTGTGGGACTTTTAACAAGCTCTCTGCATGACTAAAAACATTATTGGAAGGAATACTTAAAGCTAAATCATGCAAATTCTCTCTTGGTTGAGTGGCAGAAAAGGAAACCACCTCCTATTTCCTGAAGCAGTCAGATCCTGCCTGCTTTCTGAGTTTCTGTTTTCATCCTGAATGGCACCTCTGTCATTCACATGGCAGCAGCAGGCTAACAACTAATAAATCACTTCTACTAAGTGAGCTTTTCCTTTCACTGCTTGCAAACAACCGGGCTAATTTATAACCGGAGGAGGCATGAGGGAGAGGCTAAAATTGGCAGTAGAGGTCAGGCAGGTTATCTGACGACATGTCTTCACCTGACATAAAAGACAATAAACAACTAAGAACAGCTATAGACATACACCAGATGAGCACTATTAATAAATTAAATACTAAATACCCCCAGATTCAAATAATCCAGCCTCATTGGTGAGAGGACTAACTGTACCATACCGACTGGCTTAAAGTAAGCCACTGAAGCCTTTATTCTTTAAGCACTGGCACTCCTGTGAAATCAGAAACATTCTAAGTCACCTAAAATGTGTTTATTTTACCAAGGCTCAGTTAACAATCATGCTATATGATTTTTAGAAATGTAATGGATGAATATCACCACAACAGAAATATATAAACAATATACTGCACACAAAAGCAAATTCAGGGGCTTCAAAAACACAAATATGTCCCTGACTTTAATTTAAATCTTCCGATTTACAGGCTGCTGTGACTGAAAAGATTAAAAACTCATAAAAAGCTCCTGATCCACAAGATACCTATCCACAAATGTATTTTCTATTTCCAAGTGCTGAGCAAACTATTTATGTTTCTGTACTTTTTACATAGTTGAGCCTGATGCAGTGGCCACTTCAACCAAGAATACAACTTTTTGACAGTTACTTTGAGTCCTCATTAAGCGAAGTTGCAGTGCTGCTTCATTAGATTGTGACCCACATGCCAAAAATAGAGAACTATATTCTGCAGCAGACACAGTTTATATTTATTCATAAAAGAGCAATAGTAGTGCAAAAGTCCAGCAAAGCTTTCTAGTATACTACTGTTTAAGTTAAACAGACATTATACTGCACAGAGAGCAGACCAAAAAAGATTTCATAAAGAAACAAGTGAACTTTAAAATCTTGCCTTAATATCACCTTTCAGAGGTGCCGGTCGAGACACTTCATTCCCATGTTACTAAGATGTCTAATGAACGGAGGGAGCGAGGGAGGATTAGAATGAGTCAGTCAGAGAGACGGCTTCTGATTTCCTCAAAGAGACCGGCATGAAGGGAGTGAGGTCAGAACCCCAAACTGCCAATGAACCATCAAGGTGAGACACATAAATCACAGCTCTCAAGTTCAATAGCTTTCTGAAAAGAGTTCACTCACTCATTTACTCAACTCAGCTCATTCCCAGACAGACAGACACACACACACACACACACACACACACACACACACACACACACACACACACACACACACACACACACACACACACACACACTCAGCTTCTTTTAGAGTGAAATATGTACAACTTTGAAGTCAGAGAACTATTCATAGTTTCTCAGAGTTAGTACTACTTTTGCCCCTCAGAAATATAATAATGTATCTGAAGTCAAGATGATTTTATTTCATGTTAAAGATTTGTCTGAGATTAAGTAAAGGACAAGCAGACTGGTCAGTTATTCAGCATGTTTTCTATTGACTAGTTTTTATCTCAGGCAATGATCTATGCAAACCTAGTCAAAATCATAATGTTATAAAGATATAAGGTAACATTACTGAATCATTTCTATTAACTATCTGATTTATGGAGAATGTTACTTGCAATAATTGCTCATCACCAACATGACTGTCAAATCCAGTATAAATATTTAAACAGAAACAAATTTCAAATTGTAGTTGTAAAAGCTATATGGAAGCCTAGTGTTCCAGAGGTATCACTTCCATTTATCACATAATTCAGTTATTCAGTCAGCCTGCAGTAATGCATTAGTTTGCTCTGGCAGCAACATCCACCGTGACCTTGTCTCAAAATTCCACTTAGGTGAACAAACTGCAAATAATCTTCAACAACCTCCATTTCTCCAACACTTTCAACACAATCTGGATTCATTAAGCATTGCGTATAGAACATGTAACATGGCTCAGTCTCGAGACATAATGAAGATCTGTCTGATTTCTTTTTCCAAAATAAGTCAGAAATGCACTTCTCATCCCTGCATGTTAGTCAATACATTTTAAAATATAATTTCTATGAAAGAAATAAGTTTAACATATAAAACAAGAGATAAAAATGTTCTTACTGAATATGCATGAAAGTTTCATCGGATGATGAGTCTATCAAAACTTCAATACTCATTGTCTCAAAACTGCACTAAACACCCATCTAAAAGTTCAATACCCATGAACAGTGAAAACTCTGAGCAACTGATCAATTTCATCCTTAAATGAATACGACAAATATCCTACAAGCCGGCTGAGACATACAGCAGTTTCCAAGTTTCGAGGCCAACACGTGTTTCACAGTGACAATGTCAAAAAAGTAACTAAAAAAGTTTTCAGAGCCATTGTGTTGCCTCGGCCAAGTGCCATTCTCTTTGACCCCTCGAAATTCCCTTCCCCCAGTCGGCCTCCATTCCACCTCCCCTCTCACTCTACCTTGACCCTCAAAACTTGGTCCAAATTCAAATGCACAAAGCCTGTGTTATCACTAGAGCTCACAAATTAACTGTAACAGTGAAACATGAACTTGGACAAACTGAACTGAAGTAGAAGAATAATAAGGCCCAGTTTCGATGCTCGAACACAAAACACAAAGTCCAAGAATAAAATAGGTAACTGTTGAAAACATATGAATCAAAAGCAAAGTGGTATCAAACAAACTGCTGAGAATTCATGCATATGGAGACTCTTGGAGAGTACAGAACTTCAGAAAAGTGCTAAGGAAGAGAAAGAGAAAAGCACTTACCACATAGATCCTGACATCCGAGCCCAAGAATGATAGATTCTTCCCTTGTCTATCTCCGATCCACTTCCATTTTTCTGAGCTCCCATATGGCACCCCCCACCCCTCCGAGAGGCAGAAAGCAGAGGGAGTGCGACAGAGGGAGAGTCAAACACACAGGGAGAGAGAGGGAGGGGGGGGTGGCATTAGTCCTGGTGTGGAGATGGAGGGGACTGTTGCAGCTGTGCACCCCCATCAGTATCTCCTCAAATCCAATCCTCTCCTCCATGTGTGTCTGCAGCACCGCGGAAAAAGGCAACGGACACAAAGTGATCCTCTTACACACAGCCCACAGAAAGAGAGAGAGGGAGAGGGCGAGAGAGGGAGAAAGACAGAGAGAGCGAGAGAAACAAGTGAGGAAACGGCGGTGAAAGAAAACAAGTGAGCTAGAAGGCCGAGGCAGCTGAAGAATAGCAGGTTCAAGTTTGCAGCGTTTCCTTTACTATGTCGTAGAACTCTGCCGGCCGAGTGGGAGGGAATAGCTTCTAGGAAGCCGAGGAAATAGTGCATAATACCTTCCAGCTTCTTTCTACCCCCACTTCTCCCTCCTACCCTCCCTCCCTCTCTCTCTCTCTCTCTCTCTCTCTCTCTCTCTCTCTCTCTCCTTTCTCTCACTCTCTATCACTCTTTCTCTCTCTCTGGTAATAAGCCTGGCTTCAACAACCCCCTCCTCCGGGCTTTGGAATGCAAGGCAAGAGTTTCAAGAGGCCCAGTTAGACAACCCTCAGAGTCACTGCACCTTGACCCCCGGGTCAGACATACTGTGTGTGTGTGTGTGTGTGTGTGTGTGTGTGTGTGTGTGTGTGTGTGTGTGTGTGTGTGTGTGTGTGCGGAAGGGGCTGGGGAGCTTTAGTTGTGTCTGTGTATGCTTAATTTCGTGGGGCCAGCTTTGCCTCACGAGATCACATAACCGTACCCAGACAGCCACTTGACAGAGATAATACTGTCGGACATTTACACCACTGTAGTAAGTCACAATCAATGGAACACTGACTGGTGTTTTATGCACACAATAGCTGCCTTCACTCTGCAAGAGTAATTGTATTTAGCTGGTTTATGTGTGGAGAGACTATTACATTACTGCACATTATTATTTACTTTTTAAATTGTTTTTGCAATCACATCACAATCACATTTTAGAAGCATCTCCAATTATTACGACAACTAGAGCTGCAACAATTAATCGAATATTCTAAAGTAACTATTCTGATAATCAATTCATCTGTTTGAGTAATCTTTGAAGGAAAATATGTCTAAATTCTCTGGCTCGAATATCTTTGGAGATCGACAGAATATGACATTTCATGCAACATCTTGGGCTTTGGCAGACCACCATTTTTTTTTTTTTTTTTTTACCTTTTTCTAACATTTTATAGACGAAACAATCAAATGATTTATCAAGAAAATAATAGATTAATTGAAAATAACAGTATTTGTTAGTTGCAGACACAGTGACAATATTTACTGTACTGAGTTTTGTTTGCATCTATATTTTATGGAATTTAATTTACAGATGGATGGAATTGCTCAGAACTTTCATGGGGTCCATATTAGCAACATCAGACAGCTAGCACTAAAGTTACAAAGCTCTCCAACATTTATCCATGTTTTCTTTTTTGTCAGATTTCAGATTAGTGGCGATAAAAGTTAGACAACTGGACATTTTTGCTTGGACGCTCTGCTAAAATAAGTTTTTAAATCCCTCCAATCAGGCAGGTTTGCATCATTTGAATCAGAGAAGCTGGTAATTTCTGCCAGTCAGGGCCCACTATTGCGGCTGTTCTGCATGTAAAAACCTATTCTTCAAATTCATTCAAGTGTCCCAGCTAATACGGGTCCCTCCCGCCCTCACTCCCTTGTCTGTCGGTCTCTCTGTCTCACCCTCTCACACACACAGACTCCCCTATCAGTGCATATAGGACAAGTTCACCAACAGTTATACTGAGGTACAAACAGTACAGTCTGAATTATGGACAGTTTTTCTCTCACCAGTATTTGAAATATTATGAGAAATTATAAAGGCATTTTGACATCACTGAAATACATGGATTCTGTGACAAAAGATAACATTAGCAAAACAGAAACACCCTTTCACAGACATGTTGAAAGGTCAACAACATGAGAGTAAAAAGCAAACAGAAAGACCAGATCACATACCAGCCAGAAGTTCATATTTCTGCTGCAGCTAGCAGGGCAGTCCTGACAGGAAGATCCTGTTAAAGGAATAATATACATTATGCAGCCACTCCCAGGACCCAGCTGGGCTTATATCATGAAGCAAGGTATAATGAGGTTATAGATTCCACCTAAAAGATAATACCTTGCCAAGTTGGGAACTCCACTGCTTATGTAATACTCAAGTCCCATATATTTGCAATTTTAATTAAGCTGGGATAACACAGTGAGTAAGATGTTTTTGTGATGGAGATTATGTCTTTCTAGTATTTAAAATATACAGAATACTTGATTCAGAGCTTAAAATTGTACCAAACAAATGTATTTTCATGTTTTTTGACCTCTCTCAAGACATTAATGACTTAGCAAGAGGAGAGCGAGAGAATTAAAAAGAATCTCTGATATAAGTTACAGAGGGCTGCTTGTCAGTAAATTAATAACTGTTCTTTTAATTATAATGAAATTTCAAAATCAATTGATTCTAAGAGCCATGTAAGTATGATTTATGACTTCACCACTCGAGTCCTTGAATATAAGAAATTATCTGATTACCAATAGAGTTTATAACAGATATTAAACACACAACATTCTTCTTCCAGTTGACAAAATCATGAAGACTTAACATATTGAATAAGTCTGTGTCCAAACTTAGGTAATAAATGTAAGCTAACCATTAGTGAACAAGAAAAAAAATCCTTCAATTTTATAAGAACAGCTGCTGATCAATCTTCAAAACTGTTTATACGCATGTGCCCTTTTCGTTTACGCCAATTTTCTACGAGTAGCTAATGTGTTCTTGACCAAAAAGGATTCATTGGAATATTTTGGATCGCATGTCCAATTTGGTGAATCAGCTTTTACACATTCATTTAGAAACCATGTTTGTACCCGAGTTAGCACAAAAGAAGGGGGGAATGCATCAGGGCTCCATCTTGGGCCTCCTTCTGTCCTGACTTTAGCTGATTCCTCTGGGTTATTTTATTCACAAAAAGCATGTGTTTTCCAGTATTGTCTTGCTGACAGCCTCTTCTATTCCCCAATAAGCCAAACTGACAGCCATGAACCATAGACACTGGATGAATGGTCAGATTCTCATACCTATATCAAACAAGAACAAAGCTATGCATTCTTTCTGGTAAAGGGTTTTGGCATGATCTCTACAGATGGAAATGTCTTTACAAATATGCTTTGCTCTTTACAGTGCACATTTTTTTTACTGGAAGTTTTAAGGAAAAAACCTTAAACCTATTTATTCTTAAACTTGTCATAACGAAAGCTGCTAGCTACTGGCAAGTCTTACTTTCAGTATTTAGTTCCTGATTTTTTCGCATTTAAATACTTCACAACATGGATTGCAAACTATGTGAGCAAACAACTGACCACAACAAGACTATTCACCCTATTTATTTCATCACTACATTATAGATAGACCTCACCACATTAACACACAATGTTAGGTCTATTTCACTGTGAAAGCATTGCTAGAAACAGCTTAGTTACAAGTTTACCTCCTGTCAGCTATAGGCTTTTTCACCGCTGAAATTCTGATCTATCATCACACGAAAGTTCAGGTGGGATTAACAACATTCGTTACACCTTAAATAGGATAATGTGACCATAACAGAGATATACTGATAAATCAACAAGGCCATTTCATCTGCCCAGAATTACATTATTGCAGATATATCAGTATCAGTGTATTTATGTTGACCAATAAATAACTAGAAATTGTAGGACAGAAATGACAAATTAAGCATAAGGACCCACTGGAAGTGTCACCATTACATAGTTTGTCCACCAGAGAGCAGGTCAATTTTTTTTGGCCTTAAAGCTGCATCAATTAACCAATTAGTTACTATTTCCATCCCAGATTGGAGTATGTGAGTATTTTTTTTCATGAAAAAATTACATTTTCTCTGATCCTAGCCTCTTATGTGAATATTTCCGGGTTAATATATTCCTCTACTGACATTAAATTGAATACATTTTGGCTGTGGAAAAAACAAAACTGTGAGGATGTTATCTTGGTCTTTGTGAAATACTCATTGACATTTTACCATTTTATAGATAAAACACCTAATCGATTAATCGAGAAAATAATTGACAGATAAAAAGAAAATGAAAATAACTGTTATTTGCAGCCATAATCCTCCGAATGTTAAAGATGAGCATATTCACACAGTAAACACAATTTAAAGCCTTAACAAATAATATCTCTTTCAAGCAGAATATGAGCTGATATATCAACGTTTCAGTTGATGGTGTTTGTTTTCTTTTAACTGAAATCTGCCCTCAGATCACACCGGGGAATCGTTTGGAATAGAGAGCCATCTGTCTGGACTTCATGCAAAACAAAAAATTCAAACAAGATTTCATAATATTGTCAGACATTCTGGTTGCAGCCCTATTCAGCTGTAAAAGGCATCACTCAAGCATGTATTTTAGTCTCAATTCTTTGACAAAAGTAATCTGAGGGATCTATACAAAAGATGTCTTTTCTGTTATGTATTTATGGCAAACACATTCCTGGTTGGTTGATTTTGAAACTCTCAAATATTGATCACTATTGGCCTTAAAAATCCACGATTATTGGGTGAAATATCATACCTCAGCCAAAGGGATCAGTGGACGATGGCTTCTTTCTATTCCAGTGTAGCAGTCAGCCATGACAGTGTGACAGTGGGCAAGCACAAAGCCCAGACCATGAGTCTGAAGAAGATAAATGGAATTCAGAAATTATTCATTTCAATATCAACTCATGCTTTCCATACTGTGACATGACAAAATGTCGGTTGTGAAAAAAAATATTAGATAAAACATTTTTTAATAATGCATATGTGGCATGGATTTGGACACTGGTGGTAACATCTTCCATGTTATTAGCTATACCTGTGCTTTTGCTGTTATAACAAATCAAACTATTGGCTGCAAAAATGGTCAGTTGATATCAGTAAATACTCCATCAAGGATAAATGTAGTCTAATGTATACGCCTTTACTTTAAATTGTAACATGGTCTCTAATATGGTCTTACTTTGGATCAACTGAGGTTAACTTGGTCTAATGTTGACAGATTAGAAAATCAAGACGCCTTAAAATTCAATAATTCCTCATATTGATGTTATGACTTTGTTCAATATTGTTATAACTGTGATATGTTTTTCTCATCACCCTTAGTGAAAATACATCTTTACAGTACTTGCAAAATAGATCAGTCGTCATTTAAACTTGATGTCACTGACCACATCATGCAAGAAAGTGAAAAACTCGAAGATTTACGGAAGAAACTAACTGCGCATCGCTTGTGATATTTTCCAGGAAAGCCAGCAGTGCACATCTTTGGTATTACAGCAAATGCAAGGGCTTTCATCAGTCATCATTGTGTTACCTTGGACAGTGATAGATAGTGACTTGACAGATATTTCTTTAGATTAAAATCTTAAAGATTATTACTTAAAGGTAGAACAAACGGTTTACAATCTGGACTTGGTTGGGAGGTTTTTTTTTACATACAAAAGCATCAGCAGTTGTTGCTGTATTATGTATTATAACTGAACGTGACTAGGTCTAGTTCTATCACAACTAAACAAAAGATTTTGAGTTGCTCTTCAAATTTTGTCACCTTACTTTCACACTGTTTTATTCACTGAGTGTTGGTCCTAAAGTTGTGTCTTTCTGCCATACCTTTTAAACCAGCTTTTGGATCAAGATTTTTGTGGGTAAATTTAACAGTCACCACTGCTGAGCCATTTCAAGATGAATCCCCTTCAGCAGTAACTTGAAAACTGATGAGTTTAACTTTAAACGTCCAGTCAGTGAGGACTTAGCTTAAGTACAGTACACATGCATAAAGGTTTTCAAATGGGCTGGACTGTCTTTGTTGTCCTTCCCATTCTTGTTCTTCTTTTAACACTAGGAGCAGCCTAGATGCATCCCAAGCCTGCTGCTGCCCTCCACAGGTAATAATGAGACATACCTATTCAGTTACTTATCATTGGAAGTAAGAGAGAGAAAATCGAACCAGTTCAAAGTCCTTGGCATTTTTACATGTTATCAAAAACAGCAACACATAGCTTCAGTCCAGTTAACATTACCTGTTAGGGAGAAAAAAAAGTTTGTAATCATAATTAGACAATCTTGCATTAGTTAAAGAACTTAACGCTGCACTCATGTTTGATTCATGATTAATGGGATTCAGTACGTTATTAGATCAATTATGTGCTCATTTTCAAGAGAAAGAAGGGCAGAGAGTTGTATTGGGTTTTTTTTAATCATTACATCAAAAATATTTCCTGTGAATTAATGGACAGGAAAGGTGTCACAGCATTTGTTTACCTGATTCTCAATGTGTGACGCCATGACTGCTTGATTTAAAGGCTGATTACAGATCTTCAAAGCTTTGATAACGTTCCCAGTGCTGATGGGAAATTGCATGTTTTAATACTGCATGCACAGCAAGGCTACACTCACAAAACAGTCAGAGGAGTGTGTAAACACATGAGACATGAGTGCCATGGAGTCTGAATTCCCTAACAGACTCTGCCTCCCACCCCCTGCCTTCTCACAAACACACACTGTGATATATTAATATAAGCAATGTTCTCAAGTTCAGAAAGTACATGAATAAAAGACTCCATTATCACAGTGAGTACGTGTGACCCGGCATATCTCCTCACTGAAGAAAAAGCAATGGAAAAATCCCTAATGCCACCAAATTCAGTACAGTCTTTGAACTAGTTATTACGATACAGCAGAGATACAACACACTTACCAATATCGCAATGTAGCACACCCTCTCTTGCTTTCTCTTCATGGACTGACAAAGAAACAGAAACAAGAAAATTTGATTCAAGGGCAAAGAAGTGTGCGCATATTTATCGTGGTTTCTAGCTTCTTCGTTTAGTTAATTCATTAGCTTGTTCAGGGGTCATCTTGCTGATTGACATCTTGCCAATCAGAAAAAGATTTAATTATTCACACTGAACAGTGTCCAGTTTTAACAGAGGCATATTCAATTTCATAGAAAGAAACAAAATGGCCACAGGCATATTCACTGGGGATTCCCTTTCCTAAGGTTAGTTTCTCACTCTGATATAAAACCTAGAGGTCACCCCCAGTTAACAGTGTATGACAGAAACTTCGACAATCTGAAGTTTGGCTCTCATTACTCTTCCTCAAAGAGTGTATTTGGATTATTGAAATATTAGGCTATCAATATTTGGATTTCTGTGGCCCAAGAGGAGTATTTAATATGACATGAAAATGACTGAGAAGACCTGAAGCAAACACACACATATGCGTGCACGCGCGCGCACACACACACACACACACACACACACACACACACACACACACAACAAGGGAAACATCTACTGGCACACACATTATTTTTGGTATGTTTAGTGCTGGTAATGGCCAGAAACACAAGGAAATGTATCTTACACGAAAAATAGCTTAAAACGGCCAGACGGTGTTTCAATAACACTATTGTTAGGACACTGAATAAAAATAGAAAGGTGAAAAGGAAATAAGCCAAAGCAAACACAATTTTTCAGTAGCTATTTTGCTTTTCAGACTATCCACATCTGCACTGTCTTTAAATAAATTCATGCTGCTACAGTAGGAAATTATTACAAAACTGACCAATTTCATGTGCAAGCAGAGAGGAGGATCCTTTTTTGTGAAGAGGAATCCACTAAAAGGCTCTTTAAAAAAGAAGGGAATGGCCGAAAAACTGAAGAGGACTGAATCTTAATCCTTTGATGAAAATGAGGTTCCACTGCTAACGGATGCTTGACTGGACTCACCCCGTGGTTTCCTCTGTTGTTTTAGTGGGATGTCAGCTCCAAATAAGGGAGAGGAACAATCCACAACTTTGTTAGCTGAGACGGAAATCTATCCAAAGGAAAATCATGATGATAACAATGTATAGAACTGAGTATTTTAACCTTTTTTTCTATATTGATGTAGTGTAAATTAAACTAATTGAGAGAACAGTGGGCGTTAATTTTCCCGAATAAAAACTGCGTCAGGTAACGTCAGTTTACGAGCTCGTATTACTAAGCTAGCTAACAAGTTCGAAATAAAAAGTTAAAGTCAAGTCAAGTTAAAATTCACATAGAACGACGCAAATACACATATAATAATAATAATAATAATAATAATAATAATAATAATAATAAAACATAATCGTTAATTTTACCGTTAGTAAAAGCAAACCTAAGTTACATAAACTACTGACAGGCCTGTCAAAAATGCATGAAAGAAAATGAGGGCTAAAGCAGTTAAAAGCCGGTGTAAACTAGTGTCCTAATATCAGTCTGAAGGTCACAGAGACCAAGATGTCTCGGCCGCCAGGTGCTACTTGTTGTAACTGCATGAAAACGCAATGCATTATGGGAGAGTTTGGGCGGGGAATTGCTCCAAATGTAAATATAAATGTCTGAGGTATGGTGTGAAGCTGGTAGTTATTACTCTGACATTCCTCGTTCTCATCAGATTTGCTGACCTCCTGCATGTCTGCCAAGTTTTCACGGTTAAAGCCACAGATTGACTTCATCCCAAGGATTTACTGACAGTTCCTTTTTTGTGAGTGTGATTTTGCGTGGCTCCATCTCAAAAGGTTGTCAGTGAGACTTTATTGTGACGGGCACCCACACCGACAGGTCCGACTGCACCGGGCACTGTGGCAGTAGGATGTTCTCAACTTTTGATCGATTTGGTTTGCATGCCTTACAGTGGTCCTTTGGCAGATTGAAGTTAAAGAGTTCCAATTTCAGTTTTAAGTTGGATTTCTTTCTTCATGTCATCACTGACTACTGAGTTTTTTTCGATGGCAGGACATATTGTTAAAGTTTTTCCAACAGTGGATAACATTTCAAAGTGGATGCTATTGGCTATTTAGTTTGGAAGAACATTGAGGGAACTACCTAACTACAACAGAGAACGACAGCAAAGAACTGTATTATGTTTTAGAGCAAACGTTCACCCAAAAATCAAAATTCAGCTATTATCTTCTCTCTCCCATGCCGATGGAAAGTCGAGGTGAAGTTCCTACGATCACAAAGCATTTCTGAAAACGTTGCATCGATGAGGACTTGTTTTCGTCACAAAACAGCCTCTAGTTCCCACATTAATTTGAAAAAATGTTATTATTCACACCCTCGACGTGCAACAGGCCTGTCCTCCCACTTCAAACGGGGTGCTTGCCAATGCTTTAAACTAAGCATCTTCAGGTTTTAAATATGTTTGGCTTAAAAAAAAATTCAAATTCATTTGGGCTCTCAGAGCTTCCAGGGACTTGGATTACTCCAGACAAGCTGTATGGAGCCATTTTATGTTTCTTCGTTTTTTGAGACATGTTTTTTTTTTTTTAAGTTTAAATTCCCCCATCTACTTCAGTTGTTCAGGAGAATGCTGCAACACTGTTGTGCTGTGAATCCCCAGAAATGTTTTGCCGACTACAAAACTTCACTCGACTTTCCTTTGGGGTGAGTAGATAACGTTGATGATGAGTTTTCATTTTTGGGTGAACTTTTTTTGTTTTACCTTATTTCTTTGAGAAAAAGAAAAAAAAAATGCATGAATTCATCACAGTTCAAAAAAGGGAACAATATGCAGCATAGGCCACAATAGGCAGGCATGTGGTATGTCCCAGAGCGCTGGCCCACGAGGACACTCTTTAACGCTTTCAGTCCTGCTAACATTTGAGACTTGGTCCAACTCCTTGCTGCTGACAGTAATCCATCTTCAGAATATGGATTTTCGGGTTATACTTTTTGGAGAATTGTAATCATTAACAGCCAGGTCATTTAGATAGTCCCCAAACATTGTCTTTCATGAAAATCTGACTGTTTAAAAGCTTCTATAATTTATACATGTTGGCTTGGCAGCCGCCGCAGCAGCCATCAGTCATGCAGACAACTTCTTCATAGCTGCTGCCAGCATCAAGTTTACTGTCACATGCATTAGTCAAACTGTTGATATAAAGGAAGGTTCTTTAAGGACAACCTCATAAATACCTTTAACACCGCTTATTCCCTCCTCCTGCCAAACAGCCGGAGGGTTCTAAATAAAACTAGTTATGCCAAGTGAGCTGGCAGGAAGAACAATGCTGTTCCTCAGTGATCTGGGCCACGAGGTAGGGGGCTGGTGGGGGTGGTGGGGTGCAAATTAAAGAAGAAAACTGCGAGCTGAAAGGACTTAAGGTAATGATTCATGGCCTTGGGTTTCAGTGAATGTTTCTTCATACATTGAATGCATCAGTCCTTTTCCTCATTGACTGGATGCCAAGACACTCTTTTTGCTGATTGTGACTTTGCCCAAATGGGAAATTGAATGCTGAATGTCTTGAGTGCTTTTCATGCGAGTGCTTAGTGCTCCTGCTTCGTTTCCCTCACCCCGTGTTCATGACTTCATTTCTCATTGGCTGCTCCTGAAAGAAAAGTATTCAATAGCACTTAGGAGTTACTTCATCAACACTAATTAAGAACTTATTACACAGGATTAACCAAAGAGGCAGTAATGCATTTTATTGCACATATTAAACCACACTGAAAATGTTCAGAAACATGCAAAAGCTGCCATTACTACCTGCCGCGACAGCATCGGCTTGTAATGTTTTCGCCTTATGAGTCTGCGTCGTGTGTGTTTGTGTGACATCATGGCATAGTGTGGTTCTGGAGAAACCTTTTGTAGCAGGTGTTTATAGGTCCGTCTGTATGTCTGTGTGTGTGTGTGTGTGTGTATGTGTGTGCGTTTGTGTGTGTGGACAGATTTTGTCAGCCAATAGGGTCTCAGTCCTGCAGGATGAATTCACTTTAAAAGTGTGTAGTTAAGTTCAAAATAGGGGGGGGGGGGGGGGGGGGGGGCGAGTTCTGTCTTTGGTCGGAGACAAAAACACAGTCGCACACACCCTCTGTGGCTGTTGTTGCTCACCTTCTTTCAGCTGTCGTCTGTCTGTTTGGGGCAGACAAACCTGCAGCCAAACGCACACAGATCCCTCCAATAAACAAATGATCCCTCGATCAAACTCAGGCAAATAACTTAAGGTGGAGTTATGTCTCTTTATATGTGTCTCTACATCGATCATACTTCATCAATAATCAAATGAAGAGCCACAACAGGTTACGGTCTGCAAACTCCCACAATCCCCCATGACCATCTTGTGATGTCAGTGCTTCATCCTGTTGCAGTCTTATCAGAGCAAACACATGCTGGGTTCTTCCCCACATGTGCTGATTGAATGCAGATCATGAACACAGTGCCACGCTGTGTGTTTAGAAAGGAGACTGGTGGCACTTTCTTCTTCGCCAGCCAACGCTCCAAGAGTCCCGATGTTGATGATTAGAGAGAACTAGGAGTGGTGAGAGGGACAGTCAAGTACGAGGTGACCTCAGTGCCCTTGTCTTCAAACTTGCCTTAAGAAGCATGCTGAAAACCAGGGCCCTGTGTCAACGCCGAGCTGACAGAGACAGAAAGTCAGCGAGACAAGAAAACGTGTTTAAACAAAACAAAAGCAAGTGACAGAAAGTATGCCCAGTTTTGAGGTTGGAGTTGACTCAAAAATGGAAGAGATTTGAGAGGAGGCGCACACAGACTGCAGCCTGCTGCCGACAGCGAGATGCTTATTTCCAAGGCAACCGAGCCAGCAGCCACAACAACAGCCAGTCCCATGAGAAAAGATTTATGCTCAACATCACTCACTACCACAAGATGTTGATTAGCGTTGCCCTCACTGACGGCACGAAAAAGCAGATCTCAGCAGTTTGTCGGCGGCTGCTGGGCCTCCAGTAATGAGGCAGCCAGGCAGCCTCCTCACCTTTTGTTTGCCCACCGATGGAAGTCTTGTTTGGCCCAACTGCGTCTCCATGGAGGTGGCACCTTTAGAGACCTCTTCTTCCACCGAGTTTCTCATCACATCCCAGTGCGAGGCAGCGGCTGCTGTGAAACACCAGCCCCTGGCACGGAGCCCAGATGGCATTTTTCTCCCTGCACAACTTTTATCTGACCATAAAACACAGCCCAACGAGGGCAGGGCTCTCAGAAAGCGCCATTAAGCGCTGAGTGAACAGGCGGCAATTTACCATCAGCTATTCTCAAACCCGACTATAGAGTCGGCGGTTAATTGATATTCGGTTCAAGGGGGATTAAAGACCCGCATGAACAAAGATGTTAAATATGTGTTCAGAATGGCTGTATGAAGAATGCCCTCCGCTGCTTTCTATTCATGTGACTGCTGCAAATTGCCAGCAGCGTGAACTTGGAGCGGTCTGTGCTCTCAGAGGCTTTTTTATTTTTTTTTTTTTTTACCCTGAATCAGTCACTGCAGCTGCAGAGGCCTGAGCTCCCTCTGCACACTTATTTTCTGCACATTTCTAAAGAAGGAACTCTTTGACAAACTCAAAATGCTGACTCAGCTGAAATGTGAGTCATTTAAGTTTGGAGGGGAAGAAAAGGTTGTGTAACATTTATTAGCTGCAAAGTTGGAACCTGCTTCCTTTTCGCCATCCATAGGCTTGAAATGCGTCACTGGCTGTCACCTCACTGCAGTGGCACGGGAGGGATGGGCGGGAGGGGGTGCTGGCACGAAGCTTCCTGTCTGGTCTTTTAGCATAGGAAGCAAAGCTGTTAGCAACAGCTTATGTATTTAAAAACCTGCGGACATTCGATGTGTCTGAACGGCAGCTAAAGACATGAGCAGACAAGCTGAAATAGAACATCAGAGACAGGCGTAAAAACTAAAACTGAAACTTGGACGGAGAAATTAGACTTACAAAAAGAAAACTAACCAGGAAATTATCAACTGAGCATGAATCATATATGACCAGATGCTGTCACAGCGATTGCTCACAGCTTAGGTAATCATAACCGCCACAAAGGAGCCCATGTCTCTACGCCCAGAGCCACAGCCTGTCAGAATCACAGCCATTCCAGCTGCTATTTCCAGGCATAATCAGCAGGTGTTTATTTAGCTGGTTGTTTATGGTGTTCTTCATAGGGGCTGGCAAGAACTCATGTACCAAACAAACACCCTCACCAAAGTCCTCATTGGTGCAGTGCTGGAGCTGCCTGGTTGGTGAGGACAGCAGCTAATGTATCAGGAAGCTAAGGTTGGTAGGATTGTAGACATTTTTTGGGGGGTATCCGACCAAAGAAATCCCACCTCCGCCCTTCAGACCTCCATCCACAGCATCTTCTCCAGATCGCATGAACACACATTGACTGTACTGACATCCATCGACTGTAGATGAGCCCCCTCACTCTCTCTGGCCAGCAGGGAGACGTGGTAGCAACTAGTTTGCTACTCTCAATACGTCAGTGAACATCTCTGTTAAATGCCACTGTTGTATAAACACAAGCAAAATGGCCGTCACGAACGTACCTCACTTTTTAAAAAAGCGACAGTTTGAATATGAGGGCTTGCCCTCAATGATTTTTCGAGGTTTGATTAAAGGTTGAATGAATGAATGACAGTTGCTCCTAAAGAGGTTTTCTCACCCCTGTGCGGTAACTCACCGCCTCCAGTCATTTCAATTAGGGAAGGGCGGCAGAGGGGAAGCGGTTTTGACAGCGGAATGCAAACAGATTTTGCTCTGCCGATCACTGTGGTGATCTGGTGGTTGCTGCCTGGCATTGGCCAATCAGATAGATGGGAGCATGCATTGCGGAAATAGCAAACATGGATGAGCTGATGATGTTGGTGTCTGAGTACCCGGGGCTGTACAAACATGGGGCTAGCCTCGTATAAGGACAACCTGAAGAAAAACTGAGCGTGGGACAATGTTTCCACCAAACCAGGGATGACTGGTAGATTGCCTGAATATGTAGAGATCTTTGGTAATTATGTCAGTTATCGTCCTGCCAGTGTGTGCTAGTGTGCTGCTCCTTGTCCCTTGTGTATACACGACAGGACTTTCAAAATCTTCACACAACTTCTTTTCTAAGATTAACATGGTTGTTATAAAGTCTTCTGAAGCACCAGCCTGCCATCACGGCCACTTTTAACATTTAACACATTGCTTTTCGAGGGAATCCTCCTGGCAGGTGTCAGGGTATGAAAACCCTGTACTGCTGTTTGCAGGTGCTTTGTGCCCACTGGCTAAGCCAGTGAATGGGTCTGTTACTGCCATAGCAGCTCCTATCCTCTGCCTCAGGGGCTGAGTGTTTTGTTCTACTGAGTTAGCAAGCTGCTGAACAACAGGCTCAGTGTCTGCGTGCTGTGAGTGCAGTACGTTGCTGTCGTTGCTCATCATACAGTACCCGACCACCTCACGTCTCGCTCACATTATCATGTATGAAAAACACCTAACATTAATAAAAGCAAACAACCAACATGGCTATTGTCAGCACTCGCCGCTGTCAAAGCTAGCATGTAACTATTGGGAAATTTTGGCTGCACTTTCCATTTTTGAGCGATTGGCTGACTCATAGCTTTAGCAATACATCCGTGCAGCCTTGTCAAGTCATGTGCAGCAACAGGTAGCCTGTCCTTTTTTTTCATAAGGGCTGAATGAATTGATTGGATGGGATCATAGAGCGCAGTAATAATGCGTGCTAAAGCCTAGAAATCAGTTAGTATTTTTGTACTTCCGTTTCTCTCGTCTCAGCCAGTGGGTTTTTTGAGCTGGTTTTTGGTTAAAAGCCTGAAATAAGATGTGTGGTTACCACGGGCTGTAGATATTCACATGATTTGTTCTACAACATAACATAAATCAATGAATGTCCCACACTTGAATACTGAATATTAGAAAGTGCTTACGTGTGTTAAAAACAGCAGTTGCTAACAAGTGGCTGAATGAGACTACAGAGGCTGTCGGGGGACATTAAACGTCAACATGCTGAACACAGAAACTCATCTCCCACAGTCCGACTTTACAGGCGGCGTTCAGTTACAATCTGTTCTGACCATAACTTTACAACTTGTAGATGTAATGCAATGCACAGAAAACCCGTATAGCAATTGTGTAGCATGCGACCGCAATGTAGTCTGTTTACAGCCTGGCCAAAATTGGTGTTCATCTGTGAAGATGACGTTGCTGATCAAAACCTGAAAGCATCATAAACTTGTGCTCGCCACAGAGATTACTGTATTTTGGGCGATATTCCAAAATCCAAAACAAAGATACATATATACATACCTGGACACTTGCATGGAGACTAGGGTTACCAACTCCCTGAAAAATAAATAAGGGACCCCCCCCCCCCACGGCTTGGTAACTTTTTTTTTTTCTTTTCTATTTTTTTTTTTTAGCCTTTTTTGTGTGTGAAACCACTTCCAAATAATTCTACTCGAATGTGAATTTAGTTTGATGCATGTTTTTGAGTTATACGAATACATAGAAAAAAATATTATTCAACAATTTATTTTCTTGTGCAAAGTAAAATATATATTTAACAGAAATCTGTCCTGCTTAACTTGACAGAATAAAATAAATATTTATTTATTGAACAGAACTGTCCTGCTTAACTGAAAACAGTATAAAATAACTGAAAACAATAGAAAGTTGTTACTTATTACTGATATATAGTTCATGTGTAGTATGTCAACTGCCTGTGCAGTATAAATTTTGCACATCACATCTATCTATGGACTGTTTGAACAGACATGTGTAAGGTTGTGTGTGTGTGTGTGTATATATATATATATATATATATATATATATATATATATATATATATACACAATAGATAATAATAATATACAATAATGTATAATAGATGAAGAATACACACTAAACTGTATACATACATATGTATGTATTATTCATCTATGAATTACTTTTATGTATTATTTATCTATTTTATGTATTCATCTATCGATTGTATGTGTTTATTACACTAAACATTTTTTTTGGCCATAAAATACTGACATTTATTGGACTTAAAAAACATTCTTGTTTTTTCTACATACCATATCTGCCTCTGGTGTTGCCTGGTGGACAACAAACCGGTCATTGGTCCACCTGGTTGTCCCTCACGTGTTTAATGTGTCGACCACTAGAAGCTGTTTAACGTCAAAAAGTTCACCATGGGCTACAGAAAAAGTGCGCCGGCAGACACTTTTTCCAGCCACGTTTTCTTTTTCTCATTCGAGTCTATTTTTGCAGCCTTTTTCTTTTTTTTCTCGGGGCAGTAACGTTACTGCTCGTGGTGGAAGGCGTCCCGTCTGCAGTGTCCTGTGAACCTGTGTCGTTGTGAGCCATGCTGGATTGTTTTGCCAGTTGCCCCACTCTCTTGTCTTCCGGTATGTTCTTGCAAGCAACAGCACCTCGACCAATGAGAAGAGCCGGATTCTGCATTGTTATTCTCGTGTGTGAGTGTGCTGTCAGCTCATTGGTCACAGAGCAGGAGAGGGCTGGCAGTAAGATTACCGTATATTTTCATATAAAACGCCCTGTCATTCATTGATTCCATTGATATATTAAAGACCATTTTGATTCTCATGGAAATACGGGACAAAGTGCGTCCCTTTAAAGCTCAATACGGGACGCGTAACTTTGTTTCTAAATACGGGACGATTCCGTTTTTCAAGGGACGGTTGGCAACCCTAATGGAGACAGAGCCCAATTCATTCCCACGACAGCTGCTGTGTGGCGCATGACCGAACCGCCTAATTTCTGGTTTAGCACACAGCTAACTTGAATGTGGCTAAGCTATAATTTAATTGTGGATTTTTGGACCTAATGGCTCAAATCCTGAGAGTCAAAGGAGTCTTTCCTAGGACTCAAGAAACTCTATCCACTGTTTTACAGATTCATACACAATGTTAGCTTATGGAAAAAAAGTCTTTTAGGGCCTGAGCGCATCACGCGACAATGTAATTACACGATTTGGCCACTGCGAAAAACTGGCTTCAAAGCCTAGCACTCATGCATTGGAGGCCTGCAAAAGCCACAGATACTTAAAATTTAAAGATGGCGCCAGATATCTTCTTCCCTCCTCCTGACTGGATAGCAGCTCAGTAGCAGCACTGCAGCTGGTGGCCGGAGGCTGGATTGCACCTTTAAATAATTTAGACTGTGGTCACAGTTATGGAGGGTGATTTAAAGAGGAAGTTGAATAATGGATAGAAATGTCCCAGTAGGATCAGAAATGTCTAGTTATTATCCTTAATATTATAGCAGAGTCATCTTTGTATGGTGCTGTGTAGCCCAGACAGCTCTCACTTGTGCACAAATGAACAGGAGGCAGCCTTATAAGCAAGAGGCACATACATGTAAAATATATATTATGCACACATCAGAATCTTATTGAATATATAATTTGAAGGACCTGGCAGAGATTGGTGTATTGTCTCAGCTGGTTTTGCCAACTAACAACTGCGGGTCATGAATTGAGCCTGTGGGGTTTCAATTTGGATGCCGTTGTAAAACCAGTTCAAACCACCAATTAAGCCCGTCCATCAGTATCATGGACGGCATAAACTGCCACAGTTCCTACTCTATAATCATCACAGAACTTGGCCTCATGCCCCACTTCAAGTCAATAGAAATAATGAGCAAAATTAGGGGATGCCGCTGCCAATAATGATAATTAATGCCCCCCAAACATTTTCAGTCCTTACGTGGCCTGCTCGGATAGGTCTATCAAAAGGCCAACTCGAAGGTGGTTACACACGTAACCACACACACACACACACACACACACACACACACACACACACACACACACACACACAGCAATGTAGATGATAACTCCTGCCCCGGTGTTTTTACGACGGGTAAAACGAGGACAATGTACAGACTCACTTACTGTAAATCTCCAACTCCTGTTATAGGTCTTGGGTTTAAACACTCATAAACAGAAAGATAGATTATTAGTCTTCACATTCAGAGTGAAGGTCGAGAAGGTTACACAATCTGTCTGGCCTGTGAAGTGCCGTATTTCAAGGAAAGTCCTATACAGGGGTTGGAAGACAGCAGTTTATTTGACAGGGAGACTTGGATCAAAAGAAAGAAAAAAAAAACAGACAGTTGAACAGATTTGAACAAAACCACCAGCTGTCTCAGTAGTAGACTCTAAATGTGAGTCAGCAGAGCAAATATTAGTAAAAGCTGCTCCGCTGCTGTCATAGTATTCTAATGTTGCGTTCTATTTATTGCTGTGTGTGGGTGTGGACATTTTAATTTGAGATAGCAGGATGAATCTGCTGCTGTCTGTTAGTAGGAATCTTTTACTCTTTATCGTCACAGGCACACTCTAGGATTTAGGCTGTTAAGATGCAGTAGTGGAAAGCTCCTAAGTACATTTACTCAAGTACTGTACTGTACTCCAGTACAGTTCCGTGAGAATGTTGTATTTTTTTTTTTTTTACTCCACTACATTTGTTCTGCAGTCACATGGTACTTTTCAGATAGAGATTGTCCACAACAACAAAAAATATACGTTTATAAAATATGACACATTGTAGAAGATGGAGCCTGTGGTTTCATCATCTCTCTCTCTCTATCTCTCTCCACCCTCGGCTGTCGGTGCCTCATTCCAGATGTTTGGATCTGGATCTTCATCCTGCAGGAGATTCGCCCTTTCCTCCTCTCTCTCTCTCTCTCTCTCTCTCTCCCTCTGTGTAGATGCTATGCCCGAGCTATGTGATTTGGTAGGGATGGAGGGTTTCTGCACGCTGCGCAGATTGTAAAGCCCGTGATACTGGGCTATTAAAAATAAAAATCTACTTGATTTGTGGTTTGCAAAATGTTTGGCATCAAGACCGCTAACTAAAGAAGCAGTGTTGGGCTGTGGCACCTCGTCACATTTCAGATCTCTGAATTGTTATCGGCCTACCAGATAGTGATTCCCACTGTAAACTTCTCACATGGTTTCACTTAGATATCTGTTCAATGTCCAACGATGAAACTTTGAAAAACCAGATAAGTATATTTGTGTATCCGCGTAGCCATTTCATGACACCAAGCTGTAGGTTGTTCAAACTAACTCCACCTCTACCAACTACAACGCTAACTACACTACTTGCACATCAATGCATCAGCAATAACAGCCTGATAATATCAGAAAGAGTTACAGCAATGGAATGAGCACATGTTGCTGACGATAGGATTTTGCTTACAGGGCTTTTACTGGTAATGGAGCAGTTTTACATTACCGAGCAGGTACTTTTACCTGAGTAAAAAAAAAAAAAAAAGCTTGAGCTCTCTTGCAGAATAAAATCAAACAAGTCAGTATGTGCCGTGACTGACAGTTTTAGTGTACTTGTTTTGTGTGTGTGTGTGTGTGCAGGGGCGCCACCAGGGATTTTGGCCCCATGAAAAAAAATCTAGTTGGGCCCTTGTATAGGTTGCCCATGTCTCAAAGGGCCCCCTGTCAGTGCCGGGCCCTTGGAATCGTCCTAACTTTCCCCCCCCTGGCGACACCCCTGTGTGTGTGTAGAAACATGGCTTCGCCACTTAAAACAACATCCAGCCAATGACGTGACAGGCCTATGGCTGGAAATGTGATTCAGCGATAAAAAGGCCAGAGAAGGCAGACTCAATTGTAGCAGACAAGCTGTCAACCAAACGTTCCAACGTTGGTACAAAGAGACATGGAGGAATGTTCAAGCAGTCTTTAACTTGTCAATACAAGTTCATCCCAGGCAAACGACAGACACGGCGTACAGTAAATGCTACAAACCATCACAGAGACTGGTTGTCAGGCGGCTTGTTAGCCAGAGCCAAAGTTATTTAAGTGTGTCCAAAAGTTTGGAGAATATTTTGTGATCCTGTGACAGCTGCTCTGCTAAACCTCAGTTTAATAACTGCCTTCAGTCAATACAGACAAGCCGTCCATGCATTGTTTAGTCCTGGTCTCATTTTAAAGGTGGAGACTTTACCAAGTGCTTGTAACCACCTCGCTGTAATACAGTGGAAGAAATACTGGATAGGATCTAAAAGTTGCGTTCTTCCAGACTGATTAGTCCTCATGGTTCCAGCTCAGAGTAAAATGCAAAACATGGCACAGTATAATCAAAACAATTTTTGAAAAATGCCTTTCATTTTATGACCTGCACAGTGCTGGTAGCAACGTTTCTGGAAATGCATCCTGCCTTCATCACTCGGGCTGTTTGTAGCGATCAGTGTTCCTGGAAATTAGTTTTACTTCAGGAAATTAGTCCAAAACTGCATCATTAAAAAACCCAAAACATTCAAAGCAACTAAAATTGAGTCTCGGTTTGGTATTTTTTTTATTCATTTGGCCACATGCTGTTCGCTTTGGAGTTCGTTTCCCCCACATTAATGAAAGCCTGATTCTAATAAGCAGCATAATACCAGCAGCATTAGCGCAGCGGGACGTCATGAGATTAGAGACTACAGATCTCAGGTTTGATTCATACGGTATGTCATGTTAGTGTGATTTCATGGACGCTAAACCCCTACACTGTAGATTACAGATTTAAGTGGAATCAACTTTAATTTTCTAGTTAACTTGATGTAAATATGCACATTTTAGTCGTTTCATGTTGATTCAACTTAAAAGTTTATAGCTATTTTTTTTTTAGACCACTTCCAAACTATAAACACGAGTTCCTTTTAACTTGAAGTCTTTTGACTTGAGCCGATGAATGTAATGTAGAATTCAATCAATTCATAGAAATAGGGGTTCTAAAGAAACATGATCAGAATATTGGCAGACTTCCCAGTATGCATTGTTAGAGAGGTAAAACTTTCCAGAGTCACTTCTTTTTATAGTTTGAAGAAAACATCCGTTATGGAAACTTGCTGTGTGTCAAGATAAGTCATGGTTGAAAACACTGTTGCTTTTTTTCATACAGTAACAAAAAAAACAAAAAAAAATTCTAGCCATGACAGACGTTCATACTGAATTCAGACCCATCACACTTGTGCACTTTCAAACTGCTGTGTCGCTTTATGTAGTGACTCCATGCTGATCCTATGACACTCGACTTCAAAGCTGCAGCTACACTCTGTGTGAAATGAAGAACTGTGAGAAATCATCACATTTAAAAAGATATCAAATTTATTTGTAGTGATTGTCAGTGTTAACAGTTGTAGATTCAACTTAATATCTTAAGTTGGTCGAACATGCATTCTCAAGTTCAGTTACCCTTCGTTGGCGTAACTTTAATATTTAAATTGCGTTTCACAAAAAAAAAAGAAAACTTAAAAGATGTTCAACAAACTATTCAACCTTAAATATTTAAGGCAGCAATTAATCTTACACTTTTAAGTTAAAACAGCCCAAAATTATTTACAGTGTACTTACCTTGTGAACTGTCAGTTGATTTGGCCGTTACCTTCAAGGAAAAGTTCACCCAAAAATTTAAAATCTACTCACTCCCCATGCCGATGAAAAGTTAGGGTTAAACTTCACAGTCCACAAAACACTTCTGGAGCTGCAAAGCATTTGGCATTGATGACAGAATTTATTTATTTTTTTGGGGTGAAATTTTCCTGTAATGTCTCAAATGACAGTATGTTTCACTTGTAACAATAGTGTGAAATGTTCAATATAATGTCAGTAGAAGTTATTATCATGCAAAGCAAAGTAAAAATCAACACCAGGCAAAAGATTTGTTTATTTGGCCTAAAAGGGCCATAAATAAAATTTTATTCTCTCGATTTATTAACAAGCCACAGGAAGTCCATGGCTGTCTACCACAGCACTTAAAACATCTCATTCTGGCGCAGTCCACAAAGACATGAGACCCATTTTGAGATACTCTGAGCCGCTGATAAATCTGAAGGCTCTCTTCCTTACTTCCTTAGAAAAATAAAACAAAACATGGTAATACTGTACCAAACTGGAGGCAGAGCAGCAGGGTGATCCTTTTCACGCAGAGAGGGGTGCTTTAGAAAGGACTATGAGCGTGGTTGGGGAAGCTTGAATCAAACAGCAACAACAACAATAATAAACTATGAAAAACCCTCAAACTTTTTTTTTTTTTTGCTAAACTGAAGCAGAATGTGCTTGGCTTTCAACCACCGCAGGATTGCCACTGTTTTTCCATCAACTTCTCCTCTCATTTCTTTATTCCCTCCCAACAGTCCAACAGTCCGTCCTCTCCTCCTGCCTCCGTCATGTCTTGTTTAAAATAAAAGTGAACTAATATTCATCATGATAAAACCTATAGCAGCAAAAGAGTAACAGAGGAATAACAGCTAGAAGCGAGTGACCCCTGGATTTATAAGGAAGGCATGGGTTAAGAGAGGTCCATGGATTTCTGCCCTGGGTGGGGCCTGTGATAAGGGAGAGGTGTGCTGCCGTCCCCTCTGAGCTCATCTCCCCTCGGTGGGCAACCTGCAGACGGCGGCCATGATGCGGCTGAATCGCTCACACAGCTCCAGGGTGGAGTAGGTGGGCAGCTTGGGGGGGTCGTGGAAGCTTTTGATTTCCGTCGAGCAGTCCAGTAACTTGGGGAGGAAGTCGGTCAGCTTTTCCTGGAGGTGGGCTGCCAGCAGGAGGAGAAGGAGGAGGAGGACAGACAGACAGAAAGAAAGATAGGAAGTGATTAACTGTACGGGCCTTGCATCACAATGTAGTGAAAGTCCAGACACAGGAATCACATGGTAAATATTTTCAATGTGATATCACAAGTGGTTTCAAAGCATGTTCCACAACAGATACGGATTGTAAAACCTCAGTGAGTAGTTGTCTGGGTGATAAGCACAGCTCTTCCTGAACAAACGCCAGCAATAAGGAGAACAGGCTCCCTCTGGACTATTACTGGAACATACTGATAAAAGCTGAATCCTCTTAAGGACTATTTTTCTACCAAGAAATTATTTTCAGGAGTGTTCTCTGCACAATTCTTAGCCATCTGACCCACATCTAAAAAATGACTGCTTTCTGTAGGGTTGCAACTAACCGTTTTGTTCATACTAACAAACCAACAGAACAAAAAGGTAGTCAGTTTACAAAGACATTAAAGAGAGAAACGCTAAAACTACTCAAATTTATGGCTGTTTTGATAAAGAAGTGACTCAAAGAATTAAATGACTATCAAATTAGCTGCAAATTAATTTTTTGTCAGTCAATACTTTGCATAATCTATATGCAACATCTCCGATACATGCTGATGTGGTGATATGCTGACAGGGAGTCAAAGGGGAAATGTCAAGTCAAAAAGAATATGTTATAAAAAACATTTTGTCTCACTGTTAATAGCAATTTTAAGCAGCATGAAAACATTTAATAAATAGTTCCAATCAAGGCTGCAACCAGTTATTATTTTCATCATCCATTAATTATTTTCTTGATTAACTTGATTAACTTTCTGACATTTGAGAAGCTGGAACTGATGAATATTTGGCTTTTTTACTTTAAACATAACTATGACAAATAATGAATTATTATGGCTTGATCCCGCCCGTCAAATCTCTCTAACCTCACGTGTGCAACGTTCTTTGTTCTGTCCTTCAGAGCGTTTTAGAGGCGGAGCATCATGCCTGCCTGTTATTACTGTCTTGCTCTGATTGTGTTTATTTGGTCATTTTTCCTTGATTCCTGTGCTTCTAGCATGGATGAGTAGGTTAAGTAGTAAAGTAAAACTCTCGCCAAAATGCAACCTAGGCTTTTTTGTGAATGTATATGAGTCAAACCTTTGCGTAAAAGCATAATTACGACGAAAGAGGCACTTTTAAGATTTACCGTATTTTGTTTTCAGGTCAAACTCATTTTAAATGGGAGTGCTTGAGGCAAATTAGCGATAGCATCAAAATAACCATTTTTAAAACACTAAAAAGGCTCGAAACAACATGAAACTTTGCTCGTAGTATCACCAGGGTCTCTACACATGAACACGAGCATTGAAAACATTGTTCGTGTACACAGAGTTTACTAAAAAGAGAGTTTTTGGACAACTCACATTAGCAAATGTTTCCTCAGCTAGCTGCTGTCCTGCCAGTGAGAAGTGTCGATTTCCGAATGCAATGCAACATGGAGGTGAGTTAAGGTGGACCGCTCCTAAAGCTTAGTTCCATATAAATGCACGGATAATTCATTGTTTTGTCGTTAGCGAAAAACAATATTGACCTTGAAGTCGAAAAAGGAGCCTCATATAAGAAACAACACTAAAATAAAAAGCCGGAAAAGTAACGTGAGATATCGCGTAGATAGTTGTTGCCGGACGACGGTAGAGGTCCACCTTAACTCTCCTGCATGTTACGTCGCATTCGTAGATCGATACTTCTCGGCTGCCATGAAGCCTACGTTGCATTTTGGCGAGAGCTTAATTTAAATTGCTTCCTTTCTGTCTTTTTTAAGTGTGGACTTTATTACTATTTCTGACTTCGTTGAGCTATAGATCTCAAGTCAGCATAGGGTCTTTTATTTTGAAAACTGATCGGATAGTCTACGACGTTCCTGTGTCTGACTTCCTTCTGGCTCGACCTGCTCTGTGCAGCTTCATGCAGCTTCTGTCCGCTTTCTTCAAAGATAGACTTGCAGCATATTGTCTGTGGAGCAGTGCGGTAAGACACTTCTGAAACGCATCTTGGTGCACCTGGCAGAACCACGAGCATTGTCTAGAACGGCTCCGGCAGCTGTGTTGTGGCCAAAATGTGATGCAGACATGCCCGGTTGAATCTGGGGTTAAAATGGTTGCAGATTAAATATGTTTATGGACTAATTGATTGATCAACTAATAAATGTAACTCAAGGGAATAACACACTATTATGTAATTGTAAGCAGATGACATTGTTCATAAATGTATTTATCAACAACTATAACTCCTCCTGTGGGCATTTACAAGTGGAGGCTACTGTTTAAACAGAAAATGAATGACAATAACACACAGTTCTAATAATATAAAATCTTCAGTCTTCAATGTTGTACATTAATAAACACTTAAAATGTCAGTATATCTGCTTACATTTACACTACAGTCTGTTATAAACAATTTTCTTAATGTTTATATACTGCTTATTAATGGTATGTTGAGGGACTGAATGTAAAGACTTTTGAGGTGACTTTCACTGAAGGGGGAACTACTGCTGGAAAACTCTTAAATCATCTTAAACACTTTACAAAAACATTGTCCTGAGCAGTTTTTCCAGATAAAACAACACTCTGCATTTTCAGATTTCCCAGAATAAGTGGAACTGCTTCTCAACCTTGAAGGCTTTCAACTGTGTGAACCGAGCAGTGGCCTGATTCTGATGATCTTTGGCAGGGGTACGGGGAATGTACTAGTAACCTTAGACTTCAACTCTCCAGAAATATCTAATAGGCCGAGACTGTTCCTCCTCTCCCAGGGACTCACATTCCATCTCTTGGCCCAGGTAGGAGCACCAGCGGTTCCTCATGTCCTCCACCGCCAGCAGGTCCCTCTCTGTGTCGTGGACCAGCAGCAGAGGGATGCAGGGCACCACCAGCTCGTTCATGATGCCAAGGCCGGTGGTCACCTCCGGCTCTTCTCCTGACTCAAACATGGCAGCCGCTTGCTCGTTTAATTTCTGTGGAAAGGGAGAGACTGGTGAATTTTCAGTATGTAAGATTATATGTTTTTATTCATTTTTCTTACAGTACATGTGATAGATAGCTTTAACATTTGCCCAAGGCTGTGCAACAACCACGCCCAACACTCACACAGTAAAATCTGGAAGTAAATATTTTAAGATACTATTCTTTGGCTTACATCTTCAATGTCATCAAGGTTTTGAACTTCAGTTCCCAAATGCAGGGGTTTAGGGTGCACGTAAAAGTGAGGTATGGTAGGGGTAATTAGTTAGCTGTGGGCTACAGTTTGAGACCGTTTTTTTTTTTTTTGGTTGTGCCTATATTTGCTTTTTAAAACTGGTGCAACTGAAAACAGATGCATCACTGTGTTAGTTTGATACTGAAGTAAACTTGAAAACCCGATGATTCTCAGGCAACTTGCACAATTTTAATGAGCGTCTTTTTTCTGAGTTAGCAGATTTATAAATGGTAATTCACAGAGACAGTAATATATTTTAACACTCAGAGTGGCACTGAATCTATGTGCCTCTAGTTTATGTGTTCAGATTTGAGTTTTAACTCTGACCGGTGGGGGGCATGATGCTCTCATGGCTTTTAAACAGCTGAGTATTCTAAATTCTTAAAATAACTATTATTTTAAAATAGCATTGTCAAAGAACACACTTTGCCAAGTACGCAATTTATTATATTTGTGTTATATAATTTTATTCCAAAATATTTTATTTTTTATTCCAAACAATATTCTTGAGTGTTTTCATCTTTACCACATGATTTGTTTTGCTGTTCTTGTTCTTCCTAGTAAAGTTTTTCATTTGTTCTAATAGATAAATCCTAGTCAGCTAAAGTACTAACAGTAATCCCACACACATCATTAATATCACATAATATCCTGCAGCCACTGGAACTGAAGTGGATCCTGGCGTTCTTGTATTCATGTGGATACGAGCTTTTCTTCTTGGCCTAAACCACCTTACTGTCACAGACAAACTCCCTGACCTGAAGTTTTTTTTTTTTTGCTAGCCAGTTTGGAATCGGGGACTGAGAGGCTGGATTTGCAAAAAAACATCCAAGTACATTAACTGTGTCAATGTTAGCAGTGTTTTCAATTAAAACAAGAGCTGAAGGTAAACAGCTGAGCGGACGCAGCCAGAGGTCCTGGCCAGAGATCTAAGATGACCGATCAGGCTGTGCAGAGCTGAGGTTTGAGGTTAGCTGAGGACACGCTTGTGTCTCATGGTAATGTGTTTACACTCGCTGGCCCTCCTGCTTCCTATTCCCACTCCAATGATTACATTACGAGCACAATGCTGGTGTAAGGTTACTGAGTGCAGCAGCAAGAGGGCTTCTGAGGACCAGTATGAGGCTGATCAGACCAAAATACCCTCGGCCCTAACCAATAATACCAGAGCACGGCCTGGAGCTTGGTGGGGCTGAAATGAAAAGGGGCTCACATCACAACGCTGAAAGGATTTTCATCTGTCAGTATCAGATGAAAAACCTTCGGTGGAATCTTTTGTGGGCTGCGAGCAAGCCAAAGCAATATCTCAGCAGAAGCAATTTGATTATAGTACCACGGCTCAGTATTGAAGGGGAAATGTCTGGCCGTGTTAGTTTTGCTGAGTCACTTTAACAGAGGAAGTTTGATCCAGAGGAAAGGGAGTGACAAAGAAGAGACGGAGATCACAGGGAGAGCACTGCTGGATACCAATACGCTGTACAGAGCCAATGCCCACTTTGTGAGCACTTTGTTTAACTGAAAAAATATGGCATGAAGGAATAAACATATACACTAATTTGAATAGTCAATAGAATATATCACTGTGTGGCTGCGTGCATTCCCTCACCAACAAACACTCCCGACGGTAATAACCAAGCAGCTCCTCATCATGCCCTCTGTACAGCCCTTTGGACAAAAGCTCCTTGTTGTACTGGTACGCATAAATCAGATACATCAGGGCCTCCATGTAACTGGAACGAGAGAGATGCACAGATGTTACTGTCAGATAAAATTGTATCAAAGTTGCACTGAGAGCTTGTGTGTGAGTGAGCTGTTTGAGCGAAGAAATAAACCTGATGAACTCACTGCACAACTATACAGCTGGGAGCTGTGCAGACTGTAGGATGCTGCCCTCTGCAGGTAGCATCTTAACATTTACTGGCAGCTACAGACAGGCAATTAACTAAAAATGAATGTGATGTGCAACTCTAAACTGAGTTAAAACTTTATTGTAGTAGTTGGAGACTGAGTTTTCCTAATATTATATGTATGTACAGAAGCACTAGAAAGGTGTCAACATACTTTGTCTTCTGTGAGAGCTCCAAGCCAGTCACCATGAAGATGGTCATCTCCCGGAAATTCCGGTAGACCTGATGCCACATCTGGTTTAGAGAAACAGAGGTTACCATAGGCAAGTGCAGTGAAATTCATAACCAGTCACATCGACTGTCAAATACAGCAAAGTCTACAAAGACCATGTATAATGCTGCATTAGAGGCAGTATAAAAGGACAAAAGGACACAGATCTACTGCGTTAGATAAATAGAACCAGGAAGACACCACTGCTGACCTCATATTCATCCATGTTGACCTCCTCTGGCTTAATTAGGTCCAGTTTGGCACGTGCTACACTCATAATGCTCTTACATCTGTGGGAGAGACAGGAAGAGGAAGCGGCGTTAGCGATGAGATGGTGAGTCATTGTGAGGTACTCCAGGAGATGAAAGAGTCCACCCTGCCCCTAGGCCTTAACATGGCCTAATGAATCACACTTTAGTGCTGAGAGGAGAAGTGAAACACTCCTCCGGAGGCTCCTATTGAGGCCACATGCACACATAAATCTAATTATCTTGCTTAAAATAGAGGAGAAGGAAGAAATCAATTTTTCACTCATGAATATGGATTGAGGCCAACAAGCGCAGTTGAAAAATTCTAAGAGATAGTAAGGGGCATTATATACCCTAATGACAAGAGCATTACAATGAGAGTCTTGATATTTGCCGGCAGTATTAAAGAAAGTCATTACTGGACATGTGTCTCCTAAGATTTTTGTTTGAAAAAGAAAAAAGAAATACAGAGGGAATACCATCAGATCACCGTCCGGTACACAGTGTCAGTATTTGCTGAGGGTAAACCTATATGTTCTGTATGTCAGAGTCTAGGTTTGTGCTGCCCTCTGCTGGTGATTTGAATGAGCTAATCTGATGTAACTTTCAACTGACCAAGTTTCAGACAACAGGAATAAAATCCTATTGTACAACAGATTATTATTATTTTTTTAAATAAAAGGTTTAAGGCTGTGTACTCTACCTCTCATCAAAGGCCAGGTTCCTGTCAGCAAACTGTGTCAGCAGAGTCCTCTCCAGGATCTTCTTGGGTGCTTGGTTTTGGATGAAGTAGACGATAATGTGCTGCAGTCGGTAGTCATTCTCAGGAGGTGTGTCCTCCTGGGCAAATCTCAGAAGACGAGCATACTCCAGCTTTATGGCCTGATCAGAGAGACAGAGACAGCAGAGTAATGGTTACAAACGCTGAATAAGGTTGAGGTAGTATGTTCATATTGATACTACCACTGACTTGGGTCCTCTTAAAGGGTAACTCCCCACAACCTGTAAACACACTTTAATGAGTAATTGGTGTAGTTCTACTGCATCTGCAAAAAAAAGTAGTATAACGCCTTTTGTGGCTCCAGAGGAAGCTGAATGAAATCTGTTACATCCTCCAGTGATGTCACTCAGTGCAGTTACATTGTGGGTAATGCTAGATGTAGTTTACGTTTTTTTTTTTTTTTTTTTGCAGTCATCTGGTCTTGCATTACACTCACTAACACCAACATGTTGGACTCATTATAGAAATATGATCAAAATTGATACAGCAGAACCAGAGATATCACCTTTTTTTTAAAATATAGATATCACATATTATTCTTACTTTAAAAAAACCTGCCGCCTTAGTGATATCACTGGAGGCACTATCAAATAACATGCAGCTTCCTCTGGAGCCACAAAAGGCTTTATACACCTTTTTTCACTTATGCAGTAGTACTCCCCGAGACTTGAAAGACTGGAAAAATGGTTACAGATTGTAACTTTTGGAGTTGATTTATGAAGTCACAATGCACTCAAGAGTTAGATGCAAACACAGTGTAACTTCTACAAACTGGAACATGATACTCAAAAATATCAAATATTTTAACATGGGCACACACATTCACTCGCTCTCAAATGCTCTTCTCCCTCAGAACTGGAAAACTGTTACATACGCAATTTAACAAGATTATTCTTGAGATAGTCCATTTAGGGGAATCTTTATCATTACATTACTGGCTTCTGTTAGATTTAAAATGTATCTTTTTCTTTCACTTCACTACACTGTCATTATGAGAAATGGTATATAGAACCATCACATGTATCCTAAAGTTTACTTTTTCATTGCTGACATTTGAAAGTTCAGAGCAAGGTGATTTTGGCAACGCAGGAGGTGCTGACTTGATGTGGTTGATTTAAATAATCTAACATGCTGCCCAAAATTTAGGAAGTTTAGAGCTGAGTAGCTGCACAGCACATGTCTGAATACGGATAACTTTCCCCTCAAACCCAGCACCATGAGATCTGTGAAGTCTGAGTTACTCTGTCATAGTTACTAAATACTGTTTTAGCGTTTTATCTGTCTTACTGCACTGCAAGAAAGTACAAAAGGAGAAGACCAAGAAACACATACACAGAGGAGAAGGTGGATGGAGGTTAAGTGGGTGAATGAGTGGAATGAAGAAAGGTAAAGGAGAGATAGTGTGTACCTTAAAAAAGGCTGCCTCAGGCCCATTCTTTTCATATACGCTGCTGGTTTTGCCAATGGCCATAATTATACCCTGCATGTTGGGGGTCATCATCGCCTGCCCAGGAAGCAGGAACCATGTTAAACACAACAACAGGTCCTTGTGACAAACCGAGCAAGGTCGACCACTATGTTATGCGCTCTGAGGCGCTGCAATGAAGCATACCACAGTCAGGGCATGCTAGACATCACTCAGCAGTCCATGCATTGGTTAGAGTGACACTTTGGTGAGGGACACAGCCAGTCAGTTCAATGGCACAATGCACAACCCTCACAAGGAAAATGTATGAAAACCAAGGCAGCCATGTGACAGCTGTGTGTGACAGATAGCCAACAGTGCAGGGGGACAGGCTGGGATACTGACAACAGCAGCAACTCAACACTCAGACCAGACTGACCTACAACTACTGCTGTTAACAAGGCAACCCAAAAGAAAAACAAACTACAAACCATGATGACTGCATGAAATCTGTACAAACTATCATTAACATCCCCAGGAATTGCATTTGGCTTTAAATACAGGCCAAACATACAACAACTTCATATCACAACACGAGCCTGTGCTCTTGTCTTTTTCTATGTAAGAGTGACTTGTGTAAAGCAGCAGACTTAAGCTTTCTGCAAAAGGTCAACCTGCCTCTGTGCCAAGATGCAGACTGGCTCAAGAAAAACTTTTCACACAAGAGTACCGCAGAAAGGCCAACAAAGAGGTCAGGCTTATTGCGCAGCTTTTTCAGCCTCAAACCAATCCAGAAATATGTTGGCATAAAGTGTCAGATTCTCTCAGGTGTGAAAAACCTTTGTGTAGAGCCGTGTGAATGGGCAATGATGCTCTCACTCAATATATCAAACAGGCACAGACTTGTCAGCACAACAAGGGGGAGAAGGTTTGTCTGGGCGAGAGCTACCTCGTCATCATACCCCCCCTCTTCTGACTCAATGACAAAGGTCCCCACATTAGGAATGGCCACCTCTACGGTGCGCTGACCAGGGGACTCATCGTCCGTGACCAGGTCAGGAGGAGGGGTGGAAGGGGTGCTCACCTGGACCTCAGGCTGAGGGGAGGTGGGAGGGGGAAGAGACTGTAGGGAGAATGGAACAGAAAGGATAGAGGACCGATGGAAATGTGAGGAACATTAAATGTAGAGAAAAGATACAGTGAAATATTATAAAGAATACAACGCATTTTATACCTGAATACCACAAGATATACAGTAATGTGGTTTTCTCAAAAGATTGACATATTCTCACTGGGCCTGACAGATCAAATAATTTCTAATAAATGTTCAGACTCACTGGGAACATGTGTGGACACAGTGTTAGAAACTAGAATAAGCTTGAAATGGGTTTAAAGGATAGTTTCAGAATTTTTCAAGCATGTCTTAAAACAACACTCACATTACCATACGTATGATGATTTATATTGTTGCTGAGAGAGCAGGTAAGTGCTCCTCCGGCTGTGAAATGCTCCCTTCCCAACACAGTTAAAATGGGGGACATATAAGTCAATATATTGCAGTCTGTGCATAAAATGCATTCTGAAGGTTAGCTGAAATTAATTAAGATGCTTCAGGGGGGTGTTTTGAAAAGTGTCGAAACCATCCTTTAGACTTGCATTAACGGTGGGGTGAGCAATCCTGGAGAGAGGTAGTTGATTGTTGAACTTCATTCCCTGCATTTAACTGAATTTTTGGTCACTTGGGGGCAGCAGGCAGAAGCTGAGCACAACAGAAACATTCTGTATTAGCATCTTTAAAGTTGATGGTGAACTTGTTAGCAACCAGCAGTTACAGAACAACATTATCATTCTTTTTCAGTTGTGTTTCTGACGAACTGGTGAATACATGTCCAGTATTCTCCTTGGTATGGATCTCTTAAGTTTCCAACAACTACTGAGACAAACATCTGGACCTTTACCTGCTAAATTCTATACATGTTGACCAGCTAGTCCCTACCTTTGGTGTTCTGCTATATGATCGTCGGCAGGCAATGAACAGTGGACTTCAAGAGCTTTTTCGCTGAAAAAACAGCAGCCTACTGTGTCTCTATGAGAATGTGGTGTGCTGTTTTTGCATGTTTTACATACAGCATTTAACAATGCTTCAGGGCTCCTCTCCTCCTGTTCAGCAGCAGCCCTGGAGATGGCCCGCTCGGTGTCCTCCTGCAGATGCTTGGAGTCATTCGTGGGTGATGGTTGCTCCATGTATTCTGGATCCTGCTGGGGTACTGCAGGATGACAATGACAACATTAGAGAAATGCACAAATGCATGACATGTTTCAAAAGTTTCCCTTCACAGAAGTTTTTTTCAGAATGATTTTCTACAGGTTCGCCATCTCCGCAAATACCAAAACAGCAGAACACAAATGTCTCCAGAGAACTTAACCATAGTATTTACCAGTATCGAGGATTACATGTAAAAAGCTTTGACAACTCTAAATTAAAATTCAGTTTTGCCCAAATGGGTTCCATTATATGTTTATTTGATTAAATTAACAACCCAATAACAAACAGCTTTCACTGCCTAATTTAGTCAATAATCACACTGTGTGTCACGACACACGACAATTCAACATAAATACATCTGAGCGCTCTGAGCTGAAATATCTTATTTTAAACAAACCATACAGGTCACAACCTTTGCTGTGATATACTGTATATATTGCATACAATTCTATAGACAATAACATGTCAAAGGGAGTTAGATTTGTAAGGCTGCACAAGGTCATTTCCTCGTCTGTTTGTAACTCTCTAGGGAACAAGAGTTTTTTCTGTATATATATTCCTACTAAGTATTGATTCTCAATTAAGTATTCTACTCTGTATTCTGAGCGCCATGACCCTAACCTGCGTTGTCTGGAGGGCTGGACTCAATACTCATGGGCTGAGGGGAAGATGAAGAAGTGGAAGTGCTGGATGCTGCCGAGGCTGCTGCAGCTGCAGCTGCAGCGGCTGTGGCCAGGGCCAGCTTCTCCTGCTGGGCCTTGCGGGCCTGCAGGGCATCCCACTCCTCGATCTCCTTGTCAAACAGCTCGTTGTCCTCCTTCACAAACTGCTTCAGGTCAGGAGGCAGTTTGTCCATGCCGCTGAGTATCTGTCCTGTTTCTTTATCAAACTCTTCTGCAAAGAAAACAGAAGGAGGCAATGAACAATTTGTTCAGCATCAGAAGCTTTTTAAATGTATGCTTTGTATAAACTCTTTCAACAGACAAGACTTACTATTTACTTTCATTGCTATACTTAAAACACTAACAACATAAAAATGCTTTTGTTATCACCACCACCACCACCACCACTACATGAACTGAGATGATGAAACCTGTCCTTTGACTAAAACTCAGTTCTCCTTGCTTTTTTGTCATTTTCACTTTTGACAGCAAGTCTGAGGTGGAAGAACCATTGCAAACTTTCCTCCAGGACAAAATGCAGTGCAAAGACTGGAATCAGCTTTACTACTCTGATTTAACTTTGAGTCAACAGAAAACAGATATGGGACAATAATATGAAAATCAATGTAAAATCAATGTGGAGAACATCAAAAAATAACTAAATGACCTTTTCCAGATCTAATGGTTCATGTGGACCGGTGGTCATCTTTAGCAAGTATCATAAAGGTTTTTGTGTGTTGTTTATTTATTCATCTGTTCTAGCTTTTCAAACTATTTGTACACAGTAGGGCTGGGCGATATGGCCTAAAAATTGAATCTCCCATTTTTTCACACGAAACTCGATTTACGATTTCGAATATTTTTTTTTCCTTCTCAAGAACAAACTTCAAATTACAAATAAATTATTTAAAGCATTGCATTTATTTTAATGCTTTTATTTTTTTAATAAATTGCCCTGCCATTGTTAACAGTGCACCTTCAAACTCACTTGAAAAGAATGTGTCCCTTTTTGATGAAATGCTTTTGTCAACATATATTTAACATGTCAGATTGCTTGCTATTATAAAAACAGATGATAAAGTGTTAACATAACTTTCATTAAATACTTTATTTTGCAAAAGGTGCCTTTTGTTTACAAAAAGTATTTTATATCCCTGAAAATATGTACACTAAATCAAACATCTGCATGCACTGCATAGTAAACATGACATGTTGGTAGATCCACAGGACATGAGGTATGTGCCGGCTGTCTTTTTAACACATTTTTGGCCAGGAACTCGAGCCTACCCCGTTGTGGCCTCGTAGCACAAACCTGAGGTCGAACATTTTCAGCATGTGGATGAACCTCCAGCTTTTCCACTGCATATACGGGCACGATATTTATAGCGATATGCAACGTGACTGCATCTGTAACAGCTGTCCACCAGGGCCCTTTCCTCTCATATGGGACACAATGATTAAATGATTCCGCTAATGTTGGCTGCTTTTAGCGGGTGTTTGTCGGCTGTCGCGGTCTTGTACATCTCATAGTGAACAAGTGTCCCACTGTGATGCAGGCATCGGTTTGAGATACTGAAATAAATGTGTTGGTCCGCTGTTCTTAGTTGCAACAGCCTTTGAACAAACTTTCCAGCGGACCGTGGTTTGTTCGAGGTACGACGCCACAAAAACAAGCTACTAAGGAGACAGTGCCTTTTTAGGAACGAACTCTTGGCTTGCTGCATGTTGTGTTTGTTTCTCTGTGGAAAGTCAATGCGGGGGGAGGGTGGAGCCCACTATGAACTACAGGAGACCATGAGGAGCGGCGGCGGCCGATTTATCGCCCAGCCCTAGTACACAGCTATATTTTTTAAGCCAATTTTTTTAATTGAGGAGGACCATCAAACTCCACGCCAACTACTTAGACATTCAATGGAATGAGGTTAAGTGATAACCAACAAGGGAGTAAGATCCAAGTGATGGAAAAAGCAGTAGAAATCAGTGGTCAAAAGGTTTACCAAGACATGATGTTCATATGATGACATGAATCAATCAGTCCTTCATCCGACAAAAGTGGCAGATGCTCTCTTTTGGCCTGTAACTGTAGCTGAGGCAAATACATGCTTTTAAGAAAAATGGCTGGAATAATAAACAAAAAAAATACGCAATTCCAACAGCTGTGCATGAAAGATAGACCCTCCTATTAGCTAGACCTTGATCCATTTGTACCTTCTATGAGAAAGGGCTTCTTGTCGTTGATATACATGAGACAGTAGGCACTGGCATTGCGGTAGCCTCCAAACGAGTCCCTGACCAGCTCCTCCCATGACGACTTTGTGACAGAGATGTCATTGTACTTCATCCAGCAACGCTGATGTGGGTCATAGATGTAAGCCCAGTAGTGACCTGCATTAGCCTGGCCTTCATGGACAAGCACTGCGTGAAGCCGATATGGAACCTGGAACAGCACAAAAGAGATATGAAATACTGATTTACAAATGGACTGGTAGATGTGGCTTTTTATATTGCTCATTACAGAAAAGTGCTGCTCACCTGCATCATAGATTTGTCAGAGTACATCAGCTCAATGGTTCTATGGATTCTGGTTATACTGCCCTGCAGATCTGTTGGGAAGAACACCATATACAATCGATAAGTTAGTGCCAATATAATGTTTACATTAGCAGTATTATTTGTCTTCAAGGTGAAGCCACCACAACAGAGATGATCATAAAACAGCTGCAAATGGGAGACAGTAAGACCTACCACGGGTATCATTTTCTACTTCACTCCTCCAGCGATGCAAGCAGCCCTCGAGCACCCTCAACTCCTCTTCAGTTATGTGGCGTGGGGCAGGGTGCATGGGAAGGTCAGGAGGTAGCCGGGACTGGGTAAAGGGCTTATGAATGGGTACTCTCTGCTGCTGGGCTGCAGTGGGAGCTGTGGTGGGACCTGAGGCAGGGCCTGAGCTCTCTATAGGAGGCAAGGAGTCCTGCTCAGCTGTGCTGCAGGGTGAGAGACACAGTACATAAGGTAAAACCTCAAAAATATATCAAAAAGGGCCAGGTGAAATAAATCCAATACCAGCCTTTTGCAGCTTATTGATGAAAAACTAAATCCTATTCAGGTTTGGGGCTCAAAGCACAAATCCCTCCAGAAAGTGTTGACACTGCTACTGAGGTTAACTAAAGGCAGTGTGGGCACATCATGTGCTCAAATCCAAGCAGCTCAAAGCACCTCAGTGCAGTTTGAGGGGTAGACATCTATGTGGTTTATAAAGTACTTGTAGACAGGGTGTGTGTTAAGACATGTTAAATGTTATTCAAATCCCAATTAAATGTTTTATCAAACACGTATGACATTTCCACTGCCCGTTGCAGCATTATTAACGTTTAATGAATTTAATAGTTTAACAAGACTTGGTATCTACAGCCCTGCAAGTGAATCTGTGACTTTCTAACTTTGAGTTAAAGCTTCCATGCTCACAATGACAATGCTAACATGCTGATGTAAAGCAAAGAACAGCTGAAGCTGATGGGAAATGTTAGATTTGCAGGTATTCAGTCATAAACTAAGGTATAACAAAAATGCAAAGCTTGACCTGATGGTGGTGCTGTATTAAAAGTCAGGGGATGACCAAAGTGAGAAAGGCAGCAATGTCTTCTCATAGTCTAGCAATAGTCTAATGGTTTAAAAGACATATTTAATTTAAACTAAAACATATTAACCTGCTGGTGGCATATTCCAGCCACAAGAGGACAAAAAAAAAGCTAAGCAAAAAAAATGTTCTGTGCATAGAACCTGCTCTCCATCAAAAAAATTAGCATTAGTTAGCTAAAGAGACAGCTATTTCCCTTAAGAAGTGGTAACGACCACAGTAAGGACCACGAATCAAGAGTTAAAAAGAGAGTTAATGGACTAACAGTCTGTCAATGCTGTATTCACAACCTTTTTCTGCTGACACTGCAGGTTACTGCAAGTTTAAATAAGTGACCAAAATGTAACAGGGTAACCTCAACAATTTTACACATTAATGTGTGTGCAGGTCTCGACGAGTACTGCTGCATTTGTGAAAAAAGCAGTAAAGAGCCTTTTGTGGCTCCAGAGGAAGCTACATGTAATCTGATAAATTGCCTCCAGTGTTGTTACTCAGTGGCCTAGTTGCATTGTGGGTTATAGAACAGAAAATCTTCTACACTCAAGACTACTTTTTTTCAGATATGTAAAAGTACTCCCCAAGGCCTGTGAATACCCTTTAACTTGTAAAATTGGTGGAGCTAGATTTGCAGGGAGATTTTTTGCTAAGGCTGTCCAGTTGAACATCTTTCTGCATAACACCTGAAAGTGTAACATCCCCTGCAGAGTAGTGTAATGTATTTTTCCTGTAATCTTTGCAACTGGCTTGTTCACGTCACATACTCATGAATAGCCAGCACTTAAAGCTAGGGTCTGTAATGTTGTTCAGAAACACATTTTGTTATACTGGGTGAAATGGTCCTTCTATCCTGAGAGTGGTCAATACATTATGTATTCAGAAAAAGGAACGAAAATAATCAGACCTCTGTGGCAGCTGCAGGACTGAGAAAAAGCTGACCAATCCGTGCTATTCGGCCCAAATAGAAAAAAACAATCAAATGCTTTCATGTCTCGTTCTGCCTACGCCCCCCTCTGTCCCTCCCTCCTCCGCGCGTGCACACGTCACATTTCACTGATGCTGGAAATATTCAGCACACTCCTTCTCCCTGCTGAGTCCCATTGCCAGATGCAAGTTGAAGTTTGTGGGGGCGTGGCTTTGGACAGAGCACTGACGGGATGGGGAGGGGGGGTGGAACTTAGAGGAGGTGCCACTTTCAAATCTTGCTAGCTCTCTTTCTAGCTCTCCAGGATTGTAGACCCTAGCTTTAATTCAAAAAGCAAATGATGAGAAGTTTGCTCAATTCAGAGGGCCAGCTGTATCCCACTTGAAATTCTTGTATTCGCATGCCTCGCAAAAAGTAAGAGGGTTTAAGATAAGAATGTGAAAATGATGTGTCCCTGTTTGCACTATCCCTATATTCATCTTTTATCTTCACTTGTTAGGTCTTGAAACTAACAGAGCAATTGATGGAAAAGATGAAAAGCAGCAACAACAAAACAGCAGGCCATCTGTTATGAAACTTGCCTTGGCGTGGGCAGCTGTTGTCCTGTTGTGCCACCGGGGGGTGCTGATGAGTCAATGTCTTCCACTGGGGAAGTGCACACTGGCTTACTGGAGGCAAACTCCATGGCATATTGGAGGACATCTGCCAGAGGAAACCTCTTGGGGCCTGAGCCGTAACTCAGATACCTGAGAGAGAACAAAGAGGAAGTGAGTGTGTCAAAGAGATGCAGGAAAGCCGAGGGAGAGAGAAGTAAGAATAGAGGGCATAATGATAGATAAAGAGAGGACATGGTCGGAGAGCAAAATTACTCTCCATGGCTGTCTAGAGAGCTTTGTTGACCTTGGCTAAATAAACACGTATAGTTGGATGAGTAGTACCTCTCCAGTCGCTGCTGAAGCAGTGTCAGATGCTCTTTCAGCCTCCGGATCTCCTCTCTCTTGATCCTGGTTATTTCCCTGTTCCTGTCCATATACCTAAATACACAAACACCACAGCACAGACTTCAGCTTTTAAGAGCCTTGAGATTAAAACCTTATATCCTGCAGAGACAAATACTATAGAATCTACAATCAAGGCTGCTGCTTATATTTCTGTTACCTGTCCATGTAGAGCATAGAGGGGAACTCCAGCTTGTTGTGGATCTTCTCAGGTCGCCCCAGTGCTTGGTTAAATTCAAATCTTGACAGTTCAAAGGTCAACACAGGAGGGAGTTCTGTAAACCAGTGCTGAAAGAAAATTGGAAGTTGATCTTGAGATTAATTATCGTTTTCCCTTGAGAGTAGAGTTTCTTAAACATTCACCTGTCACAGATCCCTTTAGTAACATTTCATTTGCAATATCCCCATTAGACAAGATGTGTTTTGCCTGCAGATTTTGATTTGACCTGAAATTTAACATGATATGGAGGCATAACTATCAGGCATCCAGTTTGTTTAATTCATTTCTTGGGAACAAAACAACTCCGTCTTTACCACCTCTCTTGCACTGCATTACACTGTTTGGTATGTGATTAGTATTCACTATTCAGTGACAATGGGAACTTGACATTTGGTGACATACTGCGCTCTGAAATTTCTATTCTGTAGTTTGTATGTCAGGGTTCTACACAGACCACTGTCGTCAAACACTTCAACAGAGAGCAGAGGACTGAGAGGCTGCTTGTGCAACCATAACTTACACCAAAACCATAATTTTTAATTGACAGTACAAATTCTGATAAAATGCTCCAGGTTATCACAAAATTAGAACTTGCATGTGCAAGAGCCCTGCATATATTAATCATCACCTAACTCTTTTTGTGATTACAGGCTCATCACTTCTGCTAACAATTTCCCTGGGGGAAACCCTGTGTTCCTGTATGATGTGGATGAAACGTCACTCCCGCTCTATCTCTGATGCTCACTTGTGATGATGGCAGGGGCTTTTCCAGAGGGCTTGGTGCCATACTCATCTGTGCACTGACCTGGTAATTAGCAGCTCCCAGCTGCTGTGGGACAGTGTTTGGGAAGGCTACAGTTAACCAGAGGTCAAACCCAGAATAGCACATGTGTCACATAAGGGCAAGGAGGGCAACCCTTTGGAGAAGATCCAACACATAAGCCCTAACTATTTAACCTGACCTGACATCTTTTGTAAAGACTGCTACTGAAAGGTGGTGACTGATAGTTGTTTAGTGAAAGTGTTTAGTCTTTGACTTGGTGTTGGGCCTCAATAAAATATGTATGACACACCAGAAGGCTATTAAAACTATTTCTATGCAACACAAACAATCTTTGTATTACTTGTATAAACATCTGAGAATGAAAACAAAACACAATTCATTTTGGTTTGTATAACTTCTCAAAATGTCCTGAGCATTTCCATGAAAACAACTGTTGACATTCTGCTTTGGCGCTGACCTCTTGTCCAGACCTGGCAGAGTTCTCTGCTGAGTGCAGCGACTCGATCTCGCCCTCAATCATTGCTGCCTCAAGACATTCGTGGAGATCCTTGAAGCCATTGACCTGCAGGGGGTACTGCCCAAACATCTCTGTGTTTTCAAACTTTTTACCTGTGAAATTACAAACATAGAATAGACATGAACTTGCAATTACTCTGTGTTGTAGAAAAGTCCCAAAAAGTCATACAAATAATACTCCATATTTTGGGTATCAAAGTATCAAAAGTAACAGTACTTGTAAATTATACATTTATTTATATGTTGAGTATGTGACTAAATACTGTTTACTGTGGGTGGACCAATTATTGGCCTGGCAGTTCACTGGAACTGATATTCAGCATTTCCCTTGCTAATGAAATTTGTTTTTTAACCCATCACTGTAATTAAGATTTAACAACAGATCTTAATTGCTGACCTAACTGAAAGAGGGCTAGGGTTAAGGTGTGTCCTTATACATCATGTAGGTCAGAGGTGTGCCAGCCGTGACAGAAGAGTTGAACAAGCGAAGAGCGTGAAAGTAAAAGCAATAACGAGCCATTTCACACCCGTTTGCATCCAAGCTGATTTTCACTTGTTCAGCAGTCACTCACTCATCATTACACAGCTGCATAGGCCTCCCCGCATAAACTACTGATGAGAAGGCCAAAAAAAGAGAAAGAGAGGAGTTGCTAGCGGACATGCAGATGAGGCATTAAGGTCATTTTATGAGCAGCAGAGTCCACTGGCCCAGCTTTCGGTGGCTCTGGGCCAGTATTGTCATGCATAATAAGCGCAATGTCAATCAGCCATCAAGGTCTTCCACGATCAATGCAACCGCTCTCCTCTTTTACATGGAACACATCTCATTAAGACAAGGTCACCTTTCATTACTAGGGGCAAGGACTTGCTTGCTTTCTGGCTACAGCAATCAGACCATGCTAATGCTTTATTTCTCTGTGATTCTCTAGCTGCCCCTCACTTTTCCTCTTTATTGGTATTAACTGAACACTTCAACTCACCTTCCAGGACACCGACAGCAAGGAAGCGACCATAGAAAAGCTCCACCATGGGGTTCTTTGGCTTCTCACCCTCCCTGCAGGCAAGGAAGTGGTATTCAAAAACATAGGGTTAGGGTTAGTCAAACTTGTTGACATCTGGAATTCAGTTCCAAGTAAAGAAGGCACTTGACTAATTTGACTCTGTCCTTATAAATGTGCTGCCCAGTAACACCAACATTTGTCTACTGCTTGCGACCTCGAGATATAAAAGAGCTGTGATTACCTGTCCTCTTCAGCCTTCATCTGGAATGCATCCTCCAGCCAGTCCAGCAGCTTGTGGGTGAACTCGCTCACATCCTGCTGTTGATCAAAGCACAGACGTACATAAAAAATGACCAATTACGGGATTGCCTTTGGGAAACAGAGGTCACAGAGTCAAACTACGAGACTTAACTGCACCTACGAGCAATCAAGTCCAAGTCAGTCCAATCAGTCAAATCAATGCCATGTCTGTCATGTGCTGATGTACACTGAGCTTTGGATAAAAGATGACTCGTCTCAGCGGAGGAGTTCACTGACAGCTGAACTTCAAAGGGGACCTGCATGACACAAGGCCACCATCTCAGACATCAATGCCCTTTGATAATACAGGCCAATGCCGATCCAACCTGACTAATACACAGAGTAGTGACATGACTGATGAGTACAGAGGCCAGAGGGCTGACCCGAGTTAACCTCTGCAGTGACACAGGCTTAGTGCAAATGCTTATGTAAGGAGAACAACGGAACAGTTTGTACATTTGACATGTGTATGTCACGTTATAGGATATATGCACAAAACAGCTAATTCCATGTCAATATTATTTTCTGCAAAGTTCAGAGGGGATGATGTGGGTTTGAGGAGTAATAGCTATAGTTGAGAGAGGTTAAGTGTCTTGGATTCAGTAGAGCTGAGTCAGTAGAACGAAAGTGAAACTGAGCAATAATGCCCTTGGTTGAAAGGACTTGGCACAAAGAGGGGAAAAAGGGTATTAAACATTTCTGGTATGTGCACAGGTTGGGTCCTCCATATAAAAGATGCCATACAAATGTTTGTTTGATTTAGTGATATGCACTACACACTAGTGGATTTATCCCCTCTCTTCTATTCATATATTTATCTCTCGTTAAGTTATCTTAAACAGGATGAGGATTCCAGTCAGTATATGCAGGTGGCTAATGTTAGCTGGTTTGCAAGCAACAAAAAAACATTAGCTTGGATGTACTTTTAAAACATACTGTAGCTTTACAGCTGGAGTTTTTGTGAGCCTTTTTTTCTTTTGCTTTTTAACTTTTAATTTGGTGTTTCATGTTGTATGTTCTTGTTTTCATTTTTTTTCCAGGGGTGTCATGATTCTCCACAGCCACAGTTTGTTCAAGTTAATTTCATCTTTTTTTATTTTTAGCCTTGACGGCTATGGCACTGTTAATCTATCAAGTCTTTATTTGTAAATATCAAAAGATCATTGGTTTTATGCTCTGACCATTTTAATTTACATTTTCATATTCATTTTTTATGGAATATAACAAACTAAGGCTATAATGCCCGACAGCTTTAGTGCTACCTGTTGCTTAGCTAGCTAGTCGTGCAGCGTTTGGCCATATCATTTGACATCAGGACTTGGAGCACCGGGGGAGTGTTGCTGTTAAATCCTCACAGGACAGAAGCATGGGACCATGAGACAGGAGGAGGGTCGTGATTTTTGAAGATTCCAATATTCAATAAATTCTACAAATCTGAGTAGTTGATGTGACTATGGCTTTGTCTAATATACAATGTCTTACAGGCGTTGTAGTGTAGTATCCCGTTCTTACCACGCAAAAATTAAATGGGAAAGTGAATAAAGAAGGTAATTAAATAGCGAGGCCATTTTCCAGCAGAAATATCTATTTATGTCACATTTCATAAATTACTTAATACCTACATTTATTTCAATTTTATTTTGGGTGCATATAATTGCATATTCATTTAATTATTGCGCCATTTATACATTGAATCATTTATGTCTGATTATTGCAGGTCTGCCAAGCTGATAATAGACAGCACAAATATATGCAGAAAAAACAACAGGAAACCATACAAAAACAGGAATGGCCAATGTTTGTCAGGCTATTTAAAAGAATTTGGTGAACAACCAAATCAACAGCAGCAATCAGTAGTAGTACTAAAAATAAAGGTTTACTGGCATCTGGACTTCTACTTCATTTTCAAGGACTTTTATTTTAAAAAAATCTTCAAAATATTACTTAAAATTGGAAGATTTGAGACTGGTCTGTAGTTACTCGGTGCTGATGCAGCTAGGCTAACAAAACTAACATAGCTTTATATGCTGTAGGGGAAAACATCCAGCTGCAGAGGGTAATAAATAAACAGAATTAGAAGACTTCAATGTTGTTATGACTTTCCTGAGCATCTCAACATCTTCCAGGTCAAAACTGAAATGAGAAGCCATGTGTTCTCCACTGCACATTATCGATGCTATCTGGGTAATGTGTTTGCCGTCTCTTTGCTTTTGTCAGTAGGCGATACAAATGCAGTAACACGAACACTGTCTCTCAACTGCCTGATGTAACGAAGCTCTCTTCATTGAACACTGCCTGTACTGAGTGAATGTTATTATGCTGAGCAGGATATGGCAGAAAGAGGCTTACCTGCTGCGATTCACTCGACTTGAAGGCGTCCTTGAGTATTTCCACAGCTCGTGACGGATCCACATATTTCCTCTTGGACCCCACCATGAGGGAGAAGAGGTTCCTCAGCTCCTGCATGAAAGGCAGGTTCCTGTGCTCCTGATAAGAGTACAAAAATCAACTACTTAGTGAATCAAATTTCAGTAAAGTCAGTGTTCCTTATCTCAGAGTGAAATGGAATGCTCCACTTTTTAGTGCTGTCATGTAGTACTAGAGTATCCAGCTGTTTTTGGAAATATTTAGCCTTAATAAAAGTAGTCATTTTTGCAATTTTTGCAACTATGCAATTGTGACCCATTCTTACAGAGTTTAATTTTTGTGTGCCAAAGAAAGAAAATGTTAAGAGATGGACTAACCCTCATCATTTTGGTTTTTTCATGGAAAAAAAACAAATGTCAACAGTTTCAAGGCATTAAATTTAGAGACAGCTGAGAGGTGATAATGTCAATTTATGATTATCACCCGTTTCTGGTATGAAGCCAGACATACTACAGTTTCTTGTGGTAGTTAACATGGGTAGTCATCAACATTAACATCAACATTAATCAAGCCAACCTAATTAGATTTCACAACCTGCGGCTACACCCTGAAAATGTGCTGAGCAGCATTAGATATGAAATGTTGATTGTTGACTGGTACTGATTGCTTGGAAAAAATGATAAAAAAGCTGATTAAGCCGGATCCAGATAATAGAGGTGCTGATTCAGAAAGAAGTTCACCTGGAACTGTATTTAAGGTGCTGCAATCAGTCAGATCATTTCTCTAAAGAGATGTCACTCTGTTGAACTACAAAATCACTTGACTTGCTGCTGTGGAGTGAGGTTACCAAGTGAAATCTCTGTTCTCTGAAACAATTTTGGGCAAAGTACCCAGTAGCTTTAGAGAGCTCATTAACCAAAAGTCTCAGCATTGCCACTGATGTTGGCATTGGACATTTTAATCAGTGAAAGCAACAGTCAGTTACCTGCATATTTCAACGTTGGTCTTTGATAATAAAAAAATAACAAGGTCCTCAAGCGTCATTTTAGAACCATGACTCAAACTTTTAGTAACAACAAGTTAATAGCTTCTTTACCCCAAGTCTTCTTTTTTAAGTTGCGCAGTGTTGCCTTATTGACATTATAACATGAGATGCAGAGGCAACATGACTCAGCAGTGCATAACAACAACACACTTATTTCTCTGAGCAAGTGAGTCAGAGATGCTTTAAAAGATTAGACTGTAAGATCTTGCAGTCTCGTACTGCTGAAGTAAAAGGTCAGTGATTAGGACTAAGGGGAGTGATATGAAGAGATGACTGCCCAGAGCAACACTTCCACAGCTGAGGCTTAGAGCAGATTAGCGACAGGCTGCTGACCCTGTGGTGAACACATGCTGAGAACTATTCTGCCAATGTAGTGACTGTGACAAATTTGAGTATCTCAAATGTTAAAAAAAAACAATCAAAATACACTCTCTGCATGTCCTGATGTTTCTTCAAACATTTCACATGAGTTGCTTGCTAGCTTGCTAGCTGTGAGCTATGTGAACCAGAAGGGGCAAAACATTAAGCTGCAGTGACCTTAGAGCAGGATCACACAGCTGCTGAATGGTAGCTCACAGTTCTAAGAGGGTCAAACCCTCTGAGCTAAAGCACTGCTAGCTGCTGTGATAAGCTACAGAAGAGCTGCTCAATATCAACAGAGCTGATGTGAGGTTGCACACATGGGCGACTGAGCTAAAAAGCATTTAAGACATCACACTCTGATTTTGTTATTGCTGCTTTCTTTCCTCTGCTGAGAACCTCAGAAGAAAGGACGGCTCTAACCTTCTGGTTGCGAGGCAGGTCATGGACTCTGGCTGGTGGTGAGTAGTTGAGCACCAGCCTCTGGAACTCCAGCAGGTTGAACAGAGACTTGAAATTGAAGCGGGACAAAAAAATGTTAGTAACACAGAATCATAGGACAGCCTTATCACCTTTACATTTTTCATGTAAGAGATTGACCATGATTTAACGCATAATATTTTAATAACAAATTAATGAGCAGCGGAGCAGAGCCACTGCGGAGCAGAGCCACTGCTCAGCTGATCAGAGCCAGCCACCTCTGGAGGAGAGAGTCAGGTGTAGAGCCAGACATTCTGAAGGAATACATAACAAAAGTCGAATCGAACTCTGCTCTGATCCGGAGCCCTTTACCGATGGAAGGAGAGCTCCTAAGATTACTTTTGAACTTTTGGGAATAAAAAGTGGATTTATCCTCCCTTTTGTTTATCAACCTGACTGCAGCAGCAATCTGCAGAGGTGTTTATGCACTGTAGTGTTGACTGCTGACTGGAGCTGGAGGGGAAATGTACTTCATGAATGTAACATTACAGAGAGGTGAGGGGAAAGAAGCAAGATATCTGGAGTCTCTGTTGAGTGCTGAGTGCAGTGATTGACCTAAATTCAAACACAGAGAAACACAGGCACACACACCCTAAGTGCATGCCGTTGCTCGCTAGCTTACAGCTACTTTGGGGTTAATAAACAAGCACTGATAGAAATCTATCCGATGGGACTCAGACACCAGAGTTCACAGACAAGGTCATATTTTTAAAGTGAAACTCTCGCCAAAATGCAACCTAGGCTTTTTTTGACAATGTATACGAGTCAAACTCGTGTAAAAGCATACAATTACAACGAAAGAGGCACCTTTAAGATAAAGATTAAGACCAGGGTCTCTACACATAGCTCAACTGAAATACATACACTCTACCCAGACGTGTCGATCCCCGAGTACGTCTGGGCTGCCATGACAACAGCTAGAAGAACAAGCTACTGCTAAGGTGAGTTGTTCAAAAACATTCTTTTTAGTTAACTCTGTATACACAAACAATGTTCTCAATGCTTGTGTTCATGTGTAGAGACCCTGGTGATACTACGAGTTTCATGTTGTGTCGAGCCTTCTCAGTGTTTTAAAAATAGCGATTTTGATGCTAGTGTAAAAGTGTCCCATGCACTCCCATTGAAAATGATTTTGAGCCGAAAGCGAAAATACGTTCTTAAAAGTGTCTCTTTTATCGTAATTGTGCTTTTACATGAAGGTTTGATTCGGGTACATTCACAAAAAAAAGCCTAGGTTGCAGTTTGGCGAAAGTTTCACTGGAAGTTTTATTAACATAATGTTTAATCTCATTCATCAAAATTCCCATCGTTCTGACTTTCCTGTAGAAGTTATGATATGTGACCAATGACACACATCATTACCTTGAGTAAATTCATGGATTTTTCTGGGATTTAATTTTAGAAACATTTAGGATAATGTAAGTACACAACTGCCAAAAATAAATGTGAGGTAATTTCTCGATCATAAAATGCATCATGATATAGACAGAGAGCTTAATTGAGAGTCTGCAGCTTATTTTGATTGTTAATTGTTAGCCTCAGCTCGACAATAAAGTGACGTAACGACATTGCATTGCTTTGAATTGTGGGCGGATATTAGGCTAACGTTACTTATGTAACAGCACAAGACCCACACTGAGCGCAACATCTGCCTCACAACAATTACCGGTACTAATCACGTTAGCCACTTTCACCGAAGCTAACGTCTGCAGCCATAAATGATAACGGTTACAGCAAGCTCAGCTAATCAGCCAAGGCGCTTTCAACTTTGCCGTCCAACTCTGCGAGAGATGCGCGCAGTGGAGTCAATAAACACCTTATCTTAAAATTTGCGATGTGAAAATAATATTATTGTAGACAACAACAAACATGTACGGCACTGCAGATGGACAAATATTTTGTTTTTGTAATGTTTATATGTTGAAAAGATGCAGCTTTTATTTAGTAGACTGCTGTAGTCTGACTACTGGAAGGACTTTCTGAATAAAAGGGTCATTCAAATGATGAAAAAGTAGCCATGTGCAATAATATAGATCAATGCCGATGTCACACAATGAGATGTCTCAATTAAACTAAAATCTAAAACAATTTTTCAGATAAAAGTGAATATAAAAGCTGTTATGATATCTTGTTGGGAAAACAAGAAAGTTGTTTACTCCTGTTCTTTCACCAAGTGCAGCGGGGTCGGGTTGGGGCTCACATTACACACAAGAGCCAGGCACCATGTGATGGTGTATCCAGTGTTCGTGCGGCATATTTCAGCTCAGATCACATTCTACCACTGACTCCACCAACATAGAGGAAACTAAGGCTTTGTGAAAACAGATCTTTTTTTTTCAGTATTTTCAAACATGTAAACATTTAAGAGATTATCTTATCCAGTACTACTTGATGTCTACAATGGATCAAAGCACTGATTCCTGCTCCATTACAATTACAGGGAACCAAAAAAGAACACGGAAAGAAATACAAAAATATAGACCAAAATCTTGTCCAAAGTCTCAGATGGTGTCTCAAGTCATGATTACGATATATATCGAATATGCTCTGTGTGTGTTTGTGTGTGTGTGTGTATGTGCCCACCTGTATGACAGCACTGAACCAGCAGGTATTGCCAACATTTTTCAGACCCACAGGGCAGCTGTCTATCCTCTTCCTGTCATGTGGGTTGGGTGAATCACTCCAAACTTCTGTGTGGGTACGCTTCAGACTTGCCTTGTTCTCCGCTATGCTGGCCTCCAAAACTCTAAAAAGAGTGAGGGAGGCGATACACATACAAATTCAATTAAAGGGCACTGAACATCTTAGCATTGCCATACGTATCATTTTAAATGTCTGGCTGGAATCCACTGCAGTAGAGGGATTATTGGCTTTATGTACATTATATACAGTTTTCTTTTTTTCATTATACAGTATCTTCCTATTGCAATAAATACAGTTCAAAAGTGTTTCTCTAAAGTGAAATGTCTCCGTATAAACTTCAACATAGTTAGTCACTAAAGGGGCTTATCCCTACAGTCTACATCAGTTCAGTGAGAATGGGGTTTAATTAAACTGCCAGATAGTGGCGTCTGAGTATTGTGCTTCAATAAGGTCATATTGTACATGATATTAAGGGTTGTGCTTTAAAATGTAATGTTCTTAAGGCTCTTATTCTCTCTTATCAGGACATAATAAATTAATCACATTTATTAAAAGGTAAGTGACCATTTGCACTGCCTCAGACTAGGGATGAAAGGGAAAAATACAACTCTTTTAAGTGGTTAAAGTGGTGACCTGTCAAAATATTCACTCCACCCTTATTCTTTTAAAATGACATCAGACCTAAAACCTAATCTGGAAATGTCCAAAATATCCAAGACCCTATTTCAAAACTGATAATTATTTTGTATAGGCTTCTTGATCCAAACCTCCAAATGATGAAGGTCCTGATTCAAAACTATAGCTTGTATTATTCTAAACTGTTGATATGATTTAGACGAAATTTAAACAGGACTTCTGAATCTGATGTGACGCAATCTACTGGAGAGAGGATGTATCACTCTGTTAGAGTTGTTGGAAGGTCTGGCAGCTGCAGAGAGCCTAGCAAGCTGAGATCAGCCAAGTTTAACATTGGTCTGTCATCAAGTGGCTCACAGAATTTACATTAATTATTGACAGCTGGTATGATCTGCTGCAGGTGATATTTGTCATTTTAACCAGTGAGAGCACCCATATGTGCTGGCTAAAAATGATAAGAAGTTAGCTCAGTGTTTTTTATACTGTTCTTTGCTGAAAATAGAGAGGAAAGATAGAATGTTCCTTAGTGATGGATTTTGATGAATCAGTTTATTTTGCTATCTTGGAGTCAGGTCAGAGTCAAGCACTGGTACTATCAAATCATTTTACACATTTTTACTTATTTTCACTTGCATACAGAGTAGACTGCACCCAGGGCAGATCCCAGCTAGCTGATTTCTATCAGCTTTATTTTACCAGATACTGACCCATTAAAATATACCCAGATCTGCCTTGAGACCAATCCTTAGGATCAGCTCAGGACATCCCTGATTTTTCAATGCAAAACAGCAACTCGGCATTACACAACACAAATGAATGCAAGATATATTTTCATCACACCCTGGGCAAAGATGGAGACAATGTAGGTGGTAAGTGTGGATATTCATCCAAGGCTTTGTGTTTTGTATTTTCTGTTTGGTCAGATGTTGGGCCCAGAATTTCTTGGCATATCTGCTCTCAGTTGCTGAGTAATGTTAAGCCCACCTGCTGATGGCCTGCTCCTCATCAGTGATGCCCGTCTCCCTGAATGCCCGGTTGGACTCCTCCAGGCTGAGGGCGATAGCCCTCTGCAGGTCATCTTTATCGTCTCCAGTCAGGTCAATCACGTCTGCATTAAGGAAAGTACACACACAGAGAGTAATTTAGATTGCATGAACACCTATTTTATGTTCATGGTTACACTCGCACAGCTAATCTTTTCCAAATCAGCCTGTACATATTGACAGTCTCATGTCTTTTTTTTTGTTATCATCCTTATGAGGTGTCAAGAACACCGACACCCAAAGTTTAAGTAAGCTGCTCACTTGTGTCTGCCTGGCTGCCCACGCTGATGTATCTGTCGCTGGCCACCTGGGACGTCTGGTAGTAAGTTGTCTCATCTTGCTGTGGAACCTTGGCATTCTTCTCTGTCAGAAACGCCACAGCCTCGGCCATGTCTCCATTGCTCACCTGTAGCAACAATGTATTTGTAAAGGCTTATATCAGATGGTTGAACGCAGGAAAATAAGTGGTCAGAAAACTTGACTAGGCCTTGAAAGCCTGTTTCAGATCAGGCTTGCATATATATTTTCATCTTTATTTTCTAACAATGGTTGAGGAATCCAACTGTTCTAAAAAGTGTGTGCAAAAATCCCTGACACTTTATTTGGTGTTTATCTAATTTAAAATTGTGTAATTCTAAAGTTTAGTGATAACATCTGTTGAGTTGCTTATATATTTCTGTGACAACTAGAGATTAACCTGTGCCAGCAGTTACACATGAATGGATCACACATGGATTTGAGGTAAAGAAGCCTCCTGTCTCTTAAATGAAATGGGTCTGTTGCTGTTTTCTTGAGCAGGTGTGTTTGTATGGATTGTGTGAAAACACCTTGTAAACAGTAAAAACTGTCTCTGCATTAGACAATATCTTGATGTGTCTGAAAGTGTAAAGGAGACACAAAAGAGAAACAACAACAGAACAGTTTGTATAGTGTGTATCTATCAGCTCTGGTACCAGGATTTGTAACGCATGTGTTTTATGACGTACCTGCAGAGCCTGCTGAAGCAGCTGAACGTCTGTGGTGCCTGTGACCTCCCTCAACTGGTTTAATAGCGTCTGCTGGTGCTATTGAATAGAAAAAATGGGGATACATGTCAGTTCAAAGCAATGCATGATGGAAGAGAAAGTTAAGCACAGGTTCAAAAACAATGCAAAGGACCCATAACTGTAAATGTGACACAACCAATTTTTCAACTAAATCTGTATTTGGATATTGATTAGTAATTATTTGGATTATCAAAAATATTTTTTGAACAATATGCAGGTGCAGCTGCTCTTAACAGCTATACACATGGAACTACAATTGTGGAGATGCACAAATAATGTTGCACCATCACAAGCGTCTCAGTTGGCATATTCTTGATTGATTCATATTCTTGCTGTGTTCAACTGAACACTGAGTCATGGCAAACGGATGCTTTACTCTCAAAATAGACTCTGGAAACTCTAAACTGTTTCATCAGTACCGTCACTGACGGTAAAAGTTAATCAAAACAAAAATCCTAATAGCAGATCACAAAGTTATATACTCTCACATGAACATAACCAGTATTAACTTTAAGAATCAGACCTGTGAATTATTGTCCATATTAATGAGTTTACCGAAGTCTGGTGACTGATTGATGTCAAACACAGCTGGACTGCATGGCCTTAACACACACTCAACCTGTGATGCAAGGCTTGAGTAAATGCACTATAAATAAAGAGGGAGTGCACTTAATGTCAGCGGCCAAGGCAGAAGTCTTAGGTGAGAGAACCACAAACTGCTTTCAGACGGCTGTCACAGGTGCAGCGGGCAACAGATAAGAGCGTCAGTTCAAATGGGTCCACATTAGTTAGGACTAAACATTGTAGGCTGTACTTTTCACACATTGATTTCAAAACACATATCCATGACAAAACTGTACACCATCTACGCCTCGCAACAACTTAATGGAGTAGCTGAAAAAGGCAATAAAACTATTTATGCTTGGAAGCATGCTAGGTATGGGACAATATGAAAATTTCATGTCATGATTAATCCGTCCAACATAACTGCGATTCAAGATATTCCAAAAAATCATAAAAATATTATTTAAACTACAAAACAAAACTTAAATTGCACTAAAACATATTGGAATCACTTTAACCTTACATTTTGTTAGCTAACAAATATTTTCTACTCTATGAGCACATATTTTATTTAATGAAAAGAATTTACCTTAAATAAGTATTCATAAATCATAAGGTGTTCCTGCTCACATTAAGGATACATAAATGGTGGCAACCTCATCTGCCCATGTGTAGTATTTACACAGATCTGATTTGACTTGTTTTTGTGAGGGATACAATGTGCAAGCTGAGCCTTCAACCATGGTGACAGGCTTAGGGAATTCAAAATAAATCAATATAGGACCATATGTCAGTGAGCTAGACAGCTTTCTTAAGTCTTTCATGTGAGGATATTTTCAATTATCTCGATTCAGAATTATCCCGATTATGAAAGGTTACTACAATCAACTTATTGCGAGTGTTTTTTAACACGATAAAATATTTTATTGTCCCAACCCTCAAGCAGGCCATGTCATAATGCAGCAGCAGCACCACACAATAATGCAGGACTTCATCCAACATGCGTTTTGTGCTGTGCTCTTGTGCAGTGTATGAATCTTCACTAATTATGCAAAAATGATGGAGGTAACCAAATCTTGATGGCACCTTAATTAAACGTAAGATATCAACATTCACCAAAAGTGCTAAACTAAGTACTGAACTCTAAAAAGAAAATGGCCTTAGTTCTGGAAAAAAAATAACTCTCTCAAGTGTAAACGTGGCCCGATACAACATCGCCAGGAACACAAAATCTTGTTTACAGTGATGTCGAATGAATCCCCTTCATTACCTCCAACCACATTCTGCAGGGGTCTGACACATCACTTGCTATCAGGGTTACAAAATAACAGTGTAGTGATTTAGAAATTACACTCTCTGTTAAACCACAAACACGCCAGCTGGCAGGCAGATTGGGAAAGTCAGCAGACACAGCTGGTGCGCCCAAGTTATGATTCAAAGTGTTTGAAACATTTTTTTTTCTTTTACAGTTTTAAAGCCACAACAAACAGAAAAAGCTTCCAAGGTGCATAACCCTGTACATAATTGAGTCATAAGCAGTCTAGAAAGTAAGTCACATTATATTTTCACAGTTGATATCTGATTTGATTTTAAGACAGAAATACTGTTGATCCCAAAGGAGGTTTTCTTAAGCCTTTTGCATGGAACAACCAGATCAACATATAAAAATCACTGTATAGGTTAAAGAAATTTAAGTGATACAAAATTGACAGTTGTGCATAAGAAATGATGTACACTGCACTAGAGATTGTGGCGTGGCTTGGAGAAAAAGAATCTGTAACTGTGATTAAAAAAATCTATGTGGAGTGCCACAAAATTAAATATATAGGTTACTTAATTACACGTTTTATAGTCACACACTGCAGACACAAGAAAATAATGATTTTCCATTAATTGTTTGAAGATGCTAGCTTGGAGGGATTACTATACTACAGGCCTGTCAAAATAAAGATACCGACTTACTGTACATATCTTATCGACTAATCAACGTATGTACACGACCTTCATAACTTTCTATGACTTTGATAATGCTTGTTGTGTTTATGTGCATGTTTGTTCACATAAAAATGTCACAATTTAGCCAACAACATTTTAACAAGCAAGGATTTCCCTCCATTATAAGAACTGCACCGTAACATTTTGTTCACATTGCATTTAGAGCTGAACAATATGCAATGGAGGAACCCATTTTCATGATGAAACATATTGCTACTGCAATATGAGTCACAGTTTTAGTGAGAATAGTATTTTTTGCATTTAATTTTGACTGAAAGAAAAGTGATGTTTTATGGGGGTCCATAGCAAACAAGCATGTTCCCTCAGCTCTAGAGTACATGATTTGTAGGTTGGGGCATCTCTGTAAAATCACAAAACTTCATTTATAATGTCATGTTGTGACACATTGAACACATTTTTAAAAAATGCAGCTACTGAGATTTGGATATTGCACTTGGCCATATTGCAATTCTAATTAATGTATTCTACGGTTTGGGTTGTATGCTCTTACTTTATTTGCTATTCATTAATCAGGATATTTAATATTGTTTCACATTTCATTTCCAACGTCTGAATATTAGGAATTAAAAGTGTATTGCTCTTTGTAAGGAGGTATGTAATTAAACGATTTCTATCATCATTATCTTGGTGTCCAAAAATTACGATAACACTGCTTATCGCAATTACTTCTGGGACAAAATAAAATTCATTATTTAACAAAAGTACTGGTAAAATGTTATAATAATGATTAATAAATGGTAAATCTATAGTCAATTAAACTTTAATAGTTCAGTTATTTCCCTCTTAATAAAAGAAATAAATGCTTTATAAACCATTTACTATTCATAAATGATTTATAAAGCATTTCCTTCTTTGTTAACTGTAAAATAACTAATAATTAACTACTGTTGACAGTTAACATAAAGTCTTACCAAAGTATTTATCACTACAGCCCTACCAAGACAAAGACATCAGAAAGGCATCATTCCTACTGTAGCGTCCTGAAGTAAGACACTTAATACTTTTGGCCCTGGGGAAACTATTCTGCACCTTGTTTGAGACCTGACTCCAATCCTGCCATCAGCTACATGATTTTCGGTGAGCTTTCGAAAGCAAAAGTGCTTTATTAAACCCTAGGGGCAATATTTTTTCATACAGTCACAGGAAGGGGTGAAAAGAAAGTTCACGGTGTTGTTTGAGTAAAAGCGCATATATAATGCATTAAACCCAATTTGTCTGTGACCATGCTCACAGTTTACGAGACAAGGATACATAATTTAACAGTGTGCTAAACACTTGTGCAGCAGGTTAGCTCACAGTAATGGACTGGTAAATGACAATATGTTACTGTTTTATACGAAACTTATAGTGGAGGTGCTGCTATACGTTACCTGACATGTCATTGTGGAGAATGACAAATATTGCAGTGGAAGTCTGACAATCAGGGCTAATTCACTAGAAATACATTTTGTAGAATAAAACAAAGATAGGAACTAACCAAATACTTTACTGTAAGGCCTTATTTATACTTTTCTCTCAATTCTTCAAACTATTTTGGCCACTATTTGCTAGAACATTAACACTAAAGAAAATACCGCCTATATCCCAAGGCCTCCAGTTACAGTAGGTCAGTGTAGTTTTTCCAGCTCCAAAAGAGCCCTATTACAATTGCATTCATAGAACTGTAACTCGTGCACTTACAACATTTTTACATATCGCCATGTTTCAACCACTGGAGACAAGTAAACATGAAGATGACGGTGTGTTTTGGTCACTGTCAGACTGATGGATGCAGGTTTGTTGGCACGGAGGATGGCGACGTCAGTGAAGTGTGAGGGAAGTTACACCTGTGACAGATTCGGGCCAAGTCAACCACAAGAGCAGTTACACACACACACACACACACGCACACACACACACACACACACACACACACACACACACACACACACACACACTTCACATCTTCATGTGACATGTCTGGCATGAGTGCTTGTCACACTGGTCATCAGCCATTACTAGGCAGCTTGTGAATAACACCACATAATTCCCTGCATGGCACAGGGTACATCGTTGAGGCTACAGATGGGGGCATTCCCAGTGAATCTACTATCAGCCTCTCACGGCTGTTTTGCATGTGCATGTGAAAGAGTTGCAAACAAATACAAATTGCACAGACAGAAGCAGAAGTCCTCCAGCATGACCTCATCTCTCTACCTACATGAAAACCTAACTGCAACCTGCTCTCATGCTGTAAACTATGATAACATACCACCACACTCACACACTGACAAATCAAATCAAAACTGAACATTTTTGCATGAAGACTATGATAAAAAAATAAGCTATAAAAATACAAGAAGGATTATCTATATTCACATTAATGTTTGTGGACTAAAGTGGGTTAAAAAATGCACTGATGGTGTAAGCCCGTCTTTGCTGTCACTGTTATTAATCATGGTTTCATTTCAGCCCTGAAAAGGTCAGACTGCATAATAGGGATTGTGTTACACTGCTAGTTTTAAATTGTCAACTGACGTCTGTCTGACTGTCACCACCCCATCAGGTATTCACCTCACACTACTATCTCATGTCTTTTAGATAAGTGAGCTACGTCAGATGTGGTTCAACACAAAAGGACTATGCTGCAGAACAGGGGCACTGTCTTGTATGCAGTAAGGTAAAACATGGCTTAGTTACATAAACCTTATGCAAAATGATAATTTCTTTGGATTTGGACTGGCGGAGCAAACATCTTACCTACGTTTTAGCAGCATCGCTCAAGTGGTTACATAACTAACCAGAGCTATGCAAAGCTGGGTTTGGTGGTCACAGAATCCCGTAACTACCAGTCCAAGCAACAGAAATCGCCCCTTCATGCACTTTCACAAACCGAGCGTATGATTGAATGTATCCCAGTAAGTGTGCCTTCTCGATAAACGAAACCATTACACACTTGGCTTGCTATCTGGCTCCTCCATCTCCGCCAAGCATCAAGGCTCGGCTGTGCTTCCACATTCGCCGCTGGCCATACTTTGTAAACAAAGATATCAGATATGCTATGAGTAACCCAGGGAACATTTGCACACACAAATACGCAGTATCCACCCAGAACTAAACATTATGGTTGATGGTGACTTACATTATCAAATTTCTTCAGAAAAATGCCCAGTTAATATAAAACAATATATGCGTTAATGTGCTAACTAAATATTACGAAGTTGACGAGAGTAACGATTACGTTCAAGCTAAATCTGTCACTGTCATTTGGCCTTGTTTATTTCATTTGACGCCACAGTCAGCCCAGGATGCTAACGTTACCAAAAGAAGCATCGCCCATATCAATTAGTATGAAATGCTAGCTATCGTAAACGTTACATAACTTAACGGAACACAGACGACGCTAAGCTTTACCTTAACTTTACGTAGGACCGTTAGCTAACATTGCTAATGGTTAGCAAAATATTGGATAACGCTTAGCGCAAGCATAACGGTAGGCCAAGCCCAAACAAATATACTTGCGATTTAAAAACGATACCTTACCAACGGACAATCCGAATGCCAAATAAAACGACAATTCAAGGTTAACGTAACTAACTAATGTGCTGACTAGCCGCGTCTGCGAGTACTTTAAGCCCTAAAACTATGTAGCTATACAGTTAGGCTAAAGTTAGCTAGCCACCAAGTTAGCTTCTGTAAGCTTACCTTCTGAGAATGCTGCTGGAGGACATTCTGCTCCACGGTCATGGCGGGTTTAGAGATGAAATTAATTCAATTGAAACCAGGGGTAGCAAAACGCACGTGATTATCTCTACTAAGGCGACGTAAAACACGATGTTATGATGTCCCCTCCTTAATCAGCGACATTACGGGCGCCATGGGCGCAGGTCGTCAGCAGGCATGAAAACATTGCTCTGGCTTCACTGAGATCTGGGGTCGATTACTCACGTCTGTTTGAAAATGCACCTTACGTCACGGCTCAGATTTTTGGAAATCGTGGATGAAAAATAATAACATGAACAGTTTAGCCTGATATCTGAGGCGTTATTATAATCCGCGTCCTCCCTGGATTCCGTTATGTTGTGAACATGTATCGTTTGACGTTAACGACCAGACCATGAACACATCTAAGCCCCCACGTCATTAAAAAATAGCATTATCTTGGTAAAATTCTTAACATTAATACAAATAGATGAAAGCCCATTTTCAACATTTTATAATGCGCAAATGTAGGCTCTTTAGTACTTTTAATATTCCATGTATGTAATCTTTTGTACTGTTCAATTATTTGACTTGTATTAGTGTGTTATTCCCTGGTGTTTCTGTCCCGGATATGTATAGGCCTATATGCTGTAATACTCATGCATCCTTTTAAAGGTGCACTATGTCATTTTTGGGGCAGACATTTTAATCAGAAGAGAAAGATCTTTGAGACTGAGAGAACAGCCTGTTTATTCAGTAATGAATATATATATATATATATATATATATATATATTATATATATATATATATATATATATATATATATATATATATATATAGATGTGTATTTCTGTGGTTGTATTATTCCATTTATGGTACTTAGCAGATACTTTAGTACAAAGCAACTCACAGTAATTCATACATACATTCATACACTGATGGCAGTGGCTGAAATGCAAGGTGCCAACCAGCACATCAAGAGCAGTTTGGGGTTCAGTAACTTGCCCAAGGACACTTTGACATGTGGACCAGGGGAATCAAACCCGTGACCTTCCAATAACAAGACAATGGCTCTGCCCCTGAACCATAGGAACCCTTTATTACCTCATTAATATTGTAAATATTAAAATTTCGAGTCTGAATTTCTCTCTGAACTACATATGGCCCATATGGAACAGAAATAATAACCATGTTCAGAATCAGAATCAGAATATTCTATTTCCAACTACCACCATTTGCATAAAAAAATCTCAGTTTTGTAAAAAAGCATTGTAAATAGTTTTTTTTAATAATGATTTTAAAATATTCAGAAGTGAATAAAGATTGGATATTTGACTGTGCAAGTAATAGTTTGTCTAGCTATGGATAGATACTGCTTTGGCATGTGAGTGCAGTGGAAACAATGAGAATCAAACATATATACATTTTTTTTTGTCTCAATCCCAGAGATGTATTTATAAGTACATGTAGATCATTTAGATTTTATAAGTACACTGTATGTAGCTGAATGTGAATACTGTTTTACAGACAAGGAAGTTGCGGAAATGATCTGCATCTGAATCTGCACATTGCTTGTTTCGTATTCAACCTTTTCTAGTAAGTCAAGCCTACCTTCACTGTAAATGATCCAACCAAGCATACTATGAACTACATCATGCATTGTGAGATGTAGATCAATTCAATAACTCAACATCATAACATTAGAAATATCACCATTTAAGTCAAGCGGACCCAGTGAACATATATGGGAGTGTAACTGGAATTAAATGCAACAGATTTTTGCTTGATTTCACAATTTATAGAATGATTTAATGGTTTGATGAATTCACATAAGAAGTGTCAGTCACTGTCAGGTGATACTGAGGCCACGCCTTTACTCTATTATGTGACATGACAGCAGTGAGCAGAACAGAGAGGAAATCGTGCTGTACTAAGGGGTTGCAGAGTATTATTTTCCGATGTAATTCCCTTCTTTAAACATAAAGCCATTTCATGAAAAGCATCTACTTCAGGGATTATAGTTTGATTTCATTAAATTTCACCTGTGAAATACTTCAGCGCTTGGTTATCAAGCTAAGAAATTATTTATTTTGCCCTGCTGCCGTTATCTTTTATGTTGCGCTTTTTCGTTCAGTATAGTTTTGCTTGAGGTAGATAAAGTCTTCTGCAACCCAACAGTATGCATCCTTCAGTATAACCACAACTGCTCAACTTTTCCCCTCCTGCTCCTTATCTTCAGCTCCTTTTAGGATAGAACTATCATCTGACCTGCAGGAGGTGCTATAACAATAGTGCAAACTTTTGGAATGTCCACTCCACTATTATTGAATAAGGTATGAATGCAAATACACTTAGTTTAGTATGCACATGGAGACTAAGGATGCAGATGTAGATTACCTCCACAGCCTCAATAACATCACTCCTGATCATTTTTGGCAACAATTTAACAGCGGTGCTGGAAAGAAACAAAGCATCAAGTACTACTCCCATGTTTAGTTTTGAGTTTTGAGTTTTTCAAAACAAGGACATTTTTATACTCCACTACATGTCAAGCTTGTATTACTTTGCAGATGCAAACATCTGGTGCACACAAAAATCTTAATTTGACCAAGTAATTTGTGTCAATTATTAAATCATAAAAGTCTAATTTTCTTCAACAAGTGCACACATCTGACAATTTAAAAAGATTATTTTCAGCGTATTATAATAGAAGGTGAGTTATCAAGAATAAGGCAACATTATTTCAGATATTTTTTTTTTCTAAACAGCAAAACAGATCACATCAGGACAGCAGTGAACATGCCTAGTCAAATTAAATAAGCACCCACATCTTTTACTGCGGTCACAGCATGAACACATATAAACAGATTAAACAATCAAAACAAACCAGAAAAGACAAGTGAGAAAAACACAAAGAGGATAAATTTGCAAAGACAAAAGCTTAATGGGCATATTCAGCTCGATATACTCAAACTGCAACCAAAACATACACTCTTTCACAAACTCATCTAAGGTTCCTTGCAGGGCATTGGATAACCTTTCAAAAGGAAGAACTGATAGTAGTTCATCATACCACACTGATAACGTAGGCGGATGTAAATCAAGCCAAACGTGGGATTGAACAGTGTGCCGCTTACAGTATGTCACTTAGCGATTTTGCCTTTTGACCTAGACATGGAGCTAACACCAAGGCTGCATAGTTTTAGATCTATTACTGTTCTAATGCCAATAGTTTCGACCCCTAACCCAAACACTAATGTAAATTTCATTCTCAAGCTCGACATGACTAACATCCATGTGCTTGGATGCCTTTTAAATAGTCTGTTACAACACTTTGGCCCATCTTTGTTTGAATATGAAAACTGAATATAATATGCTATTGGCAATCACTAGGTTAAAAGCAGGATCAGTACAGACATCTGAACCACCGACTGAACCAAGTTCACCAAATTTCGAGTGTGTCTGATTTAGAGAGAGTTCTTGGCCTTTACCAGCTTCACAGCCTGTGATCGCCAGAGTCACCACAGTCCCTGTCGAGAGCAGACTGTAAGCGCTGGAGTCTGACATGAGGGTTCGCTGGTTAAGCAGCACAGGTTTTAGTCATTTGTGGATAAAGGGACTAAATTCAGCCGTCCAATTTGTGGCCTGATTATTCAGACAGATGAAATAACACCAACATCCAAACAGTGGGCATTCAAGTCTGTCAGCTGTGATTAATTCAGCGTGAGTTGGAAGAGAGCAGTCCTCTCGCACAGAACTGGGTCATCCTTTAGATGTTCAGGAATAGCATTGTTGTAATAGTTATAACCGAAGCAGTCAGCATGCTTTGTTAACATGAACTGTGTCATCTAACTAGCACGTATAAATATTAATGGGAATAGTCAGAACTTTGTTGTGTTATTGGGGGCAGGATTTAGCAGCAACAACAACAACAGGGACGTTATGAGGGGAGATTTCATCAGCATTTAGGACATACATTCATATCATATACAGAAGAAGGACATTAATCCAAATCCTGCTCCGTTCCATTTGATTGATATGCAAAAATATATAGCTGATATCAAAACATATTTTTCCACACTCTAAATGTCTTCATTTTTTTCAGCACAGACATTAGCTGCTAAATGTTTACACTGTCATCCAGCCTCTGTCCAGCAGATGGCAACATCCTCCTGTGGAGCGCCAGCTTGCATAATGACCGACTCAACACAGTAGCAGCAGGAATGTGCAAAAGGAAATGAATGATGAAAATGATTGCACTTGTTAAATCAAGTAGCATTATAAATTACAAAGTCTCCTCCAATTTACAGCGCTGCACCTTAATCAATATTTTATACTTCTATGTGCAGCATGCTGAAATATTGACCCACCACCAGAGTGCATGAAGGTTACCTCAAGCAGCCGGCGCGCCTCTTAAAATGGCCTTCCTTGTCTGAGCAGACACATCCTCAGTGGAGCTCAAGGCAGGAGGTAAGAGCTATCAGTCAGGGAATCTGGGAGGCTGTCAGGAAACCAATCAAAAAGAAGTTGATGAATCAATTGGCAAAGTCAAACGGTAGCCGCTGCAGTCTGAATAGATCTTTGGCTGACAAGCTGATGTAAAGAGCTCAGACTTGTTTGTTGGAGATCAAAACGAATCCTGAAAGTGAGCCCGAGGGCTGTATGATAATAGCTTCACTCACACCAGGACATTTAAAACCCCCTCCTGCTCTCTCTGCCTCTCATTCACTAATCCATCGCAGATAGCTTTGAATGTAACAATTAATCAGTGGTATCAACAATCATGAGACAAACTGTATTTGTTGCAAAGGTGGTGCTTGTAACATGAATGATTTAATGCAATTCTATGAACAACAGAGAAAAATGGCCATGGTTGTATAATAAATGTGTTGTACACAGATTGTATCCTGTTGCACTGATACAACTGATGAGTTTCAATGTCTCACCTTTTAGCCTGCAGGTCCTACATATTTCTTAAATTTAGCTATTTGGACTTTATATTGTGGTTCAATTGTGATATTACATTTTCAAAGGTATCTTAGATGTGGAGCTTTCGGATGTCTCCGGACATCTGCTTGCCCGTTGTGTGACACCTTTAGCCACACCGAATAAAACAGAGAAATATATTGCTTTATGCTTTACTTGTCATTTGACCATGACTTAATTTCACCTTGACGTCCACATTCTTGGGATCCTGAAAAAGAATAGAATAAAAGAATAAACAGATATAGAAAATGAATGGATAGAGATATTTTAGGAGTATCCCCCAGGATTCTCTCCCTTTTTTTTTTTTTTTTTTTAGCAGATTTCACCAATCACAGCGCGCAGCCTGTCACTAAAATAAGACCAGGTTGGCTCCATGCACACCCACTCTGCATACACATTATATTGCAACAATGTTTTGGAAGCAAAGTCTTGAATCACGTCCATGGTCATCTCCTCTGTGCTGCCCTCTTGAGTCTGTTTGTGCACTTGCCAGGTTTTACTCACTGTCCATGTCCTGCCCCACCGGGGGTTTTAGAGACAGGCCAGGCTCCAAGGCTGCAGATGGATACTGTAGAGTTTTTGTGACTGAAGCAATTTTTTTTATTAACTAAGGGCTTGCGGCAATTACATGACTCTGAATATGGCTGACAAAGCATCATCCGTTATCATCCACACGCTCCGGAACAGACCATTGTGCCGGTCACTATAAAGAAATTGAGTTGTGATTTTTTTTTTTTTTTTTAACGAGTGTAGTCCTTCACATAATGGCTTTAAGTCCAAATGAGTTGGCACAGTCTCTGTGTAAATTGATCTAATTGCTAAGATCTCTTCTTTAAGCTGGCAGAGTCCAGCCTCTTCAATTTTTAATTGGTAAATCTCAACACTAGTATCCAATTACACGTCATTTCGACAACATTATTTCTGTTAAAAGGCTAGTTTATGTAGAAGAGGAAATCATCAAGCAGGCCCACATGGATCATAACCACTGCATCTGCGGCGGTTGCTTTCCTGGAGAAAAGTAGCCAGTCGATCAATACATCAATCAAACTCAGCCCCTTTCTCGCAGCGAACCCCAGAAGACATTTTCACCTCTGCTGACAAATGTATAGCTCCCCAGCAGGATATTTATCCATCATAAAACATGAACTATAAAAAACTGATGTGTCACCTGAAAGCAATTTTTCTTCGGACTAAAATAAGGGACTGTATATGAGGTCTCGGTCTTCATATAAGCAAGATAAGCCTCAGTGTGTTTGGCGGCCAGGGGAAATTACAGCGCCACACAGAGCTTTTACCGACCGACCCTTATATTTAATATCAAATACCGACACGGATGTCTGTCTATCACAGATGTTAATATGTGATACTATGTGGAGCTATGAACACAGTGTACCAGAGACTCACCCGCAGCACAGCGAGGGTTACAGTCGGGGAACACATATTAATGCATCTAGTTGGAAACAGTCGTGGCAGCAGTAATACATAGTTCATTTAATTATAAACAACACTGATTGTGTCCTTTTCCTTTCGCTGTTCTTTGCCTCCGACTGCAATATGAGCATTGATTTTATGGCAGTGTAAAGAATGAAGTAGTTAAGCCCTGTCGTGGCTGGGTGTAGCCCATCCTGACAAGATATTTGTTTCAGAGGATTTCAGCCATTTTCAAGATTTCTATTCAACACTAGTCACCAGTCAGCCCCCTTCAGTAATGAAATACAATTTATATTTAAGTTTAGGGCGGTGGGGTGTATTTTTTATTGCATTTAGTATATATATATATATATATATATATATATATATATGTATATATATATGTATATGTATATATATATATATGCATATATATATATATGCATATATATATATATATATATATATATATATATATATATATATATATATATATATATATTCTACTTAATAAGATAAAACTATGGTTCAAAAACCTGGAAAGTGTAATGCAGCAGTAAAACGTCAAGCAAAAACAGGCAAATAAAAACAGTTACAGATTTTAAAATGCATTTAAATAACTACAATGGCAATAGCAAAACACCGACATCCCCCACCCCCCACAGTTTCTGAGTGCAACACCACTGTCATTAATACAAATCTCAGGTCTGTAACAATCTGTCAGACTCATCAACTCATTGCTTTAACTGAAAACTTGTCTGGTGAAGTTAACATTTATGTAACACTGTGATCCTACCCTCTCACTGAAGTTACATAGTGATGGGAGGGTGGAGTGAGACAATATATACCCTTATCACAAGACACTGTACCATCAAAATGATTTAGAAGCTGTTACTTTAAGGTAAGAAGTTGGTTACATCATATTGCTCTAAGTAAGGTTTTAAATTCAGAACATTACTTGTGGTGGAGTTTTTCATGTTTGACTTTGCTACTTGTACAGAAAAAGGAAAAGTGTCTGAATACTGTTCACACTAGGTCCACCACCATCATCACCACAAGCTACCCAGAGTTTGTCTATACCACAGGGTTTACGAGAAAAGGAGAAAACATCTTCTTCATGACTGAGATTAGGCTTCACATCTTATTTGATTTATATAATATTTTCAATAATATTCATTTTCAACGTATTACCCATTCGACAGTCACTCCAGATCATTTGAAAAGTTCCAAAAGATCATACTTGAAATAATTTGTAGCATAAAACACACCAAAATCTCATTGTTCATCATCACGCCCGATGACAGGGCCTGCAGTCATAGCGGCTGTGAGAGGCTGTAGCCTACTTTCAGCACATCCATGTTTCGAACTAAATGCCAACAAAAGCCCGGTGACATGCTCAACGATGACAAAGCTAACATGCAGGTTTAGTATTAGGCATGTTCACTATCTCACTTTAGAGTGTAAGCATGCTTATGTTTGCCAAATTAGCATCAATCAAAAAGTACAGTGATTAACGTTTTGTAAGTATTTGATCATTAAGTGTTGGACAAATTTACATTTTGACCTGACGAGGGCGCTACATGAAAGGTCAGAGGAATCACCAAAGTTGTTTCACCTGATTTATTTTCTTTTTTAGATTGTCTTTTTTTAATCATTATCATTCAAATGATTGTCTGTTGATTTAGTTTGTGCATTTTCTGTTGATATTTGGCACTTTGGAACTATTTTTTCAAATTATGTTTAATACATTTTTACTGTTTTTGTGTTTCTTCTATTATTTTTTGCATCAGTAATCATCTGATTTTATGTATAATCATGTTGATAGTCACTTGTGCAAAGTAAAATCAATAATTCTACGTGGGATGTGAGTGTGTAAACCAAATCTCATGCTAATCCGTCCAATATTTGTTGAGATATTTCAGTTTGGGACAAAGGGGTGTACTGACTGACAGAGAGCCACCGAGCCATGCTGCTAGCATAGCTAAGATCTCAGCCAATAAATAAAAGCACTGCCTGATGATAAGGATTGCAAATATGACCCTGTACTGCTGTTTATCATTACAACATATTAAACAGTTACATTGCTCTTTTAAGTACTGCTTCCCATCATCAGACTTGGTAAGAGCGCCTTACATTCTTTTTAAAGATGTAACTGAAATCCCCTCTGAAGGGCAGCTGCAGCTCTATTATTTTTTTTTTCTGTCTGACTTCACACTGAGTGGAACATCAAGGCACAAACTCAACAGAGTCAAATTTGGCATGCTTCGTCCTAAATGGCCCTTAGCCCCCGCAGCAAAAAGTTCACATCCCAAGCTGGTCTCAGCCAGACTGGTTGACACTGAACTGACCTTTTTCATTCTACCGAGGATTTCGAGAAATGTTTACTTGGAAAGTTCATGACCCATGCAGATCGACCGCAGCGTCATTATTTGTGACTGAACGTGCAGGAAGTTGGTGGTAAATACATTTCCTGAAGAAGACATTTTCCACATATAAGTGTTAGAATTTCAAGCGATAGCTGTGAACGTAGCCTACTCTAGGTGTTAACTGAGAGTGAGTTAAGGTCAGAGTCAGGTCAGAGAGCGAGATAAATCACCTCAGAAAACATCATTGAGCGCAGAGAGAGTTTGCTTCTATCTTCAGGAATCAAACCCTTCAGATTAGTGAATCAGACTTTCTTTGAGAGGACTTAACAAGAGAATGCTTCCACTGTGGAGGTAGGAAGACAGGGGATTGACAGTGCTAGCTCTCCCTGGCCAGTTTGTAAAACATTTACCCTTTTGCTTATCCGACATGGCAAATATCATCCATGTTCTTTCAGTGTCAGCCAAGATCCCTCGAGCTGACAGGCTGAACTGTGGACCGCGGGGACTCTCGCTCATCATGAATATTGCATTGGCTATGTTTACATGCTTGCACATGGCCACCAATAACGAAGTGTTTCAAAATAGCTGCTGTCGATGTTAGCGAGTATAAAAAAAACAACAGTATATTCTTGTACTTTACTCTTGTATTTTACACCCAATAGGCTCATGTAAGTGAAGCAGGTAGTCTTTTCACTTGGACTTAATGTTTCCAACCTGTCTGCACATCAAGCTTATTTGTCATGACTAATTACCCCTTCATGTACGTAGACAAGGAGGCCATGGGAAGCAGTAGGGGTCAAGAGGCTATCAGGCACAAAAGGAAAGAAGGGACTTAAGCCATGCTGCCACTTGTCATATTTACACAAAACATTAGAAGAATGGCCTCAGTGTAATGCTGGGGAGGGTGAAGGGAGAGGGGGGAGTAAGGCGGGTGGTGCGTGGTTTTGTGTTTGTATGTGAGGGGGTGGGGGTGGGGGGGCTGCCACAGCTGCAGGCCAACAGTTGATCCTGTCCCGGGAAACAGGATCAGCCAGGTCAGGGCGAGGAAGGGGGCCAAAAGGTCATGACCCAGGGGGTTAAGGAACAGACTTCACAAAGAGGTACATCTTCAAAAGCAAAGGCCCCACCGGGGGACCCGGTATAAGGTTGGGAAAATAAACCAATCTGACCTCCTTTTCTCGGAGCAGGAGTTTCCCCAGGTGTTTGCTTTAACCTCTTTATTGTTGTCTGACTGGAGGCGCTGCTCTCATGTCTGTGTACACTCATCCAGGCACTGCAGTAACATCACACCGAGGCAGATTGCAGATACATTCGGTGGAGAAGTGGTATTTTAGCATTTTCATTAACATATTCTTTCGTTATGACACTCCAAATGGGGCCATGCCACCCATAAAATGCTAATTACAGTGTGTGTGTGTGTGTGTGTGTGTGTGTGTGTGTGTGTGTGTGTGTGTGTTTACATAACATGTGAGGTCAAACCATATGCTCAAAGTTCAAACACTTGTATGGGGAGAGGGTGATTGAACATCTGTGAGCATATTTATCACACCAATCACCATGACAACTGGTGACAAGTGCTAGCTCTGTATGACCTCCATGTGAATAAACAAAGCACCTAACATGAAAGTAGCTCATTACCACTCAAATCTATGCACAATAGTAGTTGGTGTTCTAAACAGCTCGTGTGTTCCCATGTACGCCGAGCACATTAAGTGCAGTCATTAAGTTGTTTGTCGGAGAACACACATCTGTAACCCCAGGAAATAGTTTTTGGGAGGCCTCTTAACTATGAAATGCCTGTTGTGGGACTTCCGAGTCCTTGGCCTCTAGTTGAGTCATTGGTGGCCTGGTGCGCAGCGCTCACATCCTTTTGGCCTCATGCTGAGGTCAGGAAATCAAAGAGAGAAGCCTCAGACACATAGCCGATTGTCAAGTTTTACACCTTGACCTCAGCTTAAACTTGTGACTTGCTCCTTTATGTGTGCCGCTGCTTCAGCAATCAGAGGAAATCAAGAGGTTACTGGCGGTTCAGCCTTGATAAGAATCTTGAAATGGAGAAGTTCATTGAGGGGAAAGGTTACAGCGAGTTTAAAGAGAGTGCAGTCAGTCATGGGGAGTATTAAATAAAAGGGAAGTCGGGGCTGAGGAACTGCGCTGCGATTTCAAAAGTGCACAGCAGACAAAAAGACGTCTGTTCACCCACTGGACTTCATATTCAAACCCAGAGCAAGGGAAGTTTGGCTTGAACTCATCTTCACCTTTAGGAAGTCTCACGCTACGGGCTGTTTTTCTCCAGTCAAGAAAACTATCACCAAACTTTATGGACTGAGGACAAGAATTAAGGTTTTGTATTGACTGTATCATGAGATCTATTTCGGGTCCTAAAGAAAAGATACATGCTCCATTTTGTTAGGCACATCCTTGGGCATGCAGTGTACATCTGGTGACCTCAATGTGTCCTCCCTCTTTTCAGTGTCTTTCCTGTCTTTGTTAAGACTCAGCACTGTAGTGAACAGCAGCCAACTCAGAAGCACAAGTTTCAGGGCAAATACAGGACATCCTCTCACTCAACTCTAATGGACCAGAGTCTTTGATTATACAAAGTGCAGCTTTCTTTGATGTCTTTTTTTTTTTAAAGAATAACAATCTGTATTGTCAGGCGAAGTTGGAAATCAGGGTGTATGGCGCCATTTTTTCCCTATTTGTAGCCCTGGTTCATGTTAATAAGTTCCGTAAAAGTGATCACTCAGATTTAAACTAGGCAGCACATTGCCGTTGAACAAGAGAATGTTTAAGCTCATGTAAACACAATTGTGTTTTATGGTAGCATCTGAAAGACAAGAGCTTCCCCCAACTGTATATATAACATCTGATTTACTTGCACACATCCCCATTTTGCACAAAAGAAATTCACACATCTGAACGGCAAACTAGAAAAAGAGGAACACATTCATACTAGGTCATGCATTTTAGTACTTTATTTCTGAGATATCAGTGCAAATGAACACCAAAAATGAAAACATAAAAAATGAAATAATGTTTCAGGTCTTCACATGAAAAAATGAAACACCTTCTTTTTTTTTTTTTTTTATATATATTTGCTGCTACAAATGTATTTCTTAGATGCACAATGCAGATCTATGATTGTACGTCAATCCCCCACTATAGCCCCGAGCTCTTTCACAGAGCTTTGTTAACCAGTAACAGAAAAGAAAATCACAAAAATATTCAATGCACGTTTATTTTTCACACATTTTAATCAACTTGCTCAACAGTCTGTGGTTATTTAGGGACTGCTCATATTCTAAACGAACCTCTCTCTGTGATAAAAAAAGACCTATTTTAAGACTTGACATTTTCCCCCATCACCAGTAGGGATACACAGGTAGTTCCCATGCGTCTGCATGCAACAGGCAGCAGTGAGGAGAGTCAGACATTATTACACAACACAGCGCAGGATAGATTATCATTTACCACATAGAGACACATGCAAAGAACAAACCAACCAAAAAAAAGAAGATGGGCATAGCATCCTTTGTATGTACACTTGTACGCATATAATTCATATTTACATATCAGGGCATTAAAAACTAGGGTAATATCTTTTCTTAAACATTACAAAATAGTCATCTTTCATACTGAAAGTACTATTTACACAAATATATTTAACCATTGTGAAAATGTATTAATCGAAGAGACGTACTTCATAGATATATGTATTAAAAAGATCACAAGACTAAATGGATAAAGCCGTGTGTGAAATTAACTGAAAAGAATACAGTACAATCAAAATAAGGAGCTAGATACCAGATATCCCTCAAGACACCAACATGTCTTGGTGATTGTTGGGGGGCAGGTACACATATCCAGCTGCTTTGAAAACAAAGATGTACCTGTGGCCTTCTCTTAGTTATCATGCAATTCTTTTGACATTTTATGAGTTAAGAGACTGCCACAAAATAAAATGATGTTCATAAACCACAACAGTTAAGAAATGATGAAAAGAAAACCCACAAACTGTCAAATTCTCAACAGATAACAATACTGACTTTTTTATTACATGCCATTAAATTATTCTGAAAAGGACACCGAGGACTCAGCTTTGACAGTGCAAACTCTGGGTGCTCCTTTTTATGAAATGGAAAGAAAAGCCATGTGCTTCACACGGAAAGGTTTGTGTGCATGAAGAAATGTGGTGCGGGTTTACCCAGGATGGCAAGATACGTTTCTCAGACACTGTAGCCTTTTAACTGTTGCTCTAGAAACCTGTTTACATACAGTTGCTCAACTGTAAGCACCACACACACGCTCTGTTGACCCATCTGCTCTAAACTGCATAATCTGCAAACAAATCAGCCCAAGCTTGCACTGTCGAATATTGCCCTTAAAAGTTCAATTTAAAAAAAAGCATAATTCAATGAGTTGTGACTATTCAAACCTCCTCTGATATATTCTTTACTCCTTGGTAATTATACCACACCAGGAATCTTGAGGAAAAGCAAGACAAAGCATTCATCATGGTAGGATCCTCACTGAAGCTATTGCAGTGTGAATACTGTTTTCAAGGTCCTCCTTAGAATGAATTTATCATGTACATTGTTGTAATAGAGCACTGTGTCCGCCCTAGAATGACTTCATTTGGAATCTTATCTAAAATTGATGGGACTTTGTCTATCTGAAAATGTTCTGATAGAGAAAATAAATAAATGTCCACTGAACTGAGCGCTAACATTTTTGGAGTCATCAATAATAAATGCTGCCTGAAATGTTCTGTCTAAATGTTTTATGGCAGGCAACAAAGAGGACATGGAAAAGTGATATGTGAACAATTTAGATACAAATAATAGCTGAAGTGTAAACCAAGACCAAATTGTAAAGGACTTCATAATTGACAAAATCAAATATGTAGTGCATGATAATCACTGATGGAAAAGGTCAAATGTGTGACTGTTGGTTTAATCAATTAGACATTTTGCTAAGATAGACCTCCTTTGTACCATTCCATTAGCTTACTGAAATTGTGAAACCGATGCAAATATGAATTTTAATTTGAACTTGCTCTATTCCACAAAAACAAAAACAAAATTCATTATTTGTTATATGTCTCATCAAACCAATTTGGCAAGTCATTAAAAAAGGAAAAATAAAAGATGAGTTCGATTCCATTTTGTATTTTCTTCAGTTGATACAACTTCTATTCAGATGATTGGCTCAGCCCCTGGCTCTCATGGCTGTGCTTGTTGTTGTGGGTCGGTGATTGTGGGGTGGAGCTCAGACTATGTTCATAGGCATGCATGTCACTGATTGGCTCTTCTTTAACTCTGATCACAGACTGGGTTTCCTCTGTCTGATCCCTCACCTCCCTCCTCAGCTGAATGCTGCCCTTCTGCAGCATGTAATACAGGATGGGGTTGGAACGCGAGAGCCGTGGAGAGTCCAGGTTTGAGTCACAGCCCTCCTCCTCCTCCTCCTCATTCTCCTGACTACTCCATCGCACAGGGCTCTCAGGCTCCTGTTTGACAAGAGTAGGGGGGTCCCGTTTTTGAGTGACTGGCCACGGAGCCGGGTGGCGGCTCCAGGGGGTGCAAATAGGGCTGTCACCTGCAGGGGGGGTGGGCAGTGGTCTGAGATTACTCGGAAGCCCTGAGTTAAGGGAACCATGGGGGTGCCAGCTGGGCATGTGGAGGAAGCTGTGATTATGGGAAGGCTGAATGAGGATGCTGCCGTTGGCCTTGCCATTGGACTGCAGTACAGAAGGACTGGGCGTCCCTCGGGGCTGCTGGGACAGCTCCTTCAGGCAGTTGTCAGAGAGCAGCAGCTGTTTGAGCACATTGAAGCCTCGACTTTCTCTTGTAAGGGTTTCACTTGGTGGGCTCCTAGGTGGAGCCTCCTCTTCCTTCAGACTCCTCTGCTGTGCAGGCTCCTCCTGAACAGCATAAGAGGCAAAAATGTTTGTGTCATTGTCCACTGCTCGAGGAGAGCTCATATTATTCAAACTATCAGTCCGATCAGAGCAGAGGCGTCTCTTCTTGGGACTGGGGCTTGGGTACTCCCTCTGCTCCTCTTTAACCTGTCTCGGCTGTGACTCAGTCTGCATAGCAGCACTGGTGTAATAGGTAGCAGTCTGTTGTTTAAGCAATTGGCTGAGGAGGCCATATTTTGCTATGACCTCTGCAGGCCGTGGTTCTGTTTTAAAGTTCTGTTGATCGGAGAAGGGACTATTCTTCTCATAGCTACTAGGTCTCTTTCTGCCACTGGAGTCCTCAGACATTGCTGAGGACAGCCCCACCTCCTCTGTAATCTCCGTTTTGACCTTAATGTCCAAAGGGGGCCCATTGGAGCTGTCACAAATGATAGAAGCACCGGGGCTCTTCTCATAGCACCCCGCTGCCATCTCCACACTCCTCCTTCCACTGCCACTCGGTCTATCTTTGCGGTTGACTGTAGAAGTAGCTGAGCCTGTTCCAAGAAGGAGCTGAAGCACTGTGCGCCTCTCCAGAAGGTTCTCGATCTGTGATGAAGGAGGAGAGGCTTCCTTCTGACTGAAAGGTGTGCCACTGCCTGAGGGTCTGTCGGAGAGAGGAGTGGTGGTGGTCCTATGGATTGGAGCATTGAGCCTTTCCAAGAGGGCAAGAGGTCTACTGGCATCAAGCTCCTGACCCACCCCTTTGCTGGAGGGGATGGGAGGGGAGGAAGAAGCTGTGCCACACTGAGCCAGATTCTGTAACAGTTTACTGGCACTGAAGGCAGGCTCTGAAGCCTTCTCAGCAGGGAAGGCTTTAGACTTACACAAATCCAGAGGGCTAGACTGGACATTAGGGGAGGGGTATGAGTATGGGGATAGTGCACTGCTAGGGTCACGATTAAGTGGGTACAGGGGCTGGGCTGGAGCTACAGGTCTATCTAAGGAGCTTTTTGTCCTGGTCTCCTCCCAGGGCACCAAGCCCTTTGTTTGGCCTCGAGACATGGTGGCCATAGTAATATCAAGTGGCAATTCCTGGTTACCTACGCTTTTATTAGCCATCTCATTATTTCTGCGCTCAAGAAGAAGCTGCATAAGTGTGAGTTTAGGGTGGGATTTCAGGTCTGGGTTTGTTTCAGTCTCCTTGTTATTGGACACCTTTGATCCTGATGGCTCTGGCTTCCACTTGTTTATTAAAGATTCTGTTAGTTTGTCAAGGGAGGATGTAGAGATAGAGGAGGAGGAAGACGAAGAAATAGCAGTGGAAACAGAGGAGACAACAGTAGAGGTTGGTGAAAAGGTTGTAGCAGAGGGGTGAGCAGAAGCTTGAGGAGAAAACGCAACTGGGGTTGAGGAAAATACTGTGATGGAAGAAGAAAGGGTAGAGGTGGAAGAAGAGGAGGAGGAGAAGGTGGAAGTGGGGGTGGTAGTTTTGGGCCCCGTACTTTGTGTATGAGCCCGGTTTCTCATGGAGAGGTCAATAGGAGAGCAACTTGAGTAAGAACTCTCTGCATCACTGCTGTCCTTAGTCAAGCTCCTCTCCTGGGTGGAGCACTCGCTGTCTGACGTAATTGAAGAGGAGCCACTTGGTGGCAGAATGCCACAGCTGTCCTCCAGGTGCCCATTCTTGGTCAGCTGCTTCTGGTTGTTGTGGTTGTTGAGTAGCAGCAGCAACAGGCTGCTGCATGTCTGGGGGGGACGGGTTGGACGTGAGTCAAAGCCTCGCTTCTCCCTAGGTGTTTGGCTGTGAGTGTGGTTTGGAACATGTGGGGGAGTGGGTGGGGAGCTTTGGCTATGGCCATGCAGCAAAGAGGGGCTCTGTGGACTGGACAGGGCTGTTCGAGGGAGTGTTGTTGTTATTGTAGTTGTTGTTGTCATTCCATTTTGGGTTGTTAAGGAGCTTAGTGTGTCTGGGGCTCCAGGCACAGTCCCTCCCGCACTAGGTGGCCTTTTGTCCTGGCCATGCTGTTGGTTTGCCATGGCAGCTAGTCTCTCACTGGCAGATCTTCCTGAAAGCTGGGCTTTGAGCGCATGCTCTCTGGAGTACTGCTGGAGATGGGCTTCACTGGACAGCAGCAGGGCCAGTTGACTGCAGGCCACACTGGGCTTGGGTGAAGGTGCTGGACTGGAACGAATTTTCACCATGTTGGCCACAGCCTTCAGACGCTCTGCACAGGACACTGATTCAGCAGTTGTAGGAGCAGATGGAGGTGTGGCACTGTGAGCTGACCGAGGAGATTCTGGAGGTCTATCCTGACTGTGCCCTCGGCGACTGTAAGGTGTGTTGCTGTGATTTTGAAGCTTGCTCTTCCTCATGAGGCCCTTCAAGCGGCTTGAGGCGGTTCCATACACAGGAAGTGGCTCTTTGTCTGCAGGTGGTGCCTTGGAAGGAGAGGAGCACTCACTGGGAGGTTTATTAGAGTGCTGAGACATTGCCACACTCTGAAGCCTTGAGCTGAATGACTGAAGCAGGGAAGCCAACAGGGTGCTCTCCCCAGCATGAGGAGACCCCTCTAATGCTCCATTCTGCAGGCCTCCCCCTTGGCCATTCAGCTCCATTGGGGGGGAACTCAACCGCTGGTTCACTGGATCATTCCAGGCTCCAGAGCGCAGTAGACGGGCCTTCTTAAGGTGCTGCGAAGAACCTAGTGTAGGTCCGTTGGTTCCAGCCTTGGGGGCTGCAGGGCCATGGTTGGGCAGTTGGAAGGGCCCACCCACCTTGTCACCCTGCTCCTGGTTGCTGTGGGCAGCCTCAGACCTTCCACTAGCCGTGGCCCCTGGCCCGGCTACCACTGGATGCATCAGTAAACCTTCCAGATAAGTTAGAACAGCTGAATCCTTGTGTGTCTCAGGGCCAGGCTCCTCCCCATGAGTCATGTTCAATACTAGGATCCCCTTGTATGGTTCAGCACTGCTACTGGGAAACAAATATCCACTAGGTCATCTGGTTGACAGTGGCAAGTACTTAGTAAATACCAAAAAGAGGGCAGGCAATTGCAGAGTGAGTCTGCAGGCGACTGAAGGATGCACCGGCCGGATGTGATCCCTCTCTGTATCAGGCACAGTCAGCTCTATGGTGAAACAGCAACCATGGTTGGAGGCAATCTGGGGCAGGTGGGCCTCCCAGGCATTGTTTTATGCCTTTAAACACCGCAGGATCCCAGAAGGCCCGGGTCCAGGCTTATGTGAGTAGCAAGCAACGAGTCAGCTGGATTTCACCACAAAGATGTTGACACATTCCGTGGCTGTGGCTGTTTGGGATGTCTGTCCGAAGGCCTGGCTGTGGTTCTGTCAGTGGCGCCTTTCAGCTTTGCAGATCTCACATGGGGGACCTATGGGAGTAAGTGAGAGAGAAAAGAGGGAGGGTGGGAGGGAGAAAGAGATGGTTGGGTGGAGAAAAAGAGGAGAAAAAGGAGAAACTGTGTGAGAAGCAGGGATTCGCACAGCACTATATAACATTCATTTCACCACCTCGTCTGCCATCTCTGTTACTTAGCAACATTTCAGATTGACTGCACACGGCTCCTTCTCCTCTCTGCACTCTCCCCTTGCAGCCACCGAACAGACGACAAATGTAGATTAGGCCTGATTGGATCCAAATTGAAAATTCAAGCCCACTACCTTGAAAACATTCAGGTCTTGAGCTGCAAGCCCCTCACAGCGATGTCTTTCAAAAGTGAAGGGCCTTATGAGAGCTGTGAATAATTTCTTATGCAGCTTGTCATTTCAGTGGATTATCCCCCCCCCCTCTCCCCAACTACCTCATGCTCCTTATGCACTTGAGCAGCATCTCACACGACGCAACCCTCAGTCTACATAAAGCGGCAGCCACCCACCCACATGCATACAAGTTAGCATTTAACCATTCATGCCTAGACGCAAGCATGAAAATAGGAATGATACATACACACATATACATGTGTACTCTACATACACAAAGCATGTGTAACCTATCCTGGTTCCTACTCAGTTTCTTTATTACCAACTGGCCAGCTGTGAATCCTCCATGAATTATTTCAAAATTAAAAAACGAGCAAAATTTCAACTGCTTAATGTGAGTCTGTTTATGGGTATAGTACAAAGGCAGTGGAGAATCCCAGCAAGGATACAGCTAACAGACAAGCTGTACTTACTGTCAAGTGTGTTTTTGTGTGTGTGTATTGAGGGGTGGGGGTGGCTTAAGGATCAGGTGCACCTGTCACACCACACCACTGTCAGGAGGGCAGAACCGGTGACACTGGGGTGAGCATTGTGCCAGTTGCCATGACAGTGTCAGCGGCACTGCCCTGGGAGACCTCTGCTCTGAACCCTGTCAGCGTGGTTTCCGTGGATACAGGACACCTCCGACAGTCCTGGCCGCATCCCATAAAGGTTAATTAATACAGAGTTTCCACCTCGCCTCAGCTGCTGTCCGTGTCCTTTCCTGATGCCGTCCTCACCTTTGGTGTCCGCTGAGTGGACCAACATAGCAGGTCACACAACAGGACAGCAGCCCTTGATTATGACGAAAGGCCATGGCAACCCACGCAGCCACCAGCCTAAATACTTCACAGAGAGCAGTGTAGCAAGGGCCAAAAACAACAAGGCAGCAGGCTTCTAATCAGGCTGAAATCCATCCCTGTGGCCAAGGTCCACAGGTTGTCATGACAGTAAGGCCAACAAGGTAGCACTTTTAATGCCGCCTTGAAAATGAGCTGGGATTAGAGACTGGAGGTTTTAAACGTTTTAAGTTGATCAGTGCACAATTAAGTCTGAGTAGCAGTAGGAAAACAATCAGGTTAGCAATTCTAACAACTAAAGGTCCAAAGGTCGATGAGACTTCAGACGGTGCCACATTGTATGGAAAAGAATGACTTAACTGGGACAGGCCCATCAGCGTCAATTACAGTTCAAGGCCATTTTTAAGCTGATGACCTAAATCTGACAACAAAAGCCAACCTGGTCATACTAGGCCATCTGACGTCTGCTGTCATGCTAATCTTAGATGCTCAGGATTAGGGCTATTTTCCCGCCAGCGAGCTTAACGCAATTATAATAGAATGCTCCGTAACACCACGTTTGATCAGCACTGTAAACACGTACAGGTGTTTACCTTCAACATAGCATGGAAAAGTGACTAATATGCAATGATATAGCACCCCCAGTTAGTGAGAGAAAAAATGTAAATGGGAAAGAAACACTGACACGCTTTCAGCATGAGAAATTCTGCTAATCTCTTTGCTGCTGGCACTGAACCTTTGGAATTAGGGTTGACCTTGTCTATGTTTTTGCCCAAAGAAACTTCAATACAGAGCAGACAAGGCAGCACGGGGACACGATGACATGGCACTGTATTAGTTTATATACAACAGAGATACTGCCTTCACTATCTGGTATTAAGTACAAATAACTCTTTAAACAAAGTGGAGACCTTCAGGCTCTTAAGAGACATGTAATGACAGAGTTGGTGTTAAAAAGCCCTGCTACAGCAAGGGCAAGAAAAAAATATGTTCTGTTCAGTGACAGAGCTCTGTTAACAAATAAATGACCTTAATATGTGGAAAGCTGTCCTCTATACTGAGCCCCTAAAGCATACAGCCCTCCTCCTTTCCTCTCTCTGAATGTGTGATGTGCATTACTATTACATTATCTCCCCTGGTGTATACATTGAAAATGACCTTACACATCTGTTAACATGTCATCTCATTGGTGGTGGCACCCAAAAAGCCTGACCTCAACCCCCCTCCCCCACTGTGGGACACCACAGCACCAATGAGCTGCTCTACGGTTTCTGTGGTGATTATCCATTATCCTTGACAATGTCAGCCAATGACAGAGCAGGCACCATTCTAAAGTGATTTTTACCCCTACAGTCAGCCACGTACATGTGAGTGGGAGGGAAAGTGATGGGGAGGGGTGAAAGCTTCATCATCCCCTGGCTGGTAGACTCTTCATCTGTTTCTCTCTCTCTCTCCCTGTTTTGCTCCTCTTGTACTTAAAAGACACCAGGAACAGGAAAGGTCACTGCACTTTCAGCCACTTCCGTAGATACGTGGAATTACCAGTAGGCTGACATAAAAATGTGCCGATACAGATGTCACGGATTAGATCTCCTTAGATGTGACCTTGATTCCCTCCACTGACCTCCAGATTATACCCACTCCGCCACCCACTGACACACAGGCACGAACACACTTGCTGGTAATACAGCCTCTGTTTTTTTATCTTAAAAAAGTGAGTTCCAAAATGACCTTCATTGTCAGGAATGGTAATCCATTTAAGCCATTTAAAATGTATGAGACCAAACAAAAGAATTAAAAAGGGGAAGAGCCAAAGGAGCGGCAGTTAAAGTCAAGGTCATTCATGCCGCCAAGGCTTTTCCACTTGATGCAACAGCTGGTGTCCATGCAAAGCTCTGGGCGTTAATAAAAAGTGACAATGCTGCCCGAGCGGTGTGTATTACTAATGTCTGACACCAGCCTGGCAGATGTGTTCTCCCTGCATTTAAGGGGAGTCAAGGTTAAAGGAATTTAAAAGGAGAGGCGATGCCTAAACACTATTATATCATGTAATCTGCAGCCCAGCCATGCTGCACATACTCAACAGGGTAGCTCACTTACACATGCGGCGTGACCGCTATTTGTAAATTCAATATGGCCTGACATGATTAAATAAGACAAAACATAAGCTACCTGACCAAACGCAGTTGTTGCAAGCCTTCCACAAGTGAACGAGTGCACCAGAGGAAAGTTGAATTAAAAGCTCCTGTTCACCTTGAGAGAGGTAAACAACAGAATAACATGCTAGCGAACAGCAGGAGAGCTCAAGCAAGAAGATGTTTTTGCAGATAAGTCAATCAGGACAAAATAACAGTGAAATGCAATACACAGACACATGCACGCCCACACAATGAGAACTAGGGCACTCTGACCCACTTCTTAGGATGCATTGACCAAACAAGTCATGCACAGCACACATGCCTCCATGTGCGCACACAGAAACCGGTGGATGCACCCCGCATAAAGGAAATGTGATACAATAATGCTGAGAAGTCAGACCTCTTGTGTTAAGTAGCACAGGCAATCCATTGGGGAAAAAATCATCCTACTCAGAGCACTTGAATGTGAGGAACAGTGTGTGATGACTGAACGCTAAGATTTCAGACATGGACAAAATGGGACCGGAGTGCTCAAGTTCTTGGCCTGCATCTGGCCTTGGATGAGGAGCGCGGGGGTGGATTTTAACTTCATCTGTACTCATCAGTACAAAGAGTTCTTGGGGTTGAGAGAGAGCATAGAGGAATTCATGCACACTGATGAGTCATCTAAGCGGTTCAGAGCCCAGCTGACCGGCAGAGGACCCAGCCAAACTAGCCAGTGCAATAATGATATCACTGCACTGTATCACACACCGGGACCGTCTTTCCCCCTCACCTTACACGCCCAGGCTTGCATGGATGTGCTTATAAAAATGTTTGTGTCGATAGTAAATATTTGTGTGCCATTTGGAAGACCCACCCAAGGGCCATTTCCTGAGTGGCTGAAAATTACTGCATCAATTAAACACACACACACATTCCTTCTTAATGAGCCGTGGCGGCCATCAATCTATACCTGATTCATTTCTATTGGGCTCTGAGGTAATCTTCTGCTTACATCGGCAGTCCAAAATGGTGCTCATTTCCCTCCCGAAACAACACACATTTTCCATTTGTAAACACTGGTGCTGGAAATAGGAACAGCTGATTGCCCCATGGCCAGCACACCAAAAGGCAGCGCTAGGCTCTTGAAACAGACTGCAGTGGTGATGTCTGAGGGAAATGGGCCACTTTGCAATTGAGATCAAATGTCCCACTGTCAGGCTGCCCTGAAAGCTGGATAAAACCACCAAAAAACCTTGGCCTTTAATGAATCATTTCCATAATATCCTTGGCATCAGCCCTAAGAAGGCTATTGCCGTGAGTCAGCAAGATGTCTGCCTTCATTGGGTTAAAAGACTACTGCTCTTTTTCTTTTAAGTGTGAGTAATTTTGGATGGTTTGAAGTAATATGGTGTGTGACAGAGGTCTAAGTGACAGAAAAAAGAAGAGGACATATCTCTGCTATCATTTTGCCTTTCATAATGCTCCCATTGACCTACATTCTAGTTTCTAAATCATCCTAATACTCTGAGTGAGATTGGAGAATGATATTAAAGGGTACAATGGGTTGTGAAGGGACATTCCATTAGAATCATTAGAATTTGTATTTTTTTCCCTTTTTTCCCCCCTTTTACTTAAGTAAGATTACAGTCCATTTCAAAGTAACATAATTAAAGAAATCATTTAAATCAATTGGATACATTTGACCCAATAAAGTATAAAACAATTATGTGTAACCTTTTCCGAGAAAATCTCTCAAGCAGCACAAATCCAGTTGGCAGGGCAGAGCTGAGTACATGCCAATGAACAGGAGACTTCAATAAGATTAGTCCTACACCTGGCCCTGATACTCGACCTGGTGCTCACAGAGCAATAGCTGGTGCAACCAACAGAAACTTCTTCACTCTAAATATTTCTGACAGTCTCAGAATCTAAATTAGCAACCAGGTTCATAACCAACACCACCTTCCAATACAAGTTTGTTACTTGGCAATTAGGTGAGGGTGGCGCGTACCTCTCCAAATATCTGTAAGCTAAACTTGGTGATCTGACTTATTATCGTGCAACACCTGAATATATAAAAAGGGACACCATGCAGCATTAAGGTGAAGATGGCACAAACACTAACTATTGGAGGATGAAGTACATGCCCCGTTAAGAGCAACAGGGCTAGGAAAACAAAGTAACTGCAGCTACCTGAACTTCACCACAAGGGTTTTTAGGTGAAGCTGATGATATGATAAAAAAAATGCCTGCCATTCTGCAACCCCAAAAGACCGTGCACCACCCTGGACCCTGTTGAGACACAACCTGAAGAAGACCAAGGCATACGCTTCAGACAGGCAACCTCTGCCGTCTTATATTATTACATGCCTCATATGATTGCTCTGCAGGCAAAACACCTGATAAACAATTATCAAGATCAGATAACCCTATTCATTACACATATTACACATATTATAATGGAATATTTGCCATCACTGCCCTGTGGGCTATGACTTTTCTTCTGCATGGTCAAAAAGACAAATACAAAAAATTTTTAAATGAGGTGTGCTACAGCTTTAAATCTTCCAGAGGGCCGAAACATAATAACGACACACATTCAATAGCTTTGTTTATACGCATTTGGCATTGGAATGGAAATAACAACAACGAGTGAAGGATGATGACAATGAAGAGGAGACCAGATTGCCAACTTTTGATCAAGGGAAAATGTGTCACCAATGTGTTACCATTATAAAAGAAGCACCAGCAAAAATCACATCATTATTTTTATATTTTTCCTGCAAAAATTAAATGTAAAAGCTGTCATTCCCACTAAAATCAAGACTTGTATAGCAATCACAATGTCTGTTAAAATAACCCTAACGGGACCCATGCTGAACAAAAGCTGTAACAATACTCTGCATCTCAGCTCAAAACATGAACCAACACTTGGCAATGATGGCTGAAAAACTTAGTAAACTTTGCTTAACATCACAACAAAGTTATCTGCCAATATAAAGATGGAGAAGAGCATTTTACATTACTGACTCTGGAAACATCTGCTTCTACTCCCATTTCTCAGAAAAATAAAGCTTAGCATCTGCCATTACAAAAAAAATCTTCTTTTGAAACATTTTACTGCATATCAATTAAGAGTATGGGTCAACTCTACTGGTGACTACTGCAAAGTTCAGTATTTAAAAACTATTCAGACGACATATCCTAAAATCAGACAGTTAAAAAAAAACTTCACTTAAAGTCTCCATCGCAAGAATCAATGTAGCATGATATGAGAAGGTCATCAGTCATCTCCATCTCTACAAAATAAAGGGATTAACTGACCTAAAAATGAATTCAGTCTGACTTTAAAATACTGTCAATATGAAGGACTCTTATCTTTGTATCATAACCTTTTCCAGGCTTCCCAGAATCCTTGAGCTAGGTATGAAAGATTAAAAAAAATCAGTAAAAGCATGTATTCAAATAGGCATAATTACATAAAATACAGTTTTCTCCAAGGTTAAATACATCAGCTGAAGTGTGACATTTTCTACAAACTCTCTCTGCACATGCTCAAAGTATTTTCTTTATGAGCTCACCATGATCTCTAACTGAACCAGAGAAATATCCATATCTTTCAGACACGAGGGCAAAACACACACTTTATTGAGCTTGACCCCCTCCTTGTATTTAAGCCATCCCCTCACCATTAATTCTTAAAAGTTAACACACAGTATGGTCTGCAGTACTTACTAAAAAATACCATGGTAACTTGAGTGCTAGAAAAGCTGCTTTGGTCATGAACTCATTATTATAGAGATGTATACATTACCTCAGAACTTTATATTATGACCTCCATAGATACACCAGCTATGTGTCTGATTGTGTGTAATTAAAAAAAAAAAAACATCATCAGTCAAATAACCGTTCTCAATGGATATAACAAATGGATTTTAGCAACATGAGAGAGTATTCAGGTGAGTGGTTCACAGGGAATGTTTATCTCTGTGCATAAAGAAAGGCGTGTGTTAGCAGGCCTCGCCTATGCATTTAGATCACTGGTGATAACCACCTATTCGTGCTGAAATAATAAACCTGCATTGAGATCTCACTTGGATCCTTTTTTTTTTTAAACAGGTGGACTGATAAAAATGTGCTTAATCAACTCCAATGGTCAAACTCTGTCAGTGAATAGAGGGCTAATGATGTGGGCCAGACGGGGAACAAGAAGGGTCAGGGCGATCATGAATGCATCCACTAGCTACTTTTCAGATAAATGTAGAGGAGGAAGTCAGATGAAATAGTACAATGATGGATCAGTCTGTATATGGAGGATTTTCTGGGACGGATGGTTGGGTCAAACAAGCGCAAGACTTTCATCCAGGAGGCCTCGGTTCATGTCCAGTGTGAAGACCAAAGTCAATACTAGAGTTAATGTCACATACATTATGCAAGCAAAGTTTTGTACATAACCTAGATTACGTTAGTAACAGAAGTTACTTAATCATGTCTTTAGTATTTTCAACAACAACAAGATATGTTGCAGATCCACAAAAACAAACCAATACACACTTGTAACCGATTAGAGGACTATGCTGATTGGATGAATTACTTAGCCTGGCTCCTCCTTGGGTAACGTATTATAAATAGTGCAATGTGAGCTGTAGCTAGCAACATGGTGGATGAGGCGCATGTGCAAAAATCAACCATCTTTAATGCAAAGGTGTTTAAATGGTCCGAATGGAGAAATGCACAGACTTTCCATAGTCTGGCTATGGTCTACACAAGATTTCAATATTGAAAAAAGAGATCGCAATCAAGATCACGGGTCGTGGCAGCAATACGCAGACAGTGATAATACTTTTTGGTCAGATTGTCAGTGGAGAATATAAAAATTACCGGCCACAACACAGTGGCACAACTGACAAGCTGAACCGATCAGTGTAATTGGCTTTGAATTAAAATTTCACAGTGAAACACATGTTCTGGGCTGAAAAAATAATAATTTAGTCTTCCATTACATTATCTGCTTCAGTCAGCCATGACAAAAGTAGAGGGGTGGATAAACACAAGTATTGTATCCAAGTCAGTGGGTCTGAATTCTGGTCGTCATTACTCAAACTACTGCTGGTTTCTATCTGAGCAGAGGTTAATTGCAATTAATTGCCTTCACCTGGCAGCCCAGGTGTAATCAGTCCCTGATTGAGCAGCTAGAATGAAAACCAGCAGGGCTCTGCAGCCTGAAGACCAGAAGCGAACCACGTTTCTAAATAAACAGTGTGATAAAAATTAACATTATGAAAGGGGATAGACTAATTAAATTTTGCAAGGTTTGTTGTGGCTTTGAAATTGATCAGGTTGCCTTTACTGCAACCAAGAGAGAAACACACACCAACTGTCAGCCTAAAAGCAGACAAGCACAGGGCCAAGGCTCGCAGGAAATGAGTCCGTCTTCCCTCAGTCAGTCATTGACTATTAAATCAGACACAGAGAGATAGACAAGGCCAGTACCCAACTGCAACTGGCCTATTACTTCGCTGTAATGAAGGAGATGGAGAGGACAGGGAGGACTATCTGGTGGTAAACGTAGTAAAAAGTTCTCTACACAGTAACAAAAAGGTCCACACTAAGCCAAATGCTAACACACATATTCTGCTGTGGTTGGAGGGTGAACGCAGACACACATCATGCTCCTGTACCTTGTCATCCTTAGCTGTGGAGGCTGATACAGGTAAAGTGCAGTAATCAATTTGCTCTACTGGCAGGAGTGCTCCTTTAGAATACTAATCAGGCTTCAGCCCTCCCCTCTTCCCTCATTCTCGCCATCCCTCCGCCACCGCCACCCCCCCTCTGCCTTTCTCCTTCCTCGTTCACCTTTCTCATGACTTGACACCCCCCCAGTGCCCCAGACCTGACCAAATGCTAAAGGAGGGCGGGCTGTCTTCTGCACAGATAACTGCTGCCACTAATCAAGCCTACGTGCACCGGGGCGTGGGATTAAAAGAGCTTGCACAGCTTGACTCAGGCACTGAATGGTGTTAGCGCGCACACATACACGCACAGGCAAACACACACGAGGTCAAAATAAAAAACCTATAGGGAAGCTGGCGGCATCTCGTCCTAGAAACACACACATGCACACGAGCCTCAGACGAGCAAACAACACAACAAGGTCAACTTAAAAGCTGATGTTAGGTGAACATTCTCGGGCTATAAAAGAACACACACAAGAAGATTAGATCTAAATTTACTCCGCCAGTCAAAACGGGACTCGGTGGTGAGCCACCTATCTCTATCTCTCAGAACACATGTCACGCAGGGGGCTGCAGTGTTGTGCGCATCTAAAGCGAAAAAGAGGAACAAACTCGACTGTGAATTGACAGGGCCTTAATTCCCGTCCTTTTTCTATTTGGAGAGATGGCTTACAAGAGGGGGGGGGGGGGGTCTCTACACCATATCAAACACATACCAGAGTTGCCTGGGGGCTGTAACAAAGCGTCCTCAATGTTACACGGCACACACACATACACATATACAGGCAATAGGAGTGTGTGTCAGAGGGAAAGAGAGAGAGAGAGAGAGAGAGAGAGACAACGCCACCCTATGCATCAGCAGGGATATTTCATTATGTACATAACGAGTGCCATTAATCGCTCTTAACAAGAGGACACAACCTCACCTTGGCAGTCTCACACACACAGCAGGAAGGTGGGGGGGGGGGGGGGTTGGGGGCGGGGGCATGGAAATATCTACAGTGCGCACAGAAATTAAAATTCACCACACTCAAGGATCTGCCGCCTCCTTTTGACCGACCACATCGCGGCCCAGGGGTGTGTGGAGGCAAGCCAGCAGTCATATAGAAGCTGCTCATCTGATAGACACATAAAAAAGTAGAAGAAGAGGAAGAAGAGGAAGGGAAGGGGAGGAGAGGAAATAAATATATAAATAAAAGTGGGGGGAAAATGCCGCAGTGGTGGTTGCCAGCGGGGGCTCGCGCCCTTGACATACTGACACGGGTGGAGGAGGGAGGGGGGGTGCTGTCATGTGACACTCTTGTCATTCGCCTGATCACCCGCCTGCCCGCCCGGCCACCTGGCAAACACCCCCTCCGCCCCCCCATCCCAATATCTCGCCCACCTTCGCTCGACCTCATCCTCCGCTGACCTGACGCCACTTGCCCCCCCTTCCTCCTCCTCTTCCACCTATGCCCACCGCCGCCCCCACCACTCCGCCCCTCTGCAGTCCTAGCACCCCGTCTGCCCCACCCCTAGCGCTCTGCCCCCCCCCCTCCCTCCCCCGCGGCTGTGCAGCAAGGTCAGGCGGGTCACCGTGTCCTCATCTGTAATCCGCTGCCATTCGTCAGCAGCCCCGGCCCAGGCTGGAGGAGAGAGAGGAGAGGCAGGCGCTCCGACGAGGGGAGAATGCCCAATTAGGCAGCTGTCACACACACACACACACGCGGCTCAGCACAGCAGAGCAGGAGAGAGAAAGAGAGGAAGGGAGGGAGGGAGGCTGCAGAATCAGCCTACTGTCCACAGACAGAGGGGGGACGGGGGTGTACATGAATCTTTTCAGCTGCAAGTGTTTGTGTATTGTTTTGGGGTGCGTGTGTGTGCGTGTGTATGCATGTGTATGTGTGTGTGTGTGTGGAGCAGTTGGGGGTCAACTACAGTTTAGACATGTATGACTACAATGTGAGGCATGTCATCAGGAGGGGCAGCAGAGACTTTTGAGGATACAGTAGTTAAAAATTGTTTTTTTCGACAGGGCAAATATTCTTATCTCAGAATGAAACGAGTGCTGAGTATTGAGTAGAGTACCTCTCTTATCTATAAGCGCAAGATTGATGAGATGATCAGGGAGAAATGGCTGGGTGCTCCCGGGGACAGAAAAACACCACAGGGCAAGCTCTGTGTAACGGCCAGTTGGCCATTTAAACAGATCCAAAGGCCGGGTCAACACGTCCCCAGCCACAGTGGACTGTGGACTGGGGGGGCAGCACCACGCTGAAAATTCTTTACACTCGCAGACTAGCAGCAGATATCAAATGGGTGACAAATATCCCATAATTGGATCATTCATCACCAGCGAACACATCTGTTTTGAGTAATGGGAAAACTAATCAGCAAAAATGATACAGAGACGACTCCACGCCAGGCACCGGGAAGATTTATGCTCCAGCAATTCAGGACTCAAGCCTGTACCTATTGATTGTTTAGTCTAAATGCTTTTCCATTTAATCAAAAGAAAGAGTCAAAATGGTCCTACGCCAGCTGGGTGATGAACAGGTGTGACCGAGGAGGGCCCAGAGGGGATGCACAGCAGGGCTTTAACTGGTGAGGGGGAACTCTTTCTACACCCTTTTCTTCCTTAGTTCCACTTTAAATGTCAAAGTTCATCAGGGTTCAGTGGAGCTTCAAATCCAGCTTTGAGTGGTTAGTGTTCAAAAGGATTGCGTCACAAGAGAGAGGGACACTTATCCTGTAAATCCTGTCTGAGTAGAAAGTACAGTTCATAGAGACTTAGGCTAGATGTCATCCAGGCTGGATACATATGTTCCTCTACCCTAGGGGAAGATTTTCACTCGGCTACAGGTGCCTGGGGTAAACCCGTCCTCCCTGCTAGACGGTCAGCCGGCATACACACAAAATGGAAGGGAGGACGGAGGGGGAGGGAAAAATGCCCTGCTACATTAATATAGTTAGAGCATGCAACGGGGATAAACACTGAAATCCTGTGAGCAACCCTCACAGAAAGGAGTTTCTCTGCTGCAATTTGAATGTCAATTTATTATTCATCACTGGAAGTGACTTTTTCCAAGGTAGCAACACTCATTTCCTCTCTGTAGTCTGTGGCAATGTATAAACCCCTTTACCATTTTATAGCAGTAGTCACACGTTACAGGAATGTGATTACTTTTTTTTCAGTAAGGAGCCCAATGTAAATGTTGAAATCCATTAATATCATTAGTTACTAATCCCTGTACCCTGCTGTTGTAGGGGCAGTTTAAAAGCACTGTATGTCGTTTCTTCCACTAGGGGTTACCGGGTCAACTAACCTGTAAGTTAGCGTTGCCCTGGTTGCCTATAAATTGATCCATCTACAACTTGTAAAGTTAAGTGAGAATTTATTTTCAACTTAAGTTCTCCTGTGAAGATGGACTCGTGAGTAGATGAGTCTCTGTGATGTTTAATGTCCCTGACAACTAATGCTGCTCATTTCGTTGCTTGTTGGCAACCGGCTATTTCAAGATGCGTAAACTTTTTAATTACATTTTATGTTGTACAACAAAATGTGAAAATATCTTTAGCTTGTGTTAGCCACATACCTTATTTCCAGGCATTTAACCGTAAGCCAATTAATAAAACAATCCTCGATTTTGAGACAAGGTAACTGGAAGTGCATAAATGTTAACTTATTTCTTGCTTTTTATGACACATTTCTGCAGCCCGAAAAACAACAAATGCTATCATTTGAAAGTTGTGAGGTAGTGTGGGTTTATAAGAGACAATGAAAAAACGATGAAAAGACGGAAGAGGAAAATCATTCTGACTTGGCGAGGTCATGCTTTATCCACATTTAGTCACATTCGACAAATTCCTGCCTCACTCTCTGACACTCTACCAGACATTATGGCAACAGGCGACCAAATCCAATGTTACCTTGAGTACACTACATTATAATACAGAAATGTTAAGTATTATATCATTAACGATAGACTAATATAAATGTTGGTCCCTCAAGACATAAGTGTAAACATACATGACCATATACACCATCTATCACTGTAGTTTGAAGCTTCACTGTTACCTTGACTGGCATTGACATTGGTTACTTTGACAGGCAGTGGAGAGTTTTAGCATTTCAACTGCTTTTTCTGAAATCAACGTAAATGACATGTGCGTTGCAAGTTAATGTGACTTTGATAAAAAATATTTTTTTAAAATACTCCAATCCAACCCTGTACTTTGGACTAATGTAATAGGAAAAGAAAAAACTTAATACTGTATGAGATAAGTGATGCTCTAAAGTTCATTAAGGTCACGTAAAATCCCTATCAAGTCCCGCAGACACTACAAGTCCCTTTGGGAATACTTGAGTAATTTCTGGCTGTATCAGTGCGCGACTCCACCCAACTCTGTGATTGTTATTATAATGACTCAGTGTTTTGTCGGCCAGTTCTTGCTCCGTTCTTCCAGCACTGAAAGTACCTAAAGTGCTCCCAAAGTCTAAAGATTGTAATCTGTGATGTCATATTGATGCATAGCCTGAAGCAGCTCCATTAGCGGGCCTGACTGACTTTGGGGACTCATACAATGTCTGCCTGTACTTTTACATCTATAAGGAAATTTAGATGATAGTAGAGGCTATTAGTTCTGTTCCAGAAAACATAGCCTTATCTTTGTCCAAAATATCATCCCAATTACCTTCACCTTATACAGCTTTCCAATTCATCGTGTATTGACTAAAGATGAGGAGGTATTTCTCATATCTAACCATGGACAGTAATGACCATGCTCGTCTAGGGGAAAAACATACACACTGCTTAATTACAGCTGCATTTAATGACAACTGGATTCTGTTAATAATGTGATACTTTATTGAGGAAAATCCTCTTCACACAGGGAGGTCAGAGGTCAGAGTCAGTACCACAGCTAAGCCCTTTGGTTGGAGCTGATAGTGGTACAGTGTTTAATGACAGTAAAGTACAAACTTACAATATGCTGCCCAAAAACATAGACTTGAATTGAGGTTGTCAGGCCAGAGGACAGTTTCTAAACTCACCACACAACCTTGATGCTTTAAAGTGCTGCTGATGTGAACAGCTGTGTCACAGGATAAGACATTGCGCAGTCACAATGTAATGGGCACTGCAAGCAGATACCTGATGTGACCGATGGACACATGACTACAATGTAAACAAAAAGTGGACGAGCAAGTCAGCCAAGTGGATACAGTATACCACCTGGTTGGTATCCAGTCATGAGCTCCCTTTTGTTACAAATTCACATTGAAAACAATCATTACCAATGTGCACTGTCAATGATTAAAAAAAACAAAACAATTAATAAATATAAGAGCACTCAGCAGTAACTCACCTGTCAGAAAAAGAGTTAGTATGTTTCCTATCGCAATACAAGATAGGTCTCTTTGTATGATATTCAGTGCAATGGTATTGACTATGAATATTTTTCAAGTTATTGTACCAAAGTTAGAAAACATTACTTCCCACACAGAGGCTTTATTGACAGCCACCACAGCGTATTGCACATTATGACTGTATTATTCATTTTATCATTGTCATATCATTTATTCATCATTAATCAATCCAAAAAAAGACATCATTATTGTGCAATAATGAATCTATACACAAATAACATATTACTCCACGAAGACATTTCGACGGGTTATGGTAGGAAAAGTTCAGGTGTTGCTAATAGCATTACTGATTTATTTAGGTGTCCCAGCAAGCCATCAGCAGTGTGACAGTGAGCCAGCAAGTACAACAACAACAACAACAACAACAACAACAACAACAACAACAACAACAACAACAACAACAACAGGAGCCTCATGCTGAGGTAGGGCTGGAACCAATGGCTATTTTCATTAATGATTCATTGTCTAATTCAAAACTTGTTAGAAATGTTCATCAGAGCTCAAAGTGATCTCTTCAAATTGCTTCTGTAGTACAACCAACAGTCAAACCAAAACCAAAGGCGTTATAAATAAAAGCATAAAGAAAAGCAGCGAATCGTTTGATTTAAGAAGCTGGAACCAGTAAATGTTGGATGCTTTTGCACTGAAAAAGGACTGAAGCAATAAGTAAATTATCAGAATATTGGCAACTAAATTTCTTCCGACTGACTGACTGATATATCAACTAGGCTCTACTCTGAAGCGTCTAAATGGAAACTGTACTATTCCTACTATAATGTGAAAATATCAACAGTTTGAAAGGCCTTTTGTCTCTCGTCTGCATCCCCTCTGACTTCAGCCCAAGTATATTTGTGACTCACCGGCGTTCAAATGAGCACTTCAGGAACCCACTGGGTGTACTGTATAATGTAGGACTGACATAATTAAAATGCTGAGTAACCAAAATTGTGTCCATCACATTATGGCCATTTAGCTGCAGTTGCTACCTACAGTAACAGTAACAAAGATTAAACACATGCACCTGTGGCTACAAATGTGAAACCACCTGCTGATGCAGTATAGTATAGTTTGCTTGTAAGGCAGTGAGTGCTCTTTGGAGTGAAGGCATACTGATCAAAAAAGGTGAAATTCCACTAAGATAAAAACACACTTTTGTCTCGGGCCTTAACTGAGGAAGATCTGGAAGCGGCTGCCATTGGTTCACTGTCCCTTTAAATAACTTTAAGACCTTTTTTCTCTTCTCTACCTCCCTCCCCCGAGGTTTATCACTGTGACTCTTCTCCCTTCCATCGTTCCCCATTGCTCTCTCTCTCTCTCTGTCTCTTTCTCTCTCACACACACACACACACACACACACACACACACACACACACACACACACACACACACACACACACACACACAGTATTTGTGTGCTAGTGTGTATGTGTGGCTGGCAACTACAAAGCAGTTAGCCAAGCATCTCTTGGCTCTGTGCAGAGAGAATAAGACACTCTCATTACTGCCCTTAAAAAGCTCTTGCCCTAACAAAATCCACTGTAGACCCAGACACCAGTGCAGAAAGTCGCAGGAGCGATTCACAGAGTTAAAGGCTACTTTTTCCCTTACAACTCAATCCTGTGTCTGTGTGTGTGTGCATGTCTGTGGTTGATGGTTTCTGCCCCCCTCCCCGTTCCCCTTTCCTGTTCCTCTTTAATGTCACAGAGCTGGCTCATATGACCTTGAGCAGCAGCGTTGGCACGGCAAGAGCGAGAGCTGCCTCGCCTGCGGGCGCCCTTGAACTGGATCTGCAAGACAAAAAAAAAAAAAAAAAACCTTCACGCGGCCTGATAGACATCTCAGCTCTGCCCCCCCCACCACCACCACCACCTATCCTCCCCCTTTCTCCTCAGCTCTTTTATTCAATCTACGCCACTCCTTATCTGTTCCCCCTGGTGGGAAGAGATTTATCAGGATGCTGTATCTTTAACCTCTCTATCAGACTGAGATAGAAACAGAATTTCAAAATGTCTGACCGGCCTGTGCTGATTTATTTTTAACCCACCACCACCTCCTCCTCCTCCTCCTTCATGCACATGCCCTGTGCCATTTCAAGAAAGTGGTGGTGGTGGTGGTGGTGGTGGTGGGGGGGGGGGTTATGGAATACACCTGTGTGATGAGATGTCCATCCACTCATGAGGTGTTGTTTACATACAAGGAAATTCCAGACTGTTTTTCCTCCACGCTCCGCTCTGAGCCATTGGCACACAGTGACCTGTAACTTCAACACAAACACCCCAGCCTCTGTTCCAAGGATGAGCGTGGGCCTACTAGCCAATCAAGCTTTTCCGACTACGAGAGGGGGCGGCGCCTTGGAGCCAGTGTTTTGACAGGTTGATGATGACCTGCTGGGTCCAAAAGAAGACCTCTGTTTTTTTTTAAAGAGAACACCGTGGTCCAAAGTCCAAAGTCTGGCTCTGCACTGTCGAACCATTCTTGCATTGCAGTTACTGAACGTCGTCTACTGTAAAAGCAACAAAGACGGCTTTTATCAGTATGTAAATATTGCGGCACCCTCCCTGTGACTGCAACTCAGGCCACCAAGGTTCAAGTAATACAGTAAATATTTGCATTGCCCTGTTAGCAATGTGTTCAATACTGGGTGTTTGAAAAATCATGAAAGGCCTTTTCTTTTGAACATAAGGCTCGTACACTCCGTAATAGTGTGAGAGCACAGGACTGTATTGGAGGTTTGGACACTCTGAGACTGGTCTAGCCCTCCTACTGGCTCACTTCATGCCTGACCTTTCCAAACTGTAATGTTATCACATGTCATACGCAGGCCTGCTGGAAACCATCTGCTAAAGGCACTGTTGTGGCTCCCTATCGTAAAAAAAAAAAAAAACACACAAAAAAAACACAACACAACACTGGCTGGAGTGGCCAAGTACTGGTTCTGACTGGTTTACAGCTCAGCATGCCTCACCTTCACACACACACACAAAAACACACACACACACACACAAACAAACACACACACACACACACACACACACGTAGAAAGACAGACGGCAACACGTACACACCCCCTCAGAGGCTGTTTGTTGAGCGACGTGAGCCATGAGCAGTCTCCTCAATTAGCGTTAAGGGGCTTTCGCGCAGAGACATGAAGTTCTGGGGCTAAGAATAACATTAGACAGGTCTGCTGCCCGGCAGTGGCAGTGCTCGGGAGCTGTGGCACCGAGGAGAGCCGGGTGTGTGTACTAACCGGAGTCTTGCTGCTAATCCGATCCCCCGCCATGTTTAGCCCCACCTCGGGATATTATGTTATGTTTGTTAGTGTGACACCTTAGCTAATAAGGCTGTTTTTACACGGAGCGAAACCAATATGATTAGCATTAGTCGGGACTGATACAGGGAGAGAAAAAAGACACCAACTCTAACGAAGGGTGCGTTTATTTGGAGTGAAAGCCCTCCCATCAAACACCAAAATCTAGTTTTCAAATCAGGGAGATGGGTGTGTTGAAATATTAAAAAGGCCCACTATAGATCTCCCCCGCAGGAAGAGCCAAAAAAGCAGGCTGGGTTGTGGAGACACCACAGTGTCCTGGGAGATTCATTACAGGCAGATTTGTTCCACATAGTGAAATATGAGTGAGCTCTACTGCCTGAAAATTGCATTGCTCAATAAGCAGACCCCGATGTAAGAATAAGCCCTGATATTCAAGTCTAAGGTCTTAGCTCAATCCAACAGCCACAGCAATTATTTGTGAGTAGGAGATCAAACCCAGTGTTTATCCCGCTTTGTCTGTCGGAGACACAAAGGGTATGAAACAACGAGCCGTGGCACAGATTCCATTTGAAATCAATATATCAAAAATATATGGTGGCCGTGGATTATATCTTCCCCGCGGCTTGACGGCAGCCTGCCAAAAATCCACATGAGCAAATCTGACCTACCACTAATTCTTGTTCTAACGTAACATCAACCGTCGGTCGGTTTAGCTGGCACTGCAGCGATACTGAGGTTCCTTTGAAAAGTTAACCAGAATGAGTTAAATGAAAGCCTTTTTTTTTTTTTTAGTCAGGGAAAAAGAATCATATCTCATGAGGGATCATGTAAGCATATTATCTATTCAGTATTCACATGTCTGCTTTTGGCACAGATGATATGCAAAGGGGTCACTGCAGCTGAATAAGCATCTGTATTGCTCATTTCTAAACCACAGTTGAACTTGGTACAGTAAATAACCTGTCCTGAATAAAGTCGAGCAAATCTGGGAGAAAGCAGACTATAGTTAGCAAACAGCAACCCGTGTGTCAGAGAAAGAGAGAAATGTGAAAGGATCCTTTACTTAAAAGTGTGTGTGGCTCGGTCTTTGAGCCTGTCAGGTCTGACTGCGGTAATCAAACGCTATTACTGGAGACTGAGAGGGGAAGAGAGGAACTTATAGGAGGTGGCAGTGCTTCAGAGACTCCTGCGCTACTGTAAGGCTTATATGTGCGTGTGTTTTTTGAAGTGTGGGGCTGGGGAGTGAGGAGAGACCTCAGTGCTCAGCTTGGGGCGTATAATCTATGGTTCATTTGCAGCTTTTCTCCCCAGTATGACAAGCCGTTTACAAGACGTAGCCTCTGCTGCTGACCCAGTTCTGAGTGGCTGCGTCTCGCGACAAGGCCCTGCCTCCCCATCAGGCCCTGCTCCTCGTCTAACTGACGATAACACCGCCACCCTCTGCCTCCGTGAACTGTGGGAAAAAAAATAGGTCGCCCTGACCCACTTTTCTTCTTCTTTTTTTTCTCTCCCCTCCCTGAGATCGTGCAAAGGAGTTCTGCAGAGCATGATCGAGGGAGACAGTAGAAGGGAGAGAGGGAGGGAAACAAAGGAAGAAAAGAAGTAAAAAAAATTACCCACTCAGATGCTTCTCTGTGATGGCCCCCTGAATTTTTAGCGATGCGTTCCTGTGGCCTTCGGATTAGAGGCAACCCTTATCAATTGGCTTGCTGTATGTTTGGTAAAAACCTCTCACACGCCTTGATACAACAACTGCTCCTGAGGTTAAACACCATCCACAGTGCACCCCCACCACTTAATTTCTGCATCTCATCTTCTAGGTGGTCATTATCTCATGTCTTACTCAGAATGCTAAATGGGATCCCCTGCCTTATTTTAACGCAGACATACACACTGCTTTTTGCAGTCATTTAACACCCATGAAGGTATGACATGTCATCCAGAAAAATTATGAGGCGTTCTTGGCTGGGGGAGATATTACGGGGCTAGCTGAGCTGAGCTGCCCTAATGCCTGGTAGCATGACACTGGCCCCCTCAAATGCCTCTGTGTGGGGATAGGACAGCTCATGATATATCTCAGATCACGCACGGTGCTCTCATGCAAACCCCTTCCCTCATTAAGCGGCGCTCACTCATGCATTGCTTTTGTAATCCCTCCATACATTAAGCATGACTCTCCTCGACAGGCACGTTCCTCCGACAACAGCTGAGACTTTCATTCATTTATAAAAACAGATAGTTTGTTCTGCCATCTGTATAACTGTCGGATTCCTGCTCGAAAGCCATTGTGAAATACCTAATCAACGCACACCTTTGACTGCTAATTTAAATATTAATGCTGCAGCCAAAAATCATCACTCATCACTCACCGCCTCGGTGTCGCTTAGCAACCTTTGTTTAGCTTCCGTTCAAGAGCTATATTTGTAACGGTGAGAGTGACATTTAATTATTACCTTTGAAAAACCTTTTACCTTTAAAGAGACTTGCTGAACTGAACAATACTACTTCAGCAGCAGCGTGCTACCTCTTCTTTCATACTTTTCGTCTTTGGCACCGCTGCAGACTAAGCTCTGAATTTAAAAAGAGAGCAATTAAATTGATTGCATTCAGTGTTGTAAAAAGTCCCCAATAGTCAATTATGAGTAAAAGTAAAGACATCGTTTTAAAATATAACTTCTGTTAAAGTGAATGTCACCCATAGTAATAGCACAGTATCTGATGTAGTATCCAAGTAAAGATATCCAATGTCATTTTGGATAGTATCCAAAGTAATTTTCTGGCTGTAAATATAATCAGGTATCAAAAATACAGATGAAAGTAAATCAATGTACATCAACATGTGTACTGTGTACTATATTTTGACTGATAATCGACCTGGCTGATTATTAGATTCGAAATTTTTTCAGGTTCTTTTTTCCTCATCCAAATGCTGTATGTATTTTAAAAGGCAATACTTTGGCTGTGATGCAGCATGGCATCTGTAATCTAATAAATTGCCCCGGTGATGTCACTCAGTGGCTAGGTTGCATTGTGGGTAATGTAGGCACCGGGTTTTGAAACACAGTCAACTGGTCTAGCATCCCAATCCCATAACACTGTTGGACTCATCATGGACTGTTTAAAAACCAATGATCTAAAATCGATATAGCCGAACCAGAGGTATCACCTATTTCATTCCATACATTCTGCAACCTATCACCTACATTACCCACAATGCAACTTATCCACTGAGTGACATCAACCTTTTCATATATGCAGTAGTACTCCTCAAGACCTGAAAACACATTTCAGTGTGTGAAATTGGTGGAGATGACCTTTAAGGAATATTTTTGATTAAAAGTGAAATAAGGTGAGCTCAAATAGCAGTGGCTTTGTACTCATCACTACGTGTTACAATGATTTTACACATCTGAGCACTTCTGAAACCACAGCAGGACTCATTTACGCAAATCCGAAAAATTTGGTTACCCAAACCTTTTACAAATAGACTGTCAAATAGCTCTCAGAATATTAGCGTGCCTTATGTTAGCACCCCAGTGTCACACAGTTTGCTCGCACACGAACATTAGTCCCACCAGATGCTCGCGACTACATGTGTTTGCGTGTGTACTCATTTGCATCAGCCACAGTTTGACACACCACTTTAAAAACCAGAGGAGGGTTGACCTGCCGCTAAACTCTCACCAGCCCGGTGCTAAGCCCCTGCGTGCTAATGGTGACCCAGTGCACACAGACATGTTGGTGCCTCAGAGACGAGTCATGGAGCCCGCTGCTCCACTTTTCTCTGCTGCCAGACACGCTGCAAAAACCATGGAGCTCTGCTGTTTCTTACTTTTATGTGTAAAGTGCAGCGAATAGGTCTAGAGACAGAGAGAAAATGGTTGTTGGAGCAAGCAGGATAGGGTGTCAGGTCTCTTTATTCGGCGGGGGCTGGTGGAGGTTCTAGTTCCAGTTAAGGGGGTGGATGTAGGTCAAGCCCTGCCTCCTCATAAGCACCAAGGTCAACGCTGAATGGAAGGGAAGGTGGCTTAGAGAGAAAGAGGCCCTGGATAAACCACATTCGTCTGGCTCCTGTGCCAGCACCAGCCCCAGACGTGTAAACACACTTACACAAGCACACCGCTCCTGTGCTCACCCTAGGTGTGTGTGCATGCAAAAAAAGAGAGATCTCACACGTTATACAAGCTTTACTGTAGCTTCCATTACCTTTTATAAACCAAACAAGGCTTGACTTAAAGTGACATATGAGTTAGCAGGTTGTCGTGCTGCTCTCTTTGGACATAGAACAGTTATACAAGAGCAGCTGAAAAAGTCAACATCCAACAAGTACATGCTACAGGTTCCTGTCGGCTTCTTTGTGTGTGTGTGTGTGTGTGTGTGTGTGTGTGTGTGTGTGTGTGTGTGCGTGTGTGTGTGTGTGTGCGTGTGTGAGAGCTAAAGGTGTATCCACACGGGCAGCAATTGATGTCTGATTTTAAATGTCAAATCTTAGCAGGGGATCACCTTCATTTTAGTTGTGTCTAATAAGACAGGCCTCTGCACACAATCAAGGGAGCTTAGGAAGTGTTGGGACCACAGGGGAGAGTACTGCGCTAACAATACCAGGACCTGGAGTCTGATTCCCACTGGGAACATCCGAGATAATAATGAAACGCCTGATAAACACGCACCAATTTATAATGGCAATATTTGTCAAGACAAGAGAAAAAATGAAACAGTTAGAACACTCATTCAAACAGTTCTTTATATAATAGATACAGGACATATCCTCATCAGGATCTTCTGCCAGCGCCTCTCTGTCCATCGTGACAATGACAACATTCTTGTATAACGCCATACTCTGTCCAGAACTGTTTTATTATAGCTGGCATGTCTATGCTTGTTTTCTAATAACACTACGATGAAATAGGCAGCTCAGCATTTGAGAATTAATGACACTTGGCTCCACAGAGAGTGGAGGAAAGAGGACATTTCTGTGACAACAAGTCTGGAATTTAGTCTTTGCTTTGTCATATAGGTTCCAGAGACTCTGTGTGCAGCCAGGAGGCCTTTCATGTCAGATACAGTATTACATTTATATCAGGGGTGGGTTAAAATTTAATTCAACTAAGATATGTATTTACGGATGGTTATTCTTCATCGCCTCACTAAAATGTCAACCAACTTTGGTTTACTAAATTCTATTTCAGTCCATTCCAATATGCATTTTTAATGGTACATTACATTGTGTGTCATTTGGATTAGAGCTGCAACGATTAAGGAACGAAAAGAAAATCTGTTGCCAACCACAGCAATGTGATAATCTACTATAGGTGCACTATGGACTTTTGAAAAAGAAATTCAAACTCAGAAAGTAAATACCACATTAATAAGGTGATAATACAAGCTCTGAATAATGTATTTTACATATTTCCATAACTGAATAAACAAGTTGTCCTCATAGTGAAATAAGTTCCCCAGAACTCAGTCTGACGCCTGAAAAAGTCAAAAATTAATTTGTGGTTTAAAATGTGAAGATTCAGGACAACAAATAAAGTAATGAAACTGGCTACATAAATAAAGTAAAAATTTAAGCTTTGCAAAGAACACAATAGCAGCAGACCAGAATTTATACTTTCTCTTTCAATGGGGTTGAAGGAATAGATAAAAACACAGTCTCATTTTCTCTCACTAAACATGCTATATGGAAACATATTACTTTCATAATAGTCATAAAAATGTAATTGTCGCAACCATTCGAAAACGATATTGTGGAAACAGTGCCTCCCTCCGATTCTCCAATTCTACAACTATAGTTTAAAGAGAAACCATAGCGCAATAACCAGAATCCAAGGAGTGACAAGTGATTAAATCACATGTAGAAACACTGACATTTGGCCTTGGTGTACGATTGCATGTTATAACAAAGTGGGCCGGGATCCTGATTTACCCAGCCATATGGTAAACCTATCCAGGGGGCAGAAATGTTAACGTACTAGCATAAAAATACTCTGAAGCAGAGACAGTAGCGTGCTCTGAAGCGAGACAGTGAGCCAGCATGGTTTAAAACAGCGGGGCAGCTGTAGGGAGTGAGTGAAGGCAACTGCAATAAAACAAATCCAAGCAGCCAGCTCACTCTGGACATGAATCACTCTGGACATGAAACAACCTTTCCCTGACATATGCTGGTATCAGTGATTAAGAATTGAGAGGATGACTAAACCTGCTCACTTCGTCACCACAGTCAAACCAGGCGGAAACTTGTGGCCGGCGATTCCCAAATTCAGACAGCGACAGAGATTGCCGGAGCCACAGCGCTCTTTCTGACACGACCTTGACCCTGACTGACCTTGGGGCGATTACCCAATTGAATGTCAGCCCCTGCAGCTGCATGGTGTCTCCACCCCCTCATCCTCATAGACATACAAGGTCAGGAGAGGGGATAGGGGGTGAGGCTGGGTGAAGGGTGTCATATGATTGGATCTCCTTCTGGAGAGTTACTTAAAAAGCCCCTGAGCAATCAGGTCAAGGTCATGCTTTAGCCTTAAAGCTACAGGAAAAGAGAGAAGTCTGTGAATGAGCGCGTGTGGAAGAGTGCACAAAGACAGAGGGGAGGGAGGAGGGGGGACTACGTACTCCTCTACATGTTCAGCAGTCCTGGGTCCTTGATAACTTGAAAACACAAGCAATGATTCTATTAGCTGTATTAATCTTCCTGCTTAGTGGACACTTTTATTCAAAGTCACTTACACGATTATCACTCTTGCACATCTCTTTCCATTTCTAGAGCTGGATATTTACTGGAGGAATCCAGGTTAATTGCCTTTGCTCAAGGGCAGAGGGTGAGCAGAGTATGAGCCAGCAATCTTCTGGTCACCAGTCCATTTTCCCAAAGTAATAGGTCATACAGCTGCCTCAAGTCATCAGCCCAGTGCTCTCCATCTCCTCTCAAATGGCCTCTCTGCTACTGTGTGCCTCCTAACACAGTTATGGGAGAGCTGTAAGTCTGAACCACAGTCTCTCGGCCTGTTTACCCAGCTCCGGTGGAGGAGCCGCTGAATAACGCCACCTCACTAATGGATTTAAAAGTGGGCTGAAGCTTCACAAAAGGACAGCATGTTTCAGAAATTCAAGAGACCGCTCTGAGTGAAAGAGGGGGACGGGGGTCATGCCAAATGTCCTCGCTCCTTGCTTTGTAGCGTGGGAGTGCATTCATTTTTTAATTTAGAGATGTGCCACTTATTTAACCGCCGTCTGTTAAAAGATGTTTATGGAAAGTGCAATGAGTCATTTATGTATTCATTGACAAATTTCAAACCGAGTGAAGGGAGCCTGTAATGTCAGAGCCATTACAAGGCCAGTCTTTATGCATCTCAGAAGGCAGACCCTAATGGAAGATTATTAAAGCCGAATGACAAATCATCAAGCCCGGAATAATATGTAAAAAAAAAAAAAAAGAAGGTATTTCAAGGGGGATTCAGTGACATTCCTCTTTTGGGAATCCGGATAATGTGCTGCAGATCTATCTGAACTCACATAGCTCAGACTCTCCACGGCCACCCGCACAGGTCCCTTGTTGCCCAGCAACAATTCAGCTCATCACTAGAAGCCAAAAAGTTACACAATTACAGTTCAAGCCAAAAGAGGATTTGGGGTGTGCAGCATGTAAGATCATTCAGCAAGTTACATCCAACTCATGTAAGATGTGGGGCTGAATGAATGAGAGAGAGTGGGAAAACCCCACCTCCATCCTGAAAAGCAGAGCGATATGGAAGTATGCGAGTGTTCACATGGTTGTACTGAAAATAACCCAAATATTGACAGTAGAATGGTGTACTATGAACTCAGACGTGTTGCAGCAGCCGTGGCATAAAAGAGCAGCTCTAAGGTACAAAGTTTAATGATGCCTGAATATCCCCGAACTTCACCCGTTTCACAATGGAAATAAATCTCAGAGACACAACCTCGCAGCATATACTGCATATGCATCGCCCTCTGCCTCCCTCCCTGCCTCCCTCCCTCCCCTGTCGTCCTGTGCAATATATCCATCATTCATTCATAAATTCTGAAAACTCCTCTTTAGTTAATTGCCTGGGAAAATTTAATTTCAAACGAAAGCTTTTAAAAGAGAAAGATATAATTAAGTTGCAGGGATCTCTCTGCCCCCTCCTTGTCCAGGGGGGCCGAGAGGACATGTGCTGTGAGCTGTGCAGCTCTGCACCGCACTGCTCCGTGTCAGGGAAGTCATACACCCATGTTTAAAGCAGAACGTTACGTAAAGCCTCCCCCTCTGCACAGGCTTACTGCACCAGACGCTGTGTCCTTGCCTGGGCTGCTCAAGGTTCCCAAAAGGACAGGCTGCTAAGAAGTTGGGAAGGACGGGGCCCAGTGATAGCCTGCAAAGAGGGGAGGGAGGGAGAGAGGGAGGGAGGGCGGAGGGGGGGGTGGAAGGAGAGCTGCTGCCTGTGACAGCTTTGGACTTTGAATTCAGCGCCAGACAGGCTCATGCATCAATCCCTCAACTTACAAAGACAAGCCACTAACCTTGACGAGGCCAGGGACTCTTCAGGAATGAGTGGCATTTTCACTTAGCCCCGGCTTCTCCCGTGCACGCCTGCCACATAACCTGGTTAAAATAAGACAGTTGAATAACAGCCGACCTCAGTCCTTGGACTTGGTGACCCGTCCTAGCCTTCAACCCTTAGGCTTCTTAGACCATGCCAGGCACATGTATGCGATAATACATTTGGAGGCAACAAAAATAGCATTCAGGACACAAGGTGCAGCAGCCTTGTCTGACGCCTGTCAGAAGCTGTTTTGTTTGAGCGATGCATGATGCAAGCTCACATGAATCCATGTGCGCCATGATCCTTGGGGTCAACGGCTGTATTATCACAGACTTAATTATGTACATCCTCTGACTGTTGCAGCTAAACAAGAGCTACAGAAAAAGCAGACAAGTCTCTAGCATCTTTAGCCTTTTGTGAAAACAACGAGACAGACGCTCTCCATCACATGCACACGCACAGCTTGGGTATTCCTGCCATCTATGAGCGTCTGTCCTCATTCCCCTTTGCAGTCCGCCCACTCAGTCACGCCTGTGACATTGGCCCGCTTGTGGCAAAGCAGAGACCTTCCCCTTAGTCTGACTGCAGTATCCTGGCAGCACGCTTGCCACAATGGCAGAGAAACCTTCCTACTGCACCTCTACAGCCCGGGGGCAGCAGCTCTGCTACAGGAGCACGAGAGGCAGAGAGGGAGGGAGAGGAGCGAAGGGAGGGAGTCAGTTCCACTCCGCTCCTCTGCTGTGCCCACACCAGCCCAGCCAGGGAAAGAGTCAGCTCCTCTCACATCACCCAGGAGGTCTGCTGCTCCACGCTACATCTCCTCAGTCTTTACTTAATGTACCAGAGGAGAGGGGCGGTGGAGATTTGGTGCTGAGCTGGTCGCTCCGTTACCACAGCACAAGGTAGCTTGATGTCGTTTCCCTGCCCTGCTTCATTGATCGGCACAGTTCGGCTTCCGCAGCTGTTGTTTTCATAATGGGCCGAGGCTTCATGTGGGTAATGTGTAATTCATTTGGTCGACAATATCTTTCTCTTCTTTGGTCTCCCTCCCCTTCCGTGAGCAATTTCAGCAAAGTCTAAATAATTCACGGCAATTGCAATCAGCAGCGATCAATCGGTGGAGATAATTGAGGGGCCTGTCATTGCGCCAAGGCCAAGGTGAAGTGCGAAAGCAGAGGGGTGGAGAGTTGGAGGTGAGGGTGAAGAGAGAAGGGGGAAGAGGAGGAGGAGGAGGAGGAGGAGGAGGACGAGGAGGAGGAGGAGGAGGGGGGAGTCATTCAACAGATGAGCTCTGGCTAGTATAGCTCTCAGGGGTTGCAGCAGAGGCGTCCATCTTTCTTCCTCGCATTTCGTCATTCCAGCTCCGCATCCAGGAGCGATGGCTGTAAAGACGCATTTAGCGGTTCCTGCCTTGTCATCAAAATGAGTCCCATTGACTTTGGTTGCCTTCTGTTCATGACAGAAGCACCAACAGGAGCCGGAGTGATTGTCTCAGAATGAGATAGTGCTGTTATAACTGAGAGCCCTCACTAAACCCTATCTTCTTAGCAGCACACAGTGGGAATACTCCAAAAAACTGCCCACACAATGATCTTATTTCAGACAGAAAAATTGACTTCAGGAGTTTTGCGCCTTGTTTTCTGATGCGGCCTCATTCTTTGGGTGCTCTAGTGGCAGAATAATCTCTTAGAATACACTAAAATGCCATACAATGAGTAAACAGACGATTTCGGCATGCCTTTTTGATTGAAGTAGGGGTGCATGACATGGATTTTCTTTTCAGCCACTGCTGATAAATGATAATTACCCGGTTGTCTTGGTCAATACTATAATGATAAGGTCACGTCTATTTTCACATTTTTGTATTTTAAAAACAAGTTCCTAACCTGCAGTTTCTACACAGCTGAATGTAAGAACGGCTGAGATGTAGTGAGCAAAAATGTGTGATTCAATATTCCACAGCTCTCATGAGATGTTCTATGTTAAATACCCTTTTCTGGACCCATGCAGGACATGTACTGTATTATAAAACACAGTAAACAGCCGATAATGTAAATTCCCCCAATATCAGGCCAATATAGATAAGACAAGCTTAGAATAGCAGAGCTCCGCTGGTAGTTTTATATTATATAATTCATTTTTTATTCAGTTATGTTGGCTTCAGTCACTAAATCCATCTGTGTGTGTTTACACTTTCATCAGTCAAGCCTTGACATTTTAGCTTCGTCTTCTTCATATCCATTACAGGACATTTTTCCAGTCCAATTTTATGCAATCTGGCCTTGTTGTGGTATCAAGACTTGCGAGTATGATGCTGCAGTCTGTAGAATACTTGTGGGAAATCCAGTGAGAGATAAGATGTGTAGAGGAGGAGGAGGCACAGAAGAGAGTCAAGATGCTAAGGAGTGCTGACACCCTCTCAATAGTGAAATACTGAAAAGGGTTCATTTCAAACACAACATTGTGTTTTGGTCTCGTAAATTTGAGATAAATGTCTTAGACCGAATATTAAATTTACAGCCTAATTGTTGTGATGTAAATCCCGGCCCAATAACAGCAGTAGTAGTGACGACCATCATTAGCGGAGAGTGTCTACTGAATAAACAAACAATAAAGAGAACAATAAAATGATTTGGCTTAATGCATGCGCCACACAAATATTATAGAGCCCAAACAATTAGAGAAATGAGCTTGTGGCCAAAAGGTCTCCGGTTTGGATCCTCAGCGGGCCGACAGTACAGGCCTGTAAGTAGATGAGAAATGCACTTCTACTCCTCAACATCTACTGTCAAAGTGCCCTTGAACAATGTTCGGTGGCCAACAACACAAGTGCTGGGCAGCTCCCAGGTCTATAATAAATCAAAAACTCTGCAGTAAATGCATGACACTTGTTCTGGTAGTTTGCACATTAGTTTGTTTTTTCGCCGACTATCTCGGCAATCAAAAAGCGGGATGACGCCCTCGATTTCGTCTGCCCCCGTGCCTCGTGCCATTGTGACTGACAGATTTACAAACAGTGGGGCTTGAGTCGGCACAGTGGTAGCAGTTAGAGAGGCTGTTAGTAGAGATAAGTGCCAAGGCAGGTACTCCTGTATCTGTGGCATCACCGGGGATAAAAATACACTATTACATCAAATTATTTACAGGAGAATGGACGTCACTAAGTAGCAACAAATAGTGTGATCCTGATATTAATCCCATGTTAAGGGCAGAAAGGGATGCAGAACACACCTACGTGGACACAATCACACGCTCGCATCAAAACACACCACTTTCATACAGCAGCAGTGGTGTTTTGATGGCAGATAAGATTCGCTGTCATGAGCGGCAGCCAATGGCTAGGAGAGTAGAGTGCAGTAGTCCAGAGTCCAGTCTTGTGATTGTTCAGCAGCCTCGACATCATTTGCATTCGGCCATTTGAATGTCCTCTGGTTCTGTTGCAGGCTACTGCACATCACTCAACAGCAGCTCCCTGGACAATAGCACACATCCCAGTCGAATCGAGCTACATCCAGCACATACAGGAGGATCCTCTGAGCCACAGCACACGGGCCAGACAGCTCAAACACAAGTACTTTTGCAACTTTAAAGATGAGCTATAAATGTGCAGGTTTTAGTTATCTATGGCAAAAGAGGACAAGCTGAACTACCTTGAACATCTTGTGTAAGTTCGGGTCAAATAATTAAGCAGCTTAAATGCTCAACAAAAGAAAGGCTAAAAGGCAGACCCCCAGACACAGACAGTATTTAGAAGGCTTTAAAGAAGTTTGACTTTTCTCCACATCACTTTAGATTGTTAGTCTGAGTTACAGTGCTGCTGTGAAAGGTAGCACATTAACCGAACACGCTGTTTTTGTTTAATCCTCCTCACATTACGACATCCCAACAGGTCACTGCTAGGAAGCTTTGCAAATTGCCCTTTCAGAACCTGAACTGGAGACGTACTCTGCCCTCCTTCCTGTAACTCACGGCAAACTTCAGCCCCTGACCTTCTGCCTCCACGCTGATCCAAAGTCCAGTGAAGCAATAATACATTTCAGGAAAGGGAACACCTACGCAAAGGCCATTCAGAGAGCCTCTCTGGCAGCCAGTGAAAAACATCCAAGTCTTTGAACTCTATCAAAACATATCTGACATGATGACACAGTGATGTGACAGGCTGCAACGGACCAACTGCACTTTCGTCTGCAGACTGAACTAGTGCCCTTCCAAAAAAAAACTGAATGGACCGGCCAGCGGTCACAGACAGGGAACACAGTTTAGGATGTGTTGTACCGAAGCACGACAAAATGGGCATTAATGGGGATCATTAACTAAGTCATGACTCCAGACAGTGACTGCTTATCATGCGATGACAGGCCAAATGTTACCCCGTCATGCTGACTGTAATACAGATCAACAGACAGAGGTAATGATTTGCAACATTTCAGCCACTTTCACCTGCTGCTGTATTTACTGTTCATGCTCGAGGGCTACTGCCATTGTCACTGACTCCCCCGGAGGGGCACTGCAATGTAAAACACACACACACACACACACACACACACACACACACACACACACACAGATACAACACTGCTGACATATTACAGATACATGCCAGGCAAATTCCATGCTCCATCAGTCAGTAGTACACAATTTAGAAGAGATTCCAACCCCAAATCTAAGAAGCTCACAGTGTGAGTGTGAGTGTGTGGAGACTAAGCAGATTTCTCACTGCATCCAGGACACAAAAGCTGTATTTTTAAACACGTCGGATTCAAGGTCCACATACGATCACAGTCAGCTCCTCTTCAAGGCCTTGAGGTTTCATTCAAAAACCCCCCCTTCCTCACTACAATGTACAGAACGGTGCAGCTGTGAGGTGTTTCCCGTTGGTGGTGCTAAAAACGACTCGCAGATAGGAGGCTGCCTACTGTTTTGACCCGATGTGATGAACTACATTAAGTGTACTGACGTTACATTACAACTGTGTGCGCGTGTGTGTGTGTGCTGTTATCAATTCAGCCCCATAGCGTGACAGCATCCCTTCAGGAGGTTTTACACGGCTACTAGCTAAAAACACTTCAAAGATGTAGCAGGACGGTTTCGTCGGGTTTAGCCGCGGCTCGCTCCGTGGTAGGATAAATGCACTGGAAGTGGCTTTCGTTTCACAATAAATACATTTTATTAAAAAATAAACCCTCTATTGTAGGCCGAACTGACTGCTCGTGTGTTAGCCCGGCTGTGTTATAACTGAGCGTCTCAGCGGGCTAAAACAGGAGCATTTAGCACCCGCTCCATTCACTTCTTTATGCAGCGTTTTTCAGCGCTATATCCATACGCGCCTCAGCTCGACACACAGGCAGCCTTTTTCCTACACCCTCGGAAAAAAAATAAATAACACACACGAAATAACCCCGCCGTAAACCTCGACACCGCCTCCACCCGTGTATTTTCCCCCTCCTCTCGGCGCTAATAATAATAATAATATTTCCCCCACATATGACAGTGCGTTCATCTGTAGCACCTACCTGCGTTGTCCACCCCACAGACAGTCAGCCGGAGAGGCGCATCGCTATCGCTCGACAGGAGGAGGCAAATCCAATGAAAACGGTCGCGCCTGTCTTGACACTCTGTAGGCAGCGGACGTGGGGAACGGCGAGGCAGGCTTTCTTTAAAAAAAAACAACAAAACAAAACAAAAAACACACACACAAAATGTTTTAGTCCAAAAAAAGATGCCTCGTCTTTTTTTTCGTGCTGCGACTGGGAAAAGCGGGGCTCGAGGTGCGTGGCGTGCAGTCTGAGGGAATTGTTTATTCTCAGAGTCCCCTCGCTGTGGAGAAGTGAGCGGAGACAGCCACACTCCTCCTACTCTGCTCTGCCCGCCGCTGACACCACCCTTAAAGGAACAAGGTTTCACTCTGCTGCTGCACGCACACACGCACACACACACACTGCTCATAGTAATAATAATGATAATAATAATAGTACAACAGTACATAAGTACAACAAAAACAATAAAACACATAAATAAATGTATTTAGCAGATATCAAAGCTCTAATTGTTTGTATCATTATCTCCCATAGCAGTTGAGACACCACCAGCAGAAGCCATTAACAGGGACAGTACTATCTGAAGTGGCAGCAGTGAAGAAAGGCATCGGCGGTAGCAGTTGCAGCAGTATCTCAGACTGTAGCGACAGTACTTGGTAAAAATCAGTCTACTAAAAGGAACAGTTCGCCCAAAAAATGAAAAAAAAAAAAAAAACACTCATCAGTCTGTCTACTCACACCCCCATTGCTGATGTAAAGCAGGGTGAAGAAAAAAAAGCATATCTGGTGCTTTAGAGCCAAACGTCATCGCAGTGTTCTTCTTAAACAACTGAAATAGATGGGGACCTGTTTTAAAAGTAACAAAATAATTGAATCAAAACATATAATGTCGACATATAGCTGTTCAGGGTGTAATCCAACTCTCTGGAAGCTCCCAGATCCCAAATGTATTTGAAAAGATGTTATTTACACCCTTTTTTTAAGTGTTACATCACCAAGTCTGAAGTGGGTGCAAGAGCTCAACCGTATGTCGAGGATGTAGATAATGTATTTTCCTTTACCTGGATTACGCTAGACAACTATATGGAGCTATTTGGAGCTATATGGAGCTTCAGTTTTTTCAGAAAATGCTGCAAAATGCTGCTGTTTTGCTGTGAAGCTCCAGAAGTGTTTGACTACACCTGTCTTTCCATCAGCATGAGGGTGAGCCGATGATGACTGAATTTTAATTTTTTGCCTTTAAAGTCCCCCTCCAGTGAACAAGGTATTTTTGTGCCCTCCGAGGCGGTGACAGCCAAGGCTGGAGGCATTATGTTTTCGTGTTGTTCGTCCATCTGTCCTTATGTAAGTAAACTTATCTCTCTGGGTTATTCGTTTGATTGCAATATCTCAAGAACACTTTGAGAGGTTTTCTTCAAACTTTGCACAAATATCCACTTTAACTCAAGGATGACCTGAATCAATTTTGGAGGTCACAAGTCAAAGGTCACAGCAACCTCCTGCTCAATGAACCTAAGAACGCCTTAAGGGACTTTCATCAAATTCAGCACAAGCCCAACTTGGACTCAAGGATGATTTTGGACAAAGGTCAAAGGTCACTGGAACCTAAAATCTTATGAACGCAATATCTCAAGAATGCTGTGGGGAAATTTGGTTATATTAGGCACAAATATCTACATACACTCAAGGATAAACTGATTCGATTTTTTGTGCTCCAAGGTCAATGATCACTGCACCCTCACATTTCGTGAATGCAACATCTCAAGAATGTCTTATGGAAATTTCTTCAAATTTTGTACATGGGTCCTCAAGGAGTGATAACATTTTGGAAGTCAGGGGTCAGAGTCACTGTGACGTTGCACATTGTGAAAGCAGTATCTCAAGATCGCCTTTAGGGAGTTTCTTCAAATTTGGCACCAATGACAAGTTCGACTCTTCGATAAACTGACTAAATTATGGAAGTCAAAGGTCAAAGTCACAGTGACCTTAAATCTTGTGACAACAATACTTCAACATTGCATTGAACGACTCGACTCATATTTCTTTTGGTCAAATTTAGCACAAACCTTCACCTGGACTCGAGGGTGAACTGAAACCTTTCATATTGTGAGGTCGCAGTGATGTTCCTACAGTTGAATGTCAGTGTAGAATGATGTGGTGAGCAGAGTCTGACTGTTGTCTGTGCTCAATGAAAAACTTGTCAGAAGTGCATCTGTTTTTATGAGGTGTCGCTTAGTGGTAAGTTTAGAAGTTTGTTGATCCTACTGGGTGCAACAGAGAGCTGTAGGGATGAAGTTAACATCAGCCTGGTTCCCATCGCTTTCAGCTGGTTTACTGCAGAACATATGCTCTGCGTCAAACACAAAGTTATGATGCTTGCACGTTCTGTGAGTGAGTAGATGAGTCTCGGTTTTCGGGTGATGACATTTAATGTCCCCGACAACCTGTGTAGTGTCATTTAGCCACATGAATGCTTGAGAATTCAAACAAAATGTGAATATTTCTTGTGTGACACACAGACTGTGAGTCAGATGTTTTACCAAAGAAACATTGACAGGGAAAGTGGAAGTGCAAAAATGCAAACTTGTTTCCTGGTTTTGGCTCATTCCTGCAGCACTCTATACCCCCAAACGGACTGATGTTTCCAGAAGGCAGGTGTCAGTTGACTGATGGGCAAGGTATAAAAAACCTTTGCATTTTACCATTTGACCCTGTAGGATGATACCTTCCCTTTTTTTGGTTTATGTATGACCTGTAAACAAGTGTGCACTTTATGCACGATATACTCAACTGACTGTCATTTTTTTTTCTTGTATTATTGTTGATTGTTATTTTGAACAGTTTCTTTTACAAAGTAAATATTTCTAGTTTCTTGATATGGATTTGTCTTGAGGGAAGCTTTGCTGCAGTTAACTTCTTTCAGTACTTGGAAGCTTAAAAAACTCTGTATTCAAATGAGCTCTTCAACACTGGCATTCATGTCGTATACGTGACATATTCTAATGGAGGATCATCCAATCCCACATTTCCTTTTATTTCTGGAATAATGATTGTTCCCCGCTTTTCGGCCAACATAAAACATAATGGTGGAAGATAGAATTTACATAATTTATTGCACCACAGTTAGTACCCTTGTACATCATCTCCACGTGTTCTGTTTTATAATAACAGTCAAATACCTTTTAATGAGCAGTCTAAAATCAAAAACCTTAATGGAGGCTATACAATAATTCCTTAACCTATCCCCTTTATAACCGAAGCAGGTTAATAAAATGGCCTTTCAGTTAAATTAAGAAATAGGAAAGAAGTGGCCCAACCGACCTTTTTACTTAGCATCTCTAAACAAATCATTAGGCCTCTCCTTGGATATGTGAATCAAGAGAATCTATCTGCCACAGTACAGGAGATTCACTACCTGCCGCAGCACACAGTGACCAAGTGGAGAAGAGGAACAACATCAACACCATCGAGGTGCCCTTGAACAAGGCACTGCTCCCAGGTGTGAACGTGTGTCACTAAAGTGTGAAGCGGGGTGTCATTCACAAGCAGCAGATGTGCCTGTGGAAACTTTTAAATGAATTCAAATATCACCTCCCGTTTCTCGGCCGTCCCTATGAAGAGGTGGCTTTCACAGTCGAAACATTAATAGAGCGTATCTAAACTTATGATTCTGACCCAAATGCTGACACACATCTTTATTTCTTTTCTTCTCTGATTTCTTGTGTTAATCTGTGCTATCAGGTCCGCTGGCCTGCAGCCTGGCCTCTCAACATGGCCTTGAACAAAATGTCTCTAAGGACCAGGGGAACATCAGTGTTCTCATGAATAAGAACACAACAACATAACCTACTTCTACCCATCTCTGTCTCTGTTTCCCTTTTCAAATCCAGGATGGGGGAAGTGTATGCGTGAGCAGAGACAGAATGTGTGCGTAGTGTGTTTGTGTGTGTGTGTGTGTGTGTGTGCACTAGTGGGTAGCTCCTCCTCCTCCGCCCACGTCTCTGCTATCACATCATGCTGTGTTATTGGCCACTTGCATTCAGCCAGTTGGATACTGTGCCTTCTAACCTGCTTTGCCCCCACAGTGGTGTTTAAACAGTAATTCAGTTCATTGCCAGTAGTATAAACAGAGGCGGCACTCAACATGTCAGTCAGGTAAATTGGATAGTTTTATTTTACAAGGCTGTTGTCCACAATAGGTGCTACCTGCAATTTGCATTTTGAGTACAACAGCAGTTAAAAGTCTGATCAAAGTCCTCGCCAAAGTGCTATTCATAAAAAGTTGATGTTGCTGACTTTATTGTTGTTGTCTGATTGCACCGCGCGCTCTGCTCAGGACAATGTTTTGTGTTAACTTCAAGTCAGATGAGCAGACTTGCTCAGCAATTTGGATGGTATCTCACCTTGTAACCTCTGAACTGGAGTGACATTTCATCTTTGAACTCTGACCCCGAGTGCCACATAAATGGAGATACAATATCCTCCCTTTCATTCCCCCCCCCACCCACCCCCGAACCAGAAGAGCCTGAACTCTGGCCCTGAAGCTTTCCACACAAATGTGGTTCAGCAAACTCTGTCCTTTGACCTTATGGGGACTGTGGCTAACAAAAAAGTCTGGAGCCTTTCTGAGAGCGTTTTGTCACGAACTGATATTTTACTCTGAGAGGAAGTGCTGAAAAACAACAGTTGGTTGCAGATGTTAACAGGCTGGTTGCAGTGGTTGGCTTGATACAGCTGTGGCTGGTGGCGGAAGGAGTGCAGAAAATGGAAAAAGTGTGTCGCACTATAAAAGAGAAGGTTAACAAGCATTTGAACGTCATTAGGAAACAGACTTTGTTGTTTTACAAGTCCGACTTTTTACAATCTTGTTAACATAGTGTCGTATTAAGTGTGTAAAACGGGGCAGGAACGGGATTTGGAAGTGGAATTTGATCAAAACAACTAACAGCTGTACAGACATACCAGCACAATCACCAGAATAAATGTTGGCAGTGTACATTTATTCACATCATGGATACGTTGAAACTTTACATTTCTTTATGTTCAGTTTTCTAGTTTATGGTGTGACAATACTGAGCTTATGGTCTGGTTAGGTTTAGGCACAAAAAAAACACGATTAGGGAAAGGAATAGATCATGTTTTGGCTAAAATACCTGTTCTGGTCACCACTATCATGGGTGATTTACAACTTCTCATCAAATATGTCAGTTTTTTGTTGCCACAAACACATCTGGAAACCAGCAACCCCTCCCCATCCCGTCAAGTCACAAACATATTTTGTGAAAGTGACATGACACGCTTTGTATAAACTATAATGTGATATGTCGGCCTATGACACGTACAGATGTGAACATATCAGAGACATTAACCAGACAAAGAGAGTTACAAGGGAGAGTCATAACTGAAGACTTTAAAAACAAACCATTCATATCGCCTTGATACATTTTGTTTTTCTAATTACTTCAGACTCCTGAGTTAGTTAAAACACAGGCATTGTGTGAGGCAACATCTGAAAACACTTGTGCTGGTAAACTTATTTCAAAACTGTACACCAGATTTTTCATCTGCATAACGCCGTTATACAGCCAATTCATCTGCGCCTCACCTCGCATGTCAGCCTGAGTTCACTGAGCGGTTACTGGGGCAGATAATCATTCAAATCTTTGGATGGGATATGCAGATTTGATTTGTTCCTCCATTCAAGAATAGAGAAACCTGACCCCAGCCCTCTTTGAAATTGTTTTTTTTCTATACACTTACACTGTACTCCACTGAAAACGTTCAAGGTAAAGAAAAAATTTTTTGATGGAGAACATATGAATGCGTGGGCAAAGGTCAGCTCTGCGGCGGTGTTCTCTTGGCCCGGCAGTGCAAACAGAGGAGAGTTTAGATTCAGACGCCTGATTGTCTCCGAGGGAGGGAGCCGGAGTGTCAGCAGACACTAACCCTCCACCTTTGACCTCTACTCCCCAATTTCAGCCACGGCGTCTCCAAAGGTTTGGAGTGAGGGAAGGCACTCTCGGGGAGGAGGCAGGTGCGAGCTGCGGTGGGAGGGCCCGCTGGAAGTCACACCATACTGTAACCTTTGAACTGGAATGCGTAAGGGATGGTTGTGACATTCCTCACGTATACAGCTGCGGGGAAGGTTTTCCTCCAAATTTGTGATGCAGCACACCTGCCCGCAGAGAGGCAGATGAGGCCCATTTGGATTCTTCGGCTTGAATAAAACACCGCCAAGGCCACATATTTAATTCAACAAAGCAAATAAAGAAATAAGCAGGTAAATCAACATTCGCTTTTTTTTTTTTTTGCCTCAAAGAGAAGCGTTGGAACTTGCCGAACATTAAACATGAAGGTGACATCTTTATACGGACTCGACAGTGGCCTCTGGATGAGTGGATTATTCATTAACGAGTGAAACTGTCTTTATTGGTGCAACAAGCTATGGACAGAGAAGGAAAATGCATGACCTCTGTTCAAAATAAACAGACAAGAGTGATTATGAGTGGATTATGGCAGACATGCTAAACAGCCATCTCAGCCGTCTCGGTAAATATTCCACTTTCGTCCTTGAAGTGTGTCAGGGAGATGAAACTATGCCTGATAGACAAGATAGATAATTCCAGCACAACGCAGCACTGCGCTAAGAGAGGAGATACATGAAAGTCACAGCTGCCGCCGTCGGAAAGGGTGTGCCAAACTACTGATTCAACATGATGACCCCATCTCTACCCATTTCCCGTTATTTTGTCATCAGACTCACAATCAGTACGTTCTGAGTTATTTAAGTGTGCGCTGCCAGGAAGAGGGCTTCGAGAGAGCAACGTTATATTTGACTGAGGTCATCGTGGGACATTGAGAAATGTCTTCTGGGGAATTGACGCCCAGACAGTTGATACGACGGTCACTGTCCAGGTATGTCAGTGTTATTTAGTGCAGCAGCTCTGTCTTGAGTTTCTCCGGAGAGCCAATGATCTGCCTGAAAGGATCCACGCTTGGAGCAGCACCCTGCGAATGGATACCATGACGCTGGCCTCACAATAGGGATGGTGTCTGCTTTCCCATTCAGCAGTTTCTTTAGTCTGCTACTAGCGCAGAGAAGAAAAGACTTCATAAACACCTATGGTTGCAAAAAAAAAAAAAAAAAAAAAAAAAGAAAGGAGAAACTATCCAAGGCCATCCTGCCTGGAGCTGTATTGTTAAGGTGTGACTGTGAAACTGCAGAGATGTTATCCAATAGTCTACATGACCTGAACGCACCTGGCATGTAGAGTTGAGAGGTGCAACAACTAGTTTGCTCCAGAAAGGACATCCACACTGACTAAAGCTCTCATCATCTCCCATTTCATCATTTTGCTTTTACCCAGGAAACCAAACGTTCTGCTGGGGAATCAATTGTAAGGCTGCTGACAGCAGTGGGAATGTTTACATCTCCCTACGTCTGTCCTCATATCTAATGCTTAACCCATACCCACTTGCTCTGAAATAGAAAAATCAAGAGGAATTTTGGAGTTGTTTTTGGATATCTGTCAAAGTATGGGAAAACAGGTCACTGCATAAGCGTGGCTGCCTCTGTGTGAGAGCACGGCATTTGTATGTGTGTGAGTGTGTGTGTGTGTGTGTGAGAGAGAGAGAGCGAGTCACGCGTGTGAATAAGACTAGGTCGACTCCTGTGTGGGTGAGCTGCCTCACGTCCCCCTGAACATGCACTGGCCCTGCATCTTGTTGACCTAGTTGGTGCTCTTTGACTAATCCCTGACGATTCTGCGGGTGGTCTGGGAGGAGCTCTCCTCCAGTTTCCTCCGCATTTGAATATCAGATGGCAAAGGCGGGGCCTCTAGAAAAAAAAAGAAGAAAAAAAAACAACATCTCTGAACTGCCAAGGGATTTGACTGGAGTGCCTGCCAACACAACACGCAATGTTTTTTTAGTGCTCCCTGCACCTCCTCTCTCTCTCTCTAGCTCTCCCCCACTCTCATATGCCATCATGGCTCTTCTTCTTTCTTCCACTCGTCGGACATAAAAGGCACCCATATTTTTTCACCATAGTGACCCACTGGTTCAAAGTGACACTGATACTTTCATTGTGTTTGTGTTTGCGTGTGTGTGTTTTCTTTCTGAGCGATTGGAGGCCCGGCCGTGGTCCTGATTGTGTAGCCGTCCGCACTGTTCGGCTATCAGTGCCGCTCTCTCAGCTTACACATGTAACAGGAGTTTCCTCCACTGACACACAGCTGACATGCTGTCCCCTTGTATGAGGTTTTATTACTTTTGTTTGGCTGATCCAATTACTCTTTCACCTTGTGGTTTACGGCTCTTCTAACCCATTCGCTCTCTCAGTATGGGCCATTTGTAATGTGTAATGAGTGATACTGTGCCATATTTCTGTAGAACATCTTCAGAATGATGTTAGGCTGGAATCGAAGGTGTAAAAACAAGCCTCTGTTTAGAGTCATTTATCGGTTTGCCAACGCTTCATGTTTCTGTCTTTGCAATAATCATTAGGTAATAGGACCTTATAGATGCTTATTAGCTTTAATAGTGTCATGAACGTTTTTCTTGTTAGATTATGAGACATTTATAAGCACTTACAGGAAGTAGACACTAAATATAGACACTAAAGACAATTGATTAAAGCTTGATGACTTTCTTATAATTGTATATAATACCATTAAAAACACATTTATTGAGTTTAACCAACATAATGTCATTTTTGAACCTTACCGTAGCTCGATGGGGACATGTGACGTAAAAAAAAAACAACTGAAGAAACTATAAAATGGCTCCACACAGCATGTCCGGCGTAATTCAAGTCTCAGGAAGACCAAAATCCTAAATTGATTTGAAAAGTTATTTACACCCTTTCTAAAGCCGAAATCATCAGTTTAGCTAAGAAGGTAAAAGCATTAGCACAAACCCCAATCTGAATCTGGAGGCACAAGCTCCACTGTGCATTCGAGGGGGTAAATAATGTCTTTTCAAATCAGTTTGGGATCTCAGGACTGCCAGAGACCCAACAAGCTGTAACATTTTAGTGGTTTTTTTTGTTTTGTTTTTTACAGTTGTTTCTTATCTTTATAAACAAGTCCCCATCTACTTCAGCTGTTGCATCGCTCTTTTGCCGCGAAGCTCCGGATATTCTCTATGGACTACGAAACTTCATCTGACTTACCATCTGACATAGGGGTAAGCAGATAATGACTGAATTTTCCTTTTTTTTGGGTGAACTGTTCCTTTAACTAGCGCTTACTACGCGGATATTAACATAAAATGTTTCCCTAGGTTTCGACCACTGTTTCTTGATAAGATCACACACTGTATCATGTGCATATTTGTCTAGCGTGTGTGACAAATGAAGCAGTAGAGCGACGGCTAATCCGTGGTCAAAGCTGCTGTGTTGATGTTGGTTTTACACTGGACGAGCGGCTTTGTTTGACTGAGACTTTACTGGGAGGACACAGCGGGGGCTGAGCTAAAGAGTCAAATATCAGGGACAGAGGCACCTTACTGTCCCTTCTCTCTCTCTCTCTCACACACACACACGCACACACACACACACACACACACACACACACACACACACACACACACACACACACACACACACACACACAGATGGCAGTGAGTGAGGACAGTGAAAACACAGCTCAGTGTCCCTGGGCCCTCGTCCTTCCTCCACCCATCCACCACCAGCCGTTCCCACGGGGCCGTTAACATCCTATTGACCCTGCTCACTCATTATCAGATCAGCATGGAACACAGTGGGGCACTTTAACCCACTCTGTATACACACACACACACGCACATCCTCACGCTCCGCACACACACTGGTTGTGGATTACTCTGCTCTCAGAACAGTATTTTGGCCCGCTGCTCCATAGCAACCCTACCCTCAAACCCACAGTAGGGCTCTGAGTGAGCTCCAACCATCACTCCTCGGTGTTGCTGTACTGTGACAGAGTGCTCAACCAGCAGCTCAACGCCCACTGGTACGTCTCCTCCACAGATGCTGGCGGGTCCCTTGGGACGAGCACGGCTTCCAAGCATCCCCCCCACTGATTGTCAGTAAACGTGTTGACATAAATGTAGTGTGGCTACTAATGAGCTGCCAACCACCAACCACTGTCAGCTCCTTAAGACCTGTCAATACGCAGTAAAACGCAGGCTGATTTTAGCTCATTACAGTCCGACGTCTAACAATAGATTAAAGCATTAAAGCCATCTTATTCGTTTGAAGGCCAAATCAGCAGCCGGCGAAATGTCTCGCCGACATTAGAATTCAGCGTGGACATGCGTAGTCTGTGACAGCCCCTTCCAGCAATTGATATTCATGACAGGTCCGAGGTAGTGTGATACTCATGTAGGCACAAAGCCTGCACATCTAATGTTTATTGATAGCAAAGCCTACATAGGCTGTTATTATTTCAAGGCAGTATGGGAAGGCTTAGTTTCAGTGTCTGCATGGGTGTTTGCGCGTGTGCCGCCCGTGTGTACGTGTACACGGCCTCAGTGTTTGTTTGTGTCACACAAAAAACAGATTAGTGAAAACACTGAGGTAAAATAAGCAGCCTGACCTTGCTCTGAAACTGAAAGGCAATCCTCTGAATGATCCGCGGGTCAGTAGCTTTGTCCTTCAGACAGTTAAAGTCTATCCTTCTCATCCCCCCCCCCCCCCCCCGCCTGTCTCACTGTTTCCTCCTTCTATCCGTCTCTCTCTGCCTTCTACAGTAGTTGCGTTCGCGTTAAATCCCTCGTTTTCCGCGCCTCATGTACAACTCGTTCCCCCTCTATTTTTTCCATTCCCGCAAAAAAAAAAAAAAAAAGAAAAAACTGTCTACACACACTCACACGCACTCACACATTCACAACTCTTGATATGCATGTCATCTTTTCATGTCTGGTCTTTGAACACGGCTGTTTGTGTTATTTCAAGACGTGATTGTTCCTCATGACAAGCCGTGATGGCACTGATGCGTCTGATCTGCCGCTGCACCTCAAAGGCAGACGAGCAAGACGCAAGAGGCGGCGGCAGATACTACCAACCATATTAAAGACTTCCCCCGCAAACTCTTTGAGCTGTGAAATGTTTGACGCTTTAAAGAGCGCAACCAAAGCGGGTTGCCAGGTGAGTGCTGGCAACAGACCCCCCCCCCATCCATTCATCCATCCATCCATCCCTTCAAATGTAGGATGCCTCAAGATTTGCTGCATTCACTGGAAATTGCAAATGTGTCAGCAAGTTCTAGATGTCAGTTATGCAATGTCTAATTTCAGCAAGAGGCCCGGCTTGTCGTGTTACTTAGAAAGTGTATACGTGTGTATGTGTTTCTTCGCGTTCGCATTATGTTTAAAAACTAACAGGCTTGTGTTCATTTTGAATATGACTGCCGTTACTTAAATCCTCCGTTGCCGTTTGCCGTCTGGTTATCTAACTCATTTCTGTTTCACTACCACTCAAATATCTGTTGTAGCCTACAGCGTGCACTGCTGTACATGCTGTGAAACTGAAAGGAACGATTGCAAAGCCAATCAACAAATGCATGAGTTGGTTTTGTTCTTTCACCAAAATGACAAACTGCCAGATTGGGGCCAAACCCACAGGATACACAGAGCATGAAGTGTTTACCACAGCATGTGGGGTTAACCAGGGTCAACAGATCACTGGGTTTAATCTCCGAATCATGAAGGGTTGTTAGCATACCTTACTTCGGCTTATCTGTGTAACGTTATGAAACCTGTTAGAGACGGACAGACAGATGGATATCATAGCCTGTTCTCACCCCCAACGCTGGAAACATGGCAGCTTGCTCAGTGGCCCAACACTTCAGACGGACGATGACGCTGCAGTTACCCCTCTAGCGTCATTTCTCTCAAACACGGGACATCCACTTAGGAGGCTGAAGATTGAGTCCTGTGTTTGGTATGTGTATCAGCTCAGTGACACACTTATTCTAACCCAAACCACAATCTATTCTGAACCAAGTAGTTTTAGTGCCTAGCCCTAATCAAACTATGGCCGTTTAACAACATTAACAGTCAAAAAGTCATAATATATGTAATGTTTGTCTGCAGGCTTTATTTTGAAAGCCTATCCAGACATTTATCACCAAAGTCTCGGCACTCAGCAGCCATCTCTGCAACTACCCCTGGCAGTTATTTCAGGCTAACCCGGCCCTTATCTAAAGGAACAAAGGGGAGAGAGCCAGAATGTCTGTATGTATGTATGTACTATGTGTCATACAGCTGCCATCTCGTGGCGTTACGGGCCTCTCTCTTCAAAACACCTTGAGTGATCAGTGCCACTCAACGTCATGTACTTTTTTCAGTGATAACATGAATTGTTATGACATTTTATTCATTCGTTGTCCCCAGAGGATGAAGTTTACTTCAGCGATCCCCTGGCTTTTCCTCTGATGTCACCATGAGGTCAACATCTGTAAACTGATCTTGATAGCTGATACATTTCCTCTAAATTTGGTACATTCATATTCTCCTCAGGATGAGTTGTTATATCAGGCCCAACACCTCATGCCCCAACCACTTAGCCCTCCCGCTCTGTTTTGAGAGTTCACAGCGACGGGTAGGGGTTTAAGGTTGGGCAATGTCTGTCAAATCAGCATATGACGATGTCTACAGTGAAACATTGTGATAGACGATGACATCGGTGTTTATGAATTTGAGGCAGCGTGTCCCCTCAGTGTTGTCCTCAGGCAGCAGTTGCGTATAAGCTCACCGCTGTTTCTCACCGTTGCTCTGACATGAATCTCACCCTGCAGAGGGATCTCCCATTACCACCAACATACACCCCTGTGCCAGGTTTAAAAGCGGCCTCCTCTGTGCACCACATGTCTGTTACTTAGCTTTGTTCAGCCTCATATGCACAAAACAACGTTGGAAGACGAGCCAAGGAAGCTAAACTCAGAAAACTGTGTGTAAAAACGACAGGACTGAAAGAAACAACAGCCCTGCCCTAGTAGGGTTATCTGATTCTTATTCGGATTGGGTCAGGTGAGCCCGATAACAATCAAAGAATTAATTTCCCTGAAACATTTCCTTTTTGTTTTTCAATTACAATTAAAACTTCCATCTAACTGTACATAAACTGGATTTTTTTTAAGTCACACTTCTTTCCATCTGCAAGTTATGAGAATTCTGTTGTTTCGATGCATTATGGTCATTTTCCTGTTAACAATCACACAAAAAAATCACCACTAGCTTGCCGACGTCGCGGTAGATAACTAGCTAGTTATGATGTCATATGATGCCTGATATTTAAGTCCAGCAGTTAAGTTGCTGCACTTGGTAACCCTCCCTTAACATCAGTCCACACTGGCAGGGTAGGCACACAGGTTGTTAATTTCAGCTGATAAAGCACTGATAGTGACACAGTGTTCTTCTTTATTTGATGACCAGATTGATAAGGTGAAGCTGGAATGAACAGCGATTATTCATGCTTTTATATTTATTCATGCTTGTGCGTTACACTACAGAGATCAACACAGATAAAGATAGTATGCTGGAAATGTCCATCGATGACAGATGGTGGCATATGAGGGTCCTGACAGGTTGTCACATTGCATGGGGGGAGATTTCAATACCCCTCATGACTCTGTTCCTTAGGGGGCGCTTAAAAACAAGGTGTAGGTGCAAAAATTGGAAATAGGATTGAGACATAAGACAGGAACAAAGCTCAGCATGTTATAATATCATACATTATAATTTCCAGGGCACTTATCCCCTCTTCACCAGGAGCAAGTGTCCGATAAACCAGACCATTCTGACCGTGAACAAGTCAATTCGTTCTTGAAGTCTAAAAGATTTGTTGAGATCTATTCTCTGCTATAACAAATGTGTTTCCAGTATCGGGAACTGACACCAGTGACTGTACTACAGATTAAATTAGTGACCCCCTCCTTCGTGTCCCAGTCTGGTAGAGACAGACATGTCTTTTTCTAACCCTGACCTTTAGCCGTGTCGGGTCTGCCTCCTGCCCACAAGAATAGCCCTGCACAGACTATCACAAACAGAAGGCGTCCATCACTTTGAACCGCATAAAACAAAAACTGACACCGTATGGAGCGGACGTGTTCTACCACACAGGCATTTGTTGAGTAGGAAGTCATACATTCACCGGGGAAACAAAGCCCCTGTAGATTTCTTCAAACATAATTAAGTCTAAGAGGTGATTGACTCCAGGTTGTCAGTGGGGTTATGAATAAAGCTGCGTGTGCTGTTATGTTAAAAAAAGGCGATTGTGTTATTAGAGCGCGCTGACCCACCCTCTCCATCCTGGCCAACCCCCACCACCTCTGCCACTGCCACAGGATGACGGATCGATCGAAGAGTGACAGCAGTGAGGAAATAGAGAGAGATTCAGGATTTACATCGTCCTCTGACACGCTCATATAAACGCCCCCCAGTGATAAAGAGACTACACTCTGACAAGGACACCGGTCCTCGTTTAGCTGCTCACAAGTTAAAAGATTTGCCATCTCCCCTCCCTCTTCCACCCTGCCTCTCTCCACCTCTCCTTTCTTTTAGCAGATTTCAGTGCAAAGCATATAACCTTTGTGAATTATTTAGTTTATTGACCTCTGCGGGGATTTAATATGAAGGTCGTTTCCTGCTGGCAGAGCGAGTGCCGGCGGGGTCCTCAGGTGACACGGCCAAGGTCGCCCGTCTCCCTCCAGTTAATAATATATTTGTCACACACAGTGTGTTAGCCCCCGACACAGCGCTACTGCCTTCCACTTGATTAGTGCAACCAATAAGGACTGCCAAAGATAATAAAGTAGACATTGGCTTAAGGAGATGTGTCAAATGTCCACAGCATCTCTCTCTATCTCCCCCCACACAGATACTCTGAGCACGAACACACACACACACACAGACACACACACACACACACACACACACACACACACACACACACACACACACACACACAAATTCACACCCTCTCTTTCTCTCCTCCTCCTCCTCCTCCTCCTCTCTGTTCTTGTTTTATTGTTTCCTAGATGAAGGTTAAAGGGAGATGCTGAACAGACAGAACAGCCTGAGGGCCGTGGAGGGCCTGGCTGCCTGGCTGCGGCAGGCGGTGCTGTGGGTACCAGCAGCAGCCAACCTCTGCAACCCCTTCTGTCTCTCCACAAGGCCATGCAATGCACTGGTGTGTCAGAGGGGCAAGAGGGTGAGTTGGCCAGAGCCACAGGGGCAAGTGGGTTACAGAATCTGATGTACATGGGGGGCAGTAGAGAGCTGCTGGTCCCTGACCGTGCCTGTCACTGATAATAATCACAGAGAGCTATGGAGCCTTATTAGCACCGCCGTTTGGCTTAGACAAAATGGCGCCCCATAGGTGAAACCTAGGTGAATTATGGCGAGGGGAAGGAAAGCATTACAGCAGGGGTGGCAAATATATTCTGGCACAGTGCTGTAATGAAGTTGGTGGAGTCTGTGAGGATATAGAGCAGGGGGTTTAAATCTTCGAGAGGTGAACAAGCCTTAAGTGCAACATTATTGATTTGATTGTATGAGTGCTGGTGATAATGGAAAAACAGGAGGCCCTGCAATGATAGGCAAATGACGGCAGTGGAAAAGGTGTTGCAGTGAAGGCTGAGCTGCAGTCTGTCTCCTGTTTGTCCTTTCCTGGAATAGTTTGCATCAGGAGTTCACTGCAAGGTGAGTCCGACAAGCATACAGGGCCAACACCTGTGAGATACAGCAGCCACTGTGAGCAGCAGACCATGTATGTATGGTATGCGTAGCCTACAAAAGGACACACTGACATGCAGGGGTTGTGCAAAATGACATCATTGCACAGTATAGTGCAATCCAATAAAACACCCTAGCAGAGTAGCATAGACGACACCGAGCAGAGTAATGGGCAGATTTTAGATTATTGCAGAAAATAAGCTCTAGGTCTTGATACTTTCGCATTGTGTACAACGAGATAATCCTCAGAAATGATCACCACTTTTGTGATTTTAAAAGAGAAAAAGCAATCGCCAAAATTCAAAAGCTTACTTTATAAAATCCAACATGGTACAAGGTGTATCCTACCTCATTACACAGTACACAACTTGTAACAGTAAAATGTAAAATGATAGATCTACAAGTTGGAGTTTAAGTAGATAAATCTGTGTGGCTGACTGATGATGTTTAATGTCCCTCTGTAGTCTCATTTAGCCACTTGTTAGCAGCTGCCTTTTTAAGTCATGCAGAGGTTTCAAAATTCACAAGTGGGTCAATTACTGACATATTTAATGTCATAGAACAAAACATAAACAGAATGGCTCTCAATGGGGCTCATCCCGCCCCCCCACCCAAGACCCAATCATGTCTCATCATAGATCATAGATCAATCTAACTGTTAAACCACCCATAACTGCTTAACCATAATTTAAGATCAACAAATCTACTGTAGGATCCACATCAAATTGCACTCACTTATAGATAGCAGCCAACTAAATACAACTGATTTTTGTCATAAAGATCCATGCATTACTCCCTGAGAAATTTGCAAAATGTTGCTCACAATGTATCTCACAACGTCGACAACAATGAATGGGGTCTGTTCTAGGCTGAGACCCATCCTCCATTTGAGTTTCATGGAAATCTGCAATAGTGTTTGTGTGATCCTTCTGACAAACCAACCAACCAGCAAACAAGCAGACATGGGTGAAAACTCAACCTCCTTGGTGGAGGTAAAACATTTCCCTAAGCTAGTGTTAAACACATGCCTTATTTCCAGCATCTGACCAAACACCCATTAAGAAAACCCACTGACTTTGAGAGGAGTAAACAGGAAGTGAGAAGATGCTGACTCATTTCCAGGTTGCAGGACTGACTCCTGCAGCACTCTATATCACTGATGCTCCACAGGTATTCCCAAGAGTTTTTAAAAATTCTTTTAATTCATTGGAGTTTCCTGAAAATACAGACGGATACAAATCCCCTTTGAAATCATCACATGTAAGAGCGTGTCAGTGGGAGCTGATGAAGCTGGTATCGTCCCAAATTAAACAGTTGAGAGCGAGTCAAGATGGGAGGTGAAATCTGCCAGAACATTAGCATGATCTATGATTCGAGGGGTGGAAGGACACAGTACGTTTTCACAGAATGAATGGATTTGTTGGGTCTATTAATGACCTTCTATTCTAGACCTTTTTCTCTATTATCTGAACTGCCCAGCGCCATCCATAACTCGGACAATTCCTATCTTATGAATCATTGTTCCTATCCCCATCTTTGCTCTATCATGACAATTAGGCTCAATGCTAGGATTCGTGTTTGCTAAATCCAGATTAACTCGTCCCACCTCTGTATCTATAGAACGCATGAGGAGGATTAATGGATACAATGCGCTCCATTATATTTGAGACTGTCTTGTGTCAGAAGGAATTAACATTAGAGAGACCTTAATCGCTGCAGTTAGTCGTAATGCTGGAAGGTGACACGTTTTTCAACCTTGACATAAAAAGCATGACTTCCCTTTTTGCAAGTATTACCCCAGTCATGCTGTAAATGTGCAAGGCAACACTAAATGCTGGATAAAATAGTCAATTTCCTTGCGCGTTGCCTGCGGATTTTGAAGCTGTGTGTTCGCAAAGATAATGACAAACTCCTGTGGGGATCTCTCCTGCAGGGCTCCTCCGGGCATGTGACTGGAGAGGTCACCGGTGCAGACACTTATTGGCCTATTCATTAAGGTGGACCGGGGCAGAAGTCTAGGGTAAGGTCTCCGCTTCCAAAGTAACTCTGCAGCTCAGACCTAATTTGCAACCAGACAAGCCCATTGTAACAGCAAATAAAACAATATTGATTTTGCAAGTGGCAACGGGGCTGTGCATCTTATTGATCAGGATCAAGCACTTATCACTCTCCAGACCCAGAGTGTGCCAGTGTTAAGCGCAGGTCTCAGGTCTTAATTACGACGGTGGCCTTTACATGGTTCCCCCTGCCTAATGATGCTCCAATAACACCGCTGCGTTTGACCTTCGCTATCGGCCGGGCAGATGCCGGCGCCGTTCCTCTTACACAGGATAAAACCTAACTGTTCAATAATTTTATAAAACACGGTTGACCCGTGTTTGACTCATAGGGTTGCGTTCTCTCGTTATTTGATCTTTTACATCTCTCTTCGGTATCGTGTCCGCTTACACTACTGAGCTCAATCGCTCTGTCGGTGGAGATCCATAGATAGCTTTAAGCAGGCGAGGTGTCAGGACGACCTTGTGTACAAAGTGACTGCTCTGTTAATGGAAGGTTACAGTTTGTCGGTCACGTTTGACCCCGGCAAGGCCCTTAAGCTCTGCGGGGGGAAAGTAAGTAAAGTGTACTCGCACACAATATTGTGCTATCTGTACTTGCACGCCACTGCATTTCAGGGGCAACACTTTGCACTCAAGTACATTTATCTCTCAGCTTGCTAAAATTAGTTTTAACTTAACATACAACATTTTATTGCTGTTTAAGTGTAAAGCGTCCGTATTGGTTTTCAAGTAATGTGATCTATGTGATAATACTATGAAAAAGGACCATTCTGCCAAACAAATATTTAGGAGGCGGCATAACCACTTAATGCCGCTCAATTTACTGGACATGCTACTCTGTCTTTGACTGTGGCGACCAGTTTTGCAGATAATACTTTTTGTACTTTTACTGGACTAAAATCTTGGATGTAGGACCTGTGTTCACAGAGGCGTTGTTACTTTCACTGGAACAAGAACCTCTTCCATCACTCCTTAATCTATTCTCATTCACGGATTCAGAGGATAAGCCTGGTTTTATTACGACGCTGGTCTTATTTTTCGTGGTGCTATCCATTGTTCTTATCGGGCGAAATGACAATGCACTCGCCAAATACATTTCTAGAATGTGGAGTGGAGTCATAATGCCAAAAATTGTGTTCAGACGGGGCGAGGTTTCAAACAAATCCCCAACTTACTTGGATGACAAAACAAAGGCGAATAGTAGAATTACTACACAAACGGTCAGTTGTAAAAATCCATCACAGAATGCAGACCGACCTCACGGATCAACTTCGACCCACTGTAATAACCATAGCTTTGTGTAAAGCTTTCTTGTGCAAGGAAGGGTTATTACTGACATTTGGGCTGCACTCACTTTATTGGTTTTAATAATCTGGTGAAACTGGTGGCTTGTTTACAATCTGTCTGATCATCCGATTGTTGCCGGCCCCCTCTGGACTCTGTTGTTGTGATCTTGTTGTGGTAAACACGATTTGATGACAGATAGAAAGGATAGAGGAAGAGTTTTAAAAACAAATCCCATCAAAAGAATGGATTAAAGAGGCTTAATCATTTCCTAAAAATATATGTCCATTGTTGCTTTTAGCTTAATTACTATAACATCAGCAAACCGTGTATTTGTTTTGGGATGATGTTCAGTTGTGGATTGATACATATTTTTGGGGGCTGGTGAGTATTGACTGCGACAGGACGCTGTAGTATGTGTAGCTGATTGATTCCAAATAAACTACAGTGCGTGTGTGTGTGTGTGTGTGAGTGTGTTCATGCTGATGAAGGAACATCGGCAAGTGCTACTGTGTGGCTCGCTGCGGTGCTTTTAAAGTTTTTGGGCAACAGTGTAAATTGTAAGGCACAAACAAATAAGATACACCAAGCCTTGTCAGACAATACATTATTGGTAAGATCAATTCTGTTTGGTTTTGTCTTTTCAAGAAATTTGGATTAAAAATTGACGGTTAGCAGACAAACTAAGTCAAACATTTAAGAATTTTAGTTTAAAGCATTCAAAACTTAAATTATTAACGGATTGCTAAGACAGTACAATGTTGACAACCTCAGGAAGTGATAGTTCGATAGTATAGCTCAAGCTATCTGTGCACTGACACCAGCACAGTTGATGATGCTCGGCCTCCCTCTCGCTCTTCTCCTGCTTCGTGCCTCTCGTCCCTGTAGCTGGAGTCCTTATCAAAGTTGCTGTAAATCACCCTGATGCTGTATTCCTAGTTGTCAAACTGGCCTCTGTCTGTCTCGGAGGCTGCGCTCGGTCTTAGTCCGGCTTTGTTCACTGTAACCGCCAACACTCCAACAATGCTCCAAGCTCCTACACTTGGCAGGGTCAGTTAAGAACTGTTAGCTACACAGCTAAATGAACTACTTAGCTGCAGTTAGCAGCAGGTGGCAGTTTCTATGTTGATATTCTGTCTATGAATTTGACAGGTGACCAGTTTCTGCATACTGTCCCTGTAAAATGTAAAAAATCAAATCAAAGTGTTAGGTTGAAAATATCAGACAGGCCCTTGAAACAGATTGCAGACGCTCCTTTGCATTCATAAAGGGGCAGAAAGAGCTGCTGTGTCAACACAACACTGTGCATTCATGCGTTTCTAAGACAAATCAAGTAGTTTGCATGCTATTGTTATCAACTCGTTGTATCAGACGCTCTCACAGGAGGCTCTGTGAATCATAACCACTTAGGTTTAACTCTACCTCTGAGTCTGCTGCGGCTGAGGCCTTGGCACGTGATCGCCTGCAGACTGAGCTAAACATAATGATAAAAATAAAATTATCCTTTAATAGACACTTAGCCATTACACATAAAAAACCACTGTTGCTTATGGTAATGACATGCACCTTTTGCATATGCCTTTAAATTATCCGCCTTGGAGGTAAAGTAGCATGGCTTTGATTCCTTGATATGTCATGCTGTCTGAAAGATGCACTGCATTATGAAAAATAAAATAAACCATTCAAAAACTCATGAATATATTTACTCGGCCCTGCCAGGTCAACAAACCTTGATAAGACCATGAAAAAAACAAACATACTGCGTGCACAGCCGACCATAATGTGCAGTGAGTAGAATGTATTCATAATAAGGTGATGTATTAGACATGGTTAAGAGGTTCCTAACGGCGTATTCAATGGGACAGCGATGGGTTTTCAACAAGTACATCTCCGTCTTTATTTTTGAATGTCTCGACGTGTTTGGATGGGAAAAGGTTCGGCCTCTGTCTCTGAGGATTTATAAAAACAGTACTCCCTGAATGTACCGGGGATCTTGGTCATAGATTAGCGGGCTAAGAGGGAGCATTTGCCACTCAGGGTTCTGCTGTCAATCGTTGAATCTCGGTACTAGGTCAATCAATGGTTCCTCTGCCCTCGCTCCCTCTCTCTTTTCCCCTTTCTCTCTCTCTCCCCCTCTCTCTCTTTCTAGTGATCTTCTCAGATCAGTGGAGGAGGGAGAAAAATCAATGGAGTAAAGTAATCACTTGGCGGAAGATACAGCGAAGGCCTGAGGCCCGCCCAGCTACCTGAGTTCCATTTCACGCATCAGCAGCTGCAACACAAACACACAGCGCTAGCCTGTACTCCCATCTTAAACAACATGAGCAGCGCGGCGCTCTGTACCCCTTGTGACCTATTCCTCCCCAGAGGAAACTCCCAGATTGCACTGCAGCACACCGCCACTGTCTACCCAATAGCTGGCTATTGATCTGCAGTCCTACACGCTCAGGCTCTGACAGCAATGGCCCATACCACATTTCCAAAATGCCAAGTGGCAAAAATATGCCTCCCTGCCTCTGACATCATCGGCTAATGCGCGAGGGGACGATGTCATGTCGCGCCCGTGTGGCCCCTGTTCGATAATGCAAAAGTTTTACGGCTCCACGTCTACGGAAATGGTGCAGTGAGCCATTTAATAAATTAAACCAAATTTCCCAATTTGAATTGAGTCATTCACCATCAAGTTGAGGAGTCTCTGGCACGCCGACGATGCTGCACAGCTACTTAAACTTTTATCCGTTTTGTTGAGTATTTCTTGCGCTCACTCACGAGGATGATTCAACCTCTGACCCCGCTCTCTCTGGCTAACATTTGGAGCAGCCTTCACCGTATGCCTGCGATTACCTTTGGCTGGCTTGAGAGGAGAGTGGGTGTAGGGTCACAGTGGGTGGCAGGGAGAAGGAGCCATGGGTAAGTATTTGTTTAACAATTCTAAAATGCAAATGACAGTATACGCTGAAGAGCTGCTGTGCTAACAAAGGACCTAAGGGAGAGGTCAGCAGTGTTTCAGAGGGGTCAGTCGGAGGAGGGATGGCCACTGCATTAAATCCTAACAAGACAGATTTCAGCATGTCCCTGGGTCCCAGCCCCCATGTTGTTTATGTATGGGGTCAATAGGGGCCAGTCATTTCTGGTGGGGTTATCCATTTTGAGCCACCCTTGTTCAGCCTTAGTAGCTTTATTAGTTTGCATAGGAGCAGAAGGGAGGGTGCTGCAGCGATGAACCACAAAGTATATGAGGTTATGTTTTGGAAGGGAGTCAGCTCTTAATATACTTATCAGTCATGGTAAAATATTGCTTTGAGGAGGAGAATAAATATGCAATAGTTAGTCTAAGAAGTGAGATGAAAAGGGCATAAGGAATAATTAAATGCAAATTCAAATGTGGAATTTAAATGACAAGTTCAAAAACAATCAGATCTAAGAGGGGGTAAGAAGTGCTGGTTGTACAAATGTTGTCTGAGGATTGGATACATATACAAGAGCTGTAATAAGTTATGAAGTCTGGTGGTATTCTCTTTTTTTTCGTTTTCATCAACAAATCCCATGGTAAATGTAACGCACTTTGCTACATAAATAAACACTCGACTTGAAAAGACAGAGACTGGCATCAAATTGACGCTATTAAAGGAGTAATGTGTTAGAATCTTGATCAAAATAAACGTTCCAAAAAGTTTTGACATTACAGTGTGATGTCTCTGTGTTGTTTTGCAGAGACATCTAAACATTATAAAGCTCTTACTTAGCAGGCTAGCTAGTTAGCAGGCTAGTACAGTACGAGCTATCTGTCTTATCATACTTTAACCAATGACATTTTGCCATTTTTCATGTAGACTAGAACAACTAACAATTCAATTCAAGTCAATTTAACATATCGTTAATATATGACATAACACTTTACATATTGCCAAAGCAAGAGTTTAGACCCTGAAAAGCAAAATATTGATTAGAAGACATACTATAGCAAAAAACACCACAGAAAAGGAGCATTTTACAAGAGACAACAAGCGGCCTGTCTTAAAATATAACAGCAACAATGTGTGTGAGGTACCTGTCACTCACTGTCTCTGAGTGTATGTCAGCATAAAGAACTACAAACTCCCAGCATGTAGCTTTTCTTCATCTAAAAGGTAAAGAAAGCTTCCTGTTGATAATTTGAATCTTTAGAAGTGTGTTTCTCCGAGGTGTTTTCACATTAGCTGAGGAAGCGTAGCCCTGTTTCAGGTTCACTGAGGGTGCAATGACAGCACAGTCTTTGCTCTGCAGGGAGCCAAGTTGTTTCCTGTGTTTCCCCTTTTTCAGCAGTGAGCCTTACGCTCGCTCAGACGTCAACTTCGGCAAATTAGTTCTGACCGTCTGTTTTTTGGAGATGTGAGATGAGCTTTGTTAATTGTGCGTGACAGAAAAAAAACCAAAAAACTCCTTAAATTACTATTTTGTCAGAGACTACCTATGCACATTTAAGGATTTAAATGACTTACTTTTTGCTGCTCTTTTGTTAAGCGTTGCACCGTTGCTTCTGAAGACGCTTTGGTCGCTGTCACCCGGCTCCTGCTCCACACAGTTGAGCGTTTAAACGTTTGTAACAGTGTTCTTCTGGATATATTGCCATTTATTAAGGACGAGCTGTGCTTCCTAATTGTTAACATTTTTAAGTGTGTGTGACCACGGACACCTCTGTCCTATTTACCACAGACTAATGCACATCTTGATCAGGCTCACTCACTTTAAGTACGGTTTGTTTTGCCTGAGGCTCCATTAAAACGAACATATATCAAAGCAAGACACCCTCTGCCGGGATGTTTTTTTGCGAGAGTGCTCCCTCACTCCCGCTTTACTTCGGCACCCCCGTGAAAAATATTCCCCCTCTGCGAAGTTAGTTTAAGAGAATCCCTCAGTCCGTAGTGTCTTTAATAACCTCTTGCTGTATGAGACTTTGGAGATGTATTTTTATTTATTCCGTACTGTCTCCTCAGAGAGACTCGGAACTACATTTTGTAAAAAAAAATTCTCCGGCCACGTCAGGCAGGAGTTTTGAGAGCGGCGTGGCCCTCGCGCTGCTGGAACATGGTCACTGTCAAGGCCGAGTCCTCAGGATGTTGACGGCGGAGAGATTACTCAGTGGCAATCTTTGGGCTTCTCCTTTAGCTTATAGGCAGAACATGTTCCTGAGTGGCGCAGGGTCACCCTGATCTCTGATGACTCCCCTCCTCCTGCTCCTGCTCCCTCCCTCTTTCTCCTTCTCCTTGTCTGTTTTTTTTTTTTTGTGATGTTATCTTTTCACTCTCCTCCCACTCACTGCTGTTCCCTGAAGCTGTCTCGGGGATGAACGCCTCATTGTTTTTGTCCTTGCACTGCTTTCCAAAAGTGCGTTATTGGATGTGGATGTTGAACAGCTTCACACTCTGTTTGACCTTTTCGGTTCCTACGGGGGGGGGTCACGTCTGGGCCAATTACGCTTTATGCAATTACACATTTCACTTTGAATATGTCCTAACTGAGTTTCACTCATGAGGTTTATTACCAGAGACTGTTTGTTCCTGGTTCACGAGCCGTTGTGCTCGTCTGCTTCCTCTTTCTTCTTTGAAAATGAAGACATAAGCCTGTTTGTGCTCATGACAGCTGAACTTGTTGCTCTGAACTCTCACGGCAAGTGTTTGACAGGGAAATGTTCAACCGTTTCGTTGCGCCCCTTGCTGCTTCTTTAACACACACACACACTTTGGCAGTATTCTGGTACTGTGCACAAATGATATTGTGTAAATGCGCACCATATTGTTTCTGACAACTGCAAAGTTACTAATCAGTCGCCATCCAGTTGTTACATGTTCTCTGAAGCCGTCGAGCGCCACATGTTGAGGCGCTATCCGTCTGTTTACCCAGGTTGTGCCTGTTTATTTTTTTATTCTGATCATGCACAGTACTGGGTTCCACACAAATCAAGTGCACCTTCAGACATCGTTTCTCCACGGGGGGCTGAGTGATCGAAGAGGAGACGCAGTGTCGCCTCATGAGGGCTCTAAAATTGATGTGCCCTTTTGGTTCTAGCGAGGGTGACCTTAAAAAATCAGAAACACTCAGCGAGCGGCACAGTCGCCGTCTCACTGCTGATCTATCTCAATCCTCCACCCCAGCTCTCCTCCACACTATTCAGACTCTGGAGCAGTCAAATACCAAGTGCTCATGTGCTTAGATTCTTGCTATGTGCGGGCAGGTTGAGAGAATACCACACAGGCGTGGAGTCAGATAGTGCGCGCTTTGTTGAATATTGAGTGAATGTCTTGTGCATAACTACATTATGTCAGATAGTGAGACAGCCCTGATGGAAAAAGAAAGCTATTAGAGAGGATGTATGAAGTAGCAGATGGCTCCAGAATCCGAATGTGGCAGACCCTGACTACAACTGACAAGCTAACGGTATCTGACATCGTCTCAGACTGGGTAGGGTATGAATTTTGGGGGAAAGAGTCTCTCTCAAACCACAGGAAAGGATGCAATCGAACCTTTTAGCGACGGTGGGCTCAGGAATAATTGTCTCACTTTGGCTGGCTTTGCATTTAGTTATTTGATAATTACTGTTGTCCCTGGAGATTTTCTCATTAGGGCGTTGACCTTGGGGAGGTGCACGCACCATTGACATCTTAACTATAGACCGGAACATGCTTGCATAATGCACATGGAGGGACACTCTGATCGCATTGTCCGCTGAGAGCTAACTGGAGCGGAAAAGGCAGTGGAAGTTCAGGAAGCGTGGCTAAAAAACTGAATGTGATGAAGTGCTGCAAGGGCAAGACGTCTTCAACGACCCCCCCCCCCTCCACACCCCTTCTTCGCCTGCCTCCCCTCCAACCAGAGCGCAGGCACACACTGGGATTTCAAACGCCGGGACACACATACACGCTCCCTATAGCCCATTACCTCAACCTGCCTCTCCACCTCCCCCTGACCCTGTCATCCCGTCCTCCCCACTCCGACTCATTACTCCCTCACCACCTATCTGCCACAGCTCTCCAGCCCTCCACCTGTTCTCTCCCCCCGTCTCGCTCTTGCTCGCTCCCCGCAGGTCGGCTCACTGTTGATGTCAAGGTAGGCAGCGTGGTGAGTAATTCTCCCAGTGATACCGGGCTCCTGACCTTTCATTGCACTTTAAGGAAAGAGGGATTTCTCTTCCCTCCTCAGCGGCGTCACTCCTCATCGGCCGTGACGGCTCCCGGTGCATTCTGGGGCTCCAGCCTGGCCCTGGCCTGGGAGGAAGCCATGGGTAGAGGTTGGTTGGTGGGGGGGGTGGGGGGGTTGCTTGTGCTGTCACTGTGCAGAGTGTCAAGCCTGACCCCCCACAGGTGGCCTAGAGGCTGACAGCGGACAGACCTGCTATTTGTTGCCTGAAACACCTCCGAGGAAGATGTCAGGTGGCATCACAGCCGCACATCACCTGCCCCCGAGGCCTCTCCGTGCACTCTGCCTTCACTTTTATGAACAACCTCCACAGCACTGTACAAGTGACATACATCACATCCTTCATTCCACACAGAACCCATCCATACATTCAACCTTATCTGTGGTGTGACAGAAAAACCTTTCCATCCTTACTGTACCTGCAGCAAAAATCACCTTAAAGACGAAGCCTGTTTGAAACTCCTTCTCAGTGAGAGAAAAGCTGAAACGATCTTCCACACCACTTGACTGTAGTCATAATCCTGTGTTTCGTCTGAGCTCTCCTGGCAGTCAGCGCTGTGGTTCAGAGCAGGGCGGGGGGTGGGGTGGGGGGGGTCCTGTGTTCGGTGGTTTGCCATGAGAGAAAGGTGTTTGATTTCTTCCCTGCCAGCAGCAAAACCACTCTAGAAAACACAAAGCCAGCAAACACATTTGATAGCACGCCGTCACATGGAATAAAGAGATGAGGAAACTCAAACGGGAACACGAAGGTGCACAGGGAGCATCCTCGGCTGCAGTTTCAGTTCATACCGGGGTGAGAGGGGAGCCGACGGAGCCGAAGTGTAAGTAATGAAAAATGAACCAGGACTTAATTTTAGATCCTGTCTATGTCCTCCCCTCGTTCCTCTGGCCTTCAAAGCCTCTTTTCTGCGGCTTTTCCTAATTTACACCGAGCCAGAAGAATGGGTAATTGCTGACCAGAAAACAGGTTTATTTTGCTATCCTATTAAAAACACACATGGCGACAATGTCCTTCCTGTGCCGCCGTGCGATCACAGAGGCAGCACTAATGCTCTCGGCTTCGCACACTTGGATGCACACGTAGGGGTGGGAATCTCAAAATTAGAAGTGGGATCACACCGGTGGTATAACAAGCGACAGTTCTTCTCTTTTATTATTATTTTTTTTTTAAGCAGGGTGTTGGTTGTTGTACAAGCCTCTTGCTCAGGAGCCCTAATTTCCTCATGGTCCCACAGTGACAAACCCTTTGTCAGCGACGAGGGCTTTGTAGATATTTACGTGCCTGGGGAGAGAATTTTTTTTTTTTATTATCATTATTCCAAACAATGGAGCTCACACAGGGACAGAAATGGGTCACAAATGGATTATCTATTTTGTGTTTGTTTGTTTTTTGACACCACTTTCATTGCATTCTATATTTAGATGTTGTAAGGAAGCGTTTCATTATTGTTTGATAAAGCGGTGACTGAGTTGTGCAGCTGCAGTTTGCAGGACTGCTTTAAGTCATGAAATGAAAAGAAAATGAAAAGTAAACTCCCTCAATTCATGTCAGCCAGCTTAGGGAAAGATATTGACTGAGGAAAATAGAGCAATATATATACATCTATATCTTGCTGTGTCTGTGGGGATAATTAAGGGAAAAATTCAGTGCTCACTATTCTGTCTGAAAAAGAGCACTGTGTTACAAAGAGGTAATCTGCTCCTGGGGCAGCTTTCAGGCAAAAGGTGCATTTGTATAATGGGGATTGTTACAGTGGCAGCTGGAGCACCCATGGGCCACACATACACAGTCACATAAGAGGTAACATTTTTATGCTGTGGAAGGAGGCATCCCGTTTTTCGGTTGTCTGGCCGTCCTACTCTGGTAAACACAATATGTCAGAAACGCCTGAAGGAAGATTTCTTCGGATTCGACACAAACATCCACTTGGACTGAAGGATGAACAGGTTAAATGTTCAGAGGTCAAAGGTCAAGGTCACCGTGACCCCATGTACTTCTCATGAACACCAAATCTCAGGAACACCTGGAGCGAATTTCATTACATCTTGCACAAAGGTCCACTTGAACTGATTAGAATTTGGGAGTCAAATGTCATGGTGACTTTGATCTTCTGCTGCATTTCTATATAGGAGGTTTGGGAAATGGTGAACTTACAACACGTAGTCTACATTATGATGTTCTTTTCTCACAGAGCCGGAGCACCCATGGGCCACAGACTCACACAAGAGGTAACATTTTTATGCCTCCATACTCGCAAAAGATGTTGCCTGGGGCATTTTGTTTTCAGGTTGTCTGTTGGTGAGTCCCTTAATCTCATTGTCTTGAACATGATATCTCAGGAGTGACTTGAGAAAATCTGGCACTCTACTCACCTCTTCAAATTTCCCACAATTGCCCACTTAGAATCAAGTGTGAACTGATTAGAATTTTTTGTCAATGAAGGTTGAGGTCACTGTGACCTCGCATCCGTCCCATTCTTGTGAATGCAATATCTCAGGAACGCCTGGTGCGAATTTTATTATATCTGCAACAAACATCTGCTTCTGAGTCAAGGATGAACTTATTCAACTTTGGCTGTCAGATATCAAAGGTCAAGGTTGCTGTCACCTCACAAAACATGACTTTGGATTTAGTAATTCAAGAATTCACACACAGTTTTTACAGTTCATACACATACAATCCGCCATCTAGCCTGTCTGTTCTTCCTAACAAGCCCAGAGACACTTCAGTTGCAACAGCCAAACTGGTCCATGTGTGTACCAGGGAAACCTGCCTCTGTATCAGCTCTGCTGGACACAACACATTTACACCAGATAACCATCCAACATACAGTCAGAAAATAGCGCACCAACTACCTATATCTTGTCTCTTACATGGTGTGATTCAACTGAAAATATATAATCACCCGCTGACCTCCTTCGCTCCTTCTGGTTGTCATTGCAGTACAGAGTAATATTGTCATTTTGGGCCACCACTAATATGAATGAAATACTTGCAAAATGTTAGACGGAAAATCAATAATTACTTTGACATTTCCGTATCATTGTGCTCGACCACAAATCTATAAATGAGTTAATCAATAAAGAATGAATTGTGGGCATCCATTCATGCATTGATATGTAATTTGGCAACAAAAGAATAAAAATAAATGAATCCTTTCAACATATTAAATTTTCAGACCACACTTGGGCAGCCAGCGATGTGCACACAGCTACACTTGAGCCAGTTTTTGTATGTGTGTGCCTTTAAAAACTGGTAAGCTGATAAATGGATGTGAAGTGGAAATGAACGACATACGACCAATTACTTAAGCGCACCATGTCATTTCTGCCACTAGGGGTCTATCAAAACAAAACATAACATGCCGAGTGTTGTGTAGAGAGGGCCCTGACACTACTTTGAAACTCTGGGGATTCAAAAGTAGATTAATCTCACTCACTCCTACTAATCAACCTGACTGTAGCAGCAATCCACAGAGGTTGGTTGTCATTGTTGGGTGTTTATGTTCCCTAATGTGGACTGCTGATTAGAGCAAAATAAAGGTGTAGTTGTTTTTAGAATGCAGAAGTGGTATCTACAATATCTTTGACTAAAATGGAAAGTGACAAAAGAAACCCCCTTTAATTTTTAATTTCCATGAACAAATCCCAAACTTTATTTAAATATAATCTATTTCTACTCCTATCAGTTTTAGACAGTTCCTCTCCAATACCATGATAATAATCATAATACTTTATAACCATGTACAGAGTATGTACCTTCTGAGCGGATGACCTATTAAAGTTTCCATTATGGATTCTTTGTACACTCCCACTGATGCCCACAGCTCATTCATTATAGAAAACAACAACCACTAAATGAGCACCAGCATTACAATGCTTTGTCATCCTACAGTCGTAACTCCTTTTATGGCTCTCACAGACACACATCGTTGGTAATTAGCCTGGCTGTCACCACACCAGTGGGAATGAAAGGGCACCTCGTGACCTCTGGGTCATGACGGATCAAAGGTCACTTTAGGGCCAACGGTGGGACCGGTGAGCACACATGAACTGTGTGCGTGAGCTCACAGGAGGTCCGCTGTGCCTCATTATATTTTCCAGTGCATCTTTGAGTTTAACCACCTACAGTGACACAGTAGATTATGTAAAAGAGGAGTAAACAGCAGCCGTAGAGAGCCAGAGACGAGGTCTGGCTGCCCTCTCCTCTTTGCTACATTACTGTAAGGTTGAAGGGTGAATGTGGCCCTGGGGACAGGAGCCAGTAGATGGTGATGGGTTTACTGAGAGTGACATTTAAGATAGAAACGACATCAAGTGTGGCACCGCTGTGCCCTGTGGCGAGCCACCACATGGAGACAATGTCAGCATGATCTGACTTAGCCCCAAAATGCTGTGTATCCCCTGCCCCTCTGATGCCACACACACACACACACACACACACACACACACACACACACACACACACACACACACACACACACACACACAGTATATCTCTTACACATGTCAACTGCATCTCATGTCAAGTGACAGCAAACAAGATCTGCCACCTTCCAGATGTGGATATGCTGTTCTAGCCTTGGGGCGGATTTAGCTGTAGAGATTTATATGAAACACACAATAAACGTTCTTCTATTTTTTAAAAAAAAAATTTCATATCCTGTTTTTTTTTTTTTAGCATTGGGAGCATTAAAGCTAAATCCTCATTGCCACATTTAAAATCATATCTACCCGACTGAGGTATTGAGCTGTATCTAAGCTAAATGTGCCCGGGATGAGCAGAGATGTCTTATAGTAGCAGCAGTGTTCAAGAAAATAGATTTCATATCATATGAGAGCAAAACAGGGAGGGAAATGAATTACAGTTGTTGGGGCGAGAAGCTGCTTCACCCGGTAAGCTCTCAGTATCAGCGAGCCTCAAAATCCAATTATCTTATTCATACATGGCACAATGACCTTTGACTTAACATTCAAATGGTCAATTTCGCTAGAACTCACAGAACCAGAGGAGGCATGAGAAATAGTTTTCCCTTTTGCTGAAAGCTTATCTTGAACTGAGGCTATATTTTAGAGAGATCTGTTTTGTGTCCTACATAAGTCATCAGAACTACAACTCCCAAGGAGAATGGAGATCAGATAGGGAGGTCCGGCATCAAGGACAGGGAAGCCATTTAAAGGTGACATTTCAGTCAACGCAGCAGATGCTGCCAATCTATCTTTCCTCGGCTCTATCTCCTGCCCTCGTTTTACATCCCTATCTCTTTCTCCCTCCCTCCCTCTCCCTCTCTCCGCCTCTATAGCTCTCCTTCTCTTTTGGCTTTCTTTGGCTTTCCTCCTCTTTCTCATTTTGCTTCTCTCCTCTCCATTCCCTCCTTCCACCATCCCCCGCTCTGTGACGTGCTGACGAGGCAGCAGGGAGGAAGCGGTGTAATAAAAGGAAGCGCTAATGAAAGGTTGAGCGGGGTCAACCTACTCACATACCTTTGCCGGACAAGGGGAAGAGAGGTCATTTATTCCAAGGGGACAGTGTTTCACTTTTTGACTGGGGGGTGGTGGCAAAAGTTCAAAAGGTCGCCATAAAGGACACCAGGTCGAAGCCTCTGGGCTGAGATTCTGCGCGTCCTGGGGTCAGAGGTCAGCGCAGGAATGCCGGGTAAACGGGAGGTCAGGAGAAGGGTCAAAGGTGTGGTCTCCACCCACCTTTTTGGACGAACATGTAGGAGTGAGCGTGAATTGTACTCTCTTATTCCTGAGACTGGAGGTCACACTGTACCTACAGCGGCGGCAGCAGCAGCAGGTTCGGGCTGAAGGTGTAACTGTGATTTAATATTATAATTACACACAGTGGAGAGCATATAATGGGAACTGATGGATCATATTATATTCAGACTGTCAGAATGAGAATTACAGCGTTTAATTAAACTTTTCAAGAATAACTGTTGCTGCATCGGATAAAATTTATGCCACTAATATAAGATCCCCTGACAGCCATTCTTCCGCGGCTCAAGATGGTGAGTTTAGCATACCGAAACATTCTGCAGAGGAGGACATTGAATAATTTAAATAAACACGTGTAGAATATTTACCGTTATGGAAGATAAAGCTCAAAGACGTCAGTTTCCATACATTTCTCCTTGACATTACTGATACAAAGTGCAGACATTAATGGTATGGGGATCTTATGAGGGATGAGATCAGCTCAGAGCCATTTTGAAATCAGTAGGTGTGACACTGCCATCTACAGGAGCTACATAAAACAGTCACAGTTTTGCTCAGAAAATGACAGTGATTGATGAGTTTGGTGAGTCGATGGGGATCGAAGTGAGAAGATGAGTGCAAAATGTGTGAAACAGAGAGATACTAGCGCTAGTTTAATTGGAGCACACAGTCAATAACAGATTTTGACATCAGTTATGCCTACAGATTGTTCTCTGTCTGTGAATGACTCAGATAGTGACTTGCTCCTCACTCACTTTGCATAATTCAGTCTGGAGGAGAGTTTCAACTGCGGTAAATAGCTTAAATCTGACATCTTAATAAAAAAAAACAACCTGATAATAGCTAATGATATACTGTGATGGTGCAGTGCGATGCTTGTTTCATATCTGTGTACCAGTCTCATCTGGACGGGGAAAAAAAAGGCAACAGAGACCATTTTAATCATTGCTGATTATTAGGTTGGAACAATCAAGCATTAAAGTAAGGCCTACTGAGCCTGTGAATATTTAAACATTATGTTCCTGGCCAGTTCCAGTAGAGGGCAGTACACTGGCAGTCACTACCAACAGTGTTCAGACATGAAAATGGCCAAATATTGTATGTGGTGAGTGTTTATGATTCCATGTGTAAGGAATCTCTGTGTGATTGTGTCCCTGTTTCAGATGGCCCCAATCGTAATACAGCAATTTTGTATTTGTTGGTCCCTTTGGGCACTGACAACAGAAGCAGTGATTCGTTTCTGTATGACCACACAGTTTGAGTTAATCATGAGATTAAGATGTCCATTTTCAAGTGCACTTCAAAAATCTGTGTACATTTGTCTCCATTAACATGAAATAGAAGTATTTTTGTGGACAAGGAGTGACGAGTGAACCTTGAAAAATAAAAACATTCTAAACATTAAAACACTTTTTAAAGATTATAATCAGTGGTCTGCAACATGGATACCCAGCAAGCAGGGGTTCGATTACCAGCTGGGGCTTTGTATGGTGGCTGCCACCTGCTGCTCAGTGGTGTGTCACTGTGCCTTAAAAAGGGATAAGGACACAAGGCTCAGAAGAAGAGACATTGTTCGAATTGTCTCCAAGATATGTGATCTTAGGCAATTTAATGTGGGGGTCTGTATGAGGTCAGAGCAGATGATTATGACAGGGTGAAATTGCATAACCGTGCATTAAAATATTCAGCATACAAATGCAATGTTTATTGCCAGTCATCCATATGCATCGCATCTACAGCATCCACATGTCAATTGAACAATGCATGTCAGATAGCTGTTTTCATTTGTTTATTGACATTTCTTGTTTTTTCAGAACCTTGTAACACATTTTTAAATAAGATTTGCTTTTTCTGTCAATGCCAAGAAATAAATCCCTCATTTTATCAAGCTTCAACTCAGTGGTCCATGCATCTTTAACTTTTATCACAAAAGCAGAGTCCTTCTCACTATTGCATTCTTTTTGTTGGGTTGGACATCTTTGACCGATCAAAGACAACAGCACCGGTGTATTTTCTGTTCATCTGTTAAGCAATACATGGTAAAATTCCTAATTACCTGCAACCATCTCTTTCCAAGCTCTGTGAGTTAGCTATACTCCTTCCAGTGGTTGCTTTTGAACGTACCTATGGTTTTGTCAGATTTAGGGAAAACTGCATTTTCATACATTGCACCCTGATCATGGAATAAAAGAGATCTGAAATAAATCAGCCACATTTAGATCTACTGATGAATGTAAGGGGCATCATTGGAAATGTTGCTCTTTTGTTACGTTGGCCAGGTTTCTCTTGTAAAAGAAATCTTGATCACAATGGGACTTCCTGGTAAAATAATGGTGAAATAAAAAATACATCTTTTTTCTAACAAACAATGCCTTTAAAAGGTGATGGGGTCAAAACGGGGCATTTAAAACAAATGGTAGGGACTCGCTCATTGTGTTAATGACACCTATGTCTTCAGAAGTAGATTAGGAGATAGAACAAGTTTGACTCAGTACTATATGATTGTCTGTTACCAGTAAAGATTCCTCTTAGAAAATAGATTGAACAAAAAAAAAGTAGACGTTGGTGAACTAACGGCTTGACCTTTTTTTGTTTAGGTGATGGATCTTCTTTTTACAGTTTTCTATGATCCATTCTGACACAATGATACTGGGTTTTTCCTGTTCTGTACTTCAATTTCAACTAATCATTTGTCCGCAGTTGCCCTATGCACACGTGACCATGCTGAGGCAGTTGAAGTCTATAAATATTACTGTGCTTAAATGTATTAAATCATTTTCACCATTACTATCAGTGTCACCATGGATTTATCTTATTAGACACTGGAAATGTATATAGTTATTATTCAAAATATGCGATAAAACATAACAAGTATCATGTTGACAACTGGATATGATCAAAAAACCTTACACTGCATCATGGCAATGTAGTGTTGGAGAAAAAATGTCAGAAATACATTGTGGATGTTTTTTTAAAAAAAAAAAAAACATTCAAGTGCAAGTGCACCCTTGGGATATTTCAGCGGAGTCTTCACAATGGCTCAATCAGGTTGAATTATGCAGAAATCAACAAGATGTCCCAAGTCAGAATGCGCTACAAAGGGCTTAAAGGCATGAAACCAGAGGAGGATTTTCCACTTCAGCTCTGTTGTCATACCTCTGACTGTGGCAGATGTTCTGCAGCAGTGGTCACAATCCAGCAGCTGCAGCAGCCATAACACATTAAATATGCAGCCATAACATTTTAATATGCTGCAGCACTAATAGCTACTTAGAGGATTGCGACTGAAACCAGATGAGCTACAATAAGCTGCAGTGAAAGGTCACAGAAGCAATCATTACCACTGCTGAGGTACCTGTGAGCAAGGCACTTAACCCCCGACTGTGTGGTGAGAGATCAGACTCAGGTTTGAAATGGACAGTTTCCAGGTGAGAATGTGTGAAACTGGGTGAGTGTGAAACGTTCCAGTTAAAAAAAAGAAAAAAAAGAAAAAGCTTTTATACTCAGTGAACTAACCCAGTAAAAATGAAAAAGAAAGAAAACTAACGTGATCGTTTTTTTGATTGGATTTCTGATTAATCTCTGTGGCAAGTTTACGATACCTTGTTGTGATGTTTTGATAAGCAATAAATCTTCATTGATAAACACCACTTTAACGGTTTTGAAGCATAAATGCAATCTGCAGAAGTAAAAAGCTAATGCTAGGCTTCTTGAACTACACTGCAGTCGTAGACAGACTGGTGAGTTGACGAGTCCTCTGTTCTCCATGAGGATGTTTTTTGTCCCAAGCAACCTCTGTTGTCCCACATAAACACTTTAAAATTCACATGTATTTGCTGATAGTAATTTGTGGATCTAAACGTAAAACATTTTCCTGAGCTTGTGATAACCAAGGACCTTATTTCAGGCATTTAAGTGAAAACCCATTGACTTCAAGACAAGGGAACCAGATTTGCAAAAACACTAAATTATTCATGGATTTTAGGACTCATTCTCTCGCAATAAATGTAAAATATATTCTACTGAAAGAGTAATGTGCAAAGTTAAATTCATTAAATAAATTACCCTGCTGATAATTATTACCATCAGAGGCTATAGACCAGGTTCACAAAGCTCTGATGCCTCTGAATATCGTACTGCTGTGTTCCAGGTTGCGCTCATATATATCCAGGAAAATTGACAAATCATTATTATTCCATAGCTCCCTGATTGATCGGCAACTGGAAAGACAATGTATAGTGAACATCTGGAGGGACACTGGGCCATATTTCAAGGTAACACAACATATTTGGTAAGTCTGCTGGCTTCCATTAGATAACAGTTAATGTTAGCATCCAACCCCTTACTTTGAAAGTGCTACACAATACGACAGGAAAGGCACAAATTAATATTAAAATATCAACACACATCTTAGACACATTTATTGAAACCTGTGAAACACACATACCGTAACTAGGAAGTGGCTGAATGCTACAGTGGCTAATGGGTTATCAAATGTGTTATATTACCTTAAGATCAGCCCGATGTTTCTCCATATTTTCACTATCCATCAACTTCTCACTTACTGATGAATGCAGAATCAGTGAAATGATATTGACTTGCTGGATTTGTCAGACTTTTTTTCACAACTCGCAGCGTAGAGCACGGCAGTGTCACGTTGTCCCAGCATTAAGCTGAACGTGTGCTCGAAGGAAAATGACCGCTTTATGGATATGGTCGGGTCTATTGTGTTCCATTATGGGATGTATTTGAATTTTTGACACATGTCAGGGACAGGTGTGTCCCTTTGGTTTTGATCAGTCCCAAGTGTTTTCATGACATGTTATCAGCTTTGATGTGGCAACTAGAAATAACTGAAGCACAATTATCTTTATTGGGAATATTACTTTTACATATTTAATTTTCATCAATAAAATGTCACTTTGGTCAAAGTGAATCCTCACTGCAGGAACAAAGAAATGGAAATCTAAATCCCACTGTTGAATAACACAAGGGCTCCTAGAGTAAAATATAAGTAGCATCTTTGTTCCTTATTACCACAGAAACACTGTTCTCATTCCCTGACCTAATTCTGCAGCGAGGCTGGGATCACAACAACATGAAAGGTCTTCTTTATCTCTGGATGAGAGACAAAAAGACAGCGGGGCAGGAGAAGGTGTAGACAAACTGTATCGGGGAGGAATGGAGGGGGGGTAGGGGGCCCTCAAGAGGAGATTAACATTGAGCCTGACATCAATAATAATTGCAATAATGTTATTTTGGGAAGCCTGTTTCGCTGGGACCACCGCCTGGAGAGAATAAGAACTGGAAGCTCAGGACTTGAAGTGATGTTTATCCTCGGAGTAGATGAAAAGGAGTGGCTGTAATAAGAGGTTTGTATTTAAAGATTTATGGGATTCGTCAGAGTGAAACACAGATATTTCCTCAAGTCTCACCACTTAGAGAACAGGTAAATGTCTCTGCAGCTTCCTTGAGGGAACACACATTGTTTGAAACGCTCTGATCTCTAATGCTGTGGGATAAACTGGTGTAATCTGTACTCGACTTTGTCTGGTAGATGTCGGGTGTTTTCATTTTTCCAGCAAAGAAATCATTTGACTAACTGGGACTGTCAAATCCAGTTTTGCTTATTTATTCTTTTACGAAATAATGGGAAGACGTGATTAAAGGTCCTGGACAGATCACAGAGTGTATTATGTAAACCTTGGTTTCAACATGTTGTCCAGAACACATTGTTAACACGTGAAAAAAACCCTCGTAGGACATCCGTATTCTTCTGCATGGATACTAACAGAAACTCATTAGTAAATCAGTCTTTTCCCTCAGTCACCGCAGTCACCAGAAGTTTAACCTCACTTAGCGATTAGTTAATCTCGATCAGGTCATTATCATAATCATTTCAGACACATGCCAAACAAAGCCGGCCTGTGTTGTTTATTGTCTCATTGTCATGGTGGCCCAGCGCTCTCTGAGCCCAGTGTTGGACAGCGACGGCTCACTGCATCTATTGGATTATGTGAGGGATTTGAAGCCAGGATTAGGCCACTGGTCTGTAAAACAGCATGGGGGCAACGTGAGCTTTTTGCATCACAGGGGTGTGTTAGGGTGTGTGGGTTTCGAGCGGGGAGGGTGAGGGTGTGTGTGAAAGTGTGTTTGTGCTTCCCAGAGGCCACAGTGTGCAGCTTGTCTCACTTGGCTCCATCCAGATCTTTTGGCACGGACGTCCAAACATGAACCTGTTCTGCTTCACACTGGTAAGATAAATCATCTTCTCGACTCTTGATGACATATGAGGTTTAGTCTGGTCCTTGCAGCTTTAAAAGAGCTGGGATGAGGAGGAAAGTATGTGTGTGTGCCCCTCGGGAGGGACTGGTGAAGTTATTGTTGTTGACAAGGATCTGAAATGGTCTCGCTGGAGAACGAGACAAAACTTTGAACAACTTTCCCTCTTTGTAAGAGTCAGTAGGTCTCTTACATGCAGTCTTCCTGTATTGTGTTAGCTACTCACAACTGTAAATGTAATATATTCAGATTTGTCTGTTTTATCCACCTAGTATTTGTTTTTGTGACTTTTATGGTAGCTCACACTGCTCGTGCTGCACGTTCTGTTTCTATACATTGAATGAGATGTGCTGTTTGAATAGGTTTGCTTGCTTGCTGGTGCAATTAATCATGCTATAAATGTATAATAATCCTGCTAACCTTACACATTTTCCAATAATATAACTGCTTTCTAACTTCTTGAATATAACACAGTCACATCAATCGCATAATTACTATTTCTTTTCATGTTTAAAGGGGCGCTGTGTAGTTTTGGATTAGAAATTCAAACTCGTAATTTTGTCATGCACAATATTAATGAAGTAATAATACAAACTCACAAATATTTATCTTTTCCATATGTGAATAAACAAGCTGTTGTCAGAGGAAAATACGGATCCTTGAACCCTGTCTGAGGCTAGAAAGGTGGCAGGGTCCGCCACATATAAACAAAGTAAAACAATATGAAACTGTGTTGACCTTTAAGGTCAGTTTGTTTATACTGTCATGAAAACAGCAAAGTTTGTTAATTTAGTTTGTTCAGGCATAAAAAAAAAAAAAATCGGTCAATGACAAAATTTCTCTTGTCATGAAAATCTCTTCCCTGAAGTGCACCTTTAGTGTAATAAGAAATTAAATTAAAAATTGAAAATTAAGATTACAATAACATTGGCTTGTTGTTGGGAGGTGATTACATTTATGGCTGTAACACGGCAGCGCATGTTGAATTAGATAATTAGTGACAATCTTTAGTGGTCGCTGTTAACACCATGCTGACCGCTCCGCCCACCGCTTTACTCTAAACTTAGCAATGAACACAGTACGAAATGTCAAAGGCCTAACAAACTCAAAACTGTAATAACGCACCAGCATAGGATGTTCTGCTCACCTGAACAAACCTTGACAGATTGGTGTCACATGTTACACAACTGGTCTTAAGAGGTTGAAATATTGTATTCATTTGTGCAATTTGTTTGAGGTGAAGACATACAAATTTGGATAATGGCCAAATTCTCATTTTAGGAGCTACTGTAAGTTCAAAACATGCCTGAATCGTACAATATATCAGAAGTTGCCATGTCACACACACACATTCATAGGGATTGAACAGGGATCAGTGCAAAAGTCTTAAGGTTTACATGAGAGGGCTTTTAACCCATCAATCCCACCCAGTTCTGTCAACAAATAGCGGCTGTTGTGAGGTAGCTGATCTTGCAGAATATGCCAAGAGGGACAAACTGACAAAGAATGAACGATTTGTCAATTCAATAGTTTAGTCATGTTCTATAAATTAGAGAGTTTGTGTTATGCTCTAAATGTTTCTTAAATCCCTCATTACAAGTTATGTATTACTGCTTGAGAAATCATTGTATAAATTCATGTATAAATTCATGTATAAATTCTAATCCCCATTGATTAAAAATAAATAAATGCATACAAACCTACAGCATGTATGTGAAAATGTACAGTCAATCACAAAAGCCAATCACAGGTGAAAATGTGTGAAAATGTGGAATTCCCTTGCACAGAAGCAAAGTTCTTGTGATTTCATGTGATTTCATGTGCCATGTTTTGTTTTCAAGGAAATGTAAATTTCACATGTGAACATTTTCATTATATGTGATTAATGTCAATCACTTGTGACAATGTCAACTTCACATGCAACATTTTATTTTTAACATATTAAAATTTTAAATGAACATGTTCTATTTTCATACAGGACGGTAGAAATTTAAGCACATACCAAATCAGACACCCCATGAAAAGGGCAAAGATATGATGAATCCAACAAAACCACAATGGTTGTTTTTCTTCTCAATGCTGTGTTGTGTGGTAGACCAGTGACCTGGCCAGACATTCTGGACTAAATCAAAGTGTTCACTGCAGACTGCTGATCTGCATTACCTTTGCACCGAGAAAATTACGCACAAAAAGGAGACCTAGGTACAATGAAAATTGATTATACCCATTTGAGTGGCAAGCTGCGCAGGCAGAATAATCAGTGCAGATACTAGACCATTAGACTAGGAGACATGTTTGTCTCTCCCTGATGTATGACTCGTCATTGATGTTGACCCAGTCGTCTCGCTGATGACTTCTTGATGAGCCTCAACAACAGGATACATTCAGTCTAAACTGAGCCAATTAGTGTACTGTAGTGTTTACACCAGGCATGTAGATGTGAGATGTGATAACTGTTATTCTTTTTTTTCTTCTTTTCTTTCCCAGGAGGGCTCCACAGACAGCATATATGAACCAGCCTACAGCCAAACACTCAAGGAAGCCCTACCCAAGTACCAGTGCAGCCCTGCTCTCCGGAGACGCAAGCCTGAATGGGGCGGCTCAGATCCATCCATCAATTCTGTGAGTTTATTATCTTGTTTTTGTTTAAACCAGGCCTTTGTCAGATCAAATGAGGAAATGAGGAAAGAAGCAATAATCTACAGACATGCTAGTGGCTCTGTGATGCTAACACTAGCAGCTAAAGCAAACGTCAGCATGCTCTAAATGACATTTCTAACTTGTTGTAAGGATGTGTAATGTTTGCTATGATTGGTTGGTGAGTTTTTTGTGTCATGCCCACACGGCTGTCCGGACACCAACAATACTATTGACACGAACCAAACTTGGAAAGGTTCAAGATTCAAGACTCATTTGTTTGTGTTCATTCAGTACAAGACTATATATTGAAATGTCTGTTTTTTAAACACAAAAACAAAAACATAACAGACTAATCTGTAAATTATCCTCAACTCACAAAAAGGAATTATTCATGATGGGTTAACACACTGTGGCTGGGAAGGGTGTTGTCTTTTAGTATCCTTTGGGCTCTGTGCAGACATCTCTCCGCACGTCATGATGCTCAGTAGACAGTTTCAATCATTTCATCATTCGCTAATTAGCAATAAAGTACAGCAGAGGCTGACGGGTATGTCATTAGTACTGGACAAATTAAAGTTTTGACGTGATGACCAAAGAGATGACAACTCATCTTGTGTGAGACACAAATGTCGCAAATCCCTCAGAAATGTGTTGCGATCATTCAGTCTGGACTAAGGTGGTGAACTGACCGACAGATTAACACTGGCATCCACAGAGCCACGCTGCTAGCATGGCTTAAAACAGCAACATTATATTATTCCTATTCGTATTTTATGTCTTTTTTCCTAATTTTTCTCTCTGCCTTTGCTTCCCCAAAGATCCCATCTCAGAGTTCAGTAAAAGCCAAAAGGAATAACAGAAGGTATGTGAGCTTTGATTGCTCATTTTGTATAGTAATATCTTTTAAACTGTGCATATACTGTGTTTCTTAATAATGATATCAGTATATGTTCTGCAGTTCTGTTTGCGTTTCACTCTTTCCGTTCGACTTATTTCCCAATGATGGAACTAAACTATTTGTCACGATCATTCTGTCGTTTCAGGTCATGTGTGCCAACATCTCTCTTGGACGATGAAACATTAGGTTGGTTAAAACAATCTCGTATTTTTATTTCTGATGTTGTTGTTTCTTAGATGGTCCGGGCTTTATGCACTTTGTTGAGTTTGCTATCTGTGTACAGTTAGAAATGCGACAGCTCGTCCCATGCCTTCTCTTCTTCCCCATCTCGTCTTTTGCAGACAAAGACATCCATCACAGCTGCTGGACGTCATCAGGTCACAAGAAGGACTTATCTCATCAAACAAAGGTCCAGAACAAAGGTAAAAAAAAAAAAAAAATGTCTACCCGAGCAAACCAAAGTGCTTATACCAGGAAACCACCAGACAGTTATAGACTAGATGGTGTTACTTACCTCATATTAAGGATGAATGTTTATTATATTATTGATTTGTTTGACAGTGTATGATTAAATGTTTGCCGTCTGACCGGCGTGGTTTGATTCTACAGAGATGAGTAAAGCTCCCTGTCAGAACAGCACCTTGACAAGAGATGGCGGCATGAAGGAGCTCAGATGTGACAGGACGCAGACACATGGACCGGCTCAGGTAAAACCACGTCACCTTAGAGCATGTTTCACCCTCCAGTACAGCCCCATTATAAAGAATATAGTTCAGAAACCGTGTTAAAAGTAACCCTAGCTCTGTACTCTATGAATAAAAATCATGTTTTGGATTGGAACTAGTGCCTACAGAGCGATGTGAAGCCTTTTCTCACACTTCAAATGAGAGTCATTCACACGTGGACACAATCACTTTCGTGCCACAATGATAATTATCTGCAAAGCTGTGCAGCTGGCAGAGGGAAGTCTTTTGTAATCCCGCACCCACATGACTGAGAGTGCCAGCCGAGCACGTAGGTACCTGGCGTACCTGGATGTTTGTGCACATGTGAGAGCACGTGAGGAAAATGTGGGCAGTTGTTTATCTTTGCTCATCCTCCACGCTCTGCTGATGGGACTGAGGGACGGAGCATATTCTGTTGCAGCGAGGCATCCGTAAGGTGCTAATAAACGTGATGTAGTGGGCTCCGTGACTTGAGATAAAAGTAGCAAAGTCCAAAAAAAGTCGTTCAAGTGTGTGACTCAGAAATCTGGCAAGTGCCTCAGAGTTAACTCAGGGCGTTCCTGTGGTATGGACGGAGGTCACAGGAGGTGTAAAGGTGAATGTGAAGTGAACCTGAGGCGGGTCATCTGTATGTCAGCCAAATCAGGTCAACTGTTCACTTTAATCTGCTTTATAATCTTTAATCTCCGTTATAAGGCCCTTTTATACCGGCCCTGAGTTCTTTAGAACACCTGGACTTTGTGCTGGTGGATGCTTTTCATGCCAATAGCTGATAGGAGAGGACATCACGAGAGGACAGCAGTCTCATCTACATAAAGGGAGCAAGTGATGGGACAGGACCTGTATGAAAAAGGGACATTTTATTGAAGCATGATGTGAAAGGGGATGCAGCGTGTTTTAAAAGCTAAGATGTCACATGCCTTAACCGAACAGTGGTGGAAGTACAGTAGTACTCAACTGTTTAAGAAGTTTTGATGGGAAATCAGTCTGGTCGTCTGGTCTGACAGGGGGTCCCAAGTAGACACTAGGAAAATGGTTGGGAAACAGTGATTCTACATCTAGAACACATGACTGTACTTCATGAGATTATCATACCTTTACCTTCACGTTTAATGAGGTGTTACTACACAGATATCTGTCAAATAAATGTGGTGGAGTAAAAAGTATAGCAATTGCCTCAGAACTGTCGTGGAGAGGAAGCAGTAGTGGAAATTAGTTAAGTGCATTTTCTCAATTACTTTCCGCAGCGCAATCTAAAGGTTTCTTGCACTTTACTTAAGTTTTGTTGCAGTAATAAGTATTTTTTACTTGCATACAATTTTGAATGCAGAACTTTTTGTATGTCAGTGATGCACTGGTCATTTTTCTTACAGTAAGTGAAGGAACTAAAGACTTCCATCACAGAGTGGAAGAACAACGTGGAATAAAGTACAGTACTTATATTCCACACATGAATGAAGCTCAGCATTTTCTTTCCCAAAAGGACAAAATAAGAATTCCTGGCAGTTTATATGCTTAATAATATGTCCACCCGACGTTCTTGCAGATATGAAGAGTTCAATTTGCAAAAAACAGATAAAAGTTATTCTTATCATGAATAAACCAACTCCAGTTTGATAGATGTTCCTTTGACTGCACAATAGAAAATAAAAAAAGACACTATGAGGGAAAAATAAACAGGTTGAGATATCTTGTCAAAACAACCCGACACCAGCATGATTTATATTTCTTGGCATGCACAAGTAAAAAATGATTGGGGAAATAAATCAAACTTGAGATAACCGTTTGGCAGCGGGGGATTGGCTCAATTTGATTAAAATACAAGGGACTATTTCCCCTGTTGCCACTTAAGGATGTGGGGCAATGGGAGATTATTCAGACATTTATCACTATGCAATGATGTGAAGGAACAGAAATATGCTTGCTAAAACTATTTTCCTTTCATGTACTCCTCTGTTTATGTAATAAAAAAAAACCATTGCATGTTGTTAGTGCTGAATGCACAGACACTGCACTGAATGCACATTTTGTCTCCTAGTTAAAGGGCGACGAAACTGCAGCTGACACAGCAGATTCAGTACCCAGCACAGGGAGACTAAAGAAGCTACAGAGTCTGGTGCAAACAAAGAAGGGACATCACAGTGGGGCTGGAAAAGGGAAGGGCACATCTGAGAATAATGGTGAGTTATTGTGGACGACGATCTTCTTCAAACTGCTCAAGAAGCTGCACTGGATCTGTTGTGATTAACACAAATTTCTGCTAATTTTCAGATCATCTGGCAAATGTGTTGAGCAACAACAATCCAGTGCTGACCTGCATCGGCCTGGGGACAAGAACAGAGAATAAGCCCACTAAACCTTCTCCATCGCCACAGCAGCAGCAACAGGAGGCTAAAGACGTCTATGGAGATTCAGACGAGGAAGGAGTTTGGAGCCCAAAGCTTGGAAATTATCTGTGGAGCCCGTTTGAGTGTCCACAGCCCTGGTCTCCCTTTTACCACACCTGTCACCAACCTCGACATGAACTGTGGGCCCGTGGCACCTTCTCACTGCCCCAGACGACGGCATGGGATCGTTTTGAGAGTTTGATACAGGAACTGGACAGCAAACAGTCTGATCTGTCTCCTCCACCAACAAGCTGCTCTATCACAAATCTGCAGCTCTCAGACAAAAACGTAAGACATACCGCAACATTATACCCAGATTGAAATGACAGAATGGCAGCTGCTAACCAACCCATTCTAACAGTAGAATTATCAGTGTGGGTTTTACCACAACATAATGCATTCAGTATGTTACATCTTGGAATGGTTGGAAACACTGTCTCGAACAGCAATATCAGCTCACACAGCCTTTACAAATGTTAAAACTCCATCTCAAAGGGTGTTTGACTTGCAGCAGCCTCACCTGGCTCGTACAAATGTTACATAAACTTTCTCGAACAGTGATCTCTGGCTTGGTGGCACGCCACCATTACCCCTCGACATCCTAAAGTCAGCTCATGTACATAATAATAATACATATAGTAGTATAGTAATACAAAAATGTAAAATACCAACATTACATTCTGGCACCTGGGCTGAGATGAGAAGATTGATACCTCTCTCAAATCTATATGTTAAACATGAATCTACATTAGCTACATTACTGAGCGCTAAAATCAATACGTCATGGTTTCCTTAGTTTCATCCGTCCAAAAGCGCAACAAGTTAAGTTTAAGCTTTAATTTTTGCTCAGATTAAACAGGCGAGTTACAATGTGCTGGCAGGCAGATTGTGTTACCTTTGGACACAGCCAGGCTAGCTAGCCTTTTCCCAGTGTGTATGCTAAACTAAGCTAACCTGTAGCCTTACATAATATTTAACGAGCAGATAGGAGAGTGATAATACTCCATAAGTCCATAACTATTCTTATGCATCAAGCACAAATGTTACGTAGCTTTGATTTTACTTTATTTCTGTGCCAAAGTGCAGTAGAAACCAACATTAAGGCTACAGTCTGCGATGTGTCTCACTCTCTCTGTTGTTGCAGTTAATCTGCAGCCTGCTCCCAGATCTCCAAAGTATCATTAAACTGTGCTTTGCAGGGCCTGACTCTCTAATTGCACCTCAGAGCTCTTAGGGGAACATTTCGACTAACTGAAACGTAATTGAAATTTCCAGCTAATAATTGTTTTTTATTGCTTTTAGGGTATCCTGAACCAAACGTTTTACTGCGTAGCTTCATTTTCAGTCTCAGTTAGCACTGCTAATGCTTCATAAACTCCTACTTAATAACACTATAATCATGATCATATGGAAACCAAACAGACGTAATGACATCACACAAGGCTGCAATATAGAACGTGTGTTGACCATCCTGCTGAGTGGGAAGAACCTCTCCCTGAATAATATGTCACAACTGATATGCATTAGAGTTAACGCATACAGTTAACACATCAGGGAGATCCAGGGAAGATAAATGAGAGGCTCGTGCATGAACGAGTGATGTAGTTAAAGAGTTAAATGGGAAATGGGAATGGGAAAATGGTTCAAGATTGATTGCTTGAATAACTGTTTAACAAAAGAGATTGCATTAGATTGCATTATGGGTAATGTAGGATCAAGGGTTTCTGGAGCGTGATCAATGCGAGGAGTAATACCTTGCAGTAAGGGACACAAAATCTCTGACTAGTTAATAGGAAACAAATTAGGATCAGGCGAGGAACTAACTTCTAGCGAACCATTAGTTCATGAGTAACTAATCCAATCCAATCTGTATCCATTTTTAGAGTAGCTATTGAAACAAGTGAGGGACAAATCAGGAACAGAAGGTAAAAGGAGCCAGTCCTCAGTAATCTACATGGTAGGTAGTATTAGGATTCACTTCTTGGGGTTCATATAAACAATGTTCACTGATGTTTATGTAATTAGTAATGAATGAGTTTTTACTAGTTTAATGCCACTCACCAGCTGGTTGAGAGCTAATCAGGAGCAACTCCACAGTGGTTAGTATGATCGATTCACAGTTGTTCCAAACTTCATTTGTTTACAAATGATTAATTAAAGCTGAATTTGTATTCATCCGATTGCTTCATACAATTGAAAATAGGACACAGTGTGCTACAGATACTAAATATAACCATGTTTCTAAATTGTTGCCAGCAGTAAAGACAATACTATTAATAGTTGCTTATCTAACCACTTAGAGGCAGTGAGGCCTAAGCTCACTAACAGTCAGTGTTGGAAAACAAGCCAAGAGTCAGTGTAACAGATGTTATGAGCGCAGCGTTCAGTGACCACTAACTGAAGCTAATGGCAAACCAGTAAGGAATGACTCATTGCTTTCATACTTTCTTTTATGAAACATAGAATAAGCTATTAAAACAACAATATCAGTCCCCAAATAATACCAAAATAAATATCAATATAAGTACAATATCAGTGCAATGATCATTCCAATACAAGCCACAATATTTTGACCCAGGATATAAAAAATGAAGCATATCTCAGATCCGCACGGCTGCCGGGGTTTAACCTAATTCGGAAGACAAATCATAAACAGGGAATAAACACTCAGCTGTTAGTGTTGTGGGGTCATAGGAGAACACACACAAAGCCTAACAATATGCCCATCTGCCACCAGAAAACACACATTTTAATCTCTCTTTTACCCAAACAGTTGACCAGATGTGACAGATTTGACGTCTTCAGACAGCACTCGCCTTTAATGAAACCGCGGGATAATGACAGCTATCTGGTAAGAGAACCAGCCTCCTCAATCTGCCAGCTGGTCCATCCAGGAATTGAGCTTTCTTCAGTAGAAGAATTTTTCCAATCCAATTTTGAACAGAGAAAACAATGTGCATTATGTTTATTTTGCTGTTGCGTAGGAGAGCGCTGTTTACAATGTGTTTTGTTTTTTTAAAGCAAAGACAGGAGCAGAACGATAATGCAGTGAAATTGAGGCTTCACAGGCGAGCGATGGAGACCTCGTCACCGCATTGTGACGGGAAGCACGTTAAGGCCTCACCAGAGAAAACGCTGACAGTCATCAGTGTATGTCATGCACTCTACAAGGCTTATGTTAATACAGTCAGTTTTAAGTTCAGGGCACTCGGCGTTTGCTGTGGTTTCACACCAAATGAAATAACATCTGCTACAAGGCAGACGCAGCTGTCAACCACACACCTGTTCTGCCAGACTGCAAACCATCAATCACACTATCGTTTGCCATTTTACAGAAGGGGCTTCACAGACGAGTGTTGACTTCAGCACTAAGAGTGAAGGAGGGGCTGTCAGGTCCAACATGCATGCAGACCTTCTGCTACCTTATCTGGTTAACCTGGTTTCAAATAGCTATAGCTTTAAAATGGGCTAACACAACAATATGAGTATGGTATATGGAAAGCAATGTTATAAAAAGTGACTAAAAGTCATACTTGAGTACAAGTAACGATATCAGGTTAAAATATTACTTTTGTAAAAATGAAAGTCACCCATATGAATAGTACTTGAGTGAAAGTCATAAAGGTGCAACATGTAAGAATTGGCTTTTCATTGGCTTTTTTTGTTGCCATTAGCTAGTCAGCTCAATTAGCCATGCAGCTAGTGGCCCAGAGATGGAGTTCGGGGACCAGGGGAGTGTTGCTGTTTACACTGCAAGCACAGAAGCTAGCGAGCGTGCTAACTTCGGTAGCAAACTCTGCAACACAATGCACAGATGTAATAAAGTACAATATTTGCCTCCAAAATGTAGTGGAGTGGAAGTATAAAGCAGGAAATGGAAATACTCCAGTACAAGTACCTCATAATTGTACTTAGGTTAACTCAAAAGTTTCACCTGATGATCCCTTACATTTCTGATATTTACATCGGCATATTAAACACCAATAATTACAATCTGACTGAATGATAATAACAGGTATTTAAAAATGATTTTGACCAGTCCCACATTAACAATTCATGTGTTACTAATCAAAACGTTGATTGATTAGAAGTGTGGGTAGCGCTTTAAAATAAGGGCAGAAAATGCATGCTAAAAGTGCTGGTGAATTGCTTATGCATGAGTAAAGATGATTGAATGCATGAATAAATGTGGGATCTATTACTATATGAATTCACGGTTAAAGAAATCTACACATGCATGCACTTATGTCACCTGTACATTTCTGAAAATAGCACTGATGATAGTATGTGATTCCTTGTGCAATCATATGAGCAAGCTAACGTAACTGTAAAAATGACTGGGTGACACCTATTCAAAATGGCCAACTAGTCAGCTAATTACATATTATTTAAACATTTTTTCAAGGTCCCTGCTCCATCCCTTTTATCAGCTGAGGGGTCCTTGGCCTGAACAAAACTTAATGAATCATAAATTACTCCCTACATAAATGTATTTGCCATCAAATCTAGTTACACAGACAAGGCTGTTTCAGGTCCATGCATTTGATCAGCCTTTGTCTACGCTTTACAGTATGAAATACGTTAGATGTAACTGCATTACTCAAAGGTCCTTGTTTGTCACATTTACAAATTAATAAAAACAAAAACATTTTTTAGATTGTTATTGTTTTTACCATTATTGTTATGACAAAAATGTAATCAAACTTTTTTGTTTTATTCAGGCTTTAAATAGTTATTGAACATACTGAAGATATTATAAATGCATTTTTACAGAAGTCATAAATTATTACTTTAATGTGATTTCCATCAACCTAAAACTGTTGCCATAATATGACAGAATACTGACACTGATCCACTGTGTAACACATGTTCCTCTGGTCAGTCACATTTTCCTCTGTAGATCATAAAACTTAGAAAAATTTGCATGTGCAATTTTGTCTGTCAAACAAACCAAGAAATTCAGAATATGGTCTGCCAGCATCCTTCATGCATTGGTAAACTGGGACTTTTTCTATTTGTCTGCTTGGCACTCCCATTATCAAACCTAATTACTCCCAGGCATCGCTCACTTTAGTCTGCCAGACAATTTCAGAACCCAATCAAAATCATATTTTTCATAAGCTGCATACCAATGCGGCCCATCCACAGTCTCACACTTCACAAACTGCACATTGATGGATTGATGCAGAGTTGGTCCTTGGTGTGAAAGTCCCCGTACAGGAACAGGCAGTTAAAAGCTGAGCACAGGTAGTCGGAGATTAAGCTCACCACACACCTCCCAGGTCTCAGCTATAAAAAGCAAGGCAACTCTTTCAGGATTAAGCATTTTGCTTGCCAGAGGAGCTGCGTGTCCCAGCGTAAACCAAGATACTGAGCTGTTCCGTCACATGAGGAATCAAACGCAGCAGCTTAGGGCCCTGACTCAGCTTTCTGGTTGGTTAGCTCGCTCTTTTGTTTGCCTGTAGTGGAAGATAACAAATGACAGAGAACCAAAAGCTTATACGGCGGAGTAAAAATGTGACTTGTTTTTTTTTTTTTTCACTGTGCAGAATGGAATCACACAGAAAGAAGAGGCAGAGAAAAGAGGCATTGGTGGTGGAAGACAGTTTACCAAAGGACAGAGGCGGTCCACTAACTCTCTGGAAAGCCTCTACAGTCTAAACAGTGGACAAAGCTCCTCAAGTAAGCACCTTCAGGCAGAGGGCCAAGTCTTCACACTACAACCTGATGAATTATGCAGTCCTGCTTGTACACCACAGTATCCTGTTCCTTCCCTTTTAGTTAGATGCAGTAATTTGTAGAGCTACAGTGACCTCTGACAAATCAAAACCTGAATCCTCGACTCGGACTTAGAGTCTTCCTATTGACGCGAGGAGGACTTAATTAGAAAGCGGTAGAATTGAATGAAGTAATGAGCTTGGCCTTTTTTGAACCCTGCTGTTGTTTGTTTACTGTTCCGCAGGTGGAGTCACCAGTGGGTCAGACTGCTCCAGCAACAGAGACAGTCTGAGGATGGAGGACGATCTATTGAACACAAGACTTTTCTGTGGCAGAGCCAGAGTCCATACAGACTTTGTGCCAAGTCCGTACGACACAGAATCCCTCAAACTGAAGGTAAACATGTCGCTGTATAACTGTAATTGTATCATACTATGGCTGATATGCCACATTTTTAAGGGCGACACGCTTAGCTTTATAGGGTCTTCCTATGTTGCCACCATGACATTGACCTTCCGCTGGCAATTTAAAAATCCCTTCCTATCGATGTAAGTAATGGTGTGACAAAATCCACCAACCCCATTCTGTGTGAAAATATATTCGAAAGTTTATCTGAAGCTTGTATGCCGATTCAGTTGTTAGTCAAATCAAGTCGATGTCTTCCATAGACGCAGTCATCTTCTATGTTTCCTTGGAGTGTTTCCTTGTTGAGTCGTGGTGGAAGGTGGTGATAAAAAGAAAAAATGTTTGCACTAAAAACACTTAGCTTTGAATATCTTTTTTGCCCAGTCTTACAGAAAAGCATGTAATACTTAGCTGATCTATAGAGGGCAGCATGTGGGACAAACAGTTTGCCTCACCAAAGCATGAAATGTACATGTTTATTAAGTTGCATTACCAGTAGGGGGTGACAATGAGGGGCAAACATGACAGTGGCATGGTGGGCCGGAGAGGTTATTACACTGTTTCTTATGATACCGGTTTGCGACAGTGGATTTTGAAAAATAGTGAACTCATCTTTCACGTAAACCGACTTAATGACATTGTTGCAGTGTGTCAAATGACCCCTGCTCTAGTGCAGGGCTGCCCGACAAAAAAATGCTTCGACGTATCTGCCAAAGTGAGATTGACGTTTAAGTTGAAAATCTTGATAACCTCATGAATAGATTTGAATAACTTTTTTTTTATAACTCATATTGTCATCTATGGCCACCTTTGGTTCAAAGTTGAGTTTGTCCGGTAGTGGTTTATGATTGCAAAACATTACCATCAGCAGTAGCCTACATGTTATGTGCTAACCAATCACTAGCATAGTAGTAACATGCTAAACTAGGGGTAGCGAGCATGGTAACATTATACCTGCTAAACATCAGCATGTTAAAATTGTCCTTGTGAGCATGTTAGCATGCTGATGTTTGCATTTAGTTCAAAGCGATGCCGTGCCTTGTAGCCTTACGGAGCTGCTAGCATAACTGTAGAATTGATAATAAATGGCTGGTTTGCCTTAACATGTGAGACTTAACTCTATTTTGTCATAGTGTCTGCTATAAAAGCTTGTAAGCATTTTTTATTGACTGAATTTTGAACTACTTTCAAACACATTACTGGTTATAGTGTCTTCATTTACATGTAGGGAGCACAGATGTTGTAGCTATAGCTGAATGTGGTACGAAGCAGTTCTTCTGTGTGTATGATGGTTTTTGTGGATGGTCCCGGTCAATTAATAAAAGTTAACTTTCTTTCAGGTAGGAGATGTGATCGACATCATGGCCAAACCCCCCATGGGAATATGGAGAGGCATGCTCAGAGGCAGGATGGGAAACTTCAAGTTCATTTATGTGGATTTGCTACCAGATTCACACGAGGAGACAGGAATCCACAGAGTGAGACAGAAATCGACAGTCCGGGAAGTGTTAAGGCGCCTCAGTTTGGAGGTATTGTGTTTTTTATTTTTATTTTTTATTTGAATGTAGCAACAATCATCCTCCATACAAAAGGCCGTTCCTTCAGCCTCTGAATGCTGTGTTCTTCCCCTTGCTTCTCTAGGAGTATTCCTGTTCTCTGCAGCAGAACGGTTACCAAACAGTGGATGACTTGATGAGGCTGAGAGAGCATCACCTGACGCAGCTGAATGTGACTGATCCAGAGCACAGGCGTTGTCTGCTCGCCGCTGTCGACTCCCTGCAGCAACTACGCTGTGAGTTATGACAAACACAGAAAAAGGCTATCCAAGGACAGTGTCATCGTTGCACATTTTGTGACATGATAAAACCAGAAAAAAAGATACGGCCGAGACGTTGGGATTCAGAAAAGGGAAAAGGGACAAGTGACATTGCACCTCGAGTAGATAAGACTGGGAGGGTATCCGGGCTGCAGCTAAAGAGGTTAAGGATAACAGGATAACCCCAAAGAGTGTTTCTGAGAATAGAGCAGGACACACAAGGACGGTAGCTGCAGACAGATAGGCCTTCGCTGAGCTTTAATGCACAGGAATAATAGCTGTAAAGGATTACTTCCTGCTTATCTATTCAACTCTGTGACAGCAACCAACCAACTCATCTCCTCTGCTTTACAGCTGATAGTCAGTTGGAGAATGAGGCCAATCAGGAGGCCGAGACCCCCGGCGAGAACTTGAAGGCAGATATGAACAACTGCCCGAGAGACTCCGGCTGCCACATGCCGTCTGACAGCTCTGACAACAGCACAGAGGACACGGACCCTCCCTTTATCTCTGAATACCCTCTACCAGCTGAGATGACAGCTTCATGAGGATAATCCATTCTTTATAAGGCCTGTTTTATTCCTTATGTGGCTGTTGAGAGGACTTGTGAATCAAAAGCTGTTTTTTTATTTATTTCTCGCAACAAGTGTTAATTTTATTATGTACAATAAAATACCCGCGCTGAGCCGCCACCACTGCTAATCCTCAGCTCCTCCGCAGGACTTTTGTCTATAAATTGTGAGAATGTTCGTTTGTTTCCTGAAATAAAGGATTTTATGAATCTGTTTTCTTTTCGGCACAATTATGTTTTACTGTAGCCGGTAACAGACATCAGAGAGGCTCACCGTGAAACGCTCTCCATTTGTATACAGTACAGTTACTTCAGTCGATTCCACATACTGTCCCCTAAAGAGAAGACTATTTTAAGTCGTACAGATGTCTAGGGTTGACACAAACATTAATTTTTTATCATAGGTCAATAAGCCAATTATTTTATTGATTTATTGATTACCTATTTTGTGGTCAAAATTTCAGAAAGTAGTGAAGAATGATGACCACATTTCCAAGAGCAAAGTTTGCTTCAACTGACCAATCAAATCCATTATTAGACTGCTCGCAGTCTAATAATGGATTTTTTTTATTGATCAGTCATTTTTAAATATTATGCGAGTTGATACTGTTGGATTCATCTGGTTTAAAATATGCTTGCGATTTATAAAGTGTTGAGTAAGATGCCGTAAGCCAGCACATTTTCTGAGAAGCCACCATGAATGTAACCATAGTAACAAATATCCTAACTTCCTGTTGCGGCCAGGAGTTCCCCAATGCATGGTTTATAATTATATGAGGGTTTCATCGCTTAGCAGCAAGTAACAAAATATGATTAAATTGACACTCAGTTCCAGTAACACCCCAAAACTCTTTGCTGTCCTTGTTGATTTTATGAAATTAGGAAATAAACAGGTCATTTTCAAAACTGTGATTGTGCACAACAGTGGTTTGAGCTGAACAGCATCATCATGCTGACACGCTGATGTTCAGCAGGTAAAATGTTTGCCATGTTCACTACCTTAGTTAAGCGTGTTAGCATGCTAAAATTTGCTCATTAGCACTAAACACAATGTAGGATAAAGTCTGAAATCATGCTGTTAATACAAAGATTAAAAGGGAGCATAGTTGTTTTTTCCCTGTACTTTTGAAAATCAAAGTAATTTTACCTGACGGTGGCGCTAGAAAAAAAAAGTCAGAGGGTCACCAAAGTGAATACAATTAATCCTGAGGGGAACGTGAATGTGTGTACCATTTCGCAAACCACCTAATAGTTGTCGGGACATTTCACTGGAAACCACAAACGACCACCATCAAAGTGGCGCAAGATTCAATTTTTTTTGTTACAAAATATTTGACAAAAGACAAGCTGCACACTTTTCAAAGAGAAAAGATCGCTTTTATTGAACAGTCGACCTGTCTGAAGCTACGAATGTTGTTTTAAACTTGAAATTCATTCCCCTATCATTAAACTAACAGACAAATACTCTTCAACATTCTACCAGTCCATTAAATTAACAAAAAGGCAGTCATGTGAAAGTCGTGATAGCTAGTATGACTATATAGTAAATCAGCCATGGCATGACAGAAAAGAGGCAGAGATGAAGATCATCCAACACAACAGACCCCCCCTCTCATGAAACTGTTTTCATGTGTGCCCTAATCTGTCCTTCACACTGAACAGAAGAGATCATTCATAATGATGATAAATGCAAACGTAAAATATACACTTCATATGTCCAAACCCTTGAAAAACAATAAAAACATGTAAAACAACTCATATTTACATCAATTTATGATACACAACACTGCACCACCCGTTTCGTCTGTTACAAAACAACAGTGAAGTCAATGACACGGATAAATACGACAGTACGGCCTCCGTTAGCTCAACTTTCTGAGAAGGTCACCCATGCAGATGGTATGAACAGAGATTTCTCCTCATGGTAGTCAGATTGTCACCACACACACATCCCCACGTCTATCTAGTAATAATGTTGAATGAGTGGTAGTCACTTCCTGTTTCTACATTCAAATGTGATCTGAGGTTGAGGTCAGACGAATGTTTTCGGTACAGAACAATACAAATTCTGGTTTCACCTGGTCAACAGATTCAGTTCAGGCGCATCTGATTCATTAGCTAACCCTTTAAGTAATGACAACATAGACGCATATTTCAGCCATCTGTTCCCAGATTTGAATGCTTTGTGCTAACAATACCGCACAAATGCAAGAAAACGACTACCGATGTGGAGCTTAAGTTATGTATTCATGTGGTCATCACTTCCAGGGTGAGCTGACTAACAGTTCAGTGCTTCCTTTTTATTTCTGATTCGTCTGTAGAACCAACTGAGACTAGCGTCCGAGGTTTTCCAGCCGTGGCAGTGTGCTCCGTTCAGCGGCTGGGGCCTCCATGAGAGTATCTCGCATAACCGTTCTCAGGGTAAAGAGAGAGCTCCTCTGTACTGCTCAGTCCATTGTTAAGTTCTGGAAAAGAGGACAGAAACATATTGATGATGCGCTGAAAAAATTGACATATTCTGATATCTTGCTAAAATAAACATTTTGAGATATTGCTCAAATTTGGCACACTGAGCCAAGACCTCACGTGGAGATGATTATTCAGGCATTTATTTCCGAGCTCACCACAAGATCCCGTGTTTCACTTATGTCTTCACACTGGCTGCCCATCCAATTTAGTATCCGATTCAAGGTCATTGTAATCCCATTTTCGCTGCCTATATTAAAGAGCTACTGTTGCCACATAACACAACTTGGTCTCTGATAAAAGCAGCTAAAGGCCCATTTGTTCAGACATGTGTTTGCTTCATTTGCTTTCTTTGTTTGTGCGCTGCCTCATTTTTATCAGCCGGCTGTTTGCTTTTATTGTCTGTCGCTCCGTCTGTTTGTTTTACTTTCTCTATTTCTTTGCGAAGCTCTTTGAGACATCTGTTCTTGAAAGGTGTAATATAAATAAGCTTATCATTATTGTGCTTTATTCGGCTGGAAATGATTTAGTTGGATTACATTGGTAGCAGCTGGTATTTATATAGTACCATCAGATCTGTTTGTCACTGACGACAGTCAAGTATGTGAGTGCACTATTTACAGTGAAAAGAAAAAGCACCAATTTTAAAATTCTGGCACCCCCAAGTGGTAGTGTCATCAAATCATAAACCCTTTTTTTCAGGCTAGGTGTGAAAGTAACAGGATCCATCCCATTATATACACTTGAGATATTTGCAGGTGGTCAAGTGCCCATTTGTGCATGTATGTGTGTGTGTTGTGTATTCATGTATGTGTACCGGTGAAAATAGAAGAAGGAAAGTCTAATGGATGTTTAACAAAGGGGGCATTAAGAAAGAGAGAAAAGAGAAGAGAAGAAGGGTTTCAAAGGGATTTCGTATTTATGTTGACAATGTCAAAGATGCAACATTATTATTATCGTTTATAAAGGATTGCCAGCTGATTGTCCAGTATTTGTTCAAGGATAATATGGTTGTAACTGAATGCAGCATGTCATTAACTTCAGCTCCTTCATTTCTGTTGATTACTGTCCATTTTTAAAACCAGCATCTAGATGCATTAAACCAAAGTGTAAAAAAAAAAAGAAAAACACTGAAAAACATAATAACAAAATAAACAACATGGCTCCATATGTAATCCTAGGATCCAGTAGCTTCAAGATCCCAATTTGATTTGAGAAGATATTATCTACTTTACCCTTTCTTAAACTGAAATCTTCACTGTAGCTGCTAAGCTAAAAGCGTTAGCAGTTAGCACGCACCCCTATCCGAATTGGTTGCACGTTGAGGGTGTAAATCAAGTTGCGATGTCAGAGACTTCGATTAAGCCGGACGGACTGTATGGAGCCATTTCATTTTTTTTTTTCATTTAAAAACAAGTCCCCAGCTACTTCACTTATTAGGGAGAATACTGCAAAGCTGCTTTGCTGTGAAGCTCCAGAAATGTTTTGTGGACTTTGAAACTTCACCTGACTTTGCATCAGCAAGGGGGTGAGTAGATTAATTTTTTTGGGTGAACTGTTCCTTTAACACACCCGTTTGCCTCTCGCACTTTTACATATTACTGCCGTTCTTTGGACATCCAATCTATTGTAATCAAACTACTTCCACACTGCTGATGTTGCTGCCCCTTCTGGAACTCACTCCGCCATGGAGCCGGCAGCAATATTATTCTCTTCCTCTGCTTCTTTTTTTTTTTTTTTTTTAAGTTTCATGGCAGCTGGCATTCAAGATGCTGCATTATTACCACCCTCAGGTTTTATTCTCCCTTAGTGCCTATTCACTTTAAAGGTGTCTTTCATTCACTTTCAGCCATGCTCGCTGTTACATTCAAGTACATTCAAAATTACACCAGTGTTTTCCTGAAAGATATGATATGGCAGTCCCCTACATAGTACCCAAAACAGCAGGTGCGGTGTATTTGAGGGAATTGGACAAACTTGTCTTTTAAGGACATATTACAGTATTTCCACCTGGATGTTATACACACAGTTACAAGCCAAACTATTTTTGTTTGCAGGTGTGAATGCGCTCAGAGCTGCACCTGAGAGTATGAGCTTCTCCTTCATGATGTTGACGTCACGGCTGGTCCGATGCGACACGGCGCTCAGCATGATCTGTTCTGGGTTATAGTTCTGCATCCCACTCATCTTCCACCTGGTACAGCACACACAGATACAAACCACAACAGCATTACAGTGTCATCTAACCTGGTAGTTCAGCAGTTATGCTGCCAGGCTGGGTCTTTAAGATGTGGATGCACATAAAGTAAGACCTACATTTAATGCCATGTCTAAGAGGTAAACAAGAGCAGTGGAAGAAAAAGGAAGGATTTGGCCTTGGGGTGTCAGGCAGAAAAAAGCACAAGGAGGACAGACAACAAGGCAGAAACAAAGGCCAAGGCAGTCGCAGCAGTTACCTGATCATATGATAGCTGACAGATGCCAGGGGCGGCGGAGGAAGGTTGCATGCAGATCAGGCATAGCACAGGACAAAGTAAGAATGTCAAAGGAGAAGGAGAGAAAGAGAGGACAGAGAAAGGACACAGCACAGAGGGAAAACACGAAACATCCAGAGGACAGCAGACAGAAGGAAAAAAGGAAAAAAGGAAAGAAAAAAACACAAAGAAAGAAAAGAGCAGAATCAACAGTCAGTGAAGAAGCGGCAGACTGAACGAGGCCAGAGCTCAGCTCAGGTCTAATCACACTCAGAGGAAGGTTTACATTCAGCTTCTTTACATGGGAATGTTAATACATACAGATATGTGTATATATATATATATATATATATATATATATATATATAGTGCTGCTGATGATGATAACATTTACATCAATTTTGACTGAATAATCATAATCAATCAATCAACATAATCATTTAATAATTGAATGTATTTTTTTTACCACTGTGTTTAAAAAAGCATGTACAATAATTATATTTATATGATAACAAGAAATATGCCACGGTACGGTGAACAAAAATAAGACCATGATTGTTAAAGGGTCAGTTCACCCAATAGAATAATAAAAATGCACATTTCCAGGTTTGGAGACACCCAACTCTGGATTTTCACTGAAGTTAATTTCCACTAGATAAATAGTTCAGTTGAAAACAGTTGAATGTTGTGATCTGTGAAACATTCAGAATAAAAGTGACACTGTAACAACAAAGACGCGCTGACGTTGAATACAAAATGTAATTTTCCAATGCTGTATGCAACACAAATGAAATGGCCTTCCTTTGTGTTGGGTGCGACTCAAGTATCTAGTTTTTTCTTCATTCTCCTTGTAATTTAGGTAAACTTTACAGACCCATGAACTAAATCACTAGTTTCCAACCTTTGGGGCTTACAACCCCCCCATCATAGGTTAACATTATCTTACTCTTATATCTAATAATACATCATATCCAACGTCTAGTAAGACTTTCAAAATAAACCCTTTTGACAAAACAGACAACATACCACTATGACCTCTGGAATGACATCAACAATACTTGGTTAGGTTAAGGATAAGATCGTACTTTGGGTTAAAATAACTAGGTTCAAGTTATGTAAGTGACGTCAGTCAGGTCATATAACAGAAGTGATGTAAGTGTGTCGCTTACATAACATCAGATACACTATTTATGTACATAACTTTACTTACATAACTAAACTTCTGACTCAGACTTTTTTTTGCTCTTCATACCACTGCACTAGAGAGGCGCTTCAAGAAGTGACACTGGGGGGTTAACCACAGCGTCAAACTACGAAGCATACGACCACTGAGCAGGCTGCTGTGTTTGGCATGTTGGGAGCTAGAACAGGCTGCACAGTTTGTACTAACTTAATGGAAGAATAATATTTTGCTTTTGTTTTATTTACATTACTTTCACAGGCCTGAATAGGTAAAGTTATCCAGTAAAACGTGATTACCAGCAGGTTAATTATTACAAAATTGTGTCTCTCCTGTTAATTACCTTGTGACCTGACCTCTGGATTGGAAACCGCTGGACTAGACTAAATTGCGTCACATATCAGCATAACAAACACACTTATAATTGTTTACATTGTTTTCATTGAGTTTAACTAACTAGCTAACTAACTAACTAACTTACTAACTAACTAACTAACCAACTAACATATTTTGTCAGTGTTAAACCTTTACAAAGCTTTTTTTGTTGGTTTATACTTCATTATGCATTCATTAGCAGTTAAGTATGTACTTATTGACAGTTAACTATGCCTTTTTCCGCTACCACATCTGAAGCAGGAACAATACCTTATTAAGGTTAACACGTTTTAAATGATGGACACTTATAACAAGGACCTTAATATAAAGTGTAACCGTGCAATAATGCTCATTTAGAATACCAAAGCTGGGAGAATAAATGTAGTGAGTCTTAAATGACTGTCTGTGTTGGATACTTCTATGACAGGTGCTTATGCATCACAGCTGAGGGCTGCACTCAACAATGTACATCTGTAACTTTCAGCAGGATCACAGTCCAAACTTACTTCTGAAAACAGAAAATCCCTATGATTATGATGAGGGAGAGCAGGTCTGAGGAGATCCAGATGAAGTTGTAAGCGTTCTGGCTCTGCGAGACAAGAGAGAGAGAGAGAAAAAGTAGTTTCCAGTCACTGCCAGCGGAGGTCACCATTAACATGCATGTCTCCTGAAGCTAGAACCAGGCTCTGACTAAAGCTAAAGCCTGCTGGACAGCTGCTTTTTTACTTCAGATCTGTGCCCTTGTCTCAATCTGTCCCAGACTCTTTCCCAGGGTCCTGTTGTTCTCTAACACCACGCTGGGCTGAAGTCTGCCGCTGAGCTCCCTCATATTTCTCCGCGTCCTTGCCCTCAAGTCTTGCTGGGCCCTCGTCAGTCTCTGTCCTCTCTCCTGCTGTCCTCTCGTCTCGCTGTGTGACCTTGTCTGTGAGTGTGTGTTTGTGTGTGTGTGTGGTGTCAGATGAGAGACAGAGAGAGGATAGCTGTTTACCATGAGCCAGATGGGGTAAGGCACCTTTCGGAGGACTTGGGGGGCATCAGAGGACACAGAAGGCACCCCGCTACACCACAGAATGGAGTAGAGCCAGGGCTCATTCACTGGGTAGACAGTCACACTCACGTTATTGGCCAGATACTCCCTGGGGGAAGGAAAAATACATGTCAACACTGTCATCCTTTTCTCTCATTTCTTAGCTCCCTTTGCTCTCAGCACACACAATATTGTCACTTTTAGTGTTTTGTCTATCAGGAATATGGGACACTGCAAAGAACTGAACCTAAAATATTTCATCTGTGTCCCCGATAGAGGCAAAGTATGTGTTTAAAGGGTCATAATAGTGTAAATCTGACATTTACCCTGTCTTTATAAAGGCCACGAAAACAGAAGAGTTCCAGTTACTTAATCAAATCAGGAAAATAAAAACTGTCCAAAATTCAGCAAATCCACTTTACTTTGATCAAATTTGATTAACCGTGTTGCAAATATCTGCAAACGACCCCACAACTATCATCCTGCTTTGACTCAAATGGTGACAAACTCTCATTGGTACATAGAAATATGTTATGTCCACTTCATTTGCAATTGAATTTAATGACAACAAGGTTTGGGTACTCAGACCTTCATCAGGTTATCTTCAATGAAAACATGTTGAAAAGATTATGACGGGAAGTGGACAGTGTGCAGGAGTTTTTTTCCTCACAAATTGCCAATGAAAGTTTGACACCACTCGAATAGGATGATAGTTGTGGGGTTGTTTGCTGACTTTTTGCAGCACAGTTAATCAAATTTGATCAAAGTGAGGTGGATTTGCTGAATTTCGGACAGGTAAAATTCTTAATAAATAGTAAGAGTAATTTTGGTGTATAGTTTAAAATAAGGATATAAATCAGTGCAGCAGAATGAGAAATATTCTGTTTTTTTCTCCACTCATTCCTCCGTCAAAAGCTGGCGCCTACATTACCCACACATGTCATGGTGCGGGTTTTTGTTTTGTGATTTCCTGTTTTATGTTGAAAGCTAACCCTCATATCTCACGTTTTACTTTCCAGTTCCTCTCTTTGTCTGCTTTCCCACCTTTTTTCCAGTGTACATCTGGGTCTCATTAATTAATGACCGCTGGGGTATTTAGGCCTGTGCTGGTCTACCTGCCTTTTGTTTCTTGTATTCCGGATTTGGACTTTTAATATCAGCTTTCATTAAAGCACACTTGTGTTTTTACCCACCTGCCTCTTTTGCATTGCCAGACTTGACGACAATTGGGGCTGCAACTAATAATTATTTTCATTATTGATTAAACCACCTATTATTTTCTTACCAGATTTTCTTTTCAGTTTCAAAATTTTAGCCCCGATCAAGGCTAACTCAAGTGGCATCACAAGAGGCAATTCGTCAGATTTCATACAGCTTCCTCTGGACGTGCAAAAGGCTTTACACAGCTTAACACCTGAAAACATATCTTTATGTTTCAAATTGGTGGAGTTTCCCTTTAATATCACATCTGTAATGCTTTGGAGGGGATTTAATACTGCTCCCATGCTTGTACCACCTGGCTCTTTCTATATCCACTCAGCCAGCTACAGACTAAGTCAAGGAGCCTCAGCCGAGTCATCACATTACTCACACAGGAACATGTTAATATTAATCCAGAATTATGAAGAAGTTGTGCTCCCTCCTATCTCCTTTGTGACTTTTTTCTTTCCTTGTTGCCGGCAGTATTTGCTCTTACTGTATGTCTCTGTGGCTGGCCTTGCTGTAGTGGAGGGTCAGGCTTGTTATTCCTCGCTGTCTTATCTCTTCCACCGACAGCTTCTCATTCGCGGCCTGCTGAAGCCCTCGCACCCTCCCCCTGTCCGTGTCGGGGGTCCACGTCACCTGGCACAAACACATATCACGTGGAAAGACCCGGATCAGACAGAATGCAGGATGTGCTTCATATCCAGAGATGTTACACTTCTATGGTAAAATGGTGCTACTTGTAGAATTTTAAATATGAATATAAATATTACAGTTATAACAGTTAACACAGGAGGACACGATAAAGGTTTTTACCATCCTGTGTAATTTTAGTCAAACATACAGTCAGGCTTCATTCTATAACCCATTTCTTTTTGGCGCTTTTTATCCTTGTGCTTGTGATTTCCTTTCAATTCTCACAGCAGTTTGCATCCAAAAGAAAGGCACCCTCTCACTGTTTTGTTGCCAAAATCAATCCTGTAAATTCCCCACAGTATCTCCATTGAAACACACTATGTAAAAATCAGTATACCATCTGAAAACACCAGCTGTCAATCTTAGTGACAGCTGATAATACATTTATGATTCACTGGGGTAACCATACTACAAGCAGCACCTTTACTCTGAGTGATATTGTAGTATTATTATGGAGGGACCTACAGTCCTCACCCTCTTCTGGGAAATCCCCGATTTCTGCACAGCCCACAGTGTGTCCATGAACCAGTTCCGGCTACGGGGGTGCTCTGGCAGAGGTTTGCGGATGTTGAGCAGCGCGGAGATGTTGGCTCTGGATGCCAGGCGCAGCATTTCCGTCAGACTGCAAATGGTCTGGTTGCCAATCCTGCTGCGCTCCCTGGCTGTCAGTGTCTCTAGTGTCCAGTAGGGGTCACTCTGGATGAAGAGGAAAGCAGCAGAAAGGCAGGCACTGAGATACAACATCCACTATGCTCTTATGTAGAGTGGTTTACTGCAACATGAAATTAGATCGAAAGTTTTATTATTATTTTTCTTCACTAACTAATTACAAATACAGTTTGTTGCCTAAGGATTTCTTTATTTTTAAAATTAGCATAGTTCCAATGCAGTTACATTCCATAACCTAATTTTGCAACATTGGAAAATGTACTGCTTTCTATGGCATAGATTTATTTTAAGCACGTTTTAAAAATGAAGGTTTCCGTGCATTTAGGTATGAAATGATATTCTAAAAAACATTTGAGGAGAAAAGTTCGTTCCCCTTTATGCACCAGCAGAATTTGTTCTGGACTCCCGCAGAGCTGCAACATTTTATATTTCCGAATAGCTTTTTAAGCACGGTGAGTGATGTGGCGTCAGTGAAGAGGGAAAAAATGCTCTGATGGAATCTGCATTAACAGACCAGGGTGAGCAGAGATGAAGTGGATTTCTGTACCTCCAAAAACCACTGCCCTGCATTCAGAGAGCGAATCTCGGTCCAGTTGAAGAGAGAAGCATCATCGAGCTGCCTGGCTGGAAAGATCTTACTGACGTCTGTGGTTCGTCTCAAGGTGCGGTCTCGCAATAGGAAAGGAACTCCGTCCACACTGGAAGACGCAGAATGGTCAGCAAATGTTTTGACTTCACAACTTCAATTATGATGTGCAATATACTTTGGTAAAATGAACACAATAACTGTCATCAACATCAAAAAGCAGAGATGGCACGAGGGGGAAAATCAACTAACACTGATTCTTTCAAAGATGCGACGCCAGGTTGGGTGAAGAAATCCTACAATATTGGTCTGCATTTCTCATTAAATATACATTTTTCTACCAAACAAGCTATGTATCAGTGAGATCTATGTGGACTATACTAGGTTCATTCATTATAATAACCCAGGATTAAAATGTTCTCAGTGTGTTGTTAATAACCTGATGGTGACGTCTGCCTCCAGGGAGCTGGCTCCGTGCTGCAGGGCTCGGTTGAAGGACACCATGGTGTGTTCTGGAGCCAGCTAGAGCAGAGAGGAGACAGATAGGAGGACACTGTCAGTCACGGTGTGTAGAAAACACACATCATGGGTGAGTGACAGAAATATAAAAGAGAGAGTTAAAGTATTAGAAGTCCAAATGAAGTACAGTGCCTAATTATTTACCACGTATCTATTCACCACACATCCGGCAAAGCTAGCAGATGTTTGATGCCTCGAACTATGTGCTGGGACCCTATTTGTACTGTTGCTGAAGTTTAGTGCTGTTCTGAGCATTGTTTGTGGCTATGAGTGGCTTTTTGATGGCGGTTTCTTGGTGGAGGCATGGACTGCAGTGTATTGTTATCTTTTCTGAGGTTGCTAAAACTACATAAGCTAGCAGTCTGCAAACTTGATCGGGGGGGGGGGGGGGGTCTTACTCGTTGTCACGGTGTGCTAGACCATGGATTGGATAAATTCCCGCTAAACGGAACTAGCTTAGCAAACAGCGGCTGCCGTCTCAGCTCCTGACTCACGTGGAATTCCCGGGATTTGATCAAGTGCGACCACTGTAGGACTGACCTATAAGATCAACTGACATAAATTCTTCACCAAACTGGAGCTACGTGGAACACACAGCCAATCACATCTTCCCACCGTGCACACCAAGACACACATGAACACTTTGCCAGAAAACCTCAGTCCCTTTTCTCACAACTTTCCACACATTAATAACTTACACCAACCTTCTGCTTCTCTGTAGGCCTGTATACATTTATCCTGTGTATGTTCTTTTTTTTTTTTTTTTTTTTTTGTCTTTAGCCACTTTGGAGTGAATTGCAATATAATTCCAAACTGATACAAATACAGAAGAGCTCTAGTTTCCAATAAATTAGTCTCCATATTTCTAATATCGCATGGCCTTTTCATTCATCTGGATGTAATCGGTCAGTGATTGTGTTTGTAAAATCATCAAAAATAGCTGTGACTTCGGGGGACAACAATATCTCTCAATAATTTCGTTCTGATTCTCATTCTGATTTTGTGTTCTTAGTTCTGTGATTTCTGAGAAGCTCCCCACAGCTGAGGTTTTTTGCAGGGAGATGAAAAACCAGGCATCCCTTGAGATCCGTGTCTATTGTGTGTACTGCAGGTGTGCGTGAGTGAGTGTGTGTGCCTTTAGAGGGCAGGAGAACACAGCTCTGAACAGCCCTGTACATTTGTTTATGGCCAGTCATCTGGAACAGTATTTGCTTGCCCAGCTGTGAGATGGAAGTTCGGGGTGTTGTCGGCTCTCATGCTTACTCAGCCTGATAACAGTAAGCTGTGCTGCAGCTGAACATCACACTGCTGTGCGAAATATACTGTAGTACAGAGGCGTGGACACACTCAGTCTGCGAATGTTAAAATGTACCATTTGATCCATCAGTACGGGATGTTGAGTTAACAGAAAATTCTCCAGAATTGTGTTCAAACGTAGGTATTTTTCTGCCATTTCGTACACTTGTATCCAGAGAACCAGCAGGAAATGGACACCTGACAGGTCTTGGCAGAGACTACACGTAGCTCTTCCCACAGAGCTGCATCATCTATTTGAACAATTAACTGGATCAGACAGTGAGGTCTGGCAGGGCACCAACTCACCATAGGAGCTCCCCGCCGGCCAATGATGTCTGGTCGAGGTTTGAGGCTGTGGCGGTCCATGATGCAGGGGCAGTTGAACGTGAGCGGCGCCAAGTAGAGAGCAACAAGGACGAGGGCGTAGAACAGCAACACCATGATCTGGAAATCTGAGAGGTGGAAGGAGGGTTTTGAGAGTCATTTCTTTGACTTTTCGTCTCACTTCTTCAACTCATTATGAGAAATGAGTAAAAATAAATTAAAAAAGGAGAAAAGTTTAGCTTTGTATGTGTTGGTTTGCAGATTTGTTCCTCTCCTTCCTATAATAAGCTAATACTGGAAAATTTATACAAATACAAGAAAACACTTGAAAATGGATTGTACACATGTAGTTTAACACTTGCAAAATACCACGCAACATCTGAAATATCAAAAAATATCCACGTGCTGATATGGATAAGTATAACTGAGCTGGTTGATCAGGTACAGATAACGCTGCGCTCGTACAATCATAAAGAAATGCTCTACTTCGGTCCTCCCCGCTCTGCGTAAGCCGGAGAAATCTAAATCGTAAATCTGTCCTCTTGATGACATGAACTTTTACCTGAACTACAGGTCAACACTTACTGGATCTCTCCCTGCGAATCACGTATCCAGCTACCAACCAGCTGATAGCTGTGACTGTTGCCAGGGCTCCAATGTGCAGGAAAGGTGCAGTGGCCTGGTGACAAAGCAACACAATATAAAACACTGCTGTTATTAAAACAAGTACAACTCTGTCAGCATTTAGATAACAAAGAAAATACGTCAGAAATAGGTACACAGTGTGATGATCAAATTTAAATTACCATCACAACCTAATCGAGACCATTCTTGCATCTGTCTGTTAAATAAGTGTATATCTGGTTACCTTAGCTTAGCATCAAGAGTGAAAACAGGGAAGATACAGCTAGCTTGGGTATATGAGGCAAAAACAATCTGCCGGCCAACACCATTAATGCTCACTAAGTTGGTGGTTTACAGGATGTGATATATTCAGGACTTCTTGGCTGGAAGCAGTTACTTCACTTCTTTGTGCTAAGCTAAGCTAACTGCTAACCCGCTAAATTCAATTGCTTGCTAATCATCTGTCTTTTTAATGGGAAGATTTATACGAGGTACTGATCCTCTCAGCTAACATTTGGCAAAAATGTTATTTCCCCCAAAATACAACTATTCCTTAAAACAGAGAAGACTGGACAGGAATTAACAGAGACGAGTAAAACTGAAAAATCAGATGACTTAACTATCCAAGAAAATAAGTGATTTCACATGCAGGTGCTGAGATCTTTTCTTAGTTGTGTATCTTAACAACAAATATCAATTATGAAATCAAAATCCTACTTGAAATCCTTCATTCAGAGGATTCATTTGAATAGAGGTGGAGAAAGTCATGCTTGGAAACAGAACAACAAAAAACAAACATGCAGTCAGCCTCAAGTCATTCTGATTCTAACCTGCAGTGACACAAACAGGATGTCCCACTCGTCTCTCCATATGTCATCAACAGTGATAACACCAGAGATGGTGGTGAGCAGCGTTGCCGACACTCCGATCTGTAGAGACAAAATGGACGATGATAAGTTCAGATTTTGATCATAACTGTGTGTATGGAGCAAATACGTGATAAAAAAAACTGAAGATGTGACTCTCAGCACCTTGTGAACCCAGTAGAGGTTCAGCTGCTGGCCCAGGGATATGTGGAAAAGTGCTAAGATCTGAAAAAGAAGCAAGATTCAGTGAGTTGCATCATAAATGAACGAAATTGCAGATTTGTAAACATTTAAGGGTTTGTAAAAGAGTGTTACCAATAAGAATGTGATGTAGCTGAACCCCACGGTGGTGGAGGCGAGGAGGGGGATCGTCTCATCCTTCCACACTCCGGAGCGGTTGTATACGGACCTGCAGTGTGGAAAGTTAAAGTTTGACTGATCCATGCTGACACCAAAACCCGTCCATTCTTGTCAAAAAGGCCTCAGCTTTACAGCCTACTACCACCAAGAACACTCTACACAACCTTGATGCAGTAAGTCCGCATGCAGCTGTTCACAACCTCGTCTGGAAAAAGTTTCATTCTTGGTCACAATGTATCACAGTCACGTAGTAAGATAAATGACTCACAAATTGAACTCGTTGAAATCATTTTGAGCCACCGACCAGAAGTAGGCCCAGAAGAGAAGCAGAAGGAAAGAGCTGCACAAGATGATGAACCATGTACACTCCCACTGCAAAGGAAAACACAAAAAAAGTTTCCACTGGGACTCCTTCATCCAAACAGTTGAATCTGGAAGAATACCGAGAGTTCGCTCCTCAATTCAATACTGGTAAATAAGGAGCAAAATATGAAAAAGACATAAAAGCTTCTATAATCAGTACTTTAATATCAACAACGAGTCAGATGGCCATGGCTGTTCACAAATGGGACAGAGAAGGCCCAACATCAAGGGGACCCATGGAGGCCAGCAATAATCATGTAAATATGCTGAATATTAGAAGTGACAATCACATTTTATTATGAACCTCATGTATTGTGTATTATCATGACAAAAATAGACATTTTATTGTTGGTGCTTTAGTAAAACGCAGTCTGTTTCATGATGAAAACACCCTGAAAAAATGTCATAAGTGTTTGTTTTTTTTTTGGGTGCACTGTTGAAAGTGCAGCCGGCCACGGGACCTGAAAAATGTACTGATCCTCACCATCAGTCTGGCTAATGCTGGCATGAGTTTCCTAGCTATGCAAGGACCTGCAAATAAAATTGCAATACCAGAGAAAAAAGGACGGCAAAAAGTGTGTGTTGCTTGCGTTGATGTTTGGGATGCACGATGTTGATGTTTTTTAGCCGATTCCAATAACTGATAATAATTTCACATTTTTGTGTTTTAAATATAAGCCGATTAGCTGAAGTTTATGCAACTGCACTTGTTAAGTCAATTGTAGCAATTTGGCTTTGTATTATTGGCTCTATTTATCGGCCATAATTTCTTTATCTGCTGATAACCCATTATGTAAATTTTCCATTATTGGGGCCGATAATTTATCAGCCTGTTATAAATCTTGTATCCCTAGTTGATATGAATAAAGCATACATTGGACCTTTCAGGGGCCCAGTCATTTCTGTGGGTAGGCCTCCAGATGACTACGTTTAACGCGAAGGACGGTTTCAGCGACAAACCCACAGACCGTGACCCCACTCTGCAGGTCCGCTCAGCTGAATGGTGCTGTAGCAACAGTCAGACCATTTATAAGAGCAAATATTGGACTTTTATTCAGCAGAGACCAAATGAATGATAATGTTCCGTAAACGGCCGGATGTGTACATAGGCATCCGTTTGCTCACTCGGTTACCAAATCAACTTCATAAGGTGATAAAATGTCAATATTGTGTTCACAGGTTCTTTCTGTTGCGTCCAAGTGGCGAAAAAAGAATTAATACAGGTTTAAAGGTTTTTTTAAAGGCATACTATGCAGGATTTGTCGGTTGCTGTTTAGAAACACACAACGTGTACGGGACGGTTTGACTGTTGAGACTCTTTCCTCAATTCTTTGCCAGCCACCGACCCAAAACGTTGGACTCGGGAATGACAGTCAACAGTCAACCATCGTTCTCTTGAATCACTGACGCCCAGAAATGTCCCGAACACAGCAAATATTTGGATTTTCTTTTCGTTTGAGATTCTGTCGGCGGAGGTATTTTCTTTCTTTAATTGCTCCTCAGGCTAACGACCCAGCTCTACTATGTTCTACTCATGATGACTTCCTGTTATTCTTCCATAATATCACAAGGACAAAAACAGATGTTTAGAATAGCATACTGCATGCATACTGTGAGTGTTATTAAATATTTTCTCATCAAAAGCTTTCCCACCCTTTCCTGTGGAGTCTTCCGGCTTGACATGTGGGACAAAGGTACAGAGGAGAGCTTGTGCAGCGCTCAAGGACTCTTCCCTTCAGTGGTTAACAGGATTAGGAGCTAATGCCATGTGAGGGGAGGTGTATAGTATGATAGGCCAGTCAACAGGTCCTGTTGAGCATTGATCAGCTTTGCAGCACGCCATGCTTGGACTCACCATTTCCAGCTACTTATGTAAGAGGCTGGGAGATAATTAGCGGGCAGGTAAAGAGCAAATGGCTGCACCGAGGAAGCAAGACTTGCAAAAGGTCCCGAACCTTAACCCTACGTTCAGACAGGAATGGAGAGGGTGGGAATACGTGTCCCGGAACATCATTTAATCTGATGCAGGCGGTTAGAACATGACAGCGGAAGTTCGGATATAACAAGTAGCAGTGGCTGATTTCAACTGGTTTAGCTGGTACCTGGATGTCAGCCAGAGTCACGTTGTCAATTAAACTCTAACGTCAAATAACAGTGAAGATAGTGTCCATGAATTTTCAAAACGAAGGCAGACCCCTGCCCAAAATGTGTGACTTTTATGATTCGGGTTATAATTCAAATTTTTACTACTGTGTACTGTAAAAGTCGTCGATTTATAAAACTCGCTTATATATATATATTCCTATTTTCCCAGAGACATCTATTCTTAAATTCTCCTCTGCCTATCTATATGCCTCGTCCAGAGACTACCTGTATGGTAGATTACATTTCCAGTTCAAGGCAGGAGGTGACGAGGTAATCCCTGGCTGAGAAAATCTCTATGTTGAAGAAAAAGGTGACGAGGGGAAGCCTGCTCCTCTCTGACGACTGTCAAAGGGCTTTTAGTACTTAACTGCCCATGTGAGGCCGCATATTCCGCCTCCACCAACAGAGACTACCTCTGAACAGAGGTGACACGTACAGATAACACTTTCTGTCACCATAGATGACATTCTATATCACAATCACAGTGAAATGATATTGTACATTTTCCTGAAATTGAGAGACCAAAAAAGCCAAAGTACAAGAGAGAAACTGATCATTTTCATCAAATTTGATCCTCTAAACCTAATATAGACAGCCTTGGTCACTTGATTTCCAACACTGCCCTCCATGACACAATCTAGCTAGAGGTATACCAAAAAGTTGGAATGCTGTGTAAAAATGTAAATGAAAATAGAACTCAATCAGAGACCTTATAAGAGATGTGACAAACCACTTCAAGCTTTTTGAATAGAAGAGTCTGTAATGTCAGAGATGGCGGCTATATGTATAACCTTTGGGAAAAAAACATGCTTTAAACCTCACAGAACTTTTAAAGCCCTTTTAACAGATTTGACTGGCGAACTTATACATGCAGTTTTTGAATCCTGGTGACCATTGAAAGGAAAATTGTATCTGTCTATCCCCATTCATTAAGGTAGAGGCCATCATGTTAGCCCAAACAGTTTACCAACAATAGTTTTACAAAGTATTCCTAGGCCCGTGTAGTAACATCCTTTATATACTCATGTATTCATGTATGTCTCACAAAACGGGTTAACACTACCCATCCTTGCTTGTGAACATCTGAGCCTTTTTCTAGGAAGTCTCTTTCCTACCCAATCATGATCCTATCGCCTGTTACCAATGAACTTGTTCACCCGTGAAAGGATCCAAACAGGTGTTTTTGGAGCAGTCCACAACTTTCTTTTGTTGCTCCTGTACCAACTTCTGTGAAAAGGGTTGCTGCCATCAGATTAAGCAGATATTTACAAAACTCAATGTTGAGTTTGATGATGTCAAAGTTGATGAGGGAAAACATCCAATATATTGTCTTTGTCTTGTTTTCAATTCAGAATATGTTTGATGTTATTACACATTTCATCCATTCATCCAAAGTGTGGGAGTTAGCTCTCTGTGACATATTCCAACCTTAAGCTGGCTGCCCTCGCTGTGCAGTACAAGTCACTTTCAGGGAAGCTCTGTGATATCTGACACTTCCCCCTGAGCGCTACATGGCCTTCAATGGCTCGTCCGTCTTTTGAATTACAACTGCCGGTGCCCAACTTCTGACAGCGCTCATAAATCCTGATCCACAGTATGCACAGCCTTCAACCGTATGACAACCTACCTCCTGGCCTGTATCAGACAAGGTCAGTGTTGGCTGAACATGGACACTGATAAAGCAAGTGGACACGGGTGTATTCCGGATAGAAAGGGAAAACTGAATGGCTGAGGAATAGTGATGCAGTATATATATGTTTTATTACAAGAATATGGTTACATTTGAATGGACATTTAGAACAAAGTTGAACGAGAATTCAACCAATGACACCTAGTGGTTAACAAGTTGATGGAAAGTCCTCTGTGAAGCTGTATGTTGCATGTTATACCGCCTGAGTGTTTCATAGATCATTTTCTTATGTGTTCTAGAAAGATTAAGGAAACATCAGGTGCTGATAATCAAAAAGAGCCAGTATTAACAAGGGGGTTTCATAAAAACATTCATAAAATGATTTTTCAACCAGTTAGAGGCTGCACCTCGAGCCCTAAACCAAATAATGAGATGTTATCAAGTTATAATGTTTTGCATAAGTGTTAGCAAACTTAGTAACACATTCAGTTGTGTTTCTAGCCACCAGGTAATGCAAAGTACACTCTCACTCTAGCTACAATCTAGTGTTGACCAACTCCTTTGAGGAGGATCTGTACACATATGCACAGAGATTCACAAAAGTTTCAGCCAATTTGGTGCAGCTGCAGATGGACCCCGAATAAGAACGGAACAGCAGGAATTCACAAGATCACCAAGAAAGATGAGGTTATTCAAACATTAGACATTCAACTCTCGCATTTGTTTAAGTGCTCTGGTGGGATGAGCTGACAGGATCACATCGTGGCACTCTGGACTGAGCTAGTTGGTGGCGTCAAACTTACTTTAAACCTTATTTTGAGGGAAAGTCCACAAACGTTTTTAGCAGGTTTTTATCAGATTTGACTGGCGGTTCTATACAAGCAGTTTCTACGTCCGGATGACCATTGAAAGTGAAGTTATGGTTCTGTCCCCATTGATTTACATAGTAGGCTGGCCTTGTTAGTCCTAAATAGCTGCCCTGGGGGCATTGCCAAGATGCTACCGAGTCATAAGATTTGCCTAAAAGGCCTTTGGAGAAGCAGAGGTTCAGAGTATTGATGATGTACAACAAAACTTAAAGCCTTGAACCCAAAACAGCGCAGTGGTTGTTAATAAGGCAGTCATCACTAAGTTAGACACAGCATTTAAGAGCATGAATCCAAACCTTTCTTGTTTATGTGCAAGCACTGTGTGTGTGACTACATGCAGCTTTGTAAATGAAGACAGAGAGGGGAAAGAGGCATCTGTGTGCTTGTATTTTCCTCTTGGTCAGCACATCATCAGTGCCAGTCTCACACATTCAGTAAACTGACTAATTTATGGCTGAGCCGCTGGCTCTTTGTGATAAAGAAGACACCCAGCAGCAGTAGCTGTAGCTGCCCAGTGGGCTTCCAACACAGCTGGGTGTCTGGCTCTGCTTTCCACATCCAAACACTGCACTGCTTCTGTTATTGGCTTCACCGTAAAGATCATTTCCCCCAGTTACTAGGATCTGGCCTGGGGGTTACTTAGGAATGTAATGAAAAAACCAAACAACATTGGGATGAAGTCATCATACATACAGGGTGCAAAAGAAGACTGTAATGCCATAATCATAATAATGGATGTGTGATGCACTTCAGGTCACTAAAGTGGAGTTTTGTGCTCCCTCTCACAAAGCTTGACCTGTTTTCTGGCCTTCAGTACCACCAAAATGGAAAATAGTTCATTTATTCCTGAGGCGCGATCAGGTTTCAGTGCAGCCTCAGCAGGATTGTGTTTTCTCATTATAAGCCTCTGTTTTTGCTCTGCTGCCCACCACAGTAAGCTGTACGGCCACTCAATCTACTATCTTTACATAAAGGTTTATCAACCAGATCCCTGCATACAACATGGAAATAAAGAGGAGAGTACCATTTTAGCCTTTAAGACTGCAGCTTGAATTTTCTTACACATCTGTTGCAACATTCCAGAGGACTGAGGCTGAGTTGTAAGCCAGGTTACAACTAAGACTGCGTTAGCATTTAGCAGATGCACTCTAAATACGCATTCTGAAGCACCTATGATTAACTTAATGACCATGGTTCTGTAATAGACTATTCTTTCCTTCATCGGCTACAGTTTAAGTGTTAAGAGTGATGGGGAGTGGAGTGATGTTGGAAGCATAGGCTTGACCCGGCCTGGCAGTTGTCCAAAACTTATTTTACCTCGTCATATATATTGTCTTTGAACTGTTTTCAATTGTGCCTATGTTAAAAAAAGGATGAGCAAATGATCACATTCAGTTTTATCTATATTTCACACAGCATCCAAGGATGTTGCAGATGTGGGGCTCTTTAAGCCAGGCTAAAACACGACAGTACAGTTGCAACCCATTACTGTCGCTGAGTTATTACTGAAGAAATGTCATGACCTTTCCCATGAGTGCTGTAGCCATCAGTAATTGATTACAATGTTCTAGTCGCTTGGGCAACAGTAGTGCCAGCCTTCTGATGGAGACCATTTAAAACATGTCTGCCAAACACACTAGTGTTAACATGGCAGAATGGTTTTAGGATAAGACTGGGTATCAAACCTCAGTGCTATAAACTAATAAAGAAGTACTGAAAGCTGGAATTGATTGCACGGTCAGATTCATTGTCTCTCTTTGTCATGGATCAGATATTGATGACTATATGTGCAGTATATAGGGGTCCCTCAATTAAAAGAATATCTAGCAAAGTAAAATGTGATCATGGGAGTTGTTTTTATTGTAACAAACACTACTGATGAAAATCTACCTGAAACGAGTGAGCAATATAATAGTAAAAAAAAGAATGGCTGGTGAGCTAGTTTGCCGACTCTGTTCCCCACTCTCTCATCTAGTTATTGATGACCAAGCTCCCAGGAACAAGCTTTGACGTACATTTTAGATAGTAGCCAAACTGTGCCATTGAAATGTCACATGATCATGCAGACTGTCCGAACATTACTTTTTCCCATAAGCTTACATTGTGAAAGAAGTTTCTGTTAAGCGATGAGTACATTGTTGACTGCAAAATGACGTGAATATGGACCTATAACATTTGGAAATTCCAGAAGAGCCACACCATTTAATTGTTACCCAGATTTCCCTCGTTACATCCACCGACACAATGCCATTGACTGGTGACCATATTAAACTCCATCTTGAATAACTTTCATGATCTTGTTGAACATTGTTGGTAAAATTAACCCCTGAAAGCCTCAAAAGAAAAATTGAAGGGGGTCTCAAATTTTGTCAAATAAGAAAATAAATAAAAATGTTATCATCACTAATTGTCACTAAAATGCTTTTAAGCTCATTCTGTCCAGTATTCATAATTCAAAACATTTATTCACAAACATGTTCTATTTTTTGCCAAACGGAGCCAGCCAGTCCTGTGCACGTATGCAAATTAGCCATGTGTGCCAAACAGAAGAAAGACATAAAGTTGAGAAATCATACTAAAAATGGCCAGCAAGCGAAATCTAAACCAGAGTGTGTCACTCACACACTTTGAGTTCACATCCCAAAAGGTGGCACTCAGAGATGAAGAGGCACTGGTGCAGCTAGCACAGTGGGCCCACTCGCTACCAGAACAGAGGATCCTCTCCCACCCAATGACTCCCAAGAAGAACAACATTAAGTTGAGGCCGAGGTGCTGAGGCAACGTTAGCCGCTACTGCTGCCAGCACAAGTGACTTGACGGCTGGTTGGTCGACGAAGCAGGTGGGCGAATGGAAAGACTGCAACCCTTGGCTTGACATTAAGGCAGGAAAATTCGGGCGTTTAGTGTGTAGAAAAGTAAAAACGTTGCTATTCTCAGAAAAGGGACCGGGTTTACACCTCGCAGAAGAATGGACCAACGGTGATGTTACTAGCTCTGAAGCAAAGAGGCTACGAAAGAAGATATATAAACACAGGGACAGCCAGGCCCACACAAGGTCAGTGGAAATAGCCCAGACGAAAGAGAAAGACACTCTCCTGAACACGTTCATTGATATACATCTGTCTGATTGTACTTGCTGTAGATGGATGTCATACGATTGGTCATACTGCAGGCTCTAATTTGCAAGTGCACTGGTTTGCGTACCATTCTCTGATAGGCATTTATCCTGGCATTTATGCTGTCTCCATTGCTATTTATTATCTTGTGTGTTGTGTTGTTGGTTGTGTGTTTCCTGGCTGCAACTTAAATTCCCCCCCGTGGGATAATAAACTTGACTTGACTTGACTTTATTCAGTTGATCGCTCTTGTAAGTTCGCCAGATTGGTGCCAATTATTGTCGTGTCTGCAGTGAAATGCACAATTTTGCCTCTCTTTGTTATAAAACAAGGTGCATCCAAACAACTTTAGCCAATGCAACCTCCTATGTCAGTGTTGCTTTATGAATACTATAGCATATCGGATTATCAAAAAGTGTGTGCGTGTGTGTTGTCAGGTAGGCTATAGACTGATTGTCTTGGCTTGCATCCATGAAATATTGTAATGTTATAGGTCTACTGCATATTGAGAACATTTAGATCAGTATTGCACAACAATCGGGAGATGGGGACCCCCCCCCCCCCGAATATTGATGGGTATTTCGCACACTGGCAAAAATGTAAGTACATAACTCAACAAAATATATAAGAATGGTGTACTCATGTCTACACATTTTGATTCGAGAATGTACACATATTTTTAAACACACATTTTGCCAGATGAAGAGTATTTCATTCAGGCTCTTGTACGGTTGCTCATATTTTTTTTATTTGAGACCACGTGACTACTTTTGTTCAGCAGAATAGTTTGTGATCGAAAGATTGATGATTTAATCATCCATCTGCAATAAACTGCCAAGATACTTCAACATGCATAATAACAACATCACTACAGTAATACAACAAGGTTCTAATATGACAATTAATGAAAAGTTACTGCTATATTTTATTAGTATGACAAGCAAGTAATACTGTATATAATTGTATATATCATATTCCATAATGATCTGTGGTTTTGCCTTACCCTGGAGCTGTCGTCTTGGGAACGCTGGTAGCGTTTCCAGCGGCAACCATAGATCCCAGTGACAAAGGACACAAAGACCTGCTTCTCATAGACCTGTAAGGGTTGGTGTTTCACCATGCTCCTTCAGCCACAACGCGCCACCAGTCTGTTAACATCCCACACAGGACTGGGAACCCTGGAGAAGATCACAGTGTTAGTAAACAGAACAAGCTTTTAAAAATCACAAGCTCAGTCTTTGTACATACAATTACATTTGTCATCAACATGCCATGTCACGTCATGATGCTGAGGTATATTTTCACTAAACACTGTGAATATGTTGACAGTCCCGGTCCTTGTTAGCAGTGACAACACCTGCGAGAGGAAGTCAACACACTATTCAACACTGAGTCATGTCTGGGAAAGACAAAATGACATGGTGTGTGCTTTACAGTCACAATCTAAGAATGTATGTCAATGGAAAAAGGCAGGAAGGCATTGGTGGTAGGACAACTATCTATGTGTATGACTTGATCCTTTAACAAAAAAGAACATCAGTGAAAAGGGAGAGTGAGATGAAGTCAGCGTGTTGCCCTCAAAAAGAAAAGCTTGTTGCCTCGGTGGCAGGTAAAAATGTCTTGGCACAGGTCATGTTGTTTCTCATGGCTCTCTAAAATGAAATGGGGCTGTGCTTGTCTCTTTTTCAGGGTCTTGTACTGCTTTTGTGTTTTTTTTTTTGTTTGTTTAAGTATTTCTATATGAAAAAGCTTACGGACAGCATTATGTCTCGCATAAATTTAGCCTATGTAACTTACACACGTATGTGTTATTTTTACGACTTCTAAAAATGAAGCTGGATACTGGAAACAAGCTCCCAGCTCCAGTGACCTTTAGTGCCTTTCTGTTTATAAAACACCTCAGTGGCTGTCATGTCATGTTTGTTTGTTTTTAGCAGCATGGCTCTATGGATGGAAATGTCGTTCCACCACTTTGGTCCAGACTGAAACACCTCGACAACCACTGGATGGATTCTTAAGACAGTTTTGTATGGACACTTTGCTGCTCAGAGAAGAAATCCTGCTGACTTTTCCTCTAGTGTCATTATTAGACTGACAGTTTTGGCTCTGAGTTTGGGTATCCTCTTTTTGCTTTCACTTTTCATCTGGCGACACCTGTGGGTCAAAGTTTCAATTTGTCCAATACTTTGGTTTATGACCAAATACCTGTAAAACTGGATCAGCATCAGGAGTGCTTTGTGTTTAGTGCTTATAAGCAAATGCCAGAATGCTATCACACTAAACTCTGATGGTGAAGCCGGTAAACGTAAGACAAACATCAGCATGTTAGCATTGTCACAGTGAGCATGTTATTATGGATCCCCCTCCCTACTCTGCCTCTGCTGGCTTGCATCTGTTGTTTTTATGTGAGGAAAGCCTTGACAACTTTGTGCTCCTACTTCGTGCTGAATACATCCAATTAGCTTTCCGACGGGAGCTGAATAAATCTGACAGAGATATCTGTGGTCGTGGTAATCTGCTGGACAGCCACAGGGAGGGAGAGAGGGAGGTCAGTGGGCTCTGGTGAACTTACTGTTTAATCACACCACAAATGAGAGCAAGAATTAGCTAACTAGACTGCTATTTCCATAACTTTATGTCCAGTGGTTGCCTGGCAATACTGGGAAGTGTCTGTGTTTTTCTTGTTGTTGGTTTGTTAGACAAACAGCCAGCGGGCGAGCTTAAACAGCAGACGCTGAGCCGTAGTTTCTCTGGTAAACACACTGACCTCTTCAGCTGTGTCTGTGCAGTACAGTGCAGTGTCTCTGGGCTAATTAGAACCACCGTGTTCTAACCACTCGCTCCCAGCAGGAAACCACTGTTATCATCGTTGTCGCTTTCTGCTGCTGGAGACACCTCTAAGCAAAGGAAAGGGATGCATGTTTCTTCTAGACTGGTTAGTAAACAGCTGTTTATGCTATTCTGAGTATTTAGCGATATAATGGTAGATATAATTTGGTGCTGTAGGTACCACTGTAAATCCTGCCATGTGCCTGGACCAAACCATGAGGATGAGGTTTTTCTAGACGGAGAAGCACTCATCACCTAGACCGAAAACAGAGCACAGCTGAAAAATCAGCTGAAATAAAATGGGTGACATTTTTATTTTATTTTTCTAACTTATTGATATACGGCAGTAATGAAAAGCAATTTCCTGGACAAATAGAGGTAGATAAGGGCGTGTTTCCTGGTCAACAGTCCGGTAACAAAACAAATTGCTCATTCGTCCTTATCTATGAACAGATAGATTACAACACGCCGGAGGGTCTGGGCTAATGTGTCTGGCCTTTTGTCACTGTTTCCATGTCACCTCAAATCACCTCAAAGATTAAAAAAAAACAAGCAGTGAAAAGAACTTTTGATTTACAGGCAGATCAATTGGAAAGCAAGCCATACAATAGCTCTGTGAGGCTGCAGGTGTGGGGGTTTTCCAGACACATGTGCTGGCTTGGCTTGACTCAGTTTAACTTGGCACACCGAGGCAGGGATTAGCATTCTGATTACAAGACGGCTACCTACTTGAAGCTGTGTCTTTACCTGATGATGCCCTGGTCTTGTGTAGTGGTCAATGGAACTTAGTTGCAAGAACCACAGAAATTAAGAGTAAGAAGTTACAAAATCACTGGGATCTGGACGCAAAGAGACTGTCTCTACGCATTCTTACACCAACATGAGTATAACAATCCATGCTCGTTTGAGGGGAAGATGGGGTCATCAAGGGTTGGCTTGTGCTGGTCACTTGTGCCCCACATGGGCCGCTCTGTGGCCCTGCACCAGAGAGGGTCCATCCCCAGCGCAACTAGGCTCAACTCGTGGCATGGCTTGACTCGGCACGGAGAAAAGTTCTGGTGGAAAAACCCCATTGGGCATGGCAGTGCTTTGAGCTAAATGCTATCCTCAGAATGCTAGCATGTTAACAATGACTGTGCTTGGCAGGTATAGTGTTCACAATGTTTAGCATCTCAGTTTAGCCTGTTTCCGCACCAATGTTTTTATTAGCACTGCACTCAAAGTATGGCTGAAGATGATGGAAATGTCATTGGTTTTGAAAGGCATTTGGTCAGAAAGTACTGGACAAAAAAAACATTTGACTTTATGATGGAGCTAGAAAGAGGAAAGTTAAATGTGACCAAATTAATAACTAGAGTGGCGCTCAGCAGACTGCATACCTCTGCCAAGTCCAAATAGTCTCTGTTTAATTCAAACACGGCATAATACAATACCAAATTAAACATTATTCAAACCTGCTAGATCCAGATTTTTACTGGGATCCACATCAAATTGCATCCACTACTTGCTGCCTAAATACTAAACACTGGCTTTGCCTCATCAAGATCCATGCATTCCCTGAGAAATGAATCAAAAGGATGCATGTCTATAACCGGCACAATGTTAAAGAAAGTGAGAAAAAAAATCTCACTTATATGGCAAAATCTAACCCAACTACATGCCAAATGGATAATTGTCTGTATGCTCCACAGTCGCACCAAAATACAAAATACAAAAATAAACTTTTGTTGGGAATTCTGCCACATGCCTACTAAGGCTTTCCCACAGGACCAGTGTGAATGTGTGTTTTAGATTCGCTGTTCACCAAAATCTATATAACAATCTTTAAAAGGAGGAAAATGGTTATGCGTACACTTTGCAGAACTGCGGCATTTGACTTTTGACTGGTGATTATGTGGTGACTCCCCGCCGGCCTGAGGGAGCCTTCTCCTGGATTAAGGGGAGCTGGCAGATTCCCAGTATTCACATCCTGACCCCATCCTCAAACAAGGGCCAACTGGAGCTGAAATCACAGGGGCCTTTTCCAGCTAGGTTGGCCTATTGTCTCCCTGTGGCTGTCCACCGTGCTATCATCAGGGAGCTGTGCTCATCATAAGGGTAAACTACGGCCACTCAGTCAGGGTTTGAGACACTTGACTGCTTTACTGCTGCGTGATTTCAAGCTTATTCACAGTGAGCTGAAAATAACTCCACATAAATCATGTCTGGTCCAAAACAGACAGAGAAAGGACGCTGTTACGGGAACTTCCCCTTCCCATAATTGACTTTCTTATCAGGGTTAATGCCGTGATATTTGTTTTATATGGAGTGGGGATGTCCAAAGAACAAAGGCAACGCTTGTTGTGACACAAAATATCATAAAAGAGATGGAAAATGACATACAAAATATCCCAGGTTTCCATCAACACCTGACAGAAGAAATGGTTAATCTGCTAATGACAACATGTGCAGCAACAACTACCTTCGCCTTTGAAGGAACGCCTTCAACACAAGTTCTATTTACAGTGAAACCACTGTGGGAAACCACACGCAGACCGTTGTGTGAACAGCAGACACAAAAACTCTGGCCTCAGAGAATGTGAGTTTCGATGAACCTGCATTTGCCTGCTGAAAATACACATGAGAAGTTCAATGTGTTTTATGAAGTTTGCTTCGTGAGTCAGCAGGTTTGCCGCTTTAATGATGCACATACAGTAGCCGGAAGTGTGCAGCTGATTGGGCTCTCAGGTCTAATGGGCTATAAATTTTTAATGTATTTTCTATTATCTCTTCTTCTACTGAACCTGCCATGTACCTGACAGGATTGCGCCTCTCTCCTCACTGTCTCACCGTCTCCCACAGATAACCCGGTTAATGGCGACACCCCACCGAGGCTGCAGCCCACTCGCTGTATCAGCATTGCGAGTGGAGTTAGAATTATGCACCCCATGAATAATAATACAATAATCCACTAAGTCTCAGCCAACCAACTGCCACAGAGCACCCGCCATGTCGGTCTATTATTAGCCTTTTATCTCGGTCACTGTCGCCTCTTTCTAGGCTTCCATCGTTTCACTCCTTCATGAAATTTATATATGCATACATTAATAGTATCCTTAATCTTTCAGTGGATTTAGCCCAAAATAGAGTTTCCATTAGTGCCACCCGCTCATTATCCACACGCAGGGAGGAGTATGAGGGCAGGGACTGGAGACAAAGCTGCCGCTGAAGCCGGTCGCTTTAGTTCAGTAAATGCTTCATCACTCCGCGCTGACCTGCATCCATCAGGTGGTCAGAAGACACGAGCGTCTGCTTCTTACACCGAGGACCTGTTCTCCTGCCCTGTACAAGCAACACCTGCCAGTTCAACCTCTGATTTATTAAGTAAACTAAAACTGAGCCATAAAGGAAGTGGTGTTGTAGAAAGCCAGCATACAGATACAGATACAGATACAGATACAGTTAGGAAAACTTGTAGGTAGATACTGTACGTCCTCTACTAATCAAACGTGGGAGGACAGATGACTAGACTATTAAAGCTTGATTTACAGAGATTCTGGATAGAATATCGATGTATAACATTATCACGATACAAGACTATATATGGTCTTAGATTCTGGATATCGTCATGAGATTACATATGACACAAGCGTTGTGTTTTCCTGGTTTTAAAGGCTGCATTGTATAGTGATGCCATTTACTAAACTTCCCGGACTGTTCTACTTTTTCTAATAATTGTCTTTACCAACTTCATCATTATTTCCATTATTACCGAAGATTATTTAACAAAAATCTCACTGTGTTGATGTTTTGTGAAAGTACTGAACATACAGTCATCCCCACAAATATTGTCGCAATGTGGATCATAATGTATACTGTAAAACATGTTGTGATATTTGATTTTGTCACTCAGTTCTAGCATCTGTTTTGAAATATATAGATATATATCAACTTAAATTATCACAATTTTATCTACTAGAGGTAAGTAAATCAGCCTTGATAAGCTTTTTATTATATGAAACTATGTATATAAGATGATATGCATTTTCAAGGCACAAATGAATGCTTTCAGCCGGAGTTTGAGCACGGAACCTTTCTCTCCCTCATCATGTCAGTGTTTCCCATGTCAAATGGTGTCCACAGTTCAGGTTATGTAAAAAGCTCACGTTATTTTCCATCTATGCTGGCATCGCCTCTGTGTGTCTGGACCAAAGTAACCCGCACAGTGTTCAGTTCTGCAGCAGGTGTCACTGAAGTCCAGCAAACAAAAGCAATTCCACTTATTTCACAACTGTCAATCAACCATCAATAGCAAAGCATGACAACACTTTACATGTGCCCTTACGGAGAAAGTAGGGTGATATTATACTGTCACAATGCTGAGCTGACACTGGCCATAATAATCATTTCAATTTATGACAAATGGTCCTCAGAACATCTGATTGAAAAAAGACATAATATAAAGCATAAAAAAAAAAATTCAATGAGCACAGACCACTCAGCTCAATCCCACAAGCTCTCACAACACAAAACAAACACAGTGCCAAGTGACAGCTCCTCAGATTATATGAAGATAATCCGATAGTCGCACACACACACACACACACACACACACACACACACACACACACACACACACAAACACGCACACGCACTCTCAAACATATACTTTACCTCCACGACAGCCTTTGTATCCCGGACCGTGTTGAGGAGGTCAGCAGCTCTGTTATTCACTCATTTCCATGCGTGTCGACATAATGTCCTCTCTTCACAGTTGGACCGCAGTTCGGATTCATTCAAGACTTTAAAGTAACTTCCAGCGGCCGTGCGGGACACATCAGCCTACTTTGGACCCGAACAGAGCCGAACAAGAGTCGACAGGTTCACCGCAACAAGTCGGACAGTTTTTTTAAGGAATCAAATACTTGTGTAAATGACAGGATAGCTGCTCCTGGAACAGACGGACCTCCAGTGTTCATACAAGAGTTAAAAAGTGTAATCCGTCCGACACAGTGTGGGTGGAGCTGTGCAGCACGCTGCAAAGAATATCACATGGACGCAGTTTGTACAGCAGCCACAGCAAAGACTGGTGTGCTGAAATGGGCACTTTTTACAGTGTGTATGAAGTGCTGTCAGAGGTAAATGGACCTGAGCGGAGCAGCGGTACTGCAGGGATGGACAGCTTTTTATTCTCATTCTGTTGTGTCATGATTCATTTTATTCTCGCAAAAAACAGTAACACATAGTCCAGTTATTTACACGGTAGTTGATATTTAATGTTAATTAACAATCACATGTTTTATAAGTCATTAATTAAGCAATTTTTGAATCACGACTCATCAATCATGATATTTACACGTTTTGTTCTACGAACGTTAACACATCACGAGATGCTAACAAGTGGCTAATTGACACTTGTTAGCACGGACATTGTCATTGTCACGGACATTAGACGTCATCACATTTTAAGTGAAAGTATCAGTGAACAACTCATGAATGATTACTAACTGTGTTCATAAATCCTTTATTTCACATTCCATCATTTCATTTTGTGACTCAATTTGGTGACCTTTTTAATTTACAGGCCGTCAACTGGTTATTAATGTGAAGAGATTGCAAGGAAAAGACACAAATAGAATCAGTGACATCAATGTATGACAAGTTGTAAAAGTAGAATTACCAGCAATTGCTGTAAAGTATTGTGTAATTACGATTAAAGAATCACTGCGTCGTAAAGATGGAAATGGAAATGAGTGTGTTCACCTTCCACTTTACCGGCAGAGTGGGAAGGTAATGACAGTGATAATGTTGGTTACCGGAGCGGGCAGGCCATTGGAACACAGTTACAGCCGAGGTTTAATCAACCCACATGTTCCCAAGCATCAGATCAAATCAGTTTTATTTACATAGCCCAAAATCATGTTGCCTCAATGTGCTGTACAAGCGGAACAGAGAGCAACACCCTCTGTCTTCTCAATTCAAGACAGAATGCAAACTACACTTTGCAGGCAGTATCCATGCGAACCCTCCACCATATTATTTCAGTATGTTCAGAAGATTTTGAATGCTCTCTGCTTGACACAATGTACAGTTCACGTTCATCACTGGAGCATCAAAGGGCAGTTTCACACCTTACTGCAGGTCTAAATTCTTACCCCATAAATTTGGCATCGCAGATATTAAAAATTCATACGTATAAGATGGCTGAAACAGAGGAGATAAATGTAGAGCGGAGGAGAGGACAGGCAAAGAAATGTAATGAGAGGTCCTCTGAAGACTTGGACCCTTTTCTCCCGCCTCGTTTGTTCCGTTTTGAAGACACTGACGGACACGATGGCCAGTGAGGACAAGTTTGTCTCAAGCCTGTGAGAGGGTTTAAATCAAGTATAGTGGTTTTAAGAGTGAGTGGAAAGATTAAAGGAGGTGAAGAGAGAAATAATTTCATTAAACTTCTCTGTGGGGGGTCAAAAGTTGTCAGGGAGGCTTGGCATAGGCCCCAGCTCTTGGAAATGCCAGTGTTTCCTGGAATGTACCGAGCAGGACGACAAGGGAGGGGGTGTGGAGGTTTGGATGGGGCTGATGGAATACCACACTGTTTCCACCGGGCAGATATTATGTTAAATGCTAGAAGAACAAATAAGATTATTAATTCTAATGGATCCATTCTAGTTCATCACCACTCCGATTTGTAAAATGGAAAAAGAATCATTACTGACTTCAGCGATCGTCCAATTCATGATCTCAGAAAAAAGCGTCACTGCATGCGTTTGTGTCGCTTTAAGAGTTTTCCATGAGCCTAATTGATCCAAAAATAATCTCAACATTTTGATTTTTGAATTGAATAATCAGAGTGGGATTCGAACATGGCCGTTTCCAATTCTTCTCCTCATATCAGTGAAACTTTTCAGCATTGTAATTGATTGTTAACAGTCATGCATCGCTATAAAAGACCCAGGAGGCCGTGCATTACCAACACCTGGCAGGCAGGTAGAGCAAATGAGTAACGTCTTGTAGGAGATCTATTCCAGGCCCAGCACTCAGAGATTAACCCTTGGCTTGGGATAATTACGTCAGATCCCTTTAATCCCAACAATTTACCAGTGGCAATGACGGTCCCTCAACTACAAGTTCTCAAACAGAGGAAATGCGTGCTGGTCCTGTGATGGTTTTCAGGAGTGGAGAAGACAAATATAGAGCGTGGAACATGTGGAAACGTGAGAGTTATTTTAGGAGCATCCAAAACCCTGCTTTACATGTTTAAATGTGTGCTTCTTATTCAACTCATCACAGTGTAAATAAAATCATGTAATTCCTTCATGTAATTATAATGATGACAAAGATAGTGGTGGTGGTGCTGGTGGTGGTGACAGTAACTGACCTGTAGCACCACACCACTAAAAAGACAACCCTGCCTTCTGTTTTTAATGTTAGCTCTTTGTCTACCTCTAGTGGCCATGGGAAGTACTCCACTGCTCAGCTGCAAGTCAGTACTTCGGCCAGCAGAGGGCACCTTCACCAACTATATAACGATAGTGAGAGAGCAACACATGATGTGATCACATAGTGCGAATACGAATCTGTTACTCTGGGTGTTGTAGTTCTTCTGAGTGGCCAGATGGAGGGCTTATAAACAGGCCAAAAGGGAATATAGTAAGCGAGGACAGTGAATAACTAAATTAAGGTGGGAAGAAAATGTCCAAGACACACATTGCAGGTTTTGTTTTGTTTTGTTTTTCAGATTTCTGTTGTGGAGATGTACATAAAGAATCACATATTTAATTAGGTAATTCCTTATATTTAGACATATGATTTCCAAAAAGTAACTCATATAGCAAATAATTGTCTCAATGTAGGAAATCAACTAGTAGTCTGTTATTGCAATGCCACTGGACTGATGGGTCAATTCAAGCGCCCTTTTTCTTTTGCTTTCTTTTTTCTTTTAAAATGAACCAAAGCTTACGGTACATATCATAAACGTTTTTTGTTCTCATACTCTGAGCCAGAGATCTCCACTTCAGTAGCACTGACATACACCAAATTTTTCCAGTTTTAGTCCTCTCTGTATTCTGAAGGGGTTTTTTTTTCTTCTTCTTTTTTACAGTTGGGTTGTTCATACATCATTAATAGCCTGATTTTATACCAGCCAGGTGGTGTGTTAACACATACAAACAACCGCTGAACATACAGTTAGGAAATAACATTTTCATGGCCCTGGTTGTTGTTGTGCTTTGTTAATGGTGCCATGTTTGGTTATGTGGCCTTTGAGTTGACTACAAATACACTGAATTGATCCATCAGTCCAGTGGCGTCGACAGAATGAATAAATCTGAGGTGTCCTTTACGGAGTGTCTCTTCAACCTGCCTTTAGCTGTATGAAAGCTTGCGGCACTCCTCTTAAAACAGAGCATATCTATGCAGAGAAAAAGTGTCTGTGAGTCTGTGTGTTACAGAAGGAATCTATTTCACAAGTCAACACAGATCAGTCAATGAAGAATGAATCACTTTGGGACAGTGTGTGTTCGAGCCTTGACAGGAAATCTGTTAAAGATGAAATGTTGCTATTTTTGTTTCTGAGCCAACAGTGGTGGACTGAGGCTATCTGAAGGGCAGGGCTGAAAAAATCTAAAGGTCACCAGCTTCATGTGGTGGAGGACCAGCCTCCTGGGTCAAATATGGCTGAAACATTTCCAAACACTGCTTATGATTGAACTAGCAAATTAAGCATATCTTCTGCACCCCTCAGAAGACTTTTAACTATTTAACCATTCAGAGGCAGCATGAAGGGCACTTATTACTCAGTGAAGAGAGGGACTTACGCTTTGTAAAAAATAAGCCTAAAGGTTAAAGTCTGATTCTTTTCTTCTGCCTTTGTATGGATTTATTGATAGGTCAGCTTCAGAGTTGACTGAAAAAAGGATGAGGGAATGGGGGATGATGGCAGCAAAGGGCCCCAGGCCGGGATGAAATCCGGGGCCGCTGCAGTGAGGACAAAGCCTCTGTACATGAGACGACTTCTCTGACATCATCTTTGTTTTAATTTATTGTAAGATGCAAGGATGAATCTTAATGATTAGTTTAATTGTTTATTATTAATGAATGTATTGTTAGTATAAAAGCAAAGGTGTTCAACTTATGTGGACTGTAGAAATATATTCTCTTTGGGTCATTGTAGAAAATTATTATAATAATATATATTAACTGTTTTCAGTGATACCTGTGGAGCTGTATATTTGTATATGACACAGTTTATTTTTTATGTTTTTCTACAACAGAGTACTAAAATAAACCTAAAAACACCAAAAACAGTCAAACAATGAGAGTGTAGGCATAAAAGTATATAAATGATGCCTATTAACATTAATTAAGTACTTGTATATTATAAATATTTAATATGTATATAATTTACACATTTATTTGATTTAAGGTTGAAAAAAAAAGTCTCATTCAGCCTGAACTGCCCATTTCTGTCCTTACACTCTTGACTGCTGATCATCAATGCACCTCCTGTGCATACATGTGTGAAGAGCATCCAACACCCAGCAGCACAGAAGAAGAAGCACATGATAGTAACTATGTCCTCTGTGCCGGTCAGGCCGGCTCCTCATCATCTGGACTAGTTGCTGTTTCAGTGAGGATAGTGTCATGGGTTGAAGGGGCGGGGACAGGTTGGTGGGGAGGTTGGTGCAGCTTGTAAAAAACAACAACAAAATTAAAAACAACAACAATATTACAACAGAATAAGTGACATGAACAATCTTTGAATTTCTGGTAAGTGAAATTAAGCCTTGACATAAAGTTTTTTACTCACCTTTGAGTTACATGACCAGCACACGCAAGAAAGCCTTCAAAGGTCAACATTTTAGTGGCAAAGACAATTACCAATGAAATCCTAAAACAAGTATAAATTTAGACAATGGATATGTCATTTTTCAGTAGTAGTCAGTTGTAGATGAGTACTGGAGGAAGTAGTCAGATCTTTCATTGATGGGATAGTTCGGGTTTTTTAAAGTGGGGTCATATAAAGTACATTTCTATTGTCGGTCTGTTCCCTAACGGTAATTGCCGATCAGCGCAGCCTCAGTTTGGAGAAGCAGAGAGCCACTCCAGCCCAGACGCTCGGCTTTGTACTGCAGTGAACGGAGTCCAGATGCAAAGCGAATTTTAACCACCTAAAACAAGGCCCACCTAAAAAAATCTATATCAGCTAAAGAGTACGTTGTATAGAGAAAATTCACACCACTTTACATCGCCATCATATTGCCCTTTCTTTTGGCACTACATTTTCTCAACCGTAGAACGTCCGTATCCCTACGCATTAGCGCAGTGGCCCAGTTGCGCTAATGCATAGGGATAAGGAGGTTCTACGGTCTGTGTCTGAAATTGTTAAGTTTCGTTTTGATCAAAAGTAAACAGAGTTGCGTGCATAAACCCCTCGTCCAGCAACTGGGCCTCGCACTGTATTTCGCCGCTCGCAAGATCACCTGTTGCGCTAATGCGATGACATTGTTCATAAAATTTGAGGTAGCGTGTCCCCTCAGTGTTCTCCACAGGCAGTTGCTCTGACATGAATCTTACCCTGCAGAGGAAAACTCCCATTACCACCAACATACACCCCTGTGCCAGGTTTAAAAGCCCCATTATTTCCACACCACATGTCTGTTACTTAGCTTTAATCAGCCTCATATGCACAAAACAACATTGGATGACTAGCCAAGGAAGCAAAGTTAATAAAACTGTGTGTAAATCGGCACAACTGAGAGAAACAGTGGCCCATGAGTGTCTCGGGTCTGCTAACTAAGCTGGTTTAATAAGAAAATAATAAATGGGTCATAAAGACATAATGTAAGTGCACTGAGCAGCAAAATACTTCTTTTCATTTTCTCTCCACATATTGCTATCAACAACTCTTGCCCTATGGCAACTCTGAGGGGACATGCCACTTTCTGGTGCTCTCTGGTGAGTAACAATGTTACAATGGTCAGGGCTTAGTAGTTGATGGCGTTGTCCGTCGGCCTAACCCTAGTACATACTTATTCATTGTCTAACATTAGGCTAACTTATTCTGGTTATGATGCAAGCCACCTACTCCCTCTGGCCGACCAACTGCTGCTGGGTGAAAGCAACACTAACTGTTCGCTGCTTGCGATATTTGCTGGGAAGTCGCCACCAACACCCAGTGTACATCTTTGGTATTACAGCAAATGCAAGGGCTTTCATCACTGGGCCAAATGTCATGATCAGTCAGATTCTGTGTTGGATATTTCATGATTGATGTTTGTTTCTTTTTCTGTTGTGGTTGCAGGGGTCCATTAAGAGGCTGGCCGCACCTTCCCACTCACTGGAGCTCCTGACACACTCTCACCTGCAGCAGGTTGGCAATCAGTGCCTGCTGATAAGCCCTGCTCCCCACACTACCTGCTGCCAGATAATTTATCAGTTAGATGTGTGTTCACCTGCACTCCAGCTACCAGTGTTTCCAGCTCCAGCCGGCCAGCTCTCCGCACCTCTGCAGCCAATTAGCTGTGTTCACTGGAGGCTCAACTCGCCTTGCTCCTGTAGTATAAAATAACCATAGTAAGTAGATAGTGGTCAGTATAAAATAACCATAGTTGGTAAATAGTGACTAATGATAACTGATAATAACTGTTATGATGATAAAAGTAAGAAATGAAGGGTAATAAGTGTGAAAGAGTTGCTGAAACATACTACTGGGCACCAGCTGACTGAAAAGTGCATCTACCGATTGGTGCTGCTGTAGTGTGATGATGTGAAGTGTGAGCCAAATGCCAAAACACTTTTATTGTTCTTTAAAATGCAGTGCCAAGAGTGATCAGATATAATGGGACGTATCAAGGAGGGGACTGAGTTATCAAAAAGCCTTGAAGGCCAGAGTTTCTAAGAGCCAGTGATATAGATAGAAGGAATGCACCTGTTTAAAAAAAACAAAGCGAGGCAAAGAGCAGCTGGTCTATATGCAGTTCTGCACGTAGGCCAAAGCTTTGCGCAGGTGCAGAAGGTAGAATGAGGATTTTCCATTGAAAAATAGCAGTGTCAGCAGAAATAAACAAGAATAGGGATTGGTTGAGGCCATGAAGTCTGAGAAGACACACCCAGTTTTTTGTGTTTAAAAGAAGATGCTCAAATGCTTTGAATTGAGGGTCAGTTTGTTTTTTTTCACGGATTTTGTCTGTGACTGATCTTGTTCTTTTTTTGCGGGCAAATAAAGTCCTACTGCACTCAGCCTTGAAGACTCCTGGTGACTTTGTTGATCTTTGAAAACTTTTGGACCAACTGAGAAAAGTGAAGTCTATTTACGACACTACCTCTAGCGCCACCATGAGCTACTGGACCTCCACCTTCACACACCCAGACAGTGACGCCAACTGGAAGTCTCAACACCTTTACCTGCAAAACCCTTGTGAAGTCAATAAAATACCTTATATCAAACTCAAATCAAATCAATTTATTTATATAGCCCAACATCACAATCAAATTGCCTAAATGAGCTTAACAATCTGTACAGTGAACGACATCCTCCGCCACTTGACCCTTGATTTGTTTAAGGAAAAACTTGGCATGATGGCAATTAATTAGTAATACAGAATTTTTTTCTTCAAATTTTACAAAAATACAGATATAAGGAGATAGTGAAACAGAGAAGAGCAATGATCCAGCAGAGCCCAGGATGTGGCGATCCAGATCCATCAGTATGTGTGGCAGCAGGAGCCAGGAGAGGTAGATGGTCCCAGGGGCTTGTGGTCCATCAGAAGGGAGCCTGAATGAAAAGAGAGGAGGATAAAGTGCAGGAGGAGGAGGAAGCTATAGACAAATGAGAGAGTAGCCCCTTTTAGATAGAAAAGGTGTTACAGTTGCAGCAAGGTAAAGGCTGCAATGTACCGTCCTGTCTATCTAAAAGGGAGGTGTAATATTCCTTCTTTTCCAAAAAGCCGTCACTTGGCCGCCACTGGTGTAGGCATAAACAGGTGATTTGACGTGAAGCACGAAGTTGGGCATGAACAGTAAAGCAGGTCTAATTTGTCTTAAAAATAAAAGCTCTACATTGCACCTCATTGGAGTTTAGAACTGGGTTCTTAGCGGGGGGCTTTTAATTTGAAAGTAGCGACTGTTAGTAGCTTTCCGCTACAACAACAGGCGGACAACAAAGACAGCTACAGAGACCAAGGAGATGCTAGCATCTCCCAGATCTCAGCGGGTTTCCAGTTGTTCATCTTGATGTCCGCAGATGAAGTGATGGACTGACTGCTGTGATCAGCTGTTTCCTGATTTTAAAACTCCCTGGCTGTGGGTCGCACCACAGTGCAGATCATTGACAACTTCAACCATCTCACGCAATTCCCGGCACATCG